>JADMLL010000005.1:8505526-9144637 GCA_016920875.1 Columbicola columbae | reverse complement strand
TCTCACCATACAACTCACCCCGAAGGAAAATTAAAGGCTTTAAAGGAAACCCGTTTAAATGAAATAATACAAACAATCTGAAAAGTAAACAGTGCAAAGCAGGCAGAGGCAACATTTGGTTAGACAAAAACTGCGACATTCTGTAGAGTTTAATTTAACCCTCAAGTTAAAGGCGATTAAACCAGAATTTTATCACACTAGGGACAGCGTGTAAATAAACAGGAGCAATCTGAATAAAATTAAAAAAAAATGTTGAACCGAATGTGTCGCTCTTTTCTTCTTACGACAATTTAATGAGCCATTTTTTAAGAAACTTTTTTAATGTTCCATAAATAAGATTTTATCGCCCAAACACCTTGTTCTCTAACTTTCTTATTCATACTTTTTTTTTTTTTCTTACTTTCCCAGTTTTTTTCTTCTAAAACGGAATTAAGTTATTGAATTATAGTTTATTAAACAAAAGGAAAGAAGAGGAAGATGGTAAATCTCCCAGTAAATTCTTCTCCTTGTCCAACCTCTTTGTTACCTCAGTTCATTATACGAATAAGATATGAAATGGTTGGCATCAACATGGAGTGTGTGCAAAAATCAGTTATTCCTCAGGTTATGTTATAAACTGTTTCATGTAGATAACTCGGACATTACCAACTATAAGCTCATTAATGTGAAAATGAGATCTTGAACAACAACAAATTCATAAGGACTCAGGTTAATACAATTAACAGATTAAAAGTTCGGACCAAAATGATTTTCGGTGATGGAGGGATGGAAGTGGAAAGGAAGCAGAAACACACAAACTACCAGGAAATCAATCGTGTGAGACAGACACGTTCAATTTCCTAGCGAAATACATGTTTTGATTTAATTAAAGAACGTTCGGATGTTGAGGCTTTCTAATAAGACAGCATGGCAACAATAAAACCATCCCTTATGGTTAGGGAAAACAAATCTTGAGGGTAGTTGAAAAGGGGATGGAAAAATAAGGAAAACAAACAGGGAAAAAGGAAAACCGAATTAAAGACAATAAAATGGCAGCGGTTCTCTGGGGATGATTACGATAAGCTGGGGATTAGGGTTTTCTTTCTGCAGATCTTCGAATGCAAGGGGACCACCGAAGTGGGGACTTTGAAAATTATAAAATAGACTCCGAGGTTGAGCCCTCGGTGATGCGGCCCCAAATGTGTCCAAATCTTAATATGGGTTCAATATTTGCTTCGCTTTGTTAAAATTCTTTTCTTCCGAACTGTAAAGAATGAATTTCACGGCCTTTATTTACTTAATGGCTGTTTGGTTTGGTTTTGTTGTTGTTGTGTTGCGTGCGTGATGTGCGAGTGCGTGCTGCGATTTTTGATGTCTTGTCTCGGTGTACGAAATCACACACACACACAAAACGAAACTTCTGTCTGAACTTCCTTCTCGTCATCCTATCTTGAAGACTACTCGCCGTTGACTTCTTGCTTTTGTCATAAGTTGGTCGAAATTTGGAGAGGAGGAGATGAAATTAGGTATGGACATAATTCATTTAAATGCCGTTAAGGCAAACCAGAAGGATTTGCGTGTCACAATAAATCAGACATTAAAAAAAAAGAAGAAGAAGAAAGAAATCACCCTAAAAGCACGAATTGTGTTCCTTCGGGGTGTTTTCGGTCCGTTTGTGTTGTTGTCAGAGGTCTTAAGGGTTCACAAATCTTAATTTTTAAATAATTGAGCATTTCCCTTGTAATGGGTTCGTTTCAACTGGGAGGCGAAAACCTGAAACCGGTTTTTGTTTACTTTTAATTTCCTCAGTGATTTATTTTAGTATATTTTTAATTTGTGTGGCAAATGAATTTTAATAAACATAAAGTATTTAAAAAGAAAAGAAAAAAATTCTCCCCCCTCCAAGTCGTAACGGATTTTTAAAAAATTTTGTTTCCTTATACCTGGATCCTGAAAAAGTTTCCTCTGTGGAGACAAAAAAATAATTCGAAACACTGCTTCTGTTTTACGTGGTGATTTTGTATATAGTCTCTTCTGACTTCCTCTTCCTCCTGTCTCTCGTTTTTTCTGTCCTAATTTCTGTTTTGTTCCTATTCCTCGCCTCTACCAACTGATTCAATAATTCATTCCTTAGCCATTCTGTGCTATGACTGGTATGTTTTCTAGGTACAACAGCTTCGTCATGAATTTTTCCCCCGATTTCGGCCTAACTTGAACCATGATTATTTCAGCAGCCATTTTCCTTTCTTCTTTGCCTTCAAACCCATACCTTTATGGGTTACCCATGGTAACTATGGGTTAACTCCATAACCCATCCTCTTACTCTTCTTCTTCTTTATGATCCACTCAGCTCCTGTTCTTAAATCTGTGTTGTTCTGTGGGAGGAGTAGTGTAGTGGTTAAGTTCCTGATTTGGACGCAATGATCGTGAGTTTGAATCCTCCTCCAGCATCCTGTTATACCCAAAAACGGGATTAAAACCACGACCGCCATATCTGTGTTGTTCTTCAGGTCTTCCTTTTCCAGTTTGATTACTCTCAAGCCTTGTCTTCTCTCTACGTCATGAATTTATTCAACAATTAACGCGCACTTAAATCTTTTATGAGATAACACTCTGGTCCTTGAAGATATGCGAATAAGAAATCTCTATAATGAAGTGGAGTGTGAAGCGAGAAACCAGAGCCAAGGTGTTGCCACCAGCTTCAAACTGTAAATCAAGGTTTTTTATTTCCCTTTCGAGAATAAGCGTCACCCTCGCAGTAAGCTATAAAATAAGTAAGCAAAGTTTTCTTTTAGACGAAGTTTCAACATAACAAAAAACTAATTACCGATAAGCACGTACCGCGATGAGGAAAACGTTGACGATCCTTCTCTCAAGTGTCTTCCATCAACACATTTTAAAGAGAGTTCGCTCGTACGCACACAACGCATTCTTTGTTCTCGTTTCATTTTCTCTTATTAATTAAACACAAAAGGAGTCTGTGTTTTCTCAATAAACAATAATCTGTCAACAGTTTCCCCGAGTTTAACTACTTGGAAGACTCGGTCGGTGGTCCTAAAACAAGTTTCAACGGCCCGTTTAGTCCCATGCAGGCAGAAAACGAGCTCCGCATAAGCTAAACATTAATTTTGATTTTACTCTCTACCATTTGACATAATACAAAAAAGGTATCAGTTCCTATTAAATTCAGCCTTATCTCGGATGTTATGAAAAGAAAGAAATCTCCATTTTGAATTAAATAAAAATTTTTGTGTAAGGTGTGCATGCGGGAAGCTCACATATTCGAGAAAATTCTTTCGTTTGTTAAACATGAGGATATCGGGAAACCATTTCACCAAACAGTGACCCATGAGGAACAAAAAAAAGGACCGGCGGTGAAGTGTGAGAGGGTTACTCAGACACATTCATACACGTCATTCAAATTTAAAATTTTTAAACAAGGACCTTAAGGGTCCTTTATTTGTTCTGAAATATATTTTTCCAAAAATCCGATTTCACGGATTGTGAAAATAAAAATTTCGAGGACTTGTGAGTATTTTCCCTTTCCGTCAACTTGATTAATTGTTTTCAAAATAAGTTAAAAACCGATAAATGTGGTTCAAATGTCGGCATTGTCTTTGACGGAATTTCTTTTCGGATGTGTAAAAAAAAAATCCTCAATTTTGGATTTTGTTACGGAAAGTTTCAAATTTCACACATAAATCTGACCAAATGTGTTTTTAAGAACTCTCAAAGACTATAACAGACTATAATTTATATTATTATTTAGAAGACTGAGAACATTTTCACAATAATTTGTTGGTAATACTGAAGCTTAAATTACTTTTAATTAGGGTAGTTTGTTGGATTATGATTTTTACACTCTCTATGACTCTCAAACAGTCTGCTTGTTGTCTGTGTATATTAGTTAATTATACATATTATATTCTAAATTATATTTATTTAATTAAGACATGTGATTCTGCAAGCAGTAGCTAAATTCAATTCAATAACACCATTGTTGACAGTGTTGCCAACTCCTCAACATCCCCTTTTATAATTTAAGGTTGAAGCTTATTCTAAATTATACAAATTTGCTTTTACAATGAAATTTACTTACAGTTACAACTATTTTACTTCAAGTAAACAATGACTTACAACTGTAGGGTGATTCTAAATTGTATTTGCCACCATTTTTACACTAAATTCTTGGTAACCCAAAAAACAGTTTGGCAACTGAGAGTTTAGAGCCTTGGTACTCAAATTGCTGTTCGCGGGCCGCATGCAGCCCATCAAGCTCTATTGAGTGGCCCAGTGTTCTAGTTGAATGAAAATTTGTGAAAGGTCGATTGCTCATTGTTAAGTCTGAATTCTAGAACAGGGATGCCAAACCTTTTTTGATGTCCGTGCCATTAGGCTGTAAAAATTATTTTTAAATAGGTGACGTGCCACAATAAAATTGAACAATGTTGACGTGGTGAAAACTATACGCAAGTATAAATAAGTAAATAAATAAATAAATAAAAGCATTTCTTCTTTAAACAATTTTATCTAGTATGCGTTTTATATATTTCGAGAGAATTCATGCGACATTTTAATAATACAATGTATAATTTGACGGTTCCCGTTAACATACTTAGATAGGTATTCAGTTCTAGAAGTTTTTATCATAAATTATAAATTAGGTATAGATTAATAAATTTTAATCAATTTATCTAAAAATAATTTTGTTTCTGTGCGTGGTATCAAAATTTTAAAACGTGCCACAGGTTCGCCATCCCTGTTTTAGATCATTGTGCCAGACCAGTAAGAAAATGTTCAGAGCTAATATTGCTTGTCTCAACATGTCTTTATGAGGCAATATACAGAAAATACAGACAGAAACAGACTGAGAGATGTACGTGCAGATGATGCATACTCTGAAAGTGGACTGTACGCGTCGATAGTCGGACTTAAAAAAATTTTTTTTGGTAAGCAGTGTGGCCCAGTCGCAATGGTCATAAGTTATGAGTACCGAGGACTTAAGGGACTCAAAAGCTTGAGTATCAAGGGTCTAGAGTTAGTACTTTTATTATAACGATTACTTTGCTGTTTATCTGACTTTTCTTCCTGAGGTTGGCTGCTGTGTTGTTCGACAACAATATTCCGGAATCGTCTTCTAGATAATTTTAAGACTTAGAGCACACGAATAGACTTATATATAACAACTCACCATCAATACTCCTAGAAATAAATTATCAAACATCTAATTAATTATAAATTAAATACTCTAATTCGTTTAGTGTAGTTATTCACCCAAAAGCCTCCAGAATACACCCAATCACACTCTGAGACGTTTTGCAACATGAATTCTAAAAACTGGTATCAATAAAAAAATTTTCAGAGCAAAATCGTAGAATCATAAAAATCAGTCGTGGAATCAGACAGAAAGCAACAACCGAATCTTTGTCAGTGGTTCCATTTCTCAGAGCGTCACGCCTGTCATCATCCGGAGATGATGTTAGCTTCCAGAGCGATCACTTCGACTTGGAAACGAGACCACCACTACTAGCACCCATTCGCGAACAAATTTCAAATGTGTAACTCGATCTTGGTATCGAAACGAGGATGACTTAAAAAGGCCGATTACTCAAGACACGATAAAAGAAAAATTTTGTTAAACAAGTTCGATTAGGGCCGAGTATTATCAAAATGACATGTATTTATGTACCTTCGAGGGTAATTTCAACTTGGTAGAATCGTGTTGAGTGATTTTGGAGACAAGATATTATTTGATTTGAAGAGACATTAAGATTCCCTTTAACATTTATGCTCTGAAAGACATTAGTAGTTGTTTGATCTTGTCATTGATATCATTTTATCATCTAAAAATGCAGAAATATTTTCCTAATGGCTTCATTGTTAACTTATTTTTCATTTCGACGTTTAACTGACGTTTTTCGATTTTTCTAAAACCCTTTTATTTCCCGCTCACTTGGACCGAATGAATCAAATCTAAATTAAACGAATTTCTTTGTGTCATCTCTTCTATACATATTAGACTCTCTTCCTCTGAGCTTCACCTTCCTCCTCCTTTGGCTGTGACTTTGGAAGTAGCTTTTGCTTGCTTCCATCATGATTTTATACTCGAGATTTATATTTGTTGGTATGAAATTTGTATTTTAACGATGGGTCGACAAATTTTTAGTTTTGTGGGTCACTAAATTTGTGTCCCTAAATGTATTTTTAAGAAGTGCAGATCAACTAGATTTTGGCAACCCCAAATACGATGTATAGTTCGTTATTATATGTTTGTATAAAAACATCATAGAATTTCACACATATTAGTTTTATTTATATATACTTTCTATACAACAGGCAAATTAGTAGAGTTTCCCTTTAATGAGATGTATGAGGCTGACACTTTCTACTTCTCTCATCCATGTTCGAGGATGGACTCGAAATTTATAAAAATTTGGCGACCCTCAACAATCTTCAGGTGACCCTAGTTTTCGCATTTCTGAACTAGAATACTGAGTACGGTATAAATATTGGTTGGAACATGTTTTAGTGTCTTAGAAAATGCCAAAGAATGAGCATTTATTCTTTCATAAGTATTGCACACTGTGGGGGAGAATTCATTTCATATAAAAGATTTTTCTTTGTTTATTTATTTATTTAATAAAATTTATGCTTATTGAAGTTAATAAATAATTCTAACAGTTATTTTGGTTTATTGAACCTCCTATTAAACTAATGTTTAAGTTGTACTCAATTTGAGATTTTCTAAATCGATTTGGAGAGCAATTACTGACGTGGAAAGAAGAAATTTCGGAATTCGAAATTTATTTTCTTAAAACAGTTATAATTCGGATGATCTTCCCTGGGCCAACTCCTCACATTCAAGCATGTTGAGTGTTTGTGGAGAAATCTTCTGCTACAAGGGAGAGGAGAGTGTTGGACAAGGTTGCGCTGTTCTTGAGAGAAACCAAAAATAAGACAGAAAATGCGAGGCGAACAGTATAGAATACACTTCTTCCTTCCTCCTTTTTTATTTTTGTGTCCATTCCGTGTAGTGTTGAGTTTAGTCCAGTTTTAGTATCAGTTTTATTGTTAAGTGAGTATATGGAAGGAAGAATTGAGGGAAATAGGCGACCTGGCAGACGAAAGACCTCTGCATCCCTGTCCCGGTAATCATCAGCATGATGATCTCCGTCGCGGAGGGGGATAAGAAGTATATGGCAGAAATATTCTGTTGTTGCTGTTGTTATTGTCATTTTGATAGACCAGGGAAGGACAATATCAAATAAATAAAAATTTGGGCTCTGATAATTATCGGGAAAGCTAAAAATAAATTTTTTACAAAACCTAAACACTTTCGTCTGGTTTCTTTTACATTTATCCACCACAACACTACAAAGGAGTTATTGTAAATACTATTAACTTTAAGATATTCATAATTCAATTCCATTAGTTAGCTTTGTTATTAAATGTGTCTTGTTACTCAAATCATTCCATTTAAATGTAATCCCATATTAACAATTAAGTAAGTAAAATTAATTGTCAAAATGCGATCTCTCTCTCTCTCTTTTGCTGCAACTAGATTCTTATCTCGTGGAAAAAAAAGCGATGAGTTACAATTTGAAAGTTACTCACGGTTGAAGAAGAAGAAAGAAAAAAGTTGTTTCGAGGTTTTAAAGAGTAGAAAAAGAGAAATGATTGTTAGTTTAAACTTTAAACCCCGAGGTTCTTGAGATTAGTGCTTAAGACCAAATGATGCCCAGCGAGAGCCGTCAGAAAATCAAGCAGCTTTGTCATCGTCTTCGCCACGGGATACCTTCAAAACCAGATACTCGGCACCCATTTCATGATTGTTAAAACCACGTGTAAGTCGTAATCGGTCGTGGTAGTGAATTCGTTTCAACCTTTCCATTTCTCTCTTTTTAATTTATTCTTCAGCTTCCGTAGGCAAAACGTTCATTCGCGATATCCTCACCAAAAATTCCACCGCCGCCATCGACAATCCAAATGACTCGCATTAATACGAATTACGAGTCCTGGCTTTCATTTCCATAAGACAAATTCTATGTTACACATATTTCTCTAGTTTTATGTACCTTCTGATTAACTCAGGTAGAAACCTTTGTGGATTTTGATTGACGACGTATTTGATTCCTCAACTCATGACCCTTGAGCCCCAGCTGGTGGCCGAGATTAGACTGTCATTTTGTCATCCTATCCAACTCAGCATACCACTTTCTGGTTTACTCCCTCTTTCTAGCTTTTGAGCCTTAATCAATTTTTTTTTCTCTTCTTCTTTTTTCTAATTCACTGCCCCGCCGAGAATTTTTCTTTTTCTTTTGCATTCCACGGTGTTTGTAATTAAGAAAATGAACAAATATTCAAGAGAGTTATCCGTTATTTTCATAACAAAAAAGTCGTTAATGAAAGCACTCAACTTGCTCCTGTTAATGAGTTTTACTCGTTTACAATGTATTCGGTTGTCACCTTTATCAGAGATGGAAAATGGCGGAGAAATTTGCATTTTGTGGGATGCGAATGCAATTATTTGCATTATCCCGTGTAGTTTGTTCCATCGACCGTTAAAAGTTGTTATTAATCGCTCTCGTCCTGCTTTACAATCAGAATTCATTAACTCGGCGCATTCGTCGAATTTTGTTATAGGTAACCAACCCCTACTTGGATTACAAATTTGCTGAAATTCGATTAAAAATGACTATGTGCATACATTTCGCGCATCCACCTTTTCAGATGTTAGCATTTATAAAGTTCGTCTGGATTTTTACAATTAACGGTTCAGCAAATAGAAAAAAACTGGAATCAGATTTCAGACTACGCCCAATAAAACAGCAGGAGAGAGGAAGGACGGGGAACCCATTTGTAAAAATAAATAATTTAGCTTTATTTACGTAATTAATCCTACATAAATTTATAAGTTACTTATTTAACAGACAGTAACTTATTTAAATGATTTCGCGATTCTCTAAACGCGTAAAAAAAGATTTAGTTGTATAAGAGTCCAGTAGACCGTATTCTTGTTAATTCGCTTATTGAAAGGTTATGTTAGCGCTCCACTGTAGCTTAAGTCCTTGGTACTCAAGATTTCTCCTTCCCGGGCCAAATTTCTATTGTGACCATTGCGACTGGGCCCACGACTTACCAAAAAAAAATTTACAAGTCCGACGCATTCAGTCGACCCTCAGGACATCTGTATGTACACCGTCAGTCTGTTTCTGTCTGTATTTTCTGTATATTACCTCATAAAGACATGTTGAGACAAGCAATATTAGCTCTGAACATTCTTACTGGTCTGGCACAATGTTCTAGAATTCAGACTTTAACAATGAGCAATCAACTTTTCACAAATTTTCACTGAATCGGTTTCCACAGGGTCACTGGGCCATTCAATACAGCTTGGTGGGCTGCATGCGGCCCGGGAACACCAGTTTCAGTACCAAGGCTCTAAACTCTCAGTTGCCAAATTGTTCTTTATTCTGGGTTACCCACAATTTAGTACGACTTACTAAAAATAAGGGTTTTGCAAGTCCGGCTTTCGACGTATACAGTCCATCCTCAGGGGAGTCTCTATGTTCATCTGCCAGTCTGTTTCTGTCTGTGTTTTCTGTATATTGTCTCTCAAAGATATATTGAGGCAAACAATGTTAGCAGTTTCTGAGTACATGTCTCGAACATTTTCGTACCGGTCAGGCACTATAGTTCAGACTTAACAACGAGCAGTCGACCTTTCACAAATTTTCACTGAATCGGTTTCCACTAGACCACTCAGTAGAGCTCGGTGGGTCGCAGTTTGAGTACCAGGGGCTTAAGTCATCATCAAAACATACTTAAAAGTTCACAGAATGTTTGTTAAAGGTTTGAGGTTGAAATTTTGAAACGTATTATGTATCCCTCTTCTCCAAAATTATTTCAAAAACTTAAATATTGTCTGTTATTAAACTGTAGTAAGTGTGCATTACTTTTGAAAAAAGCTCTATATGAAACTGTGGGTTTTTATTTATAACTTGACTGTATAACGCTTCAGTAAACTGTTCAACTGTTTTTGAAGGAAACCTGAAGACTGTTTCTCCTGCGCTTTAAAATTTCCTTCAACTTTTCCAGCATTATCCGAACCCAAAAACCTCCCTCCAAGGCACACAACTTTGGCTGTATTTCTGGATGGTCACCGATTATGATAAGGTTTCTTTCAACCAAGACTCGATTGCATGAAGAAAAAGTTACCAAACCCATGTGGCGCTAACTCTCTCCGGGCAGAAAATGAGAGAGTGTTAGCAGAACACCAGAGAAATGATTGAAAGTAACGTGGTCCGAATATGGGCTATTCGAACAAATAGAAGAAAGAAAATGTTGTAAGTGATCATGAAAGTAAGGACAATAACCAGATAATATAATGAAGGACAGAGAGCGCCACCTGCCAAACACTCCGAAGCCAGTCTATTAACCTTTAAAAATGAGATTTTTACGGGCAGCAGCCAAAAAAGATTTTTCACATTTTTTTAATGGACGTGCCAACCTACTGGGTTTTACGACGATATTTCTTTACTTGTCTTAAAGAACAACAACCAACAATTTCCTACAATTGATGCGTGTATTCTCTTAAATTGAATAGAGAAATAAAGGTCATTAACAATAACTCCGAGTCGAAGAATTTGAATACTGAAGACACGTTGGAGGTGAGACCGAAGATGAATGTCGACATTCTCGACCGCGTGACGGGTGACGGGGAACCTCGTTAGCTACTCCACTGGTGGCCGTGCCTTCAAGTTCATCAGCCATGATGACACATCCTTTGCGTCGCCACGAAATAAGCCAATGGCTGAGCTGCTAATGAACCATTTTCTGGAAGCGAGCTAAACTTTACTCCGTCAACGAGACCACACTGAATTCCTTTCAATTGTATGACCGAGGACTCCAGCAGGTTTTGAATGGCCGGACCCGTTTAAAAGCCTTTTTTCAACGCTCATAATGGTTTCTTCTTTATTGTTTGAAGAAAACAACGCTGAGTAAATAATAACCGCACAAGCTGTCAGTCAAACACCGACAGCGGCATTATACTCCGAGACAAAAAAGAAGGAAAAACGTAGAAAGTCAACATGATGTTTACACAATAAAATAACACAAGTTAAGCGGGTTTGATTAATTTTCCCTCACAAACGGTGTTATTGTTAACATTACGGTTTTGAGACCCTCTTCTGATTTGCATACAACCCACCGCCACCTCCTATCCACCGCCCTGTATCATTGTTTTCCCTTAGCTCCTATGCGATAAATTAATATCGAGGACAATAAAGAGACTAAACGGTTTATGATACTTTAGGGTTGCGACGTTGTTTTCGAAACAATGCCGGCCAACGTTTCGAGTTCGATAAATTTTTCTTGTCATTAACATTGCTTTTGTTAGATTGTGTTTGGTTTTGGTTAATTACAATTTGAGAGTTGCGAGCTTTAAGCTGTCTATTCGTGTACAGCAGAATGGATGTGAGGTTTCAATCATTTTTAACATACACTTTGATTATACATAATACTGTCCTGATCTGTACTGTCTTTCATTATTGTTTTATTAAACAGGATATTACTGTAAATAGATGATATGTATAATACATTTGACTAATGAGTCTGTAGGGCTGGACAAGCAAACAGGGATTGGGTTATTACAGTAATAACTATCCTGGAAACCTTGGACTTAGTCACTATGTCTATTAGCCGTGGAGGATTAAGATGGAGTGCTGTGATGTATCCAAAGAAGAAAATTTTTTTTCTTCTGCTTTCGTTCATTTTTGGTTTTTTCCTTTTTTTCTCTTTTCCCTCTCGGCAGACACAGCTAAGTATTGGCATTTGGTGTTCGGGTTCAAACCACGTAGCTGGTACTTCTCAGGTACCATCCTAAGATCCAGACAATCTTTATAAGAGTATTCGTCCAGGGTTACAATGCCCTTCTGTCTTAGAGACTGAAGGAAGACAAGTCGCCTCGGACAAAGTTCGTTACAGTACAACTGCTTAGTCAACGTCATCATCAGTACGTCGACAATATAGGCATGTCGGGTAGCCAACCCTTATGGGGTTATTACAGATGTGTGTTCACTGTAACTTTCATTTGGTACTAAAGTAGATACAGAAAATAAAATCCCAACGACAGAAAACCTGTAACCTAATAATTAGATAAACACAGAGTTATAGACTAGCTAAGACATGATTTACCGTTAAAATTGTGCAATATTTATGAAAGGATTTTTGGTCAAAATTGTGCATTACTTATGAAAAAGTGGGAATAAACCTCTGGGGGTACATAAGAATAGTATTGATGAGGGACAACCAAAATTAAACAGACAGGATTTCTGTCTGACTTTTAATTAATCTTATCCGAGAGTTTGACTCATGTTTCTCCCAGACACACTCTCTTTTTGAATATATTAAAGGATAGCGAATCCACGCCATTTTTCTAATTATTATTAAACAAACTCTGGGTGCCACCGGTCTAAACCCATTTTAAACAGCGGCGGAGAAAGTTCCCAGAACGAAATGAATAGTTTGGATGACAATTTTTGAAATTAACAATTCAATGAAGTAACGAAAAGAGAATAACAACCGCCGGTTGAAAGAAGATAGTAAAATTTATAGGGAAATAAATTGTGGACTGACACCAAGCCATGAGGTTAATGAAAAAGGAATAGAGAGAAAGAAAGAGAGAGAGAAAAGGGTAAAATGGAAAGAAAAGGGAGTTAATCTGACATGAAATCGAACCAATTTAAGAAGTGTTACAAATGAGATTTACCGTAACACAAGAGATAAAGTGCATCATATGATGGAAGGGGCGGGCAAACAATAGAAGATAAGCTTCAGGGCGTGTGAGGATGATACAAGGGGTTGACGTCAAGTCCAATTGATCCTATTATTTAAAAGGAAAAAAGGGAAAAAAGAAAAAATATTTCTCTCGCATCGGAAATGTTTCGTTTCATCTGACACCACTGCGGTCAATTTTCGAAATCTCTATCGTTTCCACTAAAACCATCGTGAAAGGATTTCAACGGACTCGGATGGAAGCGAATGTAAAATGTGGTGGTGATAGCACTAAGACATTATGCATACAATCATGTACAGGCTGTACGTGGCTTTGTTTGTTTCATGTCTGACGACAAGAATAAGTATCCGAGTGTACTGATCTTTGGCCCTTAACTAATGCATTAATTCCATGCTTCTAATTTGTCTTGCAAAGATAGTCTTACCGTTTACCTTTAACTAACTTCTTATCCTCCGTTGCCGAAGACATTGAAATGTTGAAGTTGGGAGGTTGAATTCCGGTGATTAAAATTTATAAGTTATTTCAAATGATGTGAATGATTCTTTCACTGGTTAATCGATCATGGACGTGAAGCGGAAATGTTTTAAGCCTCCTTTCATTTTAACTAAACGTAGTCATTCAGTAAGAGAGAAGGTGGAGGAAAGAAATTGTTACAGGATGGAGGTTTGCAGCATTGAATTATGTCAACAACAGCAAATTACACACATACCCTGTAAAAATATTTCAAGGAACAAATAACAACAGAGATTGTCTTCCACAACAAACTACCTATGGGTTATGACTTCAGACACACTGTCGAACCGGATTTTTAAGTGCTTCAGGAAACTTGAGAGGATTGGTTCGTGTAAGTCAAAGAAACACCCAAAGGAGCTAGAAATAGCTCTCCAAGACCAAAAAACGTGATAAACTACAGGAGGAAATAGAAAACGGGTAGAATGGAATAAAGAAGACGTGAAGAGATCCACAGTCGAATAGAGATATTTCAAAATTGCAAAAATTTAAGACCACGTGGTTTTTAGGTGTCGGAAACGGAAGACCAAATAAAAAATAATTTGTATAATGAGAATGTTTCAACATAGTCATTTCTCTAGCCAAAAAAAGGGACGAAAAATTTTGCAAAACTCAGTTTAGTTAGCCCAAAGTTAAATTAATGAAAAGAATGAGTTACGACTACAATGGTGGGGGCAAATGATTAATTACCAAAGCGAAACAACAAACGTCACTGCCAATTGGATGGTGCAAAACAAAAATGGACTTGTTGTTGCTTGAGCAGAAAAAAAAATGCAAAAAAATAAATAAATCGTGTATGTTATAAATTTAAATTTCCCCCCATAATTTCATAAAAATAAATTTCGTCTCCTTTAGGCCGGCTCAACTTTAAGGTCCACTTGTTCTTGCACGCCTTCTTTCAAAAATTGTAAACGTGGCACAAGGCAAAAGACCACCGAGGTAGAAACCCCGGGGGCTGAAAAAGAAAAAAAAAATTCTTGGTAGCTGAGATGGTGTAGGCTCCTGAATGCAAGATCTATCTTATTGATGGCTGACATTTGACAGGAACTTGTGCAGAAGTGTAAGTCCACCCAATAATTCCAACATGTCGGTTCTACCTATTTCATCCACGTGACATTATTTTTATATTCTTCCGATCGCTGACGTCACAATAGAGGCTAAACAATTTTATCCCTGGTGCATGGGTTTGAGCCTGCGCATCAATACCTTTGAACCTTTTTTAGAGCCATCGAGCAAACCACCACACCCTCGGATATTAATTCGGAATTCATTTTAGAATTTGGTCGATGATAAAAACGGAATCCCTCAAGAACCGTCATCATCCTCTTGATAGTTTTCACACTAACTCTGACACTTTTACTAATTTATTTTCAATGAAGGATATTAAATTTGGAAATTTTTCCTTGGGTGCCTTGCCCAGATCCGGTCTTCTTTTGGAACCCGTTTGTGTTTTCCACTTTTTAAATTTTTTTATTAACTGATAATTACCGAGTTTTTTCCATCTTTAAAAAAAAAGGAGGAAAGGTAAATAAATAATGCGGCAGATGAATTAAATAAATAAATAAGATTATTTAATAAAATATATGAAATTAAAAATAGTCTCGAGATGAGCATTTATTTGGAATTTCAATTAAAGTAAACCGCGGGAGGGCTTACCGATAAGTGTAACCAATTACCGAGAGCCGAAAACATGACTAAAGAATCCTTGCTACTGCACTGCCACATTTCATCTTCTTTCTTAATTTGCATACAAGACTTCCTGCCACTTTTTTTCCTCAATCCTTGCTAAAAATGAGATAACACTTCCAACAGATGTATTTCGGTGACGCCCTTGACGTTAAACATGGTAACGAAAAATATACTTTTCCAGACCGTATTAACTAAGTTAAAGTAGCAATTACTTTGGATTTTCAACAGCTTCTGGAATGTGGATTTCCTTCGATTTTGTTATCCGTCGAAGAAATATACCAATCCCAAGGAATCTGAAAGTTGCAATTTGTCTGCTCACATTTTTTTACTTAGTTCCGTCAATACTAGGAAGAGTTTTATTAAAAAACGAATTTATCATGGCGGACACTTTTTCCCTGATGTGGCTGTTGAAGATCCCAGAAGACCCGCCCGTGAAGAAGGCATCACTTTCTGGAAGTCCTCAGCTTTGCGTCCTCTTGACTCGTCCGTGGTCCTGATGTTGCATTCTTTGGGTTAAGAAAAAGAGAAGAAGAATTCGCGTTATTCTGCTCTTCTTTTCGTTCCCTGGCGTGCTCTTTCATCGTCCTCTTTGGTTTCCAAGATTTTGCGGCAGAATGTCTGGAAACTCTGCCATTTTTCCTTGGAGTTCAGTATTCCTGTAATGATTGTTTCTATGATCATGGCGGACACTAGTGGGTTGTTTGGTGTTGATTTATTTTATTTATTAATCTGGTTAAAATAAAAGTCATTCATATTGTTCTGACTGTGTTTGTTGCTATTCCGAACACGCAAACTAATGCCTACGTCGATTTTAATCAAATTACCAAAATTAGGTTAGGAACTGAGGCTAAAGTTAGGCTAAATACTATCCGGCAACATGGTTCTGGTATTTCCCTCATCAATGAATACAACTAATTGTAATGAACACAACACAACTCTCAATATCAATAGCTAATTTATCAGTTTTGTCCTACTTAATTACAAACTAATTTTAAAAAGAGCTCATTTCAAAAGTAATGCACACTTAGTTTGTTTTATTTGAATATATATCTATTAACACATTTCCTGATGGTGACTTTTTATTTATGTAAATAATTTAATAATTTTGTTACTTATTCCAACATCCAAGACTTATTTTTCAATTATAACAAATTAATTAATTAAAATTACTTTTTTAACTACAGTAGAGTCAATAACGAGAGGCATTTCAGAACTAAAGCGCACTTCTTACCCAATAGTAATCAATGTGTGGACAGAATTTTGGTGAAATTGTGTTAGACTCTAGAGAATTGAGACTAATACTAACACACACACACGTACTTCCGCTCTTTTATTTATTAATGCACTGATTATTTTGTTCCCAATTAAATTTAACTAATCGCAATAAACAAGATCATGTGAATTCGTCTTATAAAGATTCCTCATACAAATTAACTCCAAACAAAGGGAAGTTCCAAACAAGAAAATTAATAAAACCTTAAAATAAACGAATGGACGATAGTCTAAGTAGCTTCTTCACGTCTGAGTTAATGAAGCCATTATCTATAACCATTACTATCGTATCATTAAGTGTAATTCAGTGCTCGAATAAAAAAAAAGTCAGTGACTGGTACCAATCATTCTAAAAT
The DNA here is from genome assembly GCA_016920875.1 of Columbicola columbae. Taxonomy (NCBI): domain Eukaryota; kingdom Metazoa; phylum Arthropoda; class Insecta; order Psocodea; family Philopteridae; genus Columbicola; species Columbicola columbae. The sequence continues at coordinate 9,128,035 of JADMLL010000005.1, read as the reverse complement.
TTTATTCCATTCAAACTCATTAACAATAAATCAGAAGGTAATTACTTCAAACCAGACAGATTCGCACAAAAGGAAAACCACGCAAAAATAAAGGGAAAAGTGAAAAAAATGCTTACTAACGATGACTAAGCTGAATATAAAAAAAAGTCAATAAGACAATAAATAATTCCTTACTCCATTCATCTGAGGAACCGAGTCTCGAAATCAGTGAAAACAGAAGGCGGTGAAAAATGACGATACTTTCTGGTGAGTTTTGAAATTTTCACATTCAAATACTAGTCCTTTCAGCTTTTGTCTTCACCTTTTCGACATCCAAATTTTATTTTGGACTTTACTTCCATAGCTTAAATAAAAAGGTTGGTTTTGGTTTCAGTGAAAACCTATGTGGTCGATGACGCCATTTTGGGGCAAAGATTCGAACTTGCCGCACTTCTTTCCCCTAACGGCAAAAAGACTGATCGCATTCAATATGGCGACGGAGCCTAATATCTAAACGGTTTTGTTCTGTTTGTTTTAGTTTTTAATAGTGTAGATTGATCTTTTTGGTCTCCGTGTCACCCAGGGAAAATCTCTGAAAGCTGGAAAAGTAGACGAAACGTTTGGACGAGGTAAGGGGCACCGAATAATGTCATTAACATTACAAAATTCTTTCGGTTTTTTATTTTAAAAGAAACAACGTTAAGCGGGCAAAAAATGGAAAGTGGTAAAAAAAAAAGAAACCACAAATTACAAAACATTAAAATATGTTGATTTATAAATAACACAAGGGGACAACAAAAAAAATTAAAAGATAAAATTATCGCTTCTTCTCCGCCATATTCTCGAGTCGATTATTTTAATGAAATATGTGAATAACGCAAGGTGAGCATTATAAAAATTCTTTTAACACCCATATACTATTAAAATATAAATTATGAATCGTAAAATAATGAAAAAGGAGCACTAAAGGAGGTGACAAATTTTTGAATGAATTCAAAATAGGTGTGTGACAAACATAAAATTACATAAAATATTCCGGAATCCGCGTAAAAATGGTGATTGCCACCAGAACGAAAAAATCCCGTAGTATGGGCATAAATAAAAACTCACAAAAATATTCATATGCAAATGATGGGCTATTGTATAAACAAATAATGGTGACACCTTACACCCACAAAAATATTTTCGGGGAAACAACCAACGATTGCAGGTGTCGCTTTCTCGAGATTTATGGCGGAGGATCAAACCCCCCCACCACACACACTCCAGCCTCCTGGGTTATCATCTCTTGGTGATGATGAATGCTTCTTCTTTTTTTTTATTACTAACGGAGTTAAATTTATTGGATTTAATTTAATAGTTTGTTGATTTGGTTTTCAGTATTTCAAAAATATCGCACACTCAAAGTTCAGAATCTGGGGGTGGGTTTAAGCTCTTGACTCAACTAAGCTTTTTGAGTTTCCTTTAACACTTTCACACTCTGAGGTCTGGAATGGTTTAAACTCATGGGTTTCATGTGATATCTCGTTGGCTGGAAGACTCCAACAATCCATATGTATAAAAATAAATTTTCAAAGTAAAGTGCTTTTAATCCCATAATCCACTCAAAATCATTCATAAAATTATTTTAACGACCTGACAACGAAGTTATGAAAAATGTCTTAAGCTCGTTTTCTCTCTAAAATTCATTCATACCTGAATATTACGTTATGATTTTTATTATCATAACAAGTGTGAACGAAGATAGTTAAGGAAAAACATTTTTCACCCGTTTTTTCTTTCAAAGGAATTTTAAACCTTTTAAAAAAATGGTAAAGAATAATGTGAGACGAGTATTAGTGTTATGGTTATTTGTCAAGAGCCCCCTTGGCTCTAAAATGTGAGTTGTCACCTTGTTCTTTACTCTCGAGCTGAATCAGAACTGCTTCCGAATAAGAGAAAAAAAAAAATTAATAAATAAAAAAACTTTAAGGTATAAATTTATTCCAGTCGGGAGAACTTTTTTTTTTTCCTCTTCTACAAAATTAGTTTTAATACAGATTTTATCTTATTTACATACAAATATTCTTTTAGTCCACACAAGCACACTAATCACCCAGGAAGTAGCAAAAAAAAATTTTTTTTTTCTTCTGAACATTAATAAAAATGGCAGTAAAACTTGTTTATCTCGAGAACCTATGGGAGGAATTAAATTGAATGCCACGAACATGGATTTAATGCAGTTTTTATGAATAATTGTAGTGGTGGTGGTGGTAGTGGGTTGAAATATTATGTAAAAATGGACTTTGGAATTGTCAGAAATTAGGTAAAATGGTTCTTATGTAAAAGCACCGAAAACAAAAGGTGGCGGTGGTTTTAATCACTTAAATTTTGGGTATAACAGGATGCGGGAGGAGGATTCGAACTCAGGACCATTTGCGTCCAAGTCAGGAACTTAACCACTACACTAGTCCTCCCACTAAAGGTTAAAACGGAAGGTTATCTATGTTTATAATACACATCCAAACTTAATTATCAATTTTTCCACCGCTATCTATAAGAGTCTTTATCTTGGTTTTGGTCTGAGTAGCCGCGAAGGATGACTGTAGGTTAGAAACGTCTGGTTGTGAGACAGTACTTTTGGTGCGGACTGAGTATAGTGAATCGTTTTCGATATGTTAGTCCAGGTGTAGGTTAGTTTTAAACTACAATTTTTAGATATATTTGATAAACTACAATTTTGGACTTTTTAAGGACTCGAAGGAACCATTTTGTAATATGGTGGGTTCGTTCTTGTCCCACGCCGAAAGCCTATATTAATGTTATAAATAGAACCCGGTACCACCAACTAAACGGGAACTATCAAACAAGCAATGAATCAACATTCAGTACTAACTCTTGCAATTGTCCATTTTATTCTAACACCCAAAAACGGCGAACTGTATAAGGCTCATATACAAACTTAGTATAAATTTGGTTTAAATGAGTAGAATGTAAACAAACTCAGGGTAACCGAAAAAGTTTGATAAAATGATCTTCATAGGACTGAAGACACTACAACTTCTGCTTTTGGTGATTACATAGTAGCCTACAATTAAAGATACATATAAAGTACTCTACAAAATATATTTGCCTTGAATAGTATAAAATTTATTTATTTGAGTCTTGATCCCGTTCTTAGGTATAACAGGATACGGGAGAGGATTCGAACTCACGACCATAACTCCTATAGTCGGACGCTTTAACCAGCACACCACAGACCTCCCGCGAATTTAAGAAAATTTAAAATTGTTCTATATATATTGGTGACCTGAATTTTCGTTTGATGCATTACAAACTGTCCTAATATATTTATAGGCTTGAAATTATTCCTCCTTGGAATTTAAAAAATATTTGACTGGAGGCTGGAACGATAGCAGTAGGTGTGACTTGAGAGAGCTCAATAGGTAATTGGTGTCACCCTGGGCAAGTGACAAATTGTTCAATAGTGGGTGTTTTCCCATCCTGTCGAATTTCACACTAACCTCCATTTGTTTTCCAGAGAAGAAGTCAATCTGTTTTATAAAATCGATCAAAATTACAAAAGGACCAGTTATTATTATTTATGTTTTCCTTATTATTATTATTATTCTCCTTCTCGTGAGTTCTTATCTTCGTTCCATTGTGTTTCGGTTGATTTATTCCCAAAGGGTTGTTTGCACTACCCCATAGCGTCAACCCCATAATAAAATATGAAAAAAAAATTTTTCTTTTTAAAAGATGTTATTTTTGGGTTTGTCATTTACTCAATTGATATAATTATTTATTTGTCCCTTCGAAGACACTGTTAAATTTTTTTAAATAATGAAATCAGGTCTCGTTTTACGCGAATGATGGGGAGAAGTAGAGAGTGTGTAAGATGCTAACCACTTAACAGTCCGATTTTTTATTTTTATCTTTACTGGACTACATTTATCAATAGAATTACAGTAGAACCTCTCATAGCGAGTAATTCGCATGATGAATTGCAAAAGAAATGTCTCTCACAACGAGCAATTTTTGGACACGTACATGACAGTTTTTGTTCGGCCTCGAACGCATTATCATATTTTATATTGATTTATTTGGAAAAAATTGTTTCGCATAACGAGTAAAACTCCGGAACGAATGAAACTCGTTATGAGAGGTTCCACTGTAATTAACTTCAATAAATTTACTCAACGAGTAGTCTGGTTTGATATATTTTGAAAAATTGAATACACAATCATACATCACAATGCGGAGAGTGGTATCTTGTCTCCTTTCGAATTTCTTTTACTGTATGAATCGTTCAAGGTTATTCCCACTATTGAGAACCACGGGACGTTAAATACTCGGATAAATCGCTAACAAGTTAAAACAAATTTTTTGTAAATAATTTTTGGCTTTTACGCCGCGTCGACATTTTCGAAAATAAGAGAATTTTCTCTTGTAGAAGGTAACACCAAACATTTCGCCTTTTTTAGAAGCTAAGGGAAGATAAGCCAAAAAGAGCTTTCTTACAGAAGATTCGTCTCAGCGTAGAGTATTAGAAGAAGGAGAGAAGAGGGCCTGAAAATCCACGAGGAAATTCAGAGAAGATCCGAAGATATAGAAAAGGCGTGGCAACCGGAAGATGGAGCAATGCAAGTGTTTGAACTTCATTACTCCAAACCTTCCGTTCTATCTGAGACATCCAGAGAAAATCAGCAGCTAGAAAGAGAATGGTGGTCCATATAACGCGAACCTATTGTAAATAGAAGCTAAAGGCATCCTCAGAGGTTGGCTTGTTGGTTTCGACTGTGAAGGTAAGAGATTTTCGAAAATGTCGACGTAAAAGCCAAAAATTTAAATAATTGCCGCGAAAATTTAAATATTCATAGGTGAAAAAAACTTGCCCTCAAGGGTCTCAAAAGAGACTCAGGACCGTCACTGTACAGAAAAATGTCAGTGCAGTTTGGGAAAAACTGTCAAGTGGTTGGTATGAAAATATTCCAACGGTACCAGATTTGAAAAGCTATGTGTACCGCGCTGACTCTCTTAACTATCAAATTGAGAGACAAACAGAAACTTATACGCATTAAAGAAAACCTGGCTGAATTTATATAAGTATAAAGTCAGCAGTAGAAAATCTTTTTATTCTTCGTCAAAGTGTGGGATTGTCAGTATTTATGAAATAAATTGTACAGGGTAGTGTCCGATTGCAGTGCCCCTCTTTCGGTAGGTTGTAGTGCACCTCTTAGTTTTATGTACAAAGCCCAAAAGACGATGAAATAGAGAAATTTCATGGAGGTGTTTATCATCTGGATGAAATACGAAAGGAAGGATGGAAGAAAGGAAGGAGGGCAAAAAAGGCAAACATTATTGATTATATCCATCCGTGCACGAGGCTATTGATTTTCAAATAAAACAGAAATTCACCCGGGGGATGAAGAGAACTTAAATGAAAGGGGTGATCCATAGGCTCAACGAGGGAGAAACACCCCGTTCTGTTGGAACTTATTTTAAATTTTGTTTTTGTCTTATGAAATACTTGTTTCGCTGAGATATTGATAAAAATCAAATAAAATCCGAGAAGAAATGATTGAAAAATGGAAATGAGAGATTCTGGTGAAATCACAGGTGCTTCTCGACGCTGAGAAACTTATGAAATATAGCAGGTGCTAGAACTTTCATATTTTTAAAGAATAACAATATTGATATAACCTTTTTCTTTTATTTTTCTATTTTGTTATGACTTTGTTGCCTTTTTCAAATAATTTCGAAACTAAAGGGAATTTTCCTTTTTTTTTCTCCTTTGTGTTCCTTCATTTTTAATGACGTCAAGAATATGCGGAAATAATTTTTACTTGGGTTTGAAAACTGTGTCCAGTCTAATTCAAATTCATTCTAAGACTTTTGCTATATCACTGAAATTGTTTTGTGCTGTGTCACTATGATTCACGAAAGGATTGAAAAGAAAATTGTTTAAAGCTCCAATCAGCACAGAGCTTTTGAGATAGCGGTACTCTATTGAGTATTTCTTTCAATATGGCGGTGTCTTCAAATAAAAGGCGCCAAAATTATGAAACACACTCCAATTCTTTATTTGACTATTTGCTTCCATTCCTTCTCTAGATTATCCTTTGTGTCCTTCATTACCATATCTTCCTATCATATACCTGCAATATTTCCTCTCCCTCCAACCCTACTCCTCATCTTCACCTACCTTCCGTCAGATCCTGGGGCTTGGATATAGGTTGGATCCTCAGCAAAGCCATAACTACAGTCTCTTCCTCGGGAACAATTGGTTGTTGTATTGGGTATAGAAAAAAAATTTTGCTTCCACGATTTTCGGTAGGTTCTATCTCCCGCGTAAAACGAGACCTTAGATTCTGATTTGATATTCTCACTAACATTTGGCCTGCTACTTGCTTGAGATTTTTCTGTTTCTCAGTCTGATTTGAATCAATTTTTGGTCTTTAAATCATCCCCTTTTGAGCTTTAAATGTTTTTAATAAAACTTCGGGTGTGGTGGACTGTGCTTTTGTTCTCCGTGTGTACAAACAAGACTTCTGTAATAAAAGTTTATTTAAAAAAATATTTTATAATCCTTTGCGTGCTGAGGTAGAGCCCTGGCAGCAATCAATTTCCAAATTTTATAGTATTTTTCCTTGCTGGCCTTATCTGAGATATTTTATACTCTGTTCGACCATTATAGATCATAATTCATTTTAAGAAACATATATTTTGAAATCAAAATTGAAATATAACAATGTTAACGTTAGAGTCATAATCCTTTTGCCTTGTCATAAAACTTACATAAAAGTCTTTAAGGATTTTGATAGAGACTAGATAACGATCTAGGTCTTAAAAAGTTTCAACTTGATACTTGACATAGACGATCTTTTTGAATTATATACTTGTAGAGTATGTAGCATGGTCGTTACCAAAAAATGTCATATTTGGACTATACGCATTCTGCGGAAAATATTCTGACCATAATTCAGCTTCTTTTGAGGGTATGTTTCGTTTGTATATATCATGTGTGAGCCTTTGCGAGCTTAGTTGTGGACCTCATCTCGACTGTGTTTGGCTGTGTCTTCTGTGTTTTTTGTTTATCGTTGAGTGTTTCATTCTGTTTTCCTTTTCTTCGGTTGTCTAACACGTTTGTTGTCTTCTTTGTTAAGTAAGACTTGTCTGCAGAAGTTTTTCTTGAAAGTCTGTAATGACTGTTGTGGGATTTTGGACACTTGGTAAGTGTTCTGCTGTCACATTCAAACCTAGTAACTATTTACTGTCTCATACCTTTTTGTATTTAACTCCCCTTGCTAACTACCATCTGTCCGTAAGCATGAGACAGTAGTTGTTCGGACTAGATTTGGGGGTTGTGTCTGAGGAGCAGACCAGCGTCTTAACCCCAGGAGTGGTTTGAAAGAAGCCAAAGTAAGGCTTGAAGAGGTAGGATAAAGAAAAGGAAAGCAGGACAGGAATAAGAAGGTTTGACTAAGAGAAGTTTGGGAGTCGAGCGGTTTATGTTCTCCTCAGAGGACGCAGAAGGATTGGGGTGGTTGGCAGTCTGGAGGAGTGAACCTTTCGATTTCCTTCTTTACAGAGGAAACTCCCAGGTCATCACATAGTTAGGAACAAACCGTGGAGCATTTACCATGGTTCATAGGGTTTTGAACTGGATCGCCTAACCTTCAATTCCGTAATTTTCGAAAAGACCTCTGTCAGCAAAGGTCCAATTCTCAAACTCACAACGAATTTGAACTTCTTTAGGAAAACACTCGAACGTTACGCATTCGTGATTGTTCTCTTATATCGATTTAAAATTAAAATGTGTTGTTGTTGTTGTTGTTGTTTTTGTTACAGTTCTCAACTTATTCGATTATTATTTTTGACTTTCATAAAAAATAAAGTCGGCCATAATTTCCAGAAGCCAGGGTTTAAATGATTTATAGTTTCCTTTTTATGAAAATAAAAAAATAAACCCCTCCCTGCGGAACAGAACCCCTTTAATTAAATTCTTAAATAATGAAATTCAGATATATAATCCGGTGGCCATTTCATATCAGCCAATGGAATCGTAAATTAAATCTACCAGTTGAGAGAGGAAAAATTTTTGTTTTCCTTAGTAACCATTAAAAGTTGGTGAAATAGTCATCAAAAGCTTTGACCAATGAAAGGGGTGAGAAAAGCTTTAGTCTTGTGCCTGTAACAAAAAATTGTCTGAATAAAAAACAGATTGGGCTCCATGTTTGTTGCACGGCTTTGTCTGCGGGAAACCTTCTAAAAATTGTGCACTAATTAGCATAATTATTACAGATGTAAATTAATGCGAGTGTAAATATGGTCACCCGGGTATAGTTTAATGTGAGTTAAGAAATGTAATAAATTAACCTTTAAGATATGGTGAAACCTCGCATAACGAACATAATCCATTCCGGAATCTTATTAGTGGTGCGAAATACTCGTTAAGCGAAATAATTTTTATCATTTGAGTAATTGAAAAAGGGCTGATGCGTTTTACATCCAAAAATACTCAAAATTTGAAATTTTCAACAACTAGCAGTAGCAGTTATTCAAAGAACAACACATAAATTGTTAATAAGTGTTAATAAACACTAATATGTTAGTACAGGGGTGGGCAATATTTTTAATCAACGGTCCAATTTAAATTTTAACATTTTTTGGCGGGCCGCACAAATTTGCAACACATGAACTACGCGGCTAGTTTAGCTTCTTCTGTAGACTATACATCTATTATTCTACTAAGTAAAATATACTTTAAACTTCTCGACCGTCAGAACGTAATTGCAGTGGGCCATGCATTAATACAGTCCATGTCGATAAACCATCAGCGGGTCGGAATTGGGTCGCGGGCCGTACTTTGCCAATCACTGTGTTAGCCCAACAACTTTTAAACAGACTAATGACTCGAAAAGTTCAATCCCACAATACGGGGATTAGCCTATCTACGTCACTCGTCATGCGAATCATTTTTAAGGTTTTCTTTAAGCGAGGTTCCACTGTAGATATTAGCCTAAATTTTGACAAAGGGTTTTCCCATAAATAATGCACACTTTCTTAAAGAATCTTAAGTCGTAAATTACGGAAATTAGTCTAATCACAATCTCTTCTTCTCCAGTCTTCCTCCTGTTTATTTAATTACAGACAGAAATCGTTTTACGCGTGTTATTTTTATGCGTTTTACAATAAATAAAGAAAAAAATTGGAATTCTTGTGTGAATCATTAAAATTACGTCACGGACCGCCTTTTACCGACCGCTGGTTTAGATTCAAAGGATATTAAAAAGGAACGAAAAATCCTCCTAAACCATTTGAAGCCCATCCCCAATCCTCAACTTCGACCTAGGCATCGAAAATTTTTGGTACGCCCAGTAATTAGGTTTCACCTTATAAATTTTTTCTCTTTTTACTCTCTCCCACAACCAATATTCTCATATATAACTATAATAATAATTCACATAATCGTCGAAGAGTTTTTAAAAGAAGAAGACACACATTCCCTACCTTTTGTAATAGAATTCAGTGTGGAAACCATTAGAGAGGTGTAAATTTGGCTCACGTTATAATTCATTGCGGGTCGGAACGGAAGATAACACAGCGGTGCCAGGCAAAGGTGTTTGGGGGTGTGTCTTTAGCAGTATCTTTAATAAAGAAAACGTCAGTTTCCTTTTCCTTTTGTCTCTCTTTTGATTGATTTGCAAATCCCAGATACAATTTTATTTTTTTGTTTTTGTTTTATTGCCTGTCAACATGGACCCGGACTGAAAACAAAACGTTTTTAAAAGTTAATTATTGAGTTTTATAACTTTTCGCCTTACAATCCCTTTTGATGTGGGGGTTGATTGATAAATTTTGTTTTCCTCCCTCAAACACTCATCCAGACTAGCTGACCATCTTAATCCTACCCATAGACTCTCTTCCCGATGATTATGATGACCCGAGAACGATCAGACTACACCGAAACGACCACTTGGCGTCTTAATTTGAAAATTGGTTATAGTGTGCATTACTTATGAAATTAGTTCTTTCTAAAATAAATGCGATATGTAAGGGGTCTGATAGGCGTATATCACTCCAAGGGCCGTGGTTCAAATCCCACCTGGGTACCTCTTTTCCTTTAGCTTATACACTATCCTTTCCCCAAAAATTCCTCCAAGGCTCACTACCTCGGTCAGCGAGTAAGCCTTCAATGGAAGGTAGCTGACTCATGATCAAGCATATTTTCAACTTGCTCCAACAAATAAGTGTGATAATGAGTTGAAAACATGGTGGTCGAAACGGATAAAGAAATGCGATATGTATTATACATTTAAAGAAAGTCATTAAGTACTGATTCGCATAAAACAAGACCAAATCAATTATTTGTGTAATACTTTACTTTGAAAATAAATTTGCCCTTAAATAATATTAATCTTATTAAGTAAGTGATATTCTGGTGGTGTATGATGGGTTATATACTGTATACGTAATAATTTTTCTAGTTAAGTTGTTGGAGTCAAACTGACTCACTTCAGTTCTTAGTTAGTAAACAGCAGGGATGGCGAACCTATGGCACGCGTGCCACAAGTGCCACGTTTGAAAATTTATAATTTATTATATAAATTTCTAGTACTGAATACCTATACGTTAGCTACAACTGTCAAATTATACATTTCAGTATTAAAATATTGCATGGATTCTCTCGAGTATATAAAGATGCGCATTAGATAAAACTGTTTAAAGAAGTATTGCTTTTACTGTATTTGTTTATTTATTTATACTTAGTATAGTTTTCACCACGCTAACATTTCGAATGAAGTTTTGTTGTGGCACGTCACCTATTTAAAAAAAGAATTTTCATGACTATATGGCACGGACATCAAAAAAGGTTCGTCACCCCTGGTATACAGTTATTATAATAAAAACTATATTGGTTAGAAATTTTATACATTTTTAAAATGACAGTTATACAAGTTACTAGACCTATCTTGGGTCAAAGCCTCTTTCGCAATAAGCACACACATCTACTGGTTCAGTTGATAAGACTGTCATCAGTGTATGAGGGAAGGAAAGGAAAGACAGAAAAACAATTCAAGCTACTGGTCAGGTGAAAAATTGGAAACTCGATTTGGTTTCGAAGTGACTGAGTGATTGCATTGTTTATATTTCAAATATTTACAGGGTCCCATCGTTTTGAAGAGAGGGCCATGCCCTGCTCATCAATCTCTGGCACCCCCATGAAGGCCCCTAATAGCCCCCCGTGGGGCGACATGGATTCCTGATCTTCACAAACAAGGCCTTTCAGAACGAGAACATACCACGACGATTACTCTTATTTATCACATCATCTCCAATTTCAATTTAACATCATTCGCACCGCGAGGACTTTAATTTGTAAATGACATGCATTAAAAATTTGTTCAAAATGGGTTAAATATGAATTCGCTAAACAGGGAATGTGCAACTGAAATGGGTGAATTATAGAACAACTTTATGACAGGTATTTCAACCGGATGTTCAACTTGAATAACAAAAATTTTGCTGTAAAAAAAAAAAAAGTTTCTCAGCGTTTTATACCATAAATAGAGCAATAATGGAACTTGACCAAAGCTCATAAATAAAATATTTTTTTTGTTTTGGACACTACTTAAGTTTATATCAATTTATAAATATATTAAAAAAAAGTTTCCTCCGGCTAAAAAGCGGTTTTGTTTTTGTATTCACACTTTTGTGATACGAAATTCCGCGATAGGATCCTCCTCCTTCATACGATCTCACGGTAATTGAACAATAAAATCACCGATGATATTCATCAGGGCCTAATACAAAGTAGACCTCTGACTTGTTGCTGGTATAAATCACAGAACAGGCTCGTACACGCCCTCACTGAAACAATGAGCTATCTAACACTTCCAATGAGAACATTCTATCAATAATTTGCTTTTCTTGTTCCTAGTTTGTTTGACTAATAGCCGATACTCATACACAGTTTAATATAATATTAATATGATTTACTCGTATTTAGCTTTGAATTTGAGATTTTGTATTTAGTCACTGCACACTTCTTTCAATAAGTTGGGAGTAGTGTGGTTAGAGTTCCTGACTTAGAAATGGTCGTGAGTTGGAATCCTCCTGTCGCGTCCTGTTATACCCAAAAAAGGTGAAAACCGGGATTAATAACACTATCACATCCTTTCTTCTACCTTTCTGTACCTGTCCTGTTTACAATCGACCTTTCCCGTCCGTTGACCCCTACCTACTTCCAAGTAGTCGTTTGCTCTCTTTCTCCAGTTTCCTCTCGTTTTCTTTCTCACTCCAGTTCAGTGTCTACCCTGATGATGCCAACAGCTGCCCAAGTTGACGAAACGTTGGTTTCTAGTTACAATATGACGCGGTGTGAAACCCAGTTCTTAACGTGGCTTAGTTTTAAGTTTGACTGCCACGGAAGCCTAACTTCAGTAATACTATCACTTCTTGTTAGTTTGGCAACACTGCCAATGTGTCTTGGTGGATTGTTTTAACTAATAAATGTACTATATCATAGTATATATGGGGTTTGTCATGTTTATATTAATAATTAGTACATCACAGAATTTATTTCATAGTTGGCACACCCTTCCTTCAGGAGCTTATTTCAAAAGTAATGCACACTTTCCAGAAGAAAACAGCACTTAATGAATTTACGCGAAGGTTTCAGTGGATTCTTGTTATTTTAGATTGAAAATGTGCAGTATTTATGAAATATATTTTGATTGAAGAATTATTTTTGTAATTTCTCTTCAACCAAAAAACATTTTGACATAAAAGCCAGGAAATTTGAAACACTTGTATAACATATTCTAGCTATAAAACTATACAACCAACTCAAACTAACTGGTTTTGTGGATAAGTTTGACTTATATTTTTGGTAGTATGACAAAAATTGTATTAATAACTACAACTTGTGGAGGGTGGTGTAGTGGTTAAGTTCCTGACTTGGACGCAATGATTGTGAGTTCGAATCCTCCTCCCGCATCCTGTTATACCCCAAAAATTAACCACCACCAATAACTACAACAACTTTTGAGCAAAAACTTTCAAATTAGCATTGGATTACTTAGGCAAAGAGTAAAATGTAATATAAACCTTAATTTATATTGAAAAATATTTATGAAACAAAAGTTTCTTAAAAAGTGAGAATGATGCAATCAGCCAGCGTGTTGTAGATAAGACCAGATGCCCAATAAATATTGTTGAATAAAGCCTGAGGAAAACAATGGCGGCGTAACGCTCAATGGCCACTCTAATTAACGCTCCTATTATTTCTCTTCATATTCATCAATTAATATTATTTATTGGGGATTTCTCATATGCTCACCCGCCCACTTTGCTTTTCGGTTCTGTTTACAGTGTTTTGTAACTAAAATACCTTTCACCTTTTACCTCAAACAAAAATTCTTAAGTTTGAATTTATCTACATATTATTATGTAGTACATTCATATAGTATATGACTGATGTGACCAATGACATCCTTAGGGTTAGAGGGATTGGTTTTGAGTTCTTTTACAAAGTGGGTACCAGTTCTTGTAACAGTGAGGTGGGAATGGTTGCTAGAAAAGGTGAAAGGCAAGAGGGACTCTTATTATTTCGAAAATTTGGCGCCGCAGTTATATATATCCATACCTCGCTTTACGGCCTAGATACGTTCCACGAAACTTGGCCGTAAAACGAAAAGCCGTATAACGAATCGAGTATTCTAATACAAATTCAATGGGATTGGTTCCAAATTTGTTAAAAATGTAACATGGCGTGTCATTCAAAATGCATTTTATCTCTTTTAAATCAAAAATACATACATAACAAGCACATAGATTTGTACATAAAATAATAACAGACCCCAAAAACCTACAGTAATCTATAAACAAAAATGAAACAACTTCAGGTGACATAAAATATGTGTATGTATACATACATAATTTTTGAAAATGGCTTTGGTCAGAAGACGATGAAGAAATGGTGACCTACAGATCATTGTCGTCATCATTTTTCGCTGGCAAGGATGGCTCTGGCTTAAAAAAATTGTCCAGCGTTGTTGGTCTTGCCTTCTTGTCTATTTCATTCTTCAGTTGTTTCTAACAGCTAATGGCTGAGTTACTTTCTCGAGAAACTTTAGGCTACGTTCGACATCAGGATCGGTTTCAAGGAGGATGTTTATTTCTTGTTCGAAACAGCAAAAATCTTTCTACAAATTTTTGATGTTAACTGTTTGGATACAACAGGCTCTGTCTCTTTATCAAATGCCGGTTCCACTTGCACCTGAATGAGTTCCTCATATGAAAGAGGTTTCCTATCAGCTTTAAGTGGATCAAGCACATCACTTTCGTTCAAACCTTCAAAGCCGAGATTATGTTCTGGATCCAAAATTTTTCCGCCTAATTTGGGAAGGAAATGAACTTCTGTACCAATACTTTGACACATTTTAGGCCGTAAATCGAAAACGTGCCATAATTGAGGAAGGCCGTTATAGCGAAATGCCGTATAGTATGAGTGTACTAACATTAATAATAACAGCCACGAATCTTTATGCCGAAATGTGGATTCCTTCTACTTTCAAGATGGACGACTGATACGTCTGGAAGGAATAAGAGTTAGTCTTTTAAACTTACAAAGACTTAACCTGAGCGGCGCAATACGAAACAAAATTATCACTAACAGTTGTATTAATAAATATCAATAATTTGCTGAAATTAAAGAAACGAAACAAAGCTTAGATTGTTAGATTAGTGGGTCAAGCCATTAGTCAAAAATTTCTGATTTCACAAAACACGACTAAACGGAAAATTAAATTGAGAAACTGGCTTTCTAAAAACAAAACCGTGAGATTTGTTGGTCGTGAATATCCGAAATCCACGGGCAAGGACAAAATTGGCCTCTGACTTAGTTTGATTCTCAATAGAAGAAAGGACTACGTGTTTGGATGATCTCGAACCCGTGGTAATGCTATTTAAATTTATTTTTTCACGTACATGTAGAGTTTAAATTTATAGTCGAGCAATAAAGAAAGAAAAATTCAATTTAAAGTCAACACTGACGGCGGTAGCCTTAATTAAAGGCTTGTGAACACGGTGATGAATTAGTTTGGCGCTAATGACCCGCTTCCCAACGAATTTCTAATTTATTTGCTTTTAATCCGCTGCCAATTTCAATTTTTTACATTTTTTCATCATACGAGTATGAGAGAGAGAGAGAGAGGAGAAGTTATTGATGTTACTCAAAGCTTTCCTTTAAACTCTAATGTCTACTCAAAAAGATTTCATCCGCACTGAAGGCAACCTCTCAGTCATACTCATATATCTTTGTCTTTAGGTGTTATTATAAATCTCGTTGCAGTCTTTCATCATTAACAGTTAGAACATTTGCTAGATTTTTTGTCTTTCTTTTGAAGAGTGATCACCAACTTTTTTTTTGCAATGGCGCTTGAAGTTAATTTGGAGATATGCCAAATTTTTTTTCCCCTTTGAGGTGTCATTTTAATCAAGTGAAAGAATAGCTGACGGAAAAAAAATGTTTTTCACCTGAAATTCAACACTTAAGATTAGAAATTAATTCTGTCATGAGAATGAACTGAAATCCATGAATTTGTGAGTAGTGCATGTCATCTAAATTGCTTGCAAATTAACTAGGACGGTCCGTTAGAGCGTTAAACTCTCAAAATTTTTAGATAATCTGCAAGTTACCTACTAACCACTTCTTAAAGTACTGATAAGATGTTTGGTATAACAACAGCAACGTTTCTGTACGCTTAAATTAGCACAAAATGTTATTTATTTATTTAAAGATTCAAGTAAATACAAGAAAGATACAGTGGAACCTCTCATAACGAGTTTAATTTGTTCCGAGTTTTATTCGTAATGCGAAACAGAATGATGCGTTTCAGACTGAACCAAAAACCCCGAACAAAATTTATGTTTAGCATTTATTAAATAAAAATACATAAAATTGTTCTCAAATATGAGGTAAATCATATTCTGTTAGTTATGTACATAATTTCTTTTTACTACAATGCTGTCTAGAGTCATTTGTCTTTGCCGACGGTACAAAATTTGATGAAAATGTGACACCGCATTATCACTGAAGAATTTCGTGGCGTATGGCTACTGTCTTGTTTAGGGTGATACTCCTCAGTATACGAAGCAACACTTTCCTCTTTGGTTTCAGTATTTGTCTTATATCACAAGATTGTTGCTTTGGGAATTAATTCCTCATATTGACAACAGTGTTCTAATTCCAAAAGTTTGACACAGAATTCGAGATGGAATGGATGGTTTGGAAAGCAAGAAAGAGAAAAGGAAAGGAAGCTAAGAAGTTTAAAAAATTGGAAATGGATGGATGTGAATAGAAGCAATTTTGGGTGGTAGTCAAGAAAATAAGACAGGCAGAGAAAGATTGGACTTTGAATCTGCCCCGGTTTGGAGTTCGGAAGTCTTTTTCTCAACCAATCGGGGGATTCCCCATGTACATGTCGCTCATTATACCAAAAATTGCTGTGAATTTCTCGCTACGAGAGGTTCCACTATACTGAGACAGACAAATTTTTGAAATCGTGGATTTGGCATTTTATCGGTAATGGAGCTTCAGTTCTCAAGAGGACAGCTTTCATATCCGCTCTGCATAAAAGATGGTTCCAGAAAACCAAAATGACCGTCGGACGGACTAATTAACTTTTTCTTCTTTTGTTTGTTCGTAGCTTATCAGAAGCACATCCCCCCCTCTCCCCACCTTCCGAAAAATACAGAAGAACCGCCGAAACGAAGAAAACAAATTTAATTTGAAAACTTTTTTGGGTTAATTTGTTTTAGAAATTTTCGAAACGTTAAATGATGAATTAGGGTGCACGTGATCTCTGAACCGTTCCTTCACAAGTTATTTACACCAATTAATGCATCTTCCGCCACAGTTGTTATCCTCTCCTCTTCCTCTCCTTCCTCTCTCTCTCCCAAAATCCCCATCATCAACATTTTGAATTTATCAGACACATTTTAAAATAATAATTTTCGATGAAATTTTCGAGTTAATTTCTTTCTCTAGTCAATTAACCCGGCGAATGATAGCGAACTTGAAACAACCCCGCCTCCCAGCCACCCTCTGCCCTTTCCTCACAAACATATTTTCTAAAACGAGAAAGTTCTTGCTCATATTATGTTTATTACCTTTCACCATAAAACAATTATCCGACATATTGAAAATTCTGGGAGGCTGGTAAGTTCGTGACGTCAGAGTTTTTCGAAAAAAATTTACAAATTCATTAACCACTTATAAAGGAGAGCGTATGAACATATTAAAATTTTTGGTTTGAGAAATTCTTCACATCGCCTTAACAAACTATTTCGGGTTCCATTAAAAAATTAAGGTGTAAAGAAAGCATTGATTACCGCCCTTTATAATTTGTATAGTACCTAGATAATATTGATGAGTAGGGAATACAAGATCAAAAGATGTTGTACCCTGTAGGTAATAGAGAACGAGTGGGCATCAAACTTCAAGCGGTCTCTCGCCCTGTTATTACCTCTAAGTGATTACAACACAAAAACGAAAAAAAAAATTTTTTCTCCTTTGATAAATTGTTTTCCTCAAATTTATTGATTGCTGCATATAAAATCTTGTCCCGTAATTTTAATTATTAGATGGGCGTTAATTATTTTATGAATACTTTTTTGCCGGCTTTTTTAAGTAAACAAATAGGATTCAAGTTTTGTACAAAATCAAGACTCGCCCCGACCAGATTTGTGCGACATTAGTCTTTGGTTTTATAATTAAAAACGAGGTAAAAATGAAAGAATCAAAAATTCTGGTTTGGGTGGGAGGAAGAAGAATAATGATTACCACGACATGTTTGGGAGTCCATCCAAAGTTTTTTAGAAGATGGAAAATTTTTTTCGTTTTGGTCCATCAAACGTGAAGACAGTTGGATATTAACGCCCAGGTATCTTGGAAATTTTTTAAAATCCTTTTGAAATCTAAAAATCAAAAATGACATTTCTGTAAATTTTTTTTCAAAATTTTCGCACGGTTTCCCGGGAAGTCTCTGTCCTCATTTGAGGACACCAGGATATAATGACACCAAACTGTGGCTCATTTTGTTTTGGTTGAAATTTCAGTGATAAGTGTTTTATGGCTTTATTCTACAACATCTTGAGTGTCTGCTGATTTATTTCCGCAGCGGTACTTCCAACAGGATGTGAAAAATAATTTTTTATGAACCGATGCGATTTAGTGAAAATCCTGCTGCTCTATCAAGAACTATTCTAAGAACTCCTGATTACGAAAAAGGTGAAGGAATTGTACCTACTTATAAAGAAAAGATGGCTGTTGATGTTTTAAAAATCCTCCAAAAAAAGAACCTAAAAACCTTTAAAAAGATCCAAAAGTATTGTCCTCATTTGAGGACGCAGGCGTTAATGGGTTAATAAATTTAGGTTTATAGATACGGGATCTGACTTCATTTCGAATAAGTTGAGAAATATAAATTGGAGTATTGGAGTATGATGAGAAGCCAAATAAAATTAGAAAATTTGGTGGTGGTATTACTCCACCCTTTTCACCCATAATTTTTGGGTATAACAGGATGCGGGAGGAGGATTCGAACTCACGACCATTTGCGTCCCAGTCAGGAACTTAACCACTACACCACTCCTCCCACCATATAAAATTAGGAAAAGGAAAGCTCTGAAGAGTTTAAGTAAAATATAGTCAAATAAATTGTCCAAAACGGCAGAGATTCATTTAAGACAACCCAGGAAGGCTTAACAAACAAAAGATAGTCAAACACTAGACAAAGGAAAGCTCAAACAAATTTGGAAAAGTTCAGCCAAAAGTCGTAAGAAAGCTTGGAGAGCTTAAAAGTATCTTACAAAAGGAATTTGTTTTAAGAAAACAACAATCCAGACAAAGGAAGGCTCAAGAACGTGAGCCAAAAAAGCTCACAAAAAGAGAAGTCGAGAATTTAACAAAAGTAAGACTTGAATAAGCTGGATAGTATTTTAAAAGAAGAAGTCTATATAAATAAAAACTTGGGAAAGATTAACCAGATATAGTCAAAGGAAGACCAGAGGTAAAGAAAGACTTAAGAAAGCTTTTGAAAGTACAATCAAAAGGAAAACAGAAAAATTAACCAAATGAAAGCTCGGAAAAGTGTTTTACAAAACAATTTATGTGAAAGATAGTTTAAGAAAGCTTAAAACAACTCATTTAAAAGACTTAGTCAAAGGAAAACTTAAACCAAAAAAGAACCAAAGGAATTTAACCAAACGAAAGCTCAATACGCAGCACAAAACGATTTAACCCAAATGAATGTCAAAACAGGAAACTAAACATGAAAATTCGGGGCAAAAACGCTTTCATGTCGACACAGTGTGAGGAAAATGTCTTTCAGTTATCCCAAATCAAAGAAATAACTTCCCTTGTCAAATATCACAACAACCAGAGATAACAATCGTTAGCAAGTCAGCCATTGTTCTTTTAAAGCTGTTGTCAGACACCAAACACGAGTTGACATTGAAACCCATAAACCACTCTCACGTTTCGATTTTCGGTTTTCCCCATTCAACCTTTCAAATTGTCATTGAGATTCCAGGCACAGAGACAAAGACAGAGAAATCGCTGAGGGCCATTCCGGTGTAGCAGACAGCATATCATGAGTTAACAAATGGAAATGAAACTATTAAGATAGTAGCCTTCATACAAAAATTAAGATCTTTATCTTCACTACCTTGAGGATATTCTTGTTCATTGACTCGCGCGAAAGATAAGGGAGGTAGTAACACATCGATGATATATGAAGTACTATGGCCCAATGAAAATACGACAAACTCACATGATAAGGATCTACGTGGAAAGTATTCCCTGTCGCAAATTCATTCCATTCAATTCATTACGAGGGAGAAGAAAGAAAAATTTTTGTTTTAGGCCCTGGATTTGTATCTTTTTGATTGAATATTAAATAACACTTATTCATTAAAAAATTATAAAAGTTATGTAACACATTTAAAAAAAAATTCAATTACAGAGTAGAGAAGACCGACAAACACTATATCCTATGATCATGTATCAGGAAAACCGTAATTGCGGTAAATTTCCAAGCAAAAGCGTCTACCTCGCAATTAACACCTTACACCAACCTGGATCGCTCCCGGGTATCTCACTCGACCTATCTATAAAGAAACTAAAACTTATAAATGCAATATCGCTGGCCTCAAATTTTTATAAAACCCTCGCCCGCCATCTTGGTTTCTCTTGTACCTCATTCCTGGTTTGTGCTATTGGGATTGTCTTTTGAAGTCTAACTGTTGTTTTGTTCTTGGAATTGGTTTTGATGTTTTAGCTTCCTACAAGATGTTGTCTCTAACCCATATTTGTATTTTATTGGGTTACAAACATTTTACCACTACTACAGCGAGGGCAGGAATTAACAAATCTCTGCTTTGAGGTTATGTTCATATAGACACATCATCCCAACTGTAAATTGTAGTGATCGATCCTTCTCTAAAACAAATTTTTGATAGTGTAAGAGTGCATACAGTGCCGTGTTGATGGATAAATGTCTCAAGTAAATTCATTTATGTGTTTTGATAGAGATTCTTAAGAACGTTGGGAAGATTCATATTCAGATAATAATTGTGACCATAAGTAAAACATAGGCGAGATATTTGTAGACTAAAGAAACTTCCAGGACACTCGACAAGGGTTTACATCATTCAAAACGACTCCCGAAAGTTGTAATAATTTCCATTAAATCCCCGTAGAATAAAACCAAAAAATTTGATCCAGGGTCGGATTAAGTTTCTTTTTACTGGAATATATCGTAAAAAAAAATTTCTGCTGACTTGCCAGTAATAAAAATGACGGTAGTGCTTACCACGGTGTAAAAGCCCAACTTGATGAGACGTTTAGCCACCAAGTTGAAACGCCTTCAGCAGAAAGGGAATCGACCAAAATTAGAGATCATTCCACCATGTTCGAGGCGAGCAAGTCGTTTAGGAAATTGGTAGCCAAAAATGGAATGGAGAACCATTGAACCATCGAAAATGGCCAAGCTGAGAAAACTCCTTCAAATAATTCAAGAAATTGTGGTGTTGATGATCTGTAATGACGGTAATGATGACTACGAAGGGTTTAATTTCATGTCAAGCCGCCAAGGAAGGCGGATTTCCTATATTTTTATTGTATTTATGTGATTTAATATTAAATTTTCATTTTTTTCTTTCTTTTTCCATTTTGTTTCGGGGAAAGAAATCTTAAAGTTGTACAAAAGGCCCACGATATCGGCATGAGGATCATTTTCATTTTTCGGCTAAAATTGCAATTAAAAGAGGTGAAAGCAAAATAGATTACTCAACTCGATTGTGCAATTTTTGCCAAAAATTATTTATGGCCCCACCGTATTAAAGTGGATAATGGAGTTCATTCATTTTTATATAAAAGAACCGGATTCATTGAAACTTTGTGTTTCAATTTTTATATTAAAATATTTTGTCTTGGAAACAAAATTGGTTGTTAATTAAAGTTAACTTAATTAAATTTAAATTTAACCAAAAAAAATTAAAAGAGAGGTTGGCTATAAGAGTTGTGAAACAAATTCTTCACAAAGGTGTGCATTACTTATGAAATGAACTCTTGTAAAACTATAATATATACTTAAGAATATAAGTTTTAAGGATTATTATAACTATACACCAGAGGTTTTCAAACTTTTTGTGTAGTAGACCCCCTACTTACCTGATGTAGGAATGTCCTGGATAAGATGTTGCGAACTTGTCTGATTTTCTTTTATCTGCCCAAAAATACGAAATTCGTGTTCACATGCCGTAGATAATATGCAAACTGCCTGGTAGACACTGTGGCGTTCGCCACATTCCTAATTCCGGAATGGGTACAGTGAAATGAAGCAGCCGACAACCGAAGCTAAATTTATTCAGTCCGGACACCATCAGGATCCTTGCATTTTCCATTTTGATCCTAAATTATAGTTATAATAACATTTTATATATCAATATATATACATTCGGAATTAGTGTTGTCCATCATTCGTTCATCTACAACGACACAACCTGATTCCGACAGCACTATTTAAAGAACCAGAACGTCTGTAATGTTTCCAAAGGCTTTTAGGAAGACTTGATGAAAATTTATAGAAGAAATTAATTTATCAAATACTTAACATTTAGGAGGTGCTTATTTCATAAATAATGCACAGTTCTTTGAGGAATTGATTTCAAAATTGATGAT
This sequence comes from Columbicola columbae, assembly GCA_016920875.1. Taxonomy (NCBI): domain Eukaryota; kingdom Metazoa; phylum Arthropoda; class Insecta; order Psocodea; family Philopteridae; genus Columbicola; species Columbicola columbae. The sequence goes on along the minus strand of JADMLL010000005.1, from coordinate 9,105,825 downwards.
CTAGAGGTTACCAAACTTTTTTGTGTCGTAGATCCCTTGACACCTTTTTCGGTTCTGGGTGGAAACCCTAATTACCTGATTTTTGTAAATTTCTCGTTGTAGTGAAGTAAATTTTTACTTTATAGATACTTTTATATTATAAGATAGTGTAATGTAAGTAAATAGGTACTAACAGTGTATATTGAGATCCAACGTTTTCATTTTCTAGACCCTAAATTTTTGCTGACGTAGACCCCTTGCAAGTTGTATAGACCCTGGGGTGGATATAGACCACTTTTGGAATCACTACTATATACTATAAAGTCTATAAGACTATATTTACTCGTCGCAAGATAGGAAAATGAGGAAATTCGATTCTATAAGTAATTAGAGAAACGAATTAAAAAATTCCGCCATTCCGAGTAGCGCCAAATTTGATTTGTAGTCGTATTTGTAGTTGTTATAAATTTGTATCCGTGGATTTGTGAACACCGATAAGGGGACACACAGAATTTCACATTTCACTTATATAACGCCACAAATGTTGGCTGGATGTGTTAGAGATAATTTTGTTGCAAAATCGACTTTAGTTCATTAGCGGGTGACCACTCCCTTAAATTTCTATGAAACGGATGATGAATAGAAGAACTTAAAAAAGGAAGCTCTGACAATTTTACGAACGATAAGCTCCTCGGATTGGAACGAATCGGAGCGCGTGATGTAAATCAGAGCAGAAAAACATTCTCCATGTTTTTCATTTGTGGTAAAGAGTCCTGCAGGCAAAAAAAAGCAGAGAGAAAGACAGAGACAGAGAGAAAGGTTTTTCCCTTTTTAATGATAGCCATTCGTCAAGATTACTTCAATTGTTTTGAAATTATCAATTGCTGTCACGTGCACCGAAAGCCCTTTTTTCCTTTTTATTTTTATTTTTTTGCAGTCAAATATCAATTTGAATTTAAAACGAATCTTCTCATTTAGTCCGATTCGATTCGGGAAAACATGACACCCCTTTCCTCCTCACCACCACCACCACCACCACCTCTCTTGCCTCCTTTCTCAGCTTACTGGATCTTTTTGTAACGCTCGCTATCTTCTCATCATTATCTTTGAATCTTACTGAAATAATTCATTTCGATTGTGCTCCTTCAAAAATTAATTTACCACAGTTCTGACATGTAATTGACTTTCCTTCCTTCTTCCCGTGTTTTTTATTGCTCCTCTTGTAGGAAGTCTTTCATCAGGCCTAAGTCCCTCTTACATTAAACCTGCTTTGGTGTTCATCAAGTTTTGTTTATTCAAACTCGTAAATCCACCGATTAAAAGAGATCTGTTTAATTAGAATAACTTATTTTAACGATGTTAACAAAATCTGAGAGTCACGTTTTCATCCTTATCTCACAGATCACACTTAGATCGGTGCCAGAGCCTGAGACAATGAGTCGTTTTATTGATAGCGATACTCAGTCTAACCTCGGCATCGATATACTTTCACGGCGTACTGCGGTCGTCTCGCCTCAATTACTTTCTCCAGATTCAACTGTCTCAAGTGAGCTATATTATTGCTCCAGTAAGTACCTAACAAACAGCCGTGATCGTCTAGTGGTTAGGACATTGCGTTGTGGCCGCAATAACCCAGGTTCGAATCCTGGTCACGGCACTCTTTTTTGCTTATTTTTGGAAATGAATTTTTGGCAGGGGAATGACCCAACTGTTGGAGTATCCGAGGACTAGGTGCCTTGTTCACTTTGGTCTGATGTCGGATTTTGTCCTTTTGCACTGTTTTAGAAACATCCGAGGAGGTGTGTCTACAAGTTTTTAAGGGTAACTCTGTCTCGCAGCGAGTAAATCTCGATTCGCCTAATTCAAATTAAGGTCATATTGAAAAAAGTGTGCATTACTTTTGAAATAAATCACTCCCAAGACGAAAGACAGAAAAATTCCTAAATGAAGTCTTATTAATGTGCATTACTTATGAAATGAGATTTTCATGAAGGTGTGTACTACTTCTGAAATAATTTTATTCTTTCCAAGACCTAATCAATTCATCCGCCATCTTCTCAACACTGAACCAAGGCTCCCGAAAAACGGAGAAACGGAACGCCGTTCAGAAAAAAAAGGTTGCCGACCTCCCGTTTTAACCGAAACAGCAGCAATTATAGATTAGTCAAAACAAAGGCATTTCCTCCTTTTTTGTTGTTGTTAAATCCATTTCAATGGAAGCCAAGTTGAATTTGAGCGAATCAGAAAAATAAGTATTAATCTTGGAATAATTTCGTCACACTCGGATGAAATTTGAATTTCGGGTTCAAGAAAAATTTTTGTTTTTATTTCTATTATTACACCTTTTACTGGATAATTTGCCTCTAACAGGAAAAGTGTAATGCTCCACGAATGAGTTTCATATAATTTGGAATCCGTTAATTTCGTCCTAATGATCATGCTCTAGAAAGAAAGACAAAAAGGAAAATATGATTTGGGTAAATCGTCTTTGATTAGACAGAAAAGATCAATAATTTCGTGGTCAATTAGTTTTGCCTAATCAACTTGCAAGATGTTATGATTGGCTAAAATTAGACTGAACAAATTTTTAATTTCGGACATTTTTCCTCCCCCACCGGCTCAATCTCTCATTGAAACGGGAAATACATGAGCAACGTGATATTATCTGTGGCATTAAAAATTTTTATTCCTTTTATCCCTCTCCCTGGTGCCCTTTCACGTCTCGTTTCGTAACGGAGAGAAAATTTTTCATTTTTTTGCGAAACTTGGTTAAAAAGTATTAAATTCCATTAATTCGTGAATAAAAATTCTCTCTCTCTCAGTGTCAGTCACCAAAATTCGTGATGAAAATGATTTTTCAACATAACCAAACGAAGACAATTATGATGGGAGTTCTCGAAAGGCGAATCGTGACGTTCGTCTTAAAAGTCTCCTCGCTTTTATTATTTTTTCCTTCCTTTTTGTTTTTCATGCTTTTCATAACTACCCCTCTATCTAACGCTTTATTTACCAAATATAACATCTAAATTATACTGAAATAACAATTATATTTCATTATCATACTCTTTCTCCTCTTTTTTATAATTCCTTTCGTTTGCCGTCTCCTTTCATTATTGAAAAGTACTTACATGACATATCGATAGAACCTAATTCATTTTCTAAGTAGAATGTTAGAGAATATTGATAAAAACTCTGAAATGTGGAAACTAAATTATTTTCACAAAAATTTTTGTTTGATTATGGAGACGAAATGTTTTTTGAAATTATAAGCTGTCGCCATCTAGCGGTGAATTTGGAAACTAAAATGGCTAACAGTTTTGATTCGAGTTTTTGAGTGGTTCTTAGCGACATCTATCGATGAGATTTTAAACTAACTCAGTGATTCGATTTCGTTTTGAAAAATTTAACGGTCACCTAAACCTCCTAATGAACATTTTCTGAGAAACCCAAATTATACTAAATCTAACATGGTTGTCAGGGGTTCAGTATAACTTATACTGCTCCGCTATAAATAAAAAAGGAGATTTTAGAAACATTCTTAAGTAGGAAAGTTTAAAAACTAAAAAAAGGTGTCGTAGAAAACTACCGTATAATTGATTTTTTTATTTATTTTGACTTTAATCATAAATCACATTTAACAAATTACAATTGAAAACTTCGTAAACTTGATTTGGATGTGAAAAGATTAAAAACATAGATGTGAAACAGAAGTGGGATGGTATTATTGTCATCTGCAAAAATTCCAGGAGTATACACCGAGAGATCAATAATTAGACGTTCCATTAAGTTTATCTTCTCTGATAGGTGCAGCCATGAAATTAAGAAATCCATCTACGTCGTCTAATTCCTTTGATAAAAACTTGGCGACAATGGTGTGTCTGCCATCGGTCGGGGGCGTGAGTCTGAACGAAGCTCTCGCTTCTTCAAATGGGAAAACAGGACTGAAAAGGCAACAGATATAGTGTTGTGATAGTATCTCGATCAATATTTATAATAAGAAGGACGGATCAGTCAAAATTAAGGTAGTAAAACAATATCAATTGACCTTCTCAAAGACCAAATGAAGGTGAAAAATAAGCCATACTTACTCCGAGAGTTTAATTTTGATTTGCTTTGATAGTCCAGGGCCTTCAATTCGAAACTCTCCTTTTTTGAGTGGGATGGGCAGTGGGTTGACAAAAAGCATCGGCTCTCAGTTCTTGTCCTTCAACCGCCTCGCCTTCAATCTTTTATATAATAAAAATTTTATTTTACAACTCTGATAAAAACTTTTTTTATTTGTTTTTGTAAACAAGACCTTTTCTCTCACCTCAATTTTGATGTCAGGTTTCCTAACTCTAAAATCATCCTGTGCGAAGTATTCAAAATCTGTATCGAGGACTTTAGCCAAGCAAGAAATGTTGAATGCGCACTGATCGCAGAGCCGTTTGTAGTACTCGTAATAGCTGACGTTGAGTTTGATTTCTTCAACTGCAAAATACCAAAAACGACAGGATGTACTCTACTCGAAGAAGAAGAAATAACAGTCATTCAGTCACAGTTTATTTACTCTATGGAGTAACATCACATTCATTTCAAAGAAGCTTAATTCTCTTGAGTTTGATCTTAACTATATAATACAACAGATGATACGGTGTCAGATAAAACGTTTAAGTATATATACCTGCTTCAACTCTAACAAGGAGGTCAAATTTCTCTTTCTTCACAGCATCCCCAATCTTGCCCATGTAGTTGACACAGTCGATTCTCAAATTCACACTAACGCGGTGATCTCTCTCTTGACTCCTATTTCGAATAAGCAAAACGACAGAAAATGGTGATCCGATTACAATGTCATCTCTGAGAACGAAGTCGAAATAAATATCGTTGAAGTCTTCATTTAGATAATATCTGCTGAAAAGGCTTTCGCTTTGTCTCAAAGCTCTCAACATGACATCTCTCTCCTCCGTGCTTTCTGTAAAATTAAGTTCGAACATGAAAATTGTTTTTACTTCCGGTTTTGTAACCAACCAATGAGGATGTAAAACTTACTCTCTGGATATTTGTAATTTTTTGTTATGTCTTCTCCTTTCCATCTTCCTACAGCTTTTGTACATATTAGTTGTCCTATCCTGAAAACAGATTTTTGCTTACAAAACCAGAGCGCTTTTGTGTTCAATTTTGAAACGTCAAAACCGTTTTTTACCCTTCAGCATCCTTCCTGAGAAGTTTAAGGGGTTGAGTAGGACCGTTATACTTCCAAAATATCTTATCAGCATTAACTTCAGAATACAGGAATGAACTGTCGTAAGGTTTTCTTATTTCTCCTCTCTTGACACATCTTACAGAGGCTGGACCGCATCTAAACATTCCATCGCTTAATTCTTGAGGAGTTGCGTCGATTGCTTGCCAACCGTCATACTCCCCGGTTTCGCTTAAATCGTATCTCCTCATCCATACTTCATTCCAAACGTGATAGTTCCTGAAATGAGAGAGGACATGATCGTTTGAATATATTTTTGATTTAAGCTTTTGTAAAAAAATCGAAATCGACTCACCAAACCGAGTCGCTGTTTAACTCTTCCATTATTTCACCATTTTCGTCCACGAAGTAGTCAACTGTCATGCTGTTTTGAGTGTCGTGTGCTGACGAGTAGTTTGTGATTATACGAGATGGGATTCCCAACGCGCGTGCAACTAAAATAGTTTTATACTTTTATAAAAATGATTCTGGATAAGGTTATAAAGGTAATACTGAATGATTACACTTACCTGTTGTAATAACACCAGCGAACACCCAACACTGTCCATACTTGACAGGTTTTTTGGTTTTCCAATACTGCTGAAGGATTTTCATGCTGCCCAACCATTTCCCTGGAGGCGTCCCTCCGCCGAAATCAGTTGTCCAGTTACCCATTACTGCACCATAGTCATCAGGACTATTAACCTAAATAATAAATTTTATAAGTCAAATTTCTAACCACCGCTTGTTTGTATTGTGAAATCAGACTTACAGCAGCTGAAATCGCTCGAGCCATCCGTACTGGATCTCCCATGTTGCCAACCCCCACTTTCCCAATTTTCGAAATTAGGTATAACGAACATTCCAAAATATCCTTTTCAAACTGAGCATATTTCCAAACAGAAGGTCGAGGACGGTTTGTCGTTCCTCTCCAAATAAGACCGGAATCTGTCAGCACATATTCAGTTCTTTGATTTTCACCCTCTAAGTAGACCGAATCCTCTGGAATTAAACAATTTTGGAGTTTAGTTCTGGTCAAAATGAACCTTCAGAACAGTCATAAATATTTATAGTTATGCGAACCTATACACCAAGGATTGAAGAGAATATAAATAGAAGAATTATAGTTGTAACTGACTGCTGTGCCATTTTTCAATCTGGTGTCAATATCCATTTTCCATTCACCAACCAAACAGTCAGCAGCAGGGGTTATCTATCAAAATATCAATAACAACAAATAAAATATTATCTACCGCGTAAATAAAATATGTGGAGTGTTGTCTATTGATTACCAATATAGTCATAGTTCTTTCATAACATGATTCCAGTTCGGCACTCCAGGTTGAACCTGAAAATTCTCCTTTCGGCAGTAATGGAATCGCTACTAATGATTTCTGACCATGGTTGGGTCTTTCAGCACCTGAGAATATCACAACACGTTAATCAAAAGGACGATGGGAAAGTAGGTCAGAGTTAACGGTCACTAAATACCTGAAAATGTGAAAATCAGTGAGATTGCATCTGTGTCATAGTCATAACACCTGTTCAAAGATAGATTTATGTAGAATCCTTGACCTCTTCTGACAATAAGTTTAGGATCCTTTTCACGAGTGACAAGATCAAATCGATTTGTGTGGTGATCTTTGGCATTTTCAGAGATTCTCGGATCGATTGATCTAATTGAGAGAACTCGGTCATCGCCATCGACTTCTGTAAGCAAAAAGAATTGTTTATAGTGTTTGATTTCTGTTATTGATAACGAGACGGAAAATCTCATTGCATCCTTCTATGTATGAAGCAAGGGCACGCCTTCTAAATGAGCTTGCATTTGGCTTTGCTTTGTGCACTCAAGGTCTTCAACAAACCTACACTATATTCTTTCAAATGCAAATGTTCAACTTTATTTCCTGTAAAAACAATCATTTCTGATTTTCAGAAATTTGCATCATATTCTTATTTAGACAATTTGAAAAATGACTGATGTTGACTAAACTGTCATCTCTTATACGAATGATCTGCTACCTCTTTATGTAAGTGGTTTGAACATCAAAAATTAGGGGTAAAATCAGGAGAAGAGGAAATTCATGATCTTGGGAGTTGGTCAAAAGCACATTAATTATGGTGATAAGATGAATACAGTGGAACCTCTCATAACGAGCAATTTTTGTATAATGAGCGACATGTACATGGGGAATCCCCCGATTGGTAGAGAAAAAGACTTCCGAACTCCAAACCAGGACAGATTCAAAGTCCAATCTTTCTCTGCCTGTCTTATTTTCTTCACTATCACCCAAAATTCTTTCATTTCCACATTCATTCATTTCCAATTTTTTAAACTTCTTAGCTTCCTTTCCTTTTCTCTTTCTTGCTTTCCAAACCATCCCTTCCATCTCGAATTCTATTGAAACTTTTGGAATTAGAACACAGTTGTCAATATGAGGAATTAATTCCCAAAGCAACAATCTTGTGATATAAGAGAAACGCAGAAAACAAAGTGTTGCTTCGTATACTGAGGAGTATCACCCTAAATAAGACAGTAGTCATACACCATGAAATTCTTCAGTGACAATGCGGTGTCACACTTTCATCAAATTTGTAGCGTCGGCATAGACAAAAATCACTAAAGGCTGCTTTGCAGTAAAAAGAAATTATGTACATAACTAAGAAAATATAATTAACCTCACATTTCACGACAATTTATGTATTTTTTGTTTGATAAATGCTAAACATAAATTTTGTTCAGGGTTTTTGGTCTGAAACGCATTATTCTGTTTCGCATTACGAGTAAAACTCCGGAACAAATTAAACTCTTTATGAGAGGTTCCACTGTAATGGGTATAAAATACGGAAGAAAATTATAAAACATGTCTAAGGAAGTAGAAGAAAATTAAAACGAGATGACAGTGACAATGATAACCCAAATCAGTTGACGCAGGTAAAAACACTCTAAAGGCCTATTCACAGCCCTAATGACGTACAATATATAGTCACCAATACGATTAGAAATCCTTAATATCGAAACAAAGAGATAAATTAGGAGTATATCAGTATATATATACAATAATCGAACACAAGTTGAGCTTTTCCAACATTCCAACCCAAAACCTCCCTCCAAGGTTCACAAACTAGTCGGGTGAGTTCAGAAAACTAAAAACACCTGGATGGTCACCGACCTTCAAAACCAAACTTCTTTAAACCAAGACTCCAAAATCACCAATCCCATGCGGAACAAAAAGCATAACCAGAAAATGAGAGAGTATCAGCAGAACACCAGAGGAATGGTTGAAAGTATACGTAATCCGAAGATGGCCTGATCGACCAAAAGCAATTGAGCACAAGAAAGACTTGAGAGAGAAGACTGTGAACGACAGTAATGTAATGAAAGTGAAAAATGAAATTTGAGTGAAACTCTAACACCACTAATCCATCCAATAAAAATAAATAATCTCGAAATTAATCTCTTTCCATTGAAAATTTCTAATCCATAAATTCATCATTTCTTAGCAGAAGACAACAGCAAGAAAATTTTAAAATCTTCGTCTCTCCCGCGATGACATTAATTTTGTTTTTCAAAAATTGGGATCACTCACTTTCACGAGAATCAAATTATACGAAACTCAATCCTCTGACGGATTTATCTTTTCGTATTTATTAAAATAAATTTATCCACAAAATAAAATTTTTTGAATAGATAAATAAATCTTGAGAGATAAACAAAAAATTTTTACCTGGATAAGCAACGCGGGTCGGAGGTTTCGGTTGATGATGATGGCTAGACCTTCTGTTAAAAGACAGTTTAGGTTTGTAATAAAACCGATTCCTGTTGGAATTGGGCCGAAAAACGGCCCGGAACGATGAAAAGATACCGCCCATCATTGGTGATCGGTTTATGTATTACAAATTTTTTTTTATTCAAAAGATGAAATGAGAAAGGTAACCACTGCGGCAAAACCGAATAAATTAAAGAATGAATGACTGGAGGAAGAGTGGTAACTATAAAACTTGTCCATTCATTTGAAATGATAAACTCCACACGACCGAAACCACAATACTAACAGCTCTCTAGTATTCTGTTAATTCAGACCGTCTGGAAACACCTCCAAAAGATTCTAAGAGCCCACTCAATTAGGGTTTGTTATGTAATCGGTTTTTATTTAATTTATGTAAATATCATCTCTTTTCATAGTTAAATTTAACCGGCAATTAAAGGGTGTGAATCCAATTTTGGGTTTCACACTGACAATGATAACATTATTGATGATTTTTGATAGCATCACAACACCCGAATAGAGATTTTATGTTTTGACATGTTACGAATTGGAAGTTCTTCGGATTCAGTCCATGGAAGCAATCCATTGCATATGGGACCCGGAGAATATGCCATTTTTGGAGTGTTGTGTACTCAGCATACTGAGTCCCGAATAAGTTGAGGAGAACTCACTGCCTTACTGAATCCCATGAAACCCATATGGGGCACTTTCGCTCCAACATGGTCGTCATTACAGCAAACGCATTCGTCGTGTAATCATTACCCGTATAACTCAATTCGTAACACATTTTCTGTACAACTCAAACAACAGTTTGTAGTTCATTTTGCTTTATAAGACTCCAGCAGGAGTTATAATATACTTTGCTTTGTCATGAACTTTCATTTGTATTTTACTATAAACTGTTTATCAACATCCTTGAACTTTCTCCAGGAGTTTTGAGTGTCCAGCAACTCCAACATGGATAAACAATTATTTTAAGTTTCAGTGTTCTGCTGTCGTAACTCAAATTTTGGGTTATTGAGTGTTTTTGGTTTTTTATCTCCAATAAACCTGTCCCTGAGGAAGGGACTATAAATTGCTGGTAGAATATAAGGGTTCAGGGTTTGCTGGGAAACAGACCAATACACAAGCTCCAAGAGCTGATGGAACACAAGACGGGATGTAGGTTAGGATAAGGAGTAGGGCGGGAGGAAGAGACAATATTGTAGGAATAGAATAAGTAAAGTAAAATAAAGGAATCAAAGGGAAGGACTAACAGTTTAATTACTAATTAGTTTATTGCAAGACTAAGCACATCCAAACCCTTTAATAGCTGAACGCCTCAGCCTCTATAAGGGCACATCAATTGTTTGTGAGTTTTTCATTTTGGGTGAGGTAGAAAAAGAACTGTGTGAGGGAAATTTGAGACCACAAATAATGAGCATTTCATAAACACTATTGAGCAATAAAACTTTTCAAAACAAAAGACTGCTAACAAGCCTCGCCTAATAAAGAAAGCCAATGCACGAAGGATTTTCATTTTTTTTGGTAAAACAAAGAAATTTGAAAGATTTTGTTATGAAAACCATAAGAAACGGGTTATCCTCCATCTGTTTTACTCAGTGACTAATCCCTCACCCACGTTTAAACCAAATTCATAACTCAAACGGTAATTAACATCATGTTAATTAAGTCCTCCCTTCAGGAAGTCTTTGCAAAACCCTCAGACATTCTTCCGTTTAATTTGAAAACAACTTTACAATGACAATATATCAAATGGCAAAACTGGAGCAAGATTATGACATATTCTAGGTCTTCCATGTTGAATGAATGTTTAAATAAATAAAACAGGTTTCTTTTAAAATTTTGTTTTCCTCCCACTCGGGTTGAATCCTACATGTCAACCTCGTAACTTGCAAATGACTATTTAACGACGAAAAATAATTCTTACATCACCATATGAGATTAATGAGTGTCCTTAAGGAAAAGTTGAGAAGAAAAATTGACGAGTTGGTAACTCATCTTTACAATGACAGTGGGTGGCTTATCTATGAAGAAGTCTAATTTCTTACCTTTAGCTTTCCAGTAGCATAAAAAATCCGTTGAATCGGAAATGACGTCACACTGTAAACAAACAATTCACGAAAATTCAAAGGAATTTGATGATAGAATCATTTTTTAATCTTTGTAACATTAACCTTTTAAGGTGTTACAAAAATTGTGATTTGAAAGAGACATGAAAATTTATTTTATTAATTTTAGGAGTGGTGAGTACGTTCGTTATTGTTTTAGCCACTAGGAGATAAACCTTTTTGGTACTAAATAGTTCGAATAAAGATCAGCCATAGCGGAAGTCATAGAATAATACAAAACGATGTTATCAGAGGGCAGTGTAATTCGTACCGTTTTCTATCAATAAAGATTCAAACGTATATTTCAGTTTAATTTATTAATGTCTTAATTATCCATCCCGTCCGCTCAATCTCCACTAAAGTAAGTAAAATAGAAATTTCTTCTCAGTTTAGAAAGCTTAAAAAATGTAGCGGCTCGGCGATTTTAGCCAAATTAAACTTAATCAGACTTCAAGTAACATAAGTACATAAGAATTACTGTGTTTCTAGTTACTGAGTGGTCTTTTCCAGTATTTTCTTATTCACCCACAACTCTACATTTCACTTTTGATTTTTTTTGGGCGTTGTACACCAATTTTATTTCGTCTCAAAAGTCTTAGCTCTTAAGCACAAACACTAGCCTGGATCCACTCAGCTTGTGCCTGTTGTGTCCGTTCATTTAAGTGACATGTTTGTTTTTCTTCTTGCAAAAGTGATAAAAGTTATAAACTGACGACTAACAATTATACTTTCTGTTAGAGTACATACTATATAATGTATTATAACCTGTATGTTAGTATTTTTATCTAAAATGAATTATTATTAGCTTATTGAATATACTACAAAATAAGCATTTCTATTATGTGTATATATGGAAACTGATCAATATAATGTTAATATTTCAATAAAAACACAAATTTTATTAAAATTATTGTTGAAGGATGAGTTAACCCACCACTAAGTGAAAAACAAAGAAATATTGATACCTATTCAAAAATATAAATTTATTTACAAAAGAAAAATTTACATAAGTCCTTTGAAGCACAGCAAACAAATAATTGTAAAAAAAATTGAGTTGTAAAGTCTTTTAAAAATTATCTGGCATATTCTCCAATAAAATTCAAAATTATATTATAAAAATATTCCCCCACAAACACTTTACCAATGAAAAGAAAATTTAGATAGCCCATGAATTAGATGAAAATGATAACTAAAGTAGCTGATATCTCTTGATTTCAATCAATCAATTGATTTAATCTTAAAAATATTCTGATCTTAAGAATTATTAATATTTATTTACTCTTACAATGACCTGACATAACTGCATCTTCCTAAACAAAAACCAGACATCTCCAAAATGATCTGATTTTAAATCCAAATAAATCGACTATGATCTACTCAGTCGAGCCCTAAATCTGTCTTTGAGAGACTTTAACTTTTACTTATGTTCCAAAATCCATTTCTTGATCGCCTTTCTAATGTTTGTGACATCGGTTGCATCCATTCTGCAGCATCCTCCAACATATTTGGCTCCCAAATCCAACCATTCGTTAACCAAATCAATTATGTTTGTGCATCTTCCTTTACCAGACCACCTAAAAACAGTGAAAATCGGCCAAAGTTTAGATGTCTGCGTTATGGTAACTTTTTGAAAAACCCGCAGAAACGCAAAAAAGCACCTAAGCATTCACTTACGTGTGTGTTGTATCAGACCTACAAAGAGAAACCAATAACTGAGTTAATGATAGGAATAAAGGAACCAGAAACTTAAGTTTGCCTTGTGCTAGATTTTTAGTTTTTGGCTTTACTATTGGCTGAGAGGTGGTAACAGGAAAATTTGAAAATATGGATTTACAACCAGTTGATATTTTTAAAATGGTCAGGAAATGTTATGTGACTTCCAGTACACCATGACACCCCTTAACTTTAGGACATAACAAGCATGCAGCCCTTTAAGCACATCTTTTAAAAGTTAAATTAGGCCCCTGGGAATTTATATGAGATCCCAACCCTAACACTACAAACAGTAGCCCTGACAAGCCAAATCGTCTAAGCAATACCATTTATCAAGCATACCCTTCATCAGGTGAATATTCTTCTCCACTGTTTGGATAGACAATCAATGGGATTCTTTCAGATAAACCATCATTCACACCCCTTATTAAATTGGACACATAATTTGGATTAAGACAATTACACCCTGCAGCTACTAATTGTTTGCTGTTGAGAGACCAGCATTTTCTAATTGCTTCTTGGAAATTTTCACCTCTGGCTGTATGTTCAGAATCCTGCAAAAGAAAAGCATTAGGATTATTATTTGGACTACTAAAAGTCATAATAGTTTCGAAATGAAATTTGAGATCTGTCTAGAAGCTTACTTTACACTGGAAGGACAACCAGGCTTTTTGCTCTGGATACTCTTTAATGAGTTCTAACAAAACTTCGGCCTCTCCTAACGCCGGGATAGTTTCAATAGCAAGCAAATCAACTCCTTCTTCAATTAAAGCCATTATTCTGGGACGGTGCCAAGCCACAATTGTTTCTTTTTTAACATTATCAATATAACTTCCTGTGTATTCGGAGCCGTCATGAAGTGATGCTCCAAAAGGACCAACAGATCCGGCTATCAACGGCCTAATTGCTGGAAGACAAAATCCCTCAAATCAAATTCATGACAAGATACACGAGCTTTTTAGAACTTAATATACTAACCATTAGGATTGGCCTTCATGTACAAATCTCTGGCTCTCACAGCCAATCTGACAGATTCCTTAATCAAATTGTAACTGGTTGTTTTGTCACATCCTAAATATTCCATAAAACCCGGCACGCTGGCTTGATAACTGTTGGTTATGATTACTTCAGCACCAGCTAAAAAAATTAATGAAGAGAATAATTATCTTATTAACATTCAAATTAAATTTTATATTTTTATTATTAATTAAATTTGAAGTTGGAGCATCCTTGTTTAACTATACACAGTTTGGTTTGTTAACAGTTCACCCAGTTGAGTAGTTAAAGGAGAGCCAACAAAAAAACTTATTGAACCCTCATCCCCCTCCCAATGATTATTTATATATAATATATATTTATTTATTATATTAATAAGTGTTTAAAGTCATTTTATAATATTTTTGTTGTTTTACTTGATAAATACAGGCTATGTTAAGTGAATATAACTGTAACATCATGAAAGTTTTGGGGGCACTCTTCTTGGATGGGTGGGTGGGTCCTTTTTCAATAATCAGCCAGTTTTAAGGTCATAACTATCGCTACTAAATATAACAAGTAACTTGTAGGTTGGAGAGTTGTTAAGACTTGAAATTGTTTTTCTTGTCTCCGTCATAGCTCTGCATCACGTGGACTTGTGAACAACCTTCACAATGATTTTCATTTATGGTATTTTTATCAAAGCACTGTTTACAGCGACGTTATCAATATTATGCACGCACTTATGGGAAAGATTAGGTTAAATAAAAATTTCAAAATTGGGTCTCAAAGAAATGAAACTAAGCGAAACATAAAAAAGGGTCCAAAGTTTTGACCTCATACTAATGCCAAGTGGGAAGAAGGTCAAGGAAGACATCTAGTGGGAGTTATGTACATAAAATTGGCTTTGAAGAGTTGTTAAGGCCTCTCTCACAAATAGACAAATCTACGTTTTGGTTTAAATTTGGCTCAAAAGCAAATCAAACTCATTAACCGGAAAATTTTATGTAAAAAAGTTTCTCCTCCCAATTTGGATTGTTTCCATCATGGCTATCCTATTAAAGGTTGACCAGACTTTGCTGGTAGTGGCTTACCAAACGATAATCATGGTTGTTGATGAGTAAAACAAACAAATTTTGGGGAACAACTACAAACAAAAATTACTATTCGCTCAGTACCACTGTATAACTTTTTATTTATAGTAACTCAAGGAAATGATAACAATTTAGTTCTTCGGTGGGCTGGACTCGAGTCCAAACAACCAAAAAATTTTGCTTTCAGACACAGATAACGTATTTTAAATGTCAACGTACGATGTGTTTATATGAGTTACGTAATTCAGTATGTTGTCTTAAAACTCATTTCCCCAAAATTTATTGTTTCGTGATAACATGAAAAAAAAATTCAGAAAACTGTTGCATGCGATCTGGTTTCCTTTTTGGGGAAAACCAAAATTTTTCATCGGTTTAAAGGGAAAAGGTTTCGATTTTAGAAAAACACCAGAATCGTTCGAAACGTTATAAATAAACTAACCTTTCAAAAAATCGAGATGCGACTGCAACACAGCCTCGGGATTTGTTTTTAGAAATCTTGCACTCCATAATGGATCCCCATCAATAACATCGCCAACGTAATAGCTCAGCTGAGTTGAGAATCCGCCATCTAAGACAGTGATGTTAGTCATGTTGACGACGCTCTTTTAACGGACCGCGACTGAACAGATCGATGAAAGCCCAGGCAACGACGACAACATTCGACAACGAAGTTAATATGTGTTATGAAAACATGTTTCATGAGATCGCTGCCTTCAAACATCGAAACCAAACAACATATTTAGCTTAGAAAAATTGTCTTTGTTCCCTTTAGTACTTTGCTTTCCTGATAAAAACTAATCGAAAGTTGACGAACTCTCTTTGTAACTAAATTTTTTTTTTTCACTCGCGTGTTAGTTTAAAAATAACTTCGATTGAGAAATTGCTTTTTGAATTAACTGTGAGTTTGGAACTTTTTATTCTTACCAAATTTGAAATTTGGTTTTTCAATCTCAATACCGGTATGAACAAAAATTAATAATCATAATTAGGTAGAGTCATAAATAACCTTTCAGGGAGTAATAAAAATATTGCACGCTCTGTTGAAGAATTCATTTCATAAATAATGCACACTAGTATTTTTCATTAATTTCAAATTTTCTCATTATGACTTATTATTTATTTCATTTATACTAAAATTTGCTTTCTTAAAATCAAATCTTACATGACATTGGAAATAACTCTGCATCGTTGATAATAAATTAATTTTTTTCGCAAGTGTGCGATATTTATGAAATGAGGGCCTGTTATACCCAAGAATGAAAAACGGGATTAAAACTCAAATATTTATGAAATGAATTAATCGCCAAAGTGTGCAGTATTTATGAAATAAATTTTTAGGCTAAGTACCTGTTTAAATTTTCGCGGTCATTTGATATGTGTACAAAAAATTTTTTACTGAATCTGTCTGACTCGGTTTGTTATAAGCCCTAAAATTTTTGGTAGTTTTATAGGACAGGGGTCGGCAGCCTGCGGTAGTAGAATGCGGGGCCCATTGCAACTTTGTATGCGGTTCAACAAAGCATCAGTATAATATATATATATTAATACATTGTAACTGGAATTGTATTTTATTTTTTTCCCTTTTGCGAATTGTAAAACTTTTGTTGTATGACAGTGGAACCTCTTATAACGAGTGCCTCTCATTGTGATAAATTCGCATAACGAGCAACATGTCTCTGGCAAGGAGCTAATTTCGGAATAAACAGCGACATGTACATGGGGGATCCGCCGACAATTTTGGTTCGGTCTGGAACGCATTCTCCTATTTTATATTCGCATAACGAGTGTGGGAGGAGTAGTGTAGTGGTTAAGTTCCTGACTTGGACGCAAATGGTCGTGAGTTCGAATCCTCCTCCCGCATCCTGTTATACCCAAAAATTAAGGGTGAGAAACGGAATTAAAACCACCATATTCGCATAACGAGTAAAACTCCGGAACAAATTAAACGCGTTATGAGAGGCTCCACTGTATTCTTATTATAACATGTCAATATAAAATACATTTTTCTATATTTATTTTTAATAATATTTCAACTTTATAAGATATATATAAAGCAGTATTTAAGTTACATTTGAATGTACGGCCCGCCTACAAAATTTTATTTCGAGAATAGCCCACCGTCCGAAAAAGGTTGCCGACCCCTGATATAGATAATACCTGAATAAACTTGACACCAAAAACAAAAGTTAAGTAAGACACACCATCCACTGCTATTATTTGAAGCTTTCATACCAGACGAATTGGCTTTCTCATGATTTTTATAATTTTGTTTGTCTCAAGCATTTCCTGGTCACAAAGTGGTGGTTTTAATCCCGTTTTTCACCCTTAATTTTTGGGTATAACAGGATGCAGGAGGAGGATTCGAACAACCATTTGCGTCCAAGTCAGGAACTTAACCACTACACTACTCCTCCCACCCTGGTCACAAAATACCTGAATGTTAATAAAAAAAGTAAAAGATACTGCTTGAACCAGACTAAAAAAATTAAGGAATGATCAACCACCCTCCCAAAACAAGCAGTAGAACTACAATTACTCAATTCCATAAGTCTTTAAATTAAATTAGGATAAAAAACAAACTTGGTTTGTGAATGATAATTAATTAGTTAATTAATTGACTGGACTAAAAACTGTTTTTTATTACAATAATTTATATTTCTTAGTCTTTACCAATATCTCCAAAAATTTTTAAATAAATTCATGATTTATTGAAGGAAATTCCATTTCTGAGTTAAACTACAACTCCGACTGCAATTGGAAGATGCAACAGCTGTTTGAATTTCTAGATGCACAATTAAAATTTGTTATCTCGGAAAGAATAAAATGATCCAAAGTTCAACAAGACACAAGTCTGTCAATATTTACAATTACTTAAAATAGACTCAATAATTTAATTCCTATTTTTGTCAAAAAACTACAAATTGAATTACAAAAAAGAAGGGATACACAAACCGCGGGAGTTTCCTCTTCTTGTATTTGTCACAAAGGATAGTTTAACTCTTAACGGCTACGGAACTAATATAAAAGGTCGTCTTTTTCGTCCATTTTGTATAAGTTATTTTCTGTAGATTTTTTATATTGTTTAAAATAAGTCAGGAACCTACGAGCTATCTTTTACAATAGCTGACAGTCAACAATTTTTGTAGTAATTTCCAAGGGAACTTTGAACTATGTATGGAAGAACATTCAGCATCAGTACATAAATTAAATACGTAATAAAATCTGTAAAATATTTTATGTATAATCTACAATGATGTAGAAGTACACTTGACTTTGTTAAAGGTTAACCTTTAACGGTTGTACTAAAATTACGTTTGTGTTTTATTTCGTAGGCAGTCAACCTGTTATTTATGCCACATATTAATTAATAATTTATTGCGAACACTATATCAAGGAAAGAGACTGAATGAGATCATTTAAAATGTGAAAGCACATTCTAGAACCAACTTCTACCAAGACTGGTACAGGGACACAGAGGGGATCAGAGTCAGGATCAGTGGTCAATTTTATTTAAATCTTTCCAGACTACTACGATCAGTATTGTTATTTAGGTTCCCTGCTATATCGAAACCAAACACACAACCAGTGGACGAAATAAGACCGAAATTTTATGATACGAGCACTTTGAAGCGGCTTAGTAACCAGCTTAATAACAATACTAACATTAGGAACAAAAGTTACAGAACAACGATCAAGAAACAACATGACATTTCCGTTTTGGATACAGTTCTCAAACCAAACAAACCAATCGAATATCAATTCATTATAACCCTTAAAATTAGCCAATAAGTCTTATTAATACTAAAAAATTAAATTAATTATTCGATTCTTTCATAGTAAAATTATTCCATCGAGTCATAAATAACTTCCAATGAAGCTGCCTAAATGGAAACTTGGAATAAGAAACCATTATCCATAGGCCTGTGTATTTATTTATGAGCCAACTTGTATTGTTATGTATTCATTAATTATTTTATTATTTATTTATTTATTGTATAGTCACAAAGTTACTTAGTTTGTAATAAAGAGGATATTATAACACCCATCAAGGGTACACAATTAAATATATATATTATAATATATCACTTTTGTAGAGAACAATATTGCACACTTTCGGTTTGAATTATAAATACAATGTAATTTCCTTCTAGAGAACTCACTTCACAAATAATGCACACTCTCATCAAGAATAAAACAATCAATGTGCATTACTTTTGAAATAAACTCTACATTAAACTGTCTTAAGAAAATTAAAAGTCGAATACAAAATGGAAGTCATTCATGACTCGACTTAATAATTACTTGAAAAAGAGAAATTTTAACTTTTTTTCATAATAAACATTTGTCTGTCTTAACCGATTCATACAGTAAGCGTATACAAATAGAATAAATGCACTTAAATATAACTCAACCGCATTCACTGAAATAATTTGCTGTTTGATTGATCTTGGGTTTGACAACCACTTTAACGGACTGCTGACATCTGTTCTGGCTTTCCTAGGTTACCAGCCATTTTTAGAAGATTTGAATTATGTACATGTTATTAAATCAACGCCATGATTCCTGTAAAAAATTCACCCCCACCCGATGGAAACTTGACCTGTCTGCATACAACTACAAATAATCAAGAGACAGTGTCAAGAAAACAAAACCACAATGCGCACAAAATACAACTGACTACAAATCAAAGCAAAAAAATTTAGACTCGTCCGTTAAAGTGATAAAGAGGCAGGATGTACAAGTTATCTAATTTTGGTAACAAACTAATTTAAATTAAAACAAATTTTTGTAAGCACCAAAACGATTTCAAACAATCCCAACTGTATATCAATAATTTTGGAAACGGAGCACTCACCTTCATAATATCACGTCTCTACAATTATAAAATTAAGCGATAAACACATTCACACATATAATCAGCTTTGTTTTGTCTTAAATACTGAAATGGTATAACCACAATTTAGAATTTCAAATCATAAGGCAGATTTACACAAAACAATAAATAAAATAACTGGAAATTGGGCCCACCCCAAGAATACCATTAAAACTAATCAGGTATCAATTAAAATAGATAATTAGCATGATCAAACTTAAAACAATATCATTTAGGAAGACCTTCCTCTCCAACTATCTGTTCTCGACTGCTTTCATTGTCATCTTGGAGAGTTGAGATTTAACGGAATTCTGCAGTACTGTCCTAGTTTCGATTTCCTCATCTAATTTCTTCGACAGAATGTTCACCTTCTTCGTCAAATCGGTTAGCTGGCTTCGAAGATTATCGACACTATCTATAACGCACCTGAAAATTGTTTTTTTGGAGAAAAATAATTTCAAAGACAATTGGTTTAAGTTAATTATCGAAATTTTTTTATAGTCTTACCTCTCTTTGACAGAAAATTCAGGAGCACATAAGGATTTCTCTCTGGTAGGTGTCAGACTCGTGGATTCTCTTAAAAAAATTATTGTTAAAGAAAAAGAAAATAAAATTTTAAGAATGTTAAGGAATAATTTAGCTATTTCTCATGTTTACCTTACCCAAACAACACAAATTTCCTTTTTGGTCCTAACTGATTAAAATCAAAAGAAACTTTTTTTTCTCCTTCAATTAACTAAATCTTAGACTTTTGATCTAAAATGATTCAAAGGCCTAAACTGATTACAAAAATTTTCCTAATAAAACTTTCCAATTACAATTTTTGAGAATTTTTTTTTAATAAAAGATTATTAAACAAAACAATTTGCATTTAACAAATTTATTTCTACAAAAAAATGGTTAACAACCTTTTAATGACATGTGTATATATTATATATATATAAAACATTTAAATATAAAAACTTTATAGGGTGATATTCCTTTAGATAAGCAAAGTGATTGAGAGATTTGATTCAACAGGTATATACTATACAAGTGCAACTAACATGCAAAAATTTGTGACAACTCATTTCCTCCTCATCAAAAGAGGAGACAAATTTTTTATTTATTAAAATTTAAGTCAAACCAAAATAAAAAGATTTTCAAAGATATATACCAAAACACTCCTCTGGGATCAAAAGAATTCAATTATATACTGTATTAATGGATTTTGGAATTTTATACTTCAGTAACCTGTCTTCAAATCTGTGACAATGAATTTGGAGGTATAGTGCATCTAGAGAATAGACCAATGTCTTAGCTTCAGGGATGGGTTTGATTAATGGAGTAATCATGGAGACTGTAACAATACAGACTGGGAATTTAGAGATTTTTGAGGATATCAGTATTAATGTTAGTATTATTGTTGTGTTGGGTATTACCAGTCGAAACTAAACCCTAAAGATGAGTGAAGCTTTTAAAGTTGGTGAAACATCTTTGAGATGAATGTAACTTGAGCAGGGTACTACCAACACAACAACAATGCAGACTACAGTGAAGAGGTGGTAAGAAGAGGCTAAACAAAAGAAGAATAACAACAAAACTAGATTTACAGATGACTAGCATTTACAGATTTAATATTGAATTCTTTTGATCTCTTAAAAAAACGAAGAGAATATGCAGACAATCAGACGACAACTGTTCAAATGAAATCATTGCAATCTAACAAAAATTATTTAATCATAATAACGGATCGGTTGACAAAATTATGATAAAGCAGCATTTTTCAAGCCATTTCACACATGCACAATTTTACATTTAACCAACATAGAGAGAGAAGTGCCAAGTGCATCGTGGCCACAACATTATTTTCATTTCTGATAGTGGAATGATTGTTTAAGAGAAACATTTGTTTACAACTACATTTTACAAAACATGCGTCTGGCTGCCAAACAAAACATAATAATAGAAACGATTCATGCAGTGATGATGCAAAATAAAAAGGCCTAGGCTGGATGCAAAAGTGGTAACTTTTTGGTGACTTAAAAAGGTCAAAAATTTAATCAGCAGTCTGATTTTACTTTTATCAAAACGACCTTGAATTTCTGATTCTGTTAAAAAACAAAGTTAATTTAAGTGTTCAGGCACAGTCATAGGTTTAAAAACATTAAAACTTCATTAGAAGACTCATTCTTAACTAAGGCAATCGACAAGGTTCATGGGACACCTTACGAAACACAAATTGTTTAAGAGAAACGTTAAATAATTTTTTTAAACAAACCCGTTATAAAATTTACAAATAAAGCAAATAAGCAAATGAACTGGGTGAATATAAATTTTGATGGTATGACCACCAAAACCACCTACAGTTCATTTAAAGAATTATACAAAACAATTGAGCGGGAGAATAAAGATAACTGCGACTAGTCAAAATGAGTTTTTTTCAGAGTCCTTATGATTAAGTTTGCGCAGCACCAAGAAGTTGATCGAGGCTTACGAGCAGAACGGCGGGTGACGTGCGATGGACGGCTGCCTGCAGATAGAGCTTCAAGATCCACTAAGAAAAGAATACCCACCACCGTTAGCCTTTGGTAAGACATCAGCCTCTTTGAGGGGCCGGTACCTTTAAGGACTTTTGTAAATCAAAGCTTGGCAAGTATTCGGTGTTTATGTAGCCACCCATTTTCAGCAGTGGTGGTTTCTTTTTCAAACACCTATCACAGTTGGGTATATGTAACCGCTAAAGTGCAAAACCTGGGAATGCACACAATAATGTGAACATTATCTAAGTCAGTGGTCCCTAAAACTCTGTCCTACGACCCATTTCCGGAAAAAATTTTAGATAGCGCCCCATAGAATTTTTAAATTTATTTTAATAGCAATTTATAGAAAATATATAGTATAAATATATATAAGATCTCGTCGAACATCTTTCAACTTAGTCCTTTTACGAGTATACCTCCTTTCTTCTTTCCAGGATTTCGCCGCCTGAAGGACCTTTGTACTACCACTTTCCCCCTTACAGTAGCCCCTCTAAATGCATCTATACCCACCACCATCCCACTGAATCGCTACAGCGCCCACTTTGGGAATTACTGATCTAAGCTATGTGCACTCACAGATTTTCACACTTTAACGATAATATATACATTGTATAAAATATATATACAGTATGAAGTTTTAAATATAAAAACGTATAGATTCGAAATTTTACAATCAGGTTCTTAACTCAAAAATTCTTACACTTTCCTTCCATTGGGGGGTTCAGACCTCACTTCACACCCAAAAGATAGTCTTGTGGAGAAGTTAGTAAGTCATAATTAGGGCAACAAAATAAAATATTTCATATAAATCTCAATAAGTGAATAATAAATTAAAAATGCTAAGAAAAAAAACTCTTATAAGACAAAATTTTACTTATTATTTATTACTTCCAAAACATATAGCCAAGCATAGCACTTACAAAAGTTCCACGTAAATTATAATTACCAAAAACCCCATACAACAAACAAAACAGAGCCCGAAATAAGCCGTAGGACGGCGCGTAAAAAAAGAATCCCAGCATTCTACATAATCGGTTGAAAGAAACCAAACCAAACTACCGCTACAAAGCAATTTTCCACGTGTAGTTGGAAATCCCTGTTTAAGAAAAAAAAGTATTCTAATCTTGTAAGCAATCGGACAGGATCACCTGAAGAACGTTCAGGTTCTTATATCATCAATTTCAACAGCATAAGCCTTTCCCCTGAGATCCGAATAGATAAATTTGAAATCAATTTAATTTACCAACCTGAACTGCTGGCACTCCTCGTTTTTGTGTTTGAACAATATGCCTCGATGACTCGAAGGATTTGGATGTCTTCTTCAAAATTATTATCAACTGAAATAAGTCGGATTGAAGTTCAATGAGCTCGACCGGAAGGACAAAACAAAGCGGCAATATTTAGATCAGGCGTCGACAACCTTTTTTTAGGCTTCGGGTCAAAATCAATTAGGACGGAAGTTTTTTTTGGGTCGATTTTTTATTTTCATGATTAAAGAGATAAATTTTATTGAGAATATTACTGTCATGTGCTTCTAAACTTTAACCATAAAATTCCCAAATGACATTTCTAACAGATATGAGACCTAAAACTAGCTAAATACACGTCCTCTTCAATATAAACACAATTTTCGGTAAGCCTAGTAATCAATATCATTCTTGAGGGTAAGCAATAATATAAACTACTAAACTAAACAGTAAATATGATAAATATTGAATAATTTGTCACGGTGATTATGAATAATCGCCGGAACTGATCTATATCCACACAATTTATCACTTTTACCATAACCCATATATGACATAATCATTCTTCTAAACTTAGGTTACCATTGGTTGCCGACATCTGATGCAGATCAACTTGTTAATCTAGACATTCGACTTTATAAACGATCAGTTCATAATAATATTTTTTATAGTATCGTCAAATAACTTATTAAGTTGAATTGACTCTGTGAAAAACGTACCCAATTTTTTTGGCGACATGTTGGCTTTGTTCTTCGCATTTCTTCCAAGTGCCACGGAAGGCCTCATGGGAGGTAGGGGTTTCAAAGCAGTCACACTCCAAGGGATTTCTGTACATTTATTCGTCGATCCTTTGCTCGTGATTCTTGTCATCAACATCTGGAAAAGACAAAAAGTAAAACTGATAAGTGTTTGAATTAACTACTTGCAGTAACTATAACATATCATTTGGTAAGAATTATTTCGACCTCACGATTTTTCATACTATTTCAGTGCAAAAACTTTATCCCGAGTAATATTTACAAACCTAAACAGTGTCGACGAACACTTTCTGCACTTCATCAATTTAATCACTATGTTACAGAAAAAAAAGCCAAAATGATTGATTAATATGAGATTTCACCACAAACAAAATATAAAACGTCACGCACACACACATATGAGTAATAAGCTCATTAAAACAAAATTCAGAGACCGTTAGTGCCACACGATTCTTGCCTTTGCTAGCCTTGTCTGAAGATTTGCTCGCACCATCAATCGCTTCTGCAGGGATCCGAGTTTTTAACCACCAGTGCGCATACATTCCCGAGCGATAAATTCCACTTCCGGTGTTCTCTTGGTCCCCGTGAATAGATATAGAAACGTGAGTACTAGAATCGGGGCTTGGAACGTAGGGTCCGATTGATATATTTTTCGAAGTCAAGGAAAGTTGGGTAGATGCCTTGGGCTAGAGCCAAAAGGAGAAGCACAAATACACTGAGATTCGAATTCGTCAGCGGTAACAGGTATCTGGGTTAATGAAAGATTGGTTGTTGGATCGTACAAAGAGCCCGTTCTAGAGTTCCACTGTAAACATTCTTGAGGATAAGACGGTGAAGTCGCCGTGCCAGTACCTGTAATATCAGCAAGGCCAGAATCGGATGATCTTGGACTGCTTTGAACTTCGGGGCAACACTGGTAACAGTATCCAGACAAACCTTGAGTCAGACAGTTACAATTTTGAACTGTTGAGTTTAAAGATGTTTTCTTTTGCAAGTTGTCTTTTAGGTCATTGTTATAATTATTAGTTAAGCCACCATCCTCGGAGATTTCTGGAACACTTGAATTTACTTCGCGCTTATTAGATTTCAAAGAAAGCTTTAACACTTTAACGAGATCAAGAGAAGCACTTCTTTCAAAATGCGACAGTTCGGTAGAATGCCTGCCATTAGAATTCAGAAGAGGCGGTAAACTATTTCTAACGGATGCCTCCTTTGCAGGAACTTCTTCATTTACTTCCAAAACGCTTAAATCTTCACACCCTCTATAAGTGACTGGAATCACAGGAGTGTCAAAGCTCGACCCATCTGACTGAGAGCTAGCTTCTTTACAAGGAATTTTATTTTGAGCACATTCACTTTTATTATCAACATCTTTCAACGTCCTGCTATCACCTTGTCTTGAATCAGTGGGAAGACACTGAACGTAACTGAAACAATCACTAGCACAACTCCCGTCGGAGCTTCGACTGTTAACATCAACGGCATCCTGTCTTTTAAAGGATCTTGAACGATCATCAGAAGAAGTCGACGACGTATTGAGTTCGATCGTTTGAGATCTAGACCACGTTTTCGAAGACCTGAAGACGCCAAAACTAAGTTGCGTCGGGAATATGACACATTCGACTTTATGACTTCGGCGAACTTTCACACCCAAAACACTGACACTTTCGTCCGCGAACTGTCTATACAGAAGGCGTTTTAATAAAGCCCGAGTGATGATTCTGTTTTTAACTAATTTGGCAAAGAAATCTGTGAGGTCGGAATAAGGGCAGGTATATAAGGAACTTACGTGAGGTGGAGGATTCGACTGAGAGGGCGAAACGGAAGACTTTCGGACTGACTGAATTGCTTGATGGAGAGTGTCTACCCAGATTTGTTGATCCTCTTTTGTTTGACAAATGGCCACAATCTTTTCAATCAGAGTACCTAAAACAAACCGAGATTTATGAATTCGACTCGAATTTCCCAATTTCCATGTTTGAAATATCCAAATAAAATATTAACCTGTGATCTCAAAAGCATTTTTGTAGGAATCAGTGTCCTGAAGTTGGGTAACATTGATTCCAGTCAAAGGTAGTTTTCCCTCGTAGATAAAACCACTCATCCGAGAACTGACTGAGAGTATGAGAAGAGTTGTGGGGAAGAGCACTAGATAACGATCTCTATGATAAGGACCAACAGCTACAGAGCCCATGTGAATTATTTCACCTAAAGTAGACAGTTCTTCTCCCTCCCAACCACGCACTCCTCCTGTTAGTATCTCTAATTCCTGTTCCTTTTGTCGTCTTTTAGCAGAACAAGCACTCTGTAATAGAAATTTAAATTAGATAAAATAGATATCACAACTGAATTTGTTTAATTTAATAAAATCTAATTTCCTCATCATCTCACCCAAATATCTTTGTATACGGCCGCAGATCTCTGTGTATCACCCCGATCAGGATGGTTTTCTTCTATATGACGTTCAAGTTCTTGCAGAATCCCCGAATATTTTTCTAGTCTTCGGAAAGGTTTTGACAAACCTGTAGTTAACACTAGTAAACCAGGACTTGCAGCACCTTGAGCTTCCATAAAAGTGTTAAGAGTATCTCTGGCAAAAGAAAGAAGTATTTTTGTTAAACTTGTATGACCAAAATAACTTTTTAAAATAATTTTTAACTGTTTTCGAACTTACTTGTGCTTGTTTAAAATACAAATGGCACGAGGATGGGAGGAGCAATACGAGAGATGAATTTGCTTTATTTGTGGAGCTGACGTCAAAAATAATTTACCGACACGCTGTTCCAGAGGAGGTAATTCGTTACACGCTTCCAGTGCGAATAACAACTTGGAATGAGTTTCAACTACGGAATCAATGTTTCCAACCAGTTGGCGATATTCATCACGATTTAGGCTGGAATTAAAAAGTGTAAAAAGTCAAGCGAGCATAATTTAAATTTTCCATCTGTCTCAACCACAAACCTCTGTTACATCAACATCGACTGCTCTACCTTTGAACCTAAGTTCGTACAACTAAAAAACAAAATGACACTCACATTTCGGATTTTTCTAGGGGATGTAGAAAATTACTAACTAAAGTTTTGAGTTCTGCCACGTTTGCCTTTTCGGAATCTATTAAATCCTTCAAAACCAGATTTCTGTAAACTTTCTGCTGTGTGGTGAGATCAATTGGTAATTTCCCAGAAGTCTTATTTCCATCTACAAACAAAAGTTTTAGTTTTTTTATAAAGTAAACTACAAAACAGCAATTATCAAAGTCAATAGTCAGTATTTATACAAAAACTATGTTTAGAAGTCTTTGTATTTAACCAAATTCTTGAAATAGTGGTTCTAGAATAAAAATTAAATGTAAAATTTTGACAAAAACTTTGAGTGATCTTGATTGTTCTGTAGTAATAGAAAACTACAAACTGTATATAAGCTTTTATTAATAATAAAAATAAAATAAAATTACCTATGACAACCCCTTGTGGTTTATGTTCCTTGACATAATTAGAAGGAAACCATCCTGTGATTCCATTCAAAGTGCCTTCCCACCACCCTCCCTCTTCCTTCTGTGTAACAGTGATAATGTCGCCTTTTTTAAAGCACAGCTAAAAGGAAACACACTGCAGATTAGAGTATGAAAAATAAAACAGCACAAAACAAAATGCAAGTAAGAGTTGTATGTTGTGTATCAAGTGACCCCTAATACAGACTAGAAATACAAAAAATTTGGGGATAGTTTAGAAATCAATTTTCACTTTGGAATAACCAATTTAGCCAGTCAGGTCAATGAATGGAGTCAGATTTGTTCAAAACAATCGTATATAGCCTACCTCATCATTGTTTTTCCCTTTAAACGAATAAATTGCTTGAACCAACGTAGCGTTTGATGTCGGGGAAGAGGCCATTTTGTGATTGAGTGCTTTGATGCTATCTCATTCTGCAAAAGAAAAACTCAGTCAACACATTTAATAAAAACTATCATCAACCAAATTTAAAAAGCTCAAATCCATCTCTAGTTGCATATTTAAACAAAAACTATTACTCAAATCCTCATCAACCTCCCAAAATTTGATTTCACCAAAGGACTAAAGCAATATTTTGTTCCCTTGCAACGAAAAAGTTAAAACCAAATATAAACAATATCCTAACCTCAAAATTCTATTTCGAAATTGCGGAACTGAATTATTAAAAATTTCTAAAACTATTATTTGATTCTAAAAGAAACTAAAAACTAAAATTCAAAATTCTTGGCAAGTAGATTCACTCCTTCCGTTAGGAACTCTGCCAATTCAAATCAGGGGTAACGGAAAAAGATGGAGTTAGTCTGTTATAAATAAAATTTCATTTCTCAAAAGTCTTTTGCTCTTAGAGTTACTAAAATAAATGAAATGCAAGCTGTAAAATAAATATTAATACAAAATGCTCAATAAAGCTTGGAATTCATTTTGATTTTTTACAATTTAGAACTATCTACCATTCTCATTCGAGTCTCAAGAAGATAAAGCTAGAATCAGACAGTATTAATAGATAAGCTGTTTGTATTACCCGCAAGGACGTGGGATGAAGGAAACAATGAACAGGTCAAAAGGTGAAGGTGACGCAAGAGATCGTCATCTCTAGAATTGCCGACTGTGTAAAGGAGTGTATCAATGACCCATACACAAGGCTATAGCTATTACCAAAGAGGAATGGAAGTAAGGGAAGAGCCTACTTCCTGAATTAGGTGAGGTAGATGACACTGACCCTCAGAATTTGCATCACAAGAAGCTGGGTATGGTCTGAAGATGTCCACAAAAACATTTTCTTAAGCCAAGTCATAAATAAATTCTGATGAAGATGCAGAAAGGATACAAAGTTTTATTAACAACTTATTTCATAAATAATGCACACTTATTTACCAAAAATTGTAAAAAGAATCTTATTAAAAGTTATAGCAACACACTGACAATGTCTTTTTAAGTTTCACAGGTTCTATAGAATGTATTTGTCAAGTTTTATATTATGGAAGCAATCAAAAATTAATAAACAAATAAGAGTTCAAAACCAATACATAAATTAACAAGAAATATCATTAAAAAGTGTGCATTATTTATGAAATGAGTTGTTAATGAAAGTTTGTATCATTTCTGCACCTTCATCAGAATTTATTTATGACTTGGCTTAAGAAAATGTTTTTGTGGGGCCCTTTAGACCGTTACAAAGGTGTATTTAAATATAATAAATATAATAATATATACATAATAATAATAATAAGGAGATTCTACCAATAATAGTGGGGGCTTTATGAATTATCCCAAACAACTTAAGTATTAGTCTGAAAAAACTGCCAGAATTCAGCAGGGATTTGGGCTATCCAAGAGGTCGCCATGTTGGAAACGGCTCACATACTCCGAAGAGCTCTACAGTGAAACTATGTCTATCCCTAAGGAATGGGGATGATTCCTGGAATAGATGTGTGTATTCCGAAATAACCGGAAATAAAATAATATAATAAATATATGAGACAAAGCGGAAGTTATTTATAACTCCACCTAACATATTCAAACCAATTAAAAATAAGATTTGGAGTTCACAAAGACTTAAACTTTGGTAAACACTGGTTTACAAAGTGCCTTACGAAATATTTATTTTTATTCATAACGTCACGCAAATTGTCACTGTTTCAGGTGTTTCACTTGAATGCAGCAAGGAAATGGACGAAAGGGCCACAAGTTCGAATACACGAGATGAAAGTTTACGAATATTGACATGTTTTTTTTTCTTACTCGTCAATAAAAAGAAAAGTTTGAGAGGTGAAAAAAGCTGTCAAAGATTCAAACGGATCTCATGACGAATGACGAATACATTTTCAAAGAATGACACTCGTGACATTTTGAAAGCTTTATGAAAGTTTTCCGGTTTTAACTGTTGAATAACGGATATAGCACAACTCGGTCATTATTCGGTGCGTTCATGTCTGTCACAGTTTATACTCAGTTTTGGGTGTAAAATTTAGTTTTTATGAAAATGAAATTTAGGACAGAATAAAATGACAAATTTGAGTACCAAACATTTTAAAAATCTGGTGAGCCATTGGGAAATTCTTTTGGGCCTAAAATTCTATATCAGGCTTCACTAATTCAATAAAATTATCAATTAAATCAATTAAAACAAGTCAAAGTCATAAGTTTATGAAAGATGGAGGAAGAAACAATGTGTTGGTCCATACAAAAATGACTTCCAACTAACTTCAAAAGTAGAGCTCAATTCTAGACTGCAACCTCATGAAAATTGTTTTTCTCAAAAGTAATGCACACTTCCATGACAAATTAATTTCATAAATAAAGCAAGAGTATGGCACACTTATATATTGCTTACATTTCATTTAGCCAATTATTTAAGGTTAATACAGTAGACGATTTAAATTTCATTTTTGGAAAGAAAAATGTCTGGGAGGACACACTGCCATTTTTACATTGTGCATGATTTATGAAATTAATTCTTCAAGGGTTTTCAGCAACCTTAAAAAAAGGAATTCAGTTAGGACTTTGAAACAAGGTTTCCATCTGACATGTCTCCAAGTATGAGATGACTAGTTTGTACGTTTAGCTTTAAGGGTAGAGGCAGATGGCATTCTTAGTCCCAGAAGCAGACACTCGAAAATTAAAGGCTTAGATTATTACAAAATTTTTTTTTTTTTTTCCCCTATAAATGACCTCAACAACTCCTATTGAAAAGTTAGTAGCTCAGTAAAGCCAATCAAAGCAAGATGATGACAATCAATGATGATGAGTGATGTCATGATGTATCATTCTCCTCTGATTGGATATTTCGAAACACATTTACTACATCCAATACATCAAATATATTTCATTCCATTTAACTCAATTTCATGACAACATTCCATGGCTGTTAACTGAAGGTTTCGGACAGTATTCAATTAACAGAAAATTTTTATGGAAAAAAAAGAAGCAAAGTACTTGAAATATTTTAATCATAAATACATCACATTTACACTAATTTAAAAATTAAAATAATTAACTTTTAACATCTATAAACAATTTTTAAGATCTCAATATTAATAAAGTGTGATATATATAAGCTTTTAAAGTATAGACAAGACTTTAAATGGGTATGTTCATATTTTTAAAGAAAAATTTCTTCTGTCGGACAAGCATTTTTTTTACATATCGACATAAAAATTGATAGTAGCTTCACTGAAGTTTATTAAAAGGAAAAAGAAACTAGAGTCCAGAATTTATATGGCAAAGTTACAATACTGAATTAATAAGTAATGGTCTGAAAATAACCCGAGCATTGATTTTTCAACTTGAATTTGTAAACAAAACAGCCCATCAAACATTTTTACTGACCTAAATGAAAAACAATTAAATTTTGAAAATGAGAAAGATAAAATAAAACTTTTACAAACAGACACATCCACATAACATAACATTTGTTTTCTTTAAATACACATAAATATATATTCACACAAATATTTTACAACTCATTTTCATCTTCTCCTAATGCCTTCCAGAATGCTTTAACTACTGCTTCAGCAGCTGCTTTTCTCTCATCTCCATGTAGCGATTCTACTCTTCCCTTTAACTGTACAAACTTTGAAAATAATTGTGAAAAATCATCCTCATCCAAAAATGTTTCCAATGATTCACTCGTGAGAAATGGTTCCTCAATGTCCAATGGCTCATGATATTTTGTCTTGGGCCGAGCTCTGATTCTATCAACTGATGTTTGCAAAATCATATTCGGCCAGGAAACAGTATGTAAGGAGTCAATCACAGCCTTAATACCATATGGTTCATTATCTTCTTCTCCACCATCAAGCACTGGTTCCAATTCAACAAGCTCATAATTGTTCTTCCTACACCAATCCGTTACTAGGTTTTTCTTATCAGCATCAACACTGTTCAATTCCTTGCAAACTAATATCTTTAATTCTGGTGAGAGTACACGTATACATTCTGACCATTTATTAATCTTTTCAATAAAATCTTCCTCCGTAGGGTCGAAATGAAGTATCGCACCGTATAATAATTCGTAGAACTTGTCGTTGAGTGCACTGTACTTTCCAACTGTGCATAAATGCACTTCAGCAGAGTAGTATTTATTAACGATATCCCAGGGGTAAGCATAAATCCCTTCCGCAATCGTCTTCCTTGGAGGAAGTTCAGGCTTTTCTATCACCAATTTAATAATTTCTTCTGGTGGAGTGTCCGAACTAGACAGAAATAGGGCACATGGTATGTCCTCCATTGGAAATAATTTCCACCACGCACAATAATTAGAACAGAATAAGTTCTTAGAAAACGAGGAAAAAAATGTTACGTGCCTTTATAAAACACTTAAAATATTGTTATAAAATACTTTTACATCAATTTTCACCTCTAATATTAAATAAAGTGAATAATGTTCAAACTATATGCACCTATGATCGGCGTCCATTTTGTTTACAGCTAATCGATAGCATAGTTCTGGGTTAAGCGTTAAGTTCTGAATACGGTTTTCGAGTAAATCAATTCATTTAAAATAAAAAATGACGGGAGCAGTTGAAAGAATTCAAGTATTAGATGCGATAGAAAAAGATATAATTACTTGCCTTCAAAGTGCAGGTATGTAATACTTATATTTTTTAACTAACGAATTAAAAATAAACGACAAACCCACATCCGAAATCACGGACTTATGGAGGTATTGAAATGACTCAGGCGTTTCTTCGTGATGCTGTTGGCGAAACTGGGGTTAAAATTAGAACAAAAAAATTAATATATTTCCCATTTCAACATTAATTTCTTTGAAATTGATTCAAAAACTGGCCGTAGAAAATGTCGTTATGGTTTTTATGGCAATTTTCCCACCTAATTTATCCCTTTTAATAAATGTTTTGGATTTATTTCAGGTCAGGCATTAATCGAACTGAGCAAGGATAAGTCGAGTTTAAAATTATCAGAGGGTCAGACTCATCAGTTTTTAAAAACGTTAAATTTAGTTGAATCGAAATTAACGGAACAAATTAATTATTTAACTCAAGTTTCAACCGGTCAACCGCATGAAGGATCAGGTTATGCATCTCAAAAAGTTCTTCAAATGGCTTGGCATAGACTAGAGCACGCCAGGAGTCGTGTGAATGAACTTGAAAGAATAAAAAATAAACATTTACAAAACATGGGAGTTGGAAGGACTTCAACTGGTCCTGCTCAACCTCCTACAGCTTCATCATAATAATTTAAATATCTTTGTACATATTAATTTAAAATTTTTATAATAAAATTTGTATCTAATATGTCGATTGAGTTTTAGTTATCCTCCTTGAATTTTAACAAACAAACAAAACATCTTTTCAGTGTGAAAGGAGTGCAATGAATTAATATAATAATGGTCATAAAAATTTATTTTATAGTACTGATAACAGGAAATGGTGTTAATTTTGATACAACCAGAGTGTCATGCTGATACGAAATGTAGCCTTTAATTTTTCCCTCTCGAATTAAATTCGCTAAAAGGCATTCAGCTTCATCCCAACTAGCATCCTCTATTTTCATTGCTAAAAGTGCTTTCAGAAACATTTCGACTGGAATTTGATGTGAATTGACTATATGGTACCTGCATGAAATATAATAATTATAAAAGATTGCAAAGAATATAAATTATTACACCTTAGTTGGTTGTTTCAAAGATGGTTGAGAAACTATAATACATACACTTTTTTAATTAAATTTCTTGTAGCTATTGTACTAAGCCTTTGCATTATAACATAAATATTGTGTTTGATAAAAAAAGATGTATACTGATCCATAACTTCATTGAATTTATGAAGGTTTCCCATTTTAACTGCTTCAACCACTTCCCAAAATTCTAATAAATTATATTTTTCCAATAAAAATTTTTTAGGCATGTATCCCTGTAAAACAAATTCATCAAATTAAGTAAAAAATCTTGTCGGTTGTAAGTCATCACTTCATGCATTGGGACTTACCAAAATCATTTTCACAGGCACTAAGTACAGTAAAATGCTTCTTTTATTCTTGGGTGAATTTTTGTGACACTTTGAAAATGCAAACGATAAACATTCATTGGCAGTTTTGAAGTCTCCATCGAACATTGCTCGTTGTCCCGCAAAAAATTTATAAGTTATTATTTGAGCTAGTGCAAACCTGTCCTTTAAATTACTGCATTCTATAGCTCTCATTAAAGGTTTACAAAGTTGATGCCTATTAATTTTAAAATAAACCTTAAACATCTGGTTAACTAATGTTAGCATACCCCATTTTTTTGTGTCTTGCTCAGACGAACGACTGAAAACAAACAAAACCAAAACATTACAAGCTTAAATTTAATTTGGGCTGTTTCAAAAGCACCAAAAAGCATTCAGGTGTTCATAAAATATTTTAAAATGAGTTATTTGTTTCCAAGAAAAATAAAACCAAAAATTATGGGTTCAAAACTGTTTATAAAACACATTTTCTTAATAATAAGAAACCTCACAAAGCTTTGTTTTCAACAGAAAACTATAAAAACATGATTCTTACTTATCAGCAGCACATATTCTAAAACAAGCCATTAAGCTTTTTGCTGTTTTTTCTAGGCACTCGATAGGATGTTTTTTGTTATTAGCTTCCCTGTCTGCAGGACTAGCTAAAAGTCTTAACTCCAAACAAATCACTTGCATAACTTTGAGCATCCAGTTCTCTTCTTTCTGAGATTGAAATAATCTTACAAATGACTGAATTAATTCATACTGGTTTTGAAATGCCAAGAATATGTTTTTGTTTTCAAGAGCATACAAGCATTTTAAATGATAGGTTACTAATTCATCATAAGGAGAACCCAAAACTTTGGTCACAATGGATTCTACATTGTTAACTTTCAGTTTTTTACTGCTAGCATGAGAGTGTCTATAAGATAACAACGCAGCCAACAATTCACCTTGTCTGTAAGACCTGGCATGTTCTACCTGAAAATAAAACAAAGTTTTAAGTAAATCAAGTAAAAACAATTTTTATAACCTAAAACCATGGGTTGTTTACAAAATTTATGTACAAGGATTTAAGAGTGTAATGACTATAAGCAAAAATTTAATTTAAGATCATTGTAAACATGAACTTCGACAGTTTTTTGAAATACCTGTTGAAGGTATACGTGAATATTTATTTCGGTCATCACTTGGTTCCTAAAAACAACAACTTCGTGGTCCGAACCGCTATTTTGTGCGGGCTTAGTTTGTAAAATCTACACGTGGAGCGCTAGATTCGCTTGCTAATAGCAAAATAACGACCAAATCTTAACTTTTATCGATTTACTTTTTTTGTTTTTGAACATTAATTATGATGATTATAATCGGTTCATATGCATGCAAACGTATTGTTCTGAGGATAGTAGCTATTCAAGAAGTCTTCCTACCTTTCGCCTTACCTACGAGAAGGAGGAATACACCGATGTCATTTACCGTTTTGCCTGAATAAATGGTCACGTGGTGAGCTACCGATGTCACGAATGTACCTTTAGGATTTAATAAGTCCGTTGTGGCCCAACTTTGGTAAAAAGGTGTAGAAAACGATTTAAACGTATAGTATTAATAATATAACCGATAGAGTAGAGCCAGAGACTTCCTCTCAGTGTTACAGTCAGAAGGGTGAAGGGTTACCATTCCTCGTCTAATGATGAAGGAGAAATTAACAAAACAAATATAACTGCACACTTCACTTGTCTTAGAAGCTTGAAAAGAAGTTAAAAAAGAATCCAATAAGCTCTATAAAAAAATCTATTCCCACTAAATCCTGACTATAATTAGTTTTATTTCTCCACTTAGACTAAAAAAAAATGGACCCACTCAATAGTTATTTGTGTTAGTCAGTATAAAATTTAATAATTATGAAGGAAAAAGAGAGCATATACTACACATAACATATATTATATTAATACACTAAATTTAATAAGCAAAAAGATGAGTTTATAATATTTTGCCCCCACCCAGCACTTATCTCATTCTTGAAACAGAAGTCAGAGGGCAAGACTAGGAGAAGACTGTCAAAAGTGTACAAAAAGGATGTGCTAGAGATCTCAAAAACGATCTTAACTTCAAAAAGAAGGGCAAAACCTCAAAAAAAATTGAAAAATTTTCAAACTGTCATAAAAAAAGGTTTTAAAAAAATTCCGAACAAATGTGGAGTGAGTAATTCATCCTGTCTTGTTCTGTAGGTCCTTATCTAGATTATTTTGTAGTCACCTGTTGTAGACTAAAATTTTTATGATAAATACCACTGCGACAATTTTTAAAATAATGAAACTGAAAACATATTAAACATCCATTTTCTACCGCGTTTTCTGTAGAAAGTTGTTTCTAACAACATAATGAACGCACTGTAATATGACGTTCCTCTCATGCCTAATTTCTTTCTTTAATAATTTTTCTAATAAAGTAACTTTTCTGTGTAACTTATTTTGACTCATCTCTTCTCTTAGCCTTTTCCTGTTTTGTTTTTCATTTTTATTATTCAATTTTCTTTTACGCGAGGCATTACTATTATTTAAATTATCTTCAAGCGTCGTTGAACTCCTACTGTGGACAGTTCGTACTTCTTCAGGACCACTATCTCCATCATTTGAATCTTTATCGTTTTCTTCTCATCAAGCACAACCCCTTCATCTTCATCAGAATCGTAACAAGTGGCAAGGAGTTTTAACGAACTATTAATTAACGGTTCTGTGGTATTTGGAGCTTGTTTTGGAATCTCCCACTCTTCATCGCTTATTTGAAGATCATCTTTTTCTTTGTTTTCCTTTTCCTCGCCTTCTTCAACAGGTTTATCTGATTCGCAGGAGTTTCCTAGAAAGAAATCATGTTCGATTATGTAAAGATATTGTTGGGAATGATTTTTCTTGCCGGCACTCTGGATGGAAGGACCATGGGGTGTAAACCAAAGGTTAATCGCTTACCTTTGTTGGAGTCTGTTCATCCACTTAAAACAATATCCCCAAACCCCAGATGATCAAGGAATATAGGGAATGGGACTCAAGGACTAGGACCCCTTACCCAGATATTCATGGAACTCCACAAGCGAAAACGATAACCTGACCACACTGCCAGGCAATCGAAGTACAAAAGCGAGAACTAAACAAAGCGAACAGTAACCGACCAAACTGTGCAAGGAGCCCTCAATCCTCCTTGGGATCTCCTTGCTTGTGAAAACTTGCTTCTTTTGACATTCACACAACCTTCTAATGTGAATATTTAATTTACAGATATGTCATCAAAAGAAATTTAACAAAATTTAAAAACTAAAATATTACCTATGCCTCGAAAGGCAGGAATTCCTTTTCTTTCAGTCTCGATTTCTTCCTCCAAACCAACACCAAGTTCACGGTTTTTCGCTTTTCTTTTAGCCCGACGATTTTTACTTGTTTTGCTAGTTTTACATTCGGATTGTTTTGTTCTATTGGATTTCTTATTTTTTCGAAAATCTTTATTAAATTTAGACTCGTCGTCTTTAATCTTCTCTCCTCTCTTTAGTTTTTCTTCTTCCAAAGCTTTTTTCTCTTCTATAACTTTTCTGGACGGATATCGCCTAAAACCAAAAAAAGGAAATTTGTGATAAGGTGATCAACCTTCTCATTCTGAAGTATTATTTAGTAAAGTCTACTGACAAGGATACTGTCAATTTACATTTGGGTCGGCGCATAAAGACACCCAGTTTAAGACACTTTTCACTTAAAATACTGTAAATTTCTCTTAAGATATTCACTTGTATGAGTATAACTCATTCAAGATAAACTATATTAAAAAGGTTTATTATACTTAAAAAAAATTTTCATTCAGCTTCTCTTAAATTAAATCTATGGAGACGTTGTTGCACTAATTCTAAGATTTTTGGTTTGTTGGAGACCTATTGGTCTGATGCCTGGAGATGGTCAGATAACTTGGCTACAGAAGTGACTGTAGTTTATAGTATAAGTATTATATGGTATATATACTCACTAATTGCGAGCAAAAATGGTAAAATATGGGTTAATATACAGATCTACTAAAAATGGGTTAATATATATAAGATGAATACATCATATTTGTGCCCATAATTATGAAAGTGTGCAGAAGGAAGGAGTGGACTGGAACAGAGTGAGGACAGAGAGTTGGTAGGAAGAGAGAAGAAAGTGGAGAGGCTTGTGCTCAATGCAGACCAGTAGTGCCAGTGGCTGGAAACTGTAATAGATGATGATGATGAATTATGAAAGTGGTCTAAGTCAAGATTAAAAAACGAGAAATGAGTTTATCAGTTATTTGACATCACACTATTTTAAACTGAATTTATTCAATGTAATTTTTAACACAACCTCAAAAATGAACCTTCAGATAGTGGTTGTAATTTCAAAGTTATACTGAATTAATTTAGTGTTTCAAATGCAATTCATTAAATATCTCGAAACAAGAAATATGAGTTAGACTACTTTCATAATTATGGGCATGTTTATTAACCCATTTTTCACTCCGCTATAAGATTGAGAGAGGATTTGAACTCATTACCATAACTTCTATAGCCAGGCCCTTTGTAATTCTTAAGAACTTAGTTCTTCAGTTGCATCATTCAATAAATAAATTCTAAACAAAAGGTTTATTACATAAGTAATGAGTTTTCTCCATGTTTATATTATTTATACATCTTTGAGTTACTCATAACTAAAGTTCACATACCCATATATATTGACTCAACAGTTGAAAAAACATAACCAATAAGAAATAGCTATAAACTCGTTAAATACCTTTTTCTTTCTTCAATCCATTTCTTGATATCCTCTTCTGTGTATAATTTCCCTATCCTCTTATAAAGTCCTGAATCATGTTGCATTCTTTTGTGTTTGGCTATAATTTTTGGATGAGCTGAAAACTCACAACCTTCTCTTCCACAAACTTCATGTTCGGCTTCGTGTAAATACAAATCGTCATCTGTCTTGAATAACTTATCACAGGTTTCACAGTAGTATTTTACAGTGGTTGCCCGCAACAGGTATGCCTGAATCATTAAAATTAATTTTAGTAATCATCACCAAAAAAAATTTAATAATAATTAGACTGATATTCAAATTGTAAAATTGCCCTGCTTTTCAAAAATAAAAATAAATGAATGAATAAATAAATATAAGAAAAATCATTAACTTTGGTTTATGAAATATTTGTAGTTCTAAACAGTTTCGAATGAATATAAAACTCAAGTAAAATTAAAACGGTTAAATAGTTTCCAAATACTAATGGTTTTTGTGAAGTAAGAAGTTTTTGATACTTACATCTTATGAATGTTTAAAAAGAAACTATGATCTTAGCAGATTCGAATACAATGAGTAAAAGAAAAGGGTTTTTGTAACTTCAGGCAAACTGAAGTTTGAATACAGTTAAATCAAGTATGCAAAGCAATAATTTATAATTAAAAACAAAATTTTAATATTCAAACAAATTTTTGGGACAAAAAATCATTTCAGATGCTCCTTTAACAGACATACATAAATAGAAGCACCTACAAAGATAAAAACTCATCAAAAATTATTATTCGAGAAAGATTACTTTGATGCCTGCAACAATTATAAAAAAATGGTTTTGCAGATATATTCACAAACTTTATTCTTATAACCAATAATGAATCCTTTGCAAATTTTATCATACTTTTATCCCTAATCTCTCACAAAATGTTTTACTAAATGTATATTTAAAAAAAAATCTCAAAACTACTCAGCACAGAAAAGACGTCAATTAACAAAACTGATTTCTCTCTGGAAAAAAAAGGTATTTTTAATTTTAAATTTAAGTACTGAAAAATGATATATGTATTACACTAATTTTCACATAATCAACTACAATCACTCACTTTTATAAACATGACAATACCAATATTAAAAAAAATATCAAGAGAAATGTCTGCCATGAAAAAGTTATTATAATTTTTCATATTTCAATTTCAGTGGCTTTTAAACTAATTCAGAGGTATATTAAAGCTAGTCACTTGTTATCAATTTGATATTACTGCATATACTATACTAAGATGATATATATCAATACTTATTAAAAACTGTACTGAGATCAATTGTTAATGTGAAATTACTGAGTTCAAAATTGAATTACTTTTTCATTTTATTTGATAAATCATTTATTGAACACAGAAGTTTAAAAGTAAAGTGCAGACAAATGAAAGAGACTTGGCCACTTCACATTTAGGTGCTTCCATTCTTTTTATCTCCATCTGCTTTACTCTCCTCTACATTTTTATCCTGCAATGGGTACAGTAGAAAATGGTTTTAATTATTGTTCAACTTTAACTTATTCATGTTATTGTTGTTGTCATCAACATTTCCTCCTTTTAAAAATTCCCGAAAATGCCTAAAATTCCTTCTCTTAATCATTGTCATTAAATGAACCTAACCTCTCTTCGTTTGAATTTTGTGAATAAGTGTTTACAAGCATGAGTAAAAGTTATATATAAAAAGTTTAAATGTAAAGAGCTGATAAATGCTGATTAGATTTAATGTTTTAAATGTATTTTGAAAATTTTTGGCCAATGATTATGTCAGATTCATGATATGTTAGTTAATATAGTTTCGACTTTAGCTATTAAGTCGTTGTTTTGTTGAGAACTTTGAAATGATCCTAATTATGCTGCATATAATGCATTTTGGACTTAGTTGGCTTCTCATGAAGTGAAAGTCGATGCATTTTTTTCATTCTAATCTAAATTACCTGTTCAGGATGATTAGCTATATACTCGTCTTTGGCCTTATCATATAAATTTTGTACAACTTGTTTTTGTGCCTTATATTTACTCCAGTCTTCATCATTTTTCGACTTCCTCCAGACTTCTAAACATTCTTTTTTTTTGGCCTCTTCATTTTTTATTTCTTCAGTCACCCAAGGTTTGGATAAATCAATTTCCTGGAACAAAATTTCTTTTTGGTTGATCTTTTGTCAAATATGCGGACATGAATAAGAATCACTAATAGGTTTTTAGAATTAGATAATTTTTACTTCTACTGTTTGTTAAAAATTGAACAATGTGCCACTTACAAGTATTGAAGTCTCGTTATTTTTTTGAACAGGTTTTCTTAAAATTTTTCCGAGGAAATTTTCCATATCCTGGTCTGGGAGGTCCGAAATTAAATGCAGGAGGGCCTCCAAAAAAGGGAGCCCGGAAAGGAGGTTCTGGAGGATATCCCATTGGGGGGCCAAACATGCCGGGTGGTGGTGGACCTGGTCTGAACATTGGCCCCTGGTTAGCCATGCCTCCTCCACCACCACGTCTTCCTTTGTTGGCAAAAGAACCCTTGCCACCTCTTCCACGACCTCGTCCCCTTTGATTTAACCCCATTAATTGTCTTTTTTAATACACACTAAACAGAAAGACAGAGTTTATATCAATGACAATAAATAAAACACAACCAGGTATGCTCCTCACAGCTCGAATTTGCTGGGACTTGCTACAATGAGCTAAGAGCAAAAATTTGAACGATAGCAAAATTCTTGCAAAACGGCTTAAAACTGAAAATCTGCTGTTACTTTTGAGATCAATACTTAGAATTGAGATTACAGTTTTCAGTGGTACCCTTACTCAATAATTAATCTATATATTTATAATTTAAAATAAATTACGACAAAAATATTTATCTGATTTAACACAAATCCAATATTACAATCGCTCACTAGGTCCTTACGATGTCATATAAGAATGCCAAGTTTCCAATTATAAATGCCGATCCCAAAAATTGTTTTGTGACCAGCTATTTCCTTCACGCAAAGCCTTGCGAATAACACACTATTATAATGAAATATTATATGAACTACTGGGAATGGTAATTACGAAAGATAAGAAAGGAATATGCCAGAAAGTAGATAAATGAAAGAGAGGAAAACATGGCAAGGAAATGAAGAGATCCTCCCCAAAAATTTGGGGGTTGAGAAAATAATTAAACAAGGCAGCAATAAATTTTCACGCGTTTATTAGATAATATCTTTATCATAATATTATAATACAACCTAATGTTAAACGTGGTAAATCATACTAGTATGAAAATCCAAATGGAGACGTTTCCCAAAAGTTTCCCTTTTTTATAAGAATCATGCTAAGATGAGGAAGTACAGTGTCAATTCTTAAAAGACAATTACCAGTTGACAAAAATCACAAAACAAAGAACACCAAACGGTTATGGCTAC
Source organism: Columbicola columbae (assembly GCA_016920875.1). Lineage (NCBI taxonomy): Eukaryota > Metazoa > Arthropoda > Insecta > Psocodea > Philopteridae > Columbicola > Columbicola columbae. The sequence goes on along the minus strand of JADMLL010000005.1, from coordinate 9,063,393 downwards.
ATGAGAAAATATCTCAAAAAGACTTTAAATACCCTAAGAAAACCGGAAAGGCTTGGTAGTGAAATTTACTGCGATTATCAATATGGCAGATCTTGAGGGGGAAAGTGGAGATTTTTGTAAAGTAATTGCTCCTCAAAAAAGCACACAAAATGAAAGTGAAAATAAATTTTCTAAATCTAGACTAAGTGCGTTGGCAAAAAAAAATTATAATAATTTATGATTGCGATCCAAGAACTGAATCACAACTCGAAAAAGTTCTTTGACAAAATTTTTTTTTCCTTTTTCAATATATAACACATATAATCAGTACACAAATTTATTTAGTCTATGTGGTAACGAATGTACACATAATATCATTTAAAAAGAAAACAATTTAAGAAGGAAATATTTTTAAAATAAGTGATGAACGACAAATACTCATACTGAAAGTTATAGATAATAAATTTATAAAAAAAAATGTTTCACCAAAACCATACTAAAAATTTCCTTTTTCGTTTAAATATCTATCGATAATTTTATTTTAGCTCTAGAAATGAATCGACATAACAATTCAGTTATATTTGGTAGAAGCTTCTCAGTTAAAATCCCAAAAATTAAAAAGACAAAAGAGATAATCATATACTCAAGTTGGAAATCTGACTGTTTTTATACTTATTAGCCAATTAATTAAATTTTATGCTTTTCAATTGCGTATATGGGTTTATCTATTTTTGGTTTTATAACTTTCGTCCTACTAAACTTAAAAATTACTATTATTTTGAATAACTGTGGCAGTCTAAATTTATCTTTGACTTTGTAATAAATAAATAAAAAAAAAATTGGAAATAAATTAACCAAATGACACTTAGTCTCGTATCATCGTACCACTTCTGACTGCAAGATGTTTTTCATATCCACAGAATATATTCAAAACAAAAGAACACGACTACATTCCTACAATAACACACCATCAGCAAAACACACAGAAACCAAAACGGTATACTATGCACCTACAAAATATTTATAATTAAAATTCTCCAGTTTGAGATCAGATAATCACGGCTGATGTTAGCCATTGTGATGACGAATGAACATTTCGTCTCAAGAAAATGTTTTGTGAATAAAAAAAAAATCTTAAAATCCGTAACACAAAGAAAGTGAAAAAAGAAACAAACGACAATGTGATCAACAGGACCAAAACCCTGTGCGAAAAATTTTAAGATCATAATAGGGTTCAGGGATGGCACTAATCACCCATTTTCGTAGTTTTCCTAATAAAAGATAGGATGTACTAAAATCCTCTTCAAAGAACCAGAGCGTCCTTTGACGCCTTACTGTCATCATTCCTAAATAAAAAAAAATTCTCACTGGTGTATCTTATGTAAATTAAATACACTCGTTTATAAAATATAAAATACTGTCCAAAAATGTCAATCTCTACAAATATTACTAAAACATTTCATATCAGTTCATTACAATAACACTGAAAATGGGTAAAAGTAAAAAAAAAAGAAAAATAATCAGCAAATCTAAGCCGATGATTAGATAAATTAAGTCTTTAAAAATTACAAAATATTATAATATCAGTAAAAATAAAAATAAAGACTGAACCATATTATACGAAATATATTCACACATTAGAAAAATTGTTATTCTTTCATAAGAATACACTTCCTTCGCACACGGGGTGAATTTGGTGGCGATTCTACATCACAAAATTCAATCGCAAGCCGTACGCTTCCAGTAACAATCATCATTTTTACAATAATCATTTTGAAAGTTTGCAAAATTTGTAAAAGAAAAATTAAATATATATACACACACACAATTAAGAAATGCTCTGATGCATTTTCGGCTAAAACAATTCTTTTTAGCTTACTTCAAAATAAAAATACAAATCTGTTCTTAAAGAAATGAATTTTTTACTGAGGTCTTTAGTATACCAAGCCTTTCATCAAATAGTTTCGATAAATAAACAGCCCAAAATGAAATTTTCGGAATTATCTAAGGACTTTTAACTGGCCAGTATTGGTCCCGTAGACGAGGCCCTGTCCGGCACCGGGAGCCCAACGGATGCAGTTTAAACTCATTATATTTGTCTCGCGTGTCTGTTCTAGATCTCGCATGTGAACGAGACGTCCTCTTTTACTGTGCCAATTGCCTCCGTTAGGAGAAGGTCGACCACCCTCCAAGCGAAATATCTGTGCCATGTTCATTCGATCACGTACGACGACGGGACGTGAAGCCAAACCCACTAGGAGATGACGATTTGTCGGAGACAAACTCACGGACACGGCATTTTGTTCGAAGCTTGTCCTGTATAAAAGTTGGCCCAATGAACTCCAGTCTAAACTGTAAACACCTGAAAATCAAATAAGCAAGAATGTGAGAGATTTTCTAAGCCAATCTAACTACTTACAGCCTTGTGATGTCTGTCTACTTTTTAGATTTAAAAAAATTGATGCAACTAGTTAAAGTTCCATTTCCAGTCTCTGAATAAACTACAAATCACAATATAAAACCTATAGATTCGCTCATTCTTACCCAGCATAGTAGTTACAGAGTGTCGACCAGAAGGAAGAAGTGTCACTAAAAGATGTCCGTCATTTGAAACGTCTACGCTGGCATCATTGTGAATTTTACATTCAGGTACAACGCCATTAGCTTCTCCTAAAACACATAACAATAATTAGTTTCATGAGAAGGAAACACAACGATTTGAGTTAATAATATAGACTAGGAAACTTACGATCAGATATATCAGGAATATTCATTTGAGAAAAGTCCCAAGCTTGAATCCTATGATGTGGAGACAAAGGTGCATCCGTTATTATCATCGGATCTAAAGCGTAAACGCCAAGATGAGACCCCGCCGAAGTGCTTAAAACTATAAACAACAGTTATTAGACTAACTGTCACTACCACCAATCAAATATTTATTAATATATGTACATAACTCACTTCTATAATAATGGATATTTTCAGAAACGTCATTTGTATCTTGATCATCGAAAGGATTGGGTCCACTGTATCTTGGATGAAGGAATCTTGGACGCCAAGCTCGCCACCTCCAAATATCTTCGGGTACCCTTGATACGGGGGATTGTGGCCGATGTCGAGGTTGATTCAACATGGAAACATCTACAAAAATTTCGTTATTCTTTCATCACACGACAAAATCTACTCGAATTTAAATAAAACCAAACCACAAACAAAATTTTTTTCGCACCTGAGACAGGAACATCATTGACTTGTACTACTGGCACTGTAAAACTACTGACTCTTGACTGAGAATCGCCGCTGTTGGACGATCCAGACGCGTCATTATTACCGCCGTACCGGATCCAGAATATGGGCCGTTCGTCTCTCAAACTCAAATCCCCATTTTCGTTTCGAGAGAGAGTCAATTCCATAGAACGGAGAGGTGGTAGCGGGTTTTGACTTGAAAAAGGAGAATTGGATCTTCCCTGTCTAGAACTATTTGTTGAGTTATTTCCTTCACTGTTAGTATTTCTATTTCCGCTGCTATTATTCATTAAATCGTTACCGCTGTTCAAATTCGCCACTATTATTATATTATTACTGCTACTGTTGTCACTGTTGTTGCCAGAACCACTGCTTGGAAAGTAATAATTTATGAAACTACTGTTGACGTTACTGTTATTGTTATTATTACTGAAATCACTCGCGTTGCTGCCGCCACTGCTGCTCGCGCTGTTCCGGTAGCCATTATTATTACTGTTATTATTACTATCACTATTATTATTATGGTTATTATTATTATTATTTACGATATTGATACTAATACCGTTATTCAATGTGAGGTTATTATTTGAATCATTACTATGATTGTTGTTGTTGTTGTTATTATTGTTATTGATTTCGCCTTCAAAAGTCCGATTTTCAGTGTGAGACTGTCCTTCTCCGCTACTTCTCCTGTCAAAACGCAAATTTCTACACCGAATGCTGGTGAGATTCCCGGGGTTAACTCCTCTTCCTGTCGATGTTGATGAACTGGGAGTTGTGTTATTCGATTGAGGTGGTGTTCTATTGTAGCGATGCCTAAAAACGACAGATAAATGAGATGTTAGATTGGACTCTACTCATAAGTAGTGTAAATTTATTTACATTAAACAAAGGTAATTACCAGCCAAATGGGAAGGCGGTTGACAATCTGGCACAAACCCTCCTCCGTCTGAGATAATTGGAAGGTGTAATGCCTAACCTATTATGACCGGTATTAGGCAAAGTTGAAGAACTTAACCTCGTCGGAGTTAATCTTGAATGTGACCTCATAAAGTAACTAGGGGATCTTTGACTCTCTACAAAATAAATAATTTTTAATTTTCTCAACAAATCCTCGCGTAAAAACAGGATAACAATTGTTATTCACTTACCTTCTCTACCAACACCTAATGAGGAATTTTGAAAGCTCCTAGTAATGCTTCGACTTCTTTCCCTTGGCAAACCGGAAGAAGTTGAAGGTCTTGAGAACAGGAAATCCCTTTCTCTGCTATCCATACTGTTAAAATTATCCATGGCCCAGGTTGTTACCAGATCATGACTGGAAAAATCAAAATCAATTATCAAAGGATTCGACTGTCATTTCAATCAGCTCTTGTTAGCAAAAACTAAATTACCTCCTCGATCTAAGTTGATCAAGTAATAAATCTGTTAATTCCAAAGCCAGATGTAATAACATATAAAGACCTGAAAAAATTATTTTAAATAAATATTAACATAACCACCTCTAGTATGTATCAAAAATTTTTATTTATTATTGGACTGAATACTTACTAAAAATTTGTTCGCCCACAACCTGATTTAAATTGTTGAAATTTTCCCCGAAAAACTGAGTCAGACTTTTAAGCATGTATCCGAGCAATCTTTTAGCACGAAGAGGTGTGACATCTCGCATCAAACTCACGATAAGCCTTTCAGTATTTCTATGAGACCGGAAACTTCTGGGAAAGTTACCTTGTTCGGACTGGTCGTTATTAGGATCATCGACAGGAGGACTTGGTAAAGAAAGAGATTGATGTCTCGCAGGTCTCGACCTAACTAATTCCTCAGTTCTGTGGAAAGCTTCCCTCTGAAACCTTAACATCGTTTCCATAGTCTGAATCATTTGCCTCAATAATTCATTCGTCGAATTCTCCTGCGTTCCGGATGTCGAAGCGTTGTCATGATCTGAAGACAGATTATTACTTGGGTTTGATTCCTCTCTTGAAGGAGCTTCACTTCGTTCTCCAACGTTATTCTTCAAGACTTTTGATGCAGAACTTGATGAACCTGCCCCGTAGAAGAATCCGAGTTTCTTCTCTTTTGCCCTCCTGAGTCTTTGGTTGGTTTCTTTTTCTGTCCGCATGAGAGACAAGCATCGGTTGATGTTGAGGGTTTTGAAGAAGAAGAAGTTGAAGGTTGATTTATATCACTAGTGCTTGTGGATGGTGTTGCTTGACTGGTTCTACTAGAGATTTTTTCGTTTTTCCACGTTTGGAGTATTATTTCCAACTCTCTGTTAAGAGTTCTTGATCCGAAGCTAGTCGATTCCAAGTTTCGACTTGGTCTCTGACTACGAAATCTCGGCCGTGATGAATTCCTCATCCTAACATGATGATTTTGTCTTTGAGGCTCATTAGAAGAACTCGATCCACCTTCTCTTACGTCTCTCTTCTTTCTAGTTTTGTGAATTGTGTCCAGTAATATTTTATAAACCGAAATTTTAATCGTTCACCTCTAACACATGGACCTCTACCGCAACGAGAAGTATTTGAGCTAGAAAGACCAGAGGGCCCAGGTTGAGGTTCTTCTGTTTCATTTGTCGAACTCCTACTGGTTGACGAATTACTTGCTACATTATTATCATCATTCGACGATGTTTCTGCTTGCTGCGAAGGAATTCTAGATTCAGTACTGGAATTATTTCTCCTTCTAGTCCCCCTAAATAATTCATTTGTTATGGACTCGACTAGTTCTTCGTAACCGTTGATTCCGTTATCATTATCGGATGATGTTGAAGCTCGAGATGTGGATGGGGTAGCTCCATCCCCTGCTATACCGTTTGTGCTAGGCGTGTTTCCGGTTGGATTTGAATTATCATTTTGACGTGAAGGACCCGAACCATCTCCTCTATTTCTATTCTGAATGGTGTTGTGAAAGTGTCGAATTTGTTTTGTTAAATCTTCCCACATTCGTCTGATTTTTTGAAGTTGTAAAATTTCTATTCGCGCCCTAAAATTAAAGAAAAGTAAAACCAATTGAATTCACGATAATAATTTAATTTATTTATATTATTAATTAATTCTTATGACATAAAAGAATTCTCCGTCGTCGTTTTCTTACTTACCAACACAATCTTTGCATGTTTTCAATATGACGATTCAAAAGTTGAATCCCTTGTCTCATGTTCGACTCAGGAGATGAAGTCAAATTATCGGTTGAAGGGCCTGGGTTAGCAGAACTAATATTGTTGTTATGGTTAACAGAAGACGAAGAAGGTGTTGTTTGATTCTGTTCTGGATTATCCGTTGTTTCCAGAGCAGAATTTTCTTGTGCGACATTGCGCGGGGTTTGAGTTTCTTGCTGTGTTTGTTCGTTTAAATCATCATTTATGGGCAAGGAAAGTGGAATAATCTCCGATTCGCTTTCCCATGGATCCAGTAACTCAGACTGGGGCATATTTAATCTGTTACCATTTGAAAGTGTCCCGTTCGGGGTACTAGAAACAGGAGACAAATTTTCAGAGTTAGAAAGCAACAAATTATCGTTAGAAATGTCCAATGTTTCACTCGCAGACGACAGTAGAGGATCTGCCCCTCTCGGACCCAAACCTCTTGCTGCGTTTTCTTCAGATTCTGTCGAATTATCTAACGGGTTACGTGTGTCGATTTCTGATTCGCCAGAAATTCTCGAATAGTTAACCGTACTATCTGTCGATGCATTCTCAGATGAATTCCTAATTCGATCCCTTATCATCATTTTAACTCGATCGAAGAGACATCTGTTGACTTGCTCGAACATTTGTCGAGAAGTGCCTTCACCCGTGAATGATAAATTACTAGCCACAGAACCTGGTCCGTTTCCAGAAGATGGTGTTGAGGAGGAGGAGGAGGAGGAAGAAGAGGAGGAGGATGATGATGATGGTGAATTAGTACTGGGAGAAATAGAGGTCGTGAATGACGATCTTACAGATGGTATTTCCGGTCTCAGACTTCTTTTATCTTTTATTGACGTTGGTGAGTTTGCTGGAGTTGGACTATCGATGTGATGAGGAGTTCTTGGTTGAAAGGGGGAATTTGAATGACGAGATAGGACAAACTGTCCGCCAGGTCTAAAAGAAAGTTGACGTCGCAAGCTCTGATTGTTTTGCAGATTTAGGCCGTGGGTTTCTCTATTCGTTAATAAATGAAGCTGTAAATAAATTCTGACGTTAATATCTATCGTAATCCTCGCTCTAAAATTGTAGAAGACATTAAGAATGAGTTACCTGAGATTGTGGTTCCTGAAGTAACCGTGATCTTACTTGAAATCTCGGTACAGGCCTAGGATGCATCAGCGATTGAGGCAACCCACTGCTTTCCCCGCTGCGATTGTTTGTCGGCTCTGAACCAGAGTTAGCATCTTCTCGAAATCTACGTACGGGACTTACATTTCTCAAATCCATGGGTGTTAAATAAAAGGTGGACGAGTGTCCGACGTTTCGAGAGAATTCAACATTAGATGAAGATTCTGTGTCCGATGACGGGGCTTGTCGGGGAGTAGTGAACTGGTCACGTGATGTTTCAAGGTCTTGTCGTCTGATAAATAAATTCGTGACAGGTCTCTGCAATTCCCTTTCAACTTCTACATCGTTCGGAGACTGCAGTGTGGAATCTCGATTTGGAGATCTTGACCTCTCCGATTGTTGAAGAATGTAATCTCGTCTAAAAGGTCTGACCCTTGCCCTCAGTTCACTAAGTAATGAATCAGCTCTTTGAATGGACTCTATGGTACTAGGACTTAAAAAGGTGTCTTCACTTGCAGATGGAGGAGTCCTGCGAGGTGGACTGTTATCATCAGCTTCATTAAATAGTAGTCGATAAGGTATTACTGAAAAATGAGATCTTTCTGAATTGTTAGAAGTGCTTTCTCTTGTACTAAAAATTGTTCTATCAGAGTATGATGTGTAAGTCGGATTGGTAACAGCTGAGGAAGATACAGTCGACTGGGCAGTAGTTCTTGTGGATAATAAAGTTGAGGAGTTTTCAGGACTCAGTGTCAGACACCACGATCGAGACGTTGGAGTTAAGCTGAATCCACAACGACGTCCTCGAGATGAACTCGATGAAGGTGTAACTGGCGTACTCACTGATGGCGGAGTTGTAAAAGTAGAATTTTGACTGGCTGTCGTCGTAGTGCTTGTACTGGGGGCAAAAGAACTAGGTAAAAGAGAAGAACGACTTCTCAACCTACTAAAAACTGAAGAATGAATTCGATACCTTTCGCGACTATTTAGAGGGCGGTAAGACCTGCAAGCTGAAACGAGAACAAAATTCCTTTTAGTGAATTTATGAATTTTCAAAAATAAAGTCAAGCCTAGTACGATTTCTGCTATATTATCACTTGCTCAAAATCAGCAAACTACAGCAATAAATAAATCAAACCACATACCGGAACGTGTAATCTTAAGCCTCAGAGGTGATGAAGAATTAGTTTGAGAAGAATTAGAAGTCGAAGGAGTAGGATTACTCGTACCGCTTTCAGAATTAGAATTAGGATTAGGATTAGGATTCGAATTCGCATTCGAATTTCCTCCACTAGTTCGAAGATCAAGCAAATCCATTGGATCAGTACCTCGGTCAATCTAAATTTTCAAAAATTTAAATCATTACATTATTGAAACAAAATGATTCACTTCAGTACAGCACGCCACTTACTCAAATCATTACAGAAGTTTCTTCATTTAGTCAACTTTCATTCTGACTCATTTTAAGGTTTAAGGTTCCCTTACCGTTGGTGTTATCCGGGAGCGAGAAAGATCGAAGTATCTGCTAACTAAATGATTGTACTGATTCATAAGGTGACGATAACAAAAAGTTATAGATCTGCCTTGATCATTGGAAGCCTGGACAGTTGTTACTGTTGTAGGTGGAGTTGAGTTTACATTTGTTGTGCTAGTGGACGTCGTTGGTGGCTGACTATTTACCACATTGACACGATCCCTCTGAGAAGGTATATTAACAGGATTTGCTATTCCTGTTATCAGCTTACTTCCCAGTCGATCAAATGAAACATACCTAATAAAAAAAAGTGTCATAAAATGTAATTCAACAGCTGATTAAAACCGAAATCAACATTTTAATTGTTTTTTCCAACAATCAAGAATCATGTTTCAAGTTCAATTGCTTACCTGACTTTTTCTCTTTCACTTTTTGTACTGCATTTGGCAAATGGTTCTGGCTGACTCCAATCCCAAAAATGTAACTCATTGTAGGTTGCTATTACAAGCATTCGATCAACAGGATGAAAAGCTAATGATGCTATGACAGTCTGACTTTCTGCAGTCCAGACCTCACTTCCACCCTACCATACAAATAGTTACTTTGCATTCTTTTGAACATTGAAATATTTGAAAAGGTAAAAGAAAAGTTGAATCATACTTACATGTAAATCCCAAACTCTAACCTGACCCCCTAAACACCCTGAAGCAAGTATTTGATTTGACGAGGGATGAAAAGCTATGCACCATGGTGTTCTAGGATGACCTGATAATGTCTGAATGTTTTTTCCTGTTGTCAAATCAGTAACATAAACATTATGGTTTCCATGAGTTGATGCTACTTTTTTCCTGAAAGTCAAGACAAGTATGAATAAAAATTTCTGCTTCAAGAGCTTCAAAACACAGATTTGCCTTGATATCGGAATGTTGTTTTGTTTGAATAAACCTTTATGAATTTCAACTTTATACCTGAAATATTACCAAGAATTTCCTCTCAGTGGTCAACTTACCCATCAGGACTGAAAACCATAAGAAAAGTAGAACGAGGAGAGTCAGGAATTTGACATTTCTGAAAACAAAAAAATCACAGTTACCATCTTCAATGAAAAACAACTGTAGGTAAACTCTTCTATGGCTCACTCACCAGTTCTTCATATGCATTCTTGTTAATAAGTTTATCTTCTGCAGCCCACTGAAATTCTGACGGTATTGAGTTTTTGTAACGTCCAATTTCCCGATCAAAATAACCTTGGGTGAAATTTTTTCGTACTTTGTTACAGTCATATGGAAGTTTAACAGGTTTCGTGTAATCTAGTACCCTGCCTCTGTCTTCCATTATATTAAATCTACACACGCAAAAAACCAACAGTTTTCATTATAACGAGAATAGAAGTATGGAATTTTCAAATGATTTTATTGAGAATTTGTAAGATGAATCTAAAAAATAGTGGAAAAAAAGAAAGCCTTTGTTGCCTACAAACCAAGTTTGGATTATTTTTTTAACGAGAGAAATACCAAAACGGCCCAAAAGGATAGATTGCTAAAGGTGAAAAGCTAAACTTATTATCCTACCTGCATCTTATTTAGTACTACCAGCAAAAAAATAAATAATTGATACTATAACATTTCCATATTTCCTTTGAAAAATCGCCATCTTTCATCATATCTTCTGAATTTCTTTAAAGCTTAAATTTAAACGTTGGCAGTTTTGTAAAGAGGCGGGAAAAGAGAATTTTTAAATTTTACATTCATTTACAATTATTTTATTTATTTATTTCTTATTATTTATTTTTATGTATGAAGTTTATGGTTAAGTCAAAGGTAATTTTTCTTTGTATTAATTATGTAAATTTACAAAATTAGAAATTATGGTATTGGAAATTAAATATAACAAATTTTCGTTTTTCGTAGTACTACTGGGAGTACTCGAATGACTTTTTCATTCTTTTTCTCTTATAGGTTCTTTATTATATTTTAGGTAAAGATGTGATAAAATAAAAAATATAAAAGGAATTTATGAGAGAGAAATGAAGAGTTATTTTTTGGTGAGGAATACTGAAGAGCATCCATTGATTTTTAATGGAAGCAACATTCAACGGAACACCTTCCAGTTCCAAGTTTCAGTGCGAAGCGGTCCGCCATTGTGGATTGATCTCTTGGGTTTGGGAAGTGACGCGTTTCGTCGAGATCACTAAAAATGTGGGATGTTGTGACACATGTTTTCTTGAATAAGTGACGTTATATTTAAAATAATTGGTTTTCTCTTAGAATCTAAGTGGAAAATTTTTCTGACGGAGTGTGGATTGTTGGATGACATTTGAACTGATAAGAAGTTACACGGAGAGTCGATTGGGTTCCCTCCAAAACCAATTATTATTGTAAGGTATGAAGTTTTCATTTGAAAATTATTTTTTATTGAAAGATTGTCATTAATTAATTGAATTATATATTTAAAAATAAGATGAATGTTGATTTTGTACGAGTGTCGATTTTAGAAAAATTTTCGGTTTTAATAATTGTCACCGTGTACGCTTTTGAAATCTTGACTTTTTCAAGACTACGCTTGCCTTGAATTTCTCCTCAAAAACTTTAACATTGATAAAACTAGAATTATAGTCATTTATTAAAAATGAAAAATAGACAATGAAGGCCTTGATATTGAATCAGGTTACCCAAACTTTATGTCAGAAATATAATATAATAAACAAGGCATTAAATGAAATTTTTGTTAAGTCAAATTTTATTTATCATCATTCATTATCATTAATTATTTCCCTTACTAATATTTAAATTTAATGTTCTGTCATAAATTATAGTTTTTCATTTAACAATACCAAAATAAGAGTCAGGTTGTAGGGAATTAACTCATTTGTAGGTTTTCACAACCTCAACCCACTCTCTCTTCAAAAAAATTTTAACTTGTAGTGTCCAAATAGCTGACCAGCTGACCATTGACCAATTTCATTTTTTTTCGGTTTAGCTATTTTACATGTATATTATAATCTTATATTTATATGCTCAATGTTGTTATGTAAAGACAATATTACTGTCATTCTTTTCAATGATGGAAGAACTTTAGTACCAAACTTTTAAGTATATTGAATTACGGACTTGTAGAATTAATGTTTTGGGTCTTCGAAGTTATTGTGTACTTTCTGTAAATAAGAATTTGGCCTAACTGATAGCCATTATGTTTTAAAGGCTAATATGAATTATTCTTAAATGTCACTAGGGTCATGAAAGAGTTTTTTTTAGAAGTTATGAATGAATTTTTTTCTATAAATATTGATTCTCTTATCTAGATTGTCTATCATTATGCATTTGTTATAAATAAATGTTTTGTTTATTTTTAATTCCATTATGTCTTGAAGAACTGTTGAAAAGTCTTAAAATTTTAACAGCTGAATTCTGATTGGTTTGTTGATGCTTCAACTAAACTGAGAATCAGAGATTGTGCAGTACTTTTAAAAGATCATTTATTATTTTATGATAAGTATAAATATTTGGACATAATTTTTCTCAAGTTGCTTATAATTGAATTTTTAGTATATAACAAAAGATCACTGTTAAAGGAAGTATTCCATTCAGTATAAGAATTTGAACATGTTATTTTCAGTCTTGATTTTTGCAAATAAAAAACTTTTATTTATAAATTAATTAACTTTACAAGAGTGTGGGATAAATTCTGTCTCAGAAGAGAAAATTTTTCTTTTGTTTATTTTAATTTGAAAAATAAATCTTTCTTTTTAAATGCTTCTTAAATCAGAATGGTTAATTAAGTATTTCGTTCAAGTTTTTCCTGCCTAATTAAAAGCTAAGGAGTTAAAATGAATTTTTGCATTTGCGTTGTTTAGTGTTGGCGCCCATAGCCAACAAGTCAAGATTCCTCCAGTTCAAATTCTACTCTTGACAATTGGAGTCTTTAGTTATTTCACGGTCGTTCTCTTTTCAAAACCGGGCATCTTCTATAAGCGCTTGACCCTGGATGGGAATTGTGGTTGAATTCCAAGTTAAACTGCCTAATCTTTACACTTTTGTTTTATGGTATCATGACTGATAGAAATGAGGGATGGGATAAGATTCAGATTTAGATTCCTTTTCTGTGTGTGTTAGCCATTCACCAGTTGGGCAAATTTTTGTTTGGCCATCTACATTGTTTCCACCTCTTTTTTATACTCACTCTGGTCAATTTATTTGAATCTACATCTCTTTGTTTGGTTGTGTCGTTTTGAACCTGGTTTTCATTCCTCGACGTCAGCAGACTAGCTTTGTATATGTTTGAGTGTCTGGTTCAATAGCCTGCCTGATTGCTGTAGATGGTTTCCTTTAATGTTGTGTTATTTTGGGTTTCACATGTTGTTGATGTGCCTCTTACAGACTACAGATCTAGGACAGTAGATCTACATTTATAGTGTAGGAGTGGTGTAGTGGTTAAGTTCCTGACTTGAGCGCAAATGGTCCTGAGTTCGAATCCTCCTCCCGCATCCTGTTATACCCCAAAAAAAGGTTGAAAAACGAGATTAAAACCACCACCACATTTATAACTATATGTATAACAAGTATACTTATATCTATAACTAAACAACAGTTAGTGATGAGCTTAGCATATGTGTTCTTTTTCAATCACATCATCATTTTCATCAGAAAATAATTTCCAGAACGACAGATGACCTTTCGAATGGAAATTTGCCACTCACAAAAAATATTCAAAAGGGCTGACTTCCTTACTCCACTACAGGTTGTTTAAAGGTTAAAAAGTATAACATAAAATAGACTGGATAGAAAAACTTTTGTTTGGATAAAGCGATCACGTCTAAAAAATGAGGACGAGGCCTTGAACTTTAAATAACAATTCAGCTTCTCATCTTCCATTCGTTTTTTCGAAAAAAAAGAAAAAATGTCTAAGAAGTACCCAAGGGCAGTTTTAGTTTTTTTTTTCGAAATTTAAGCCACATAAGTATATTTCCAGGAATAAAATGTATTTCTCCCTCTCTACAGAAAATTTTCTCCTCTTATCAGCCATTGTACGATTTTCTTTTTACCTTTTTTTCCCTTTTAAGTCTAATAGCTTTATTTTAATTAATCCTGGTTTCTAAAAAGTTTTATCTTTTCTTTCTTTAAGAAGAGGAAAGTTGGAAAAGGTCGGTGGGAAAAATCACGCCATCTAACCGCAATGGAAAAATTTTTGAAAGTGCATCGGACTTAGAAACCATAATTCAACGGGAGGAACAAATCCCCTGTCGAATTGAAAATATGGAATTTATGAAATTGAAAAATTTTTACAGAAATTTTTTTCTATTTTTTAAAAGAAACTTTATTCATTAAAGAACAATATTATGGAGTTGTATCGATTTCTTCTATTCAATTTAAAAATCAAATTGATTCGTGAAATGTTTTTCAAATTTGAAGTGGTAATGAGGTTTTCAACAGACCGGTCATTTAATTCCATTCCTTTCCTTTTTAGTTGAAAATTGTTAAGAAATAAACCCGTGGAATTTTATTAGAATAAGACATAAATCAGTTTCTAGGTTAGTCAGATAGAGAAAGTCTAGTTTTTTGTTTCGGCCATCTAAGGATCACGTTGTTTCAACCCTTTTTTGGATTTTTGTATTCTTTCCTCATTACTTTTGGTCCAGTATCTCTTTATTCGTTCTCTCTGTTCCTTCATCATCTCTTCCGCCTATCTTCACCCGTTCCAGTTTTCTAGGAAACTCTGAGTATTCTGTTTTCCTTCTAATATTACCACGCCTTTGTGTATTTCGGTGGATGATTTTCAATTCTTTTGGGTTTTCCTTTTTGGGTTCATCAACCCATCTTCTTTCGTTTTCTTTTATAGAAAGTATTTGAATATACTTTTATATAATCTGCTTCACGTAATAAAAATTAGATTTTAGTTTTGTAGTCGTCGTCTTGTGTTAGTGGACCCAGGATCCTTTTTGATGTACTTTGTCCTTTTATTCTGGTTCTTACTGTTGACCTCTTCTGTTAAGCGCTAGTTACTATACTGATTTAGAGCCTGGTCCTGCTATAGTGCCTCAGTTTGGATTATGTGGGCCTTTTCTGGTGTTTCAACCTAACTTGAACCACTCTTTCATTCTGGTAATAGTGTTTAAGCTGTCGCGGTCGTTTTCCATAACCCATATACATATATAAAGTCTTATACAGTCTCACTGAAACCCTGATGATGCTAACACCTTAAACGTCGGACATTTTTATATTTTTCGGTTTAAACGGGTTGTGCTCTACGCGTTTTTTAGTATTTTGAGTGCTTTGCGTTTTGCTGGTATAGTGAACCCAAAAATTTTATATGTGTATAGAAACTCTTTCATTCTCTCTGTTCTTCTTTCGTCTCTGTGGTGTACTTAGCTCCGTTTTTCCTTTTCCTTGAATTTTAAACTTATGTTCTGATATTTTCGTAAATCTATCTATGTTTTCCAGTTTGAGTTCTCTCACGTCTTTTTTCTACTTCTTTAACCCAATCCTTCTTATTCTCCTTTCCCTCAAATTGACCGAAAATACTCAGATGGACGATTGCGGGTGTTGTTTTATATTAATATAAAATTATTGGAATTAAAAGTTTTTGTATTATACTTATTTGAGTGTTGATTAGGTTCGTTATTTGATTAGTACGTTTGGTATACTATCGCTGTCACGTAGAGACACGTCATTTTACTAATTAAATGTGTGTTTAATATAAAATACCACAGTTTATTAACTTTTAGCTGCAGTCTGTCATTATTAACAGGAAAAACGGTCAACGCGTAATGATGGAAGTCCAGAAATCGATTTTCAGCGCTCGAATCGTTAAATTTAGAGGTAAATTATTTAAACAAAAAGTATTGTTGTGTCCCAACCTGGTCTATAATGGTCGAACTTAGCTCCTTTATTTATTTTTAGTTAATTAACGAGAGCTTTAATGAAACATTCAATCTTACCGCGTTCAATTTCATTCGTTGAAACTCTATGCCGGGAATGTTTTGCTTTGTACGTCAATTTTTTCCTTGGTAGAAATTAAATGGTGTAAAATTTAATTTAATTAATAGTAATAATGATGATGGTAATTGATGGGATTTAAATTGTTCGGATTGAGTTGTCGTAGATATAAATAACGCACAGAATCGGGAGGATTTTGATTGTACTCAAGAAGCTCTTCTAAGTTGATGTTAAAAGACTGCCTGTCTTTTCCAAGGATACGGAAAGAACTTAAAAAAAGGAGCTGACAAGTAAATAAATAAATAAGTAAATAAACAAATCAAAGCTTTCACACATTTAACGGTTTTGTTAGAAAATGGAAACGGTGTGGATATTCCATTGTGTTTTATTTGCTTACTTCCTCCCTCTACCCCCGTCAGCCTTTTTCATCCCTTCAATAAATTGCAGTTCTACCGAAACGATTTTTTTTTATTTTTAATAAATAATTTTTATGGAAGTTATAAAATGTGTCTGAGCATTAAATGAATTGTCTTTTGTCCCTTTTTTTCTAATTTGTGTATATAAAAAAAAAGGTTTTAGAGTACTTATGAGAGGAAGTGGAAGGAGTGATACACTTGGAGATGGTAAAGCTTTGTCTGTGTTTTCTCTTTTAGAAAATTTTGTTTTCGTTCATTTTTAAATATCAAATTGCAGTTATAACCGGACTTGGTTATTGGATTTAATTAGTTTGATTTTAATTAGTAGTCGGGAAAAGTACGGAAGTGCATTCTTTTGGGAAAGGCAACACTTAACCCGTGAGAATTTCTTGTGTAATAAATGTATAAATTCAAAAGTGAATTTCGAAATGTAAGAGGGTTGATGATTTCTACCAGTAACCTGAATTCTCTTTCAATTAATTTAATTTTGAGATTAATTAAGCGGAAGTTTATTTTTTTTTTTTTTTAGAACAAAAGCAACGCAGAAGTTGAAATGTCCAATATGTGTATGCGTTCCACATATCAAACTCACAAATTATAACCGTGGTTGGGATTTAACCGCTGAAAGTTTGAAACTGGTAAATTGTTGCAGAGAGAGAGAGAGAGAGGAACAGTAACGTCTGGGATCAAGAAGAATGAAATATTGGTAAACGTTGCTGTTTTGCTGAAAGTAAGCTCCTCGTTAAAAGACTCGCTCTTTTAAATTAAAAAAATTTCCACGGGAAGCTCAGTTAAATTATAGAGGCACCAAAGCAGAGCATAATTAAGGGGTGGAGGGGGTTTTCACGGTCTTATAATTTCTGTCTTTATTTAATAATTGTGTAAAGTAGGATTGTATTTAAGGTGTTGCCTGTGTTGACCTATTTATTTTCAAGTTTTTGCAAGTTCCGTACTTGTTGAAACGATTTATTTTGACTGCGGGCTAAGGTGGAAAGATTGTTGTGGTTGAGAAAAAGAATTTTTTTGTTGTAGACTAGACAAAGAGATACGGTTTTGTAGTCATCCCGAATTCGATAGAAAACCCTGGATTTGGTTCAAGGGGTTGATTGAAATCTTAATCCCTGTTAATCACATCTTTGAAGAACACTTTTAACAGCGTCTACTTAATTATATAAATGCTTTCATCAAGGGCGTCCACAATTAATTTACGGAGGCTCTCGGACTAAGTTCTTGTGAGAAGCGAAAAGTTACAAGGGGATAGGATGAATGGTAAAAATAGGTGAGTGGGATGAAGCACTAAGGCTCGAGTTAATTAGGCTTTGAGCTTTCTGCCCATAAAAATTTCAGTTCCTTTGACAATATTTTCACGTAATCCCATTTTGAAAATTTTCAAAATCGTTTGAAATAAGAGAGAGAAGATGAAGACGAAGACGACTGTGTATTATCGGTGGGAAACCTCCTTTAAGACTTGGGGAAAGTTTTGAATGAATTAATCTGGATTCGATTTCGAGTTTCGTGGGCGAGAAAAAAGGATCCCGAGACTCCTGGGAAGAGATTTCCAAGAAGACCAGTTACTGGATTTTATTAAAAATGAAAATTTGTCACTTTCGTTTTATGTGTTGGTGGTGGAAAATATATATGACTCGATTTTTGCTGACAGCGACCGTATTTTCGATTTTATTTAAACTCTCGCGGACGTTATCCGTACGGATTTTATGGGTTTATTACGGTGTTCTCTCAGTAAATCCTTGAACTTTTTTTACGCGGTTTGTGATGAATTCATAAAATGCTTAAGTGTTTTCGTTAACATAATTTCGCTTTAATAATTGGATAGGTACTCGAAAGATTGAGTGCTCGGTTAACCATTTGAAGGTCGGTGGTTCGATAATTATATTGTGTGTGCTACCTATTACCACTCCCGTTTTCTGGATAAAAATCCTGTGCATTATTTGTGAGAGAGACATATCACTTTGCCATTGTCATTTCCACTCTCCCGTGTCTGAGATCAGAGGTTAATCTGTTATTCTCAGACTAAAAATCTTATTTTAATCACGCTATTTATTACTACATAATCCGAACAGGTGGTAGTTAATAGGAGAAAAGTTATAGAAAATTATAGCGTTGAATTACCACACGCCGTACTAATAAATTTGTTTCGGTTTTAAGTCTGATTAGAATGCCGAGAACTATATTGTATTTTTGATCCTGAGCCAGACACTGGTGTGCTCTTTAGATAGAAAACCTTTTAAAGCTAAACCAACTACTTGTTGTCTCGGATTCGGAGACAGGTGGCAGTTAACTGGGGAATAACAAGAAAAATAATTTTCCAACCAAACCGAATCAAATTAAATGTCCTTTGGAACTGAAACTCCTTTTTCTCGTTGTTAAAAAGCTCGAAGAAAAACGACAAGTCATTTTTTAAAAATAAAAACGGAACAAGTATCCTTTTACAGTTTTTCTGTGTGTGTGAAGGGCCTTATAGATCCTTCTATAAAAAAAGCAATATTCAAGATAATATCAATCCCACATGGTTTTCCCTATATAACAAAAACAAAAGCGGTCATGAATTTATGGATCACCTGATTTTGGTGAAAATTTCTCTTCCCTAGAGTTTATAGTTTTTGGATTCGTCTTCTCCTTTTCCCTCTTTTTACGAATTTCAAAAGGTTTTTTTCTTTTTTAATATCAAACTCAGATACCTGATAAATGTAAATAGTCAATCCTTTCTGAAATGGTAAGGAGGTTGGTTTGGTGGGGTTTCCTTTTTCGGAGTAGGCTATATTATTTCTGAATTATCTCTTATACGGAAGATTGGCAATGACATGGAAATTTTAACAATGGTAACTTAGAACCTCTTCTTTCTCCTTTTTTCCGTGTTTAATGTAGTGAAAGCAGATACGGGAAATATTTTAGGAAACCCCTTGTAAGGATTTCTATTAGAAAACTCCGAGAGAAGACTCACGTTAGCCTTGTGGTGAAAATTAAAATTAATGGATTAAGGAGATTTTAGAATGAAGGGTAGTTCTGGGTCCTTAGTTTGATGGTTTAATATCCAATAAAAGTTTTGAGTCAGTGGCGTATAGTTTTAAGCTTTAAGGAAAACTATTAGCCTTAGTCATTATTAAATATTGGCCGATTATTTTTGTGAATGGTGTGTTGTTCTTGTAAGCAAAGTGCATTGTACTTGTAAATAGTTTAATTGATAAAACCAAAGTGATGATAAGATATTAGATGCAAAGAATGCATGTGGGATGTTCGCCATATGATAGCATGAGACAGACTGTCGCGGCGGGAAGAGCTCATTCCGAAAGGAAGCTCTTAATTGATACATACGTGATTGCTTGTATCGGTTGTGTTAAGTACTCAGACGTGTTCACTTTTAGAAGTGGCAGTCCTTTGCATAAATGCTGCTCTCTAAAATATTGGCAAACGCTTCCATTGAGTATTCCCTAAGCACTCGTAATCAATTCGAGTAATTGGATTGTAGTAGGAATTTAAATTTTTTGTTTGATGTATGTTTCTTTACAAAGCTCTATTTATTTATTTATTAACGTGTTCGGTTTTGTAATGGGAAAACAGGTTTCCTTATCAGAAAATGAAACTGTACGCCACTGGTTTGGGCTTTAAATAATTCTACCATCTTAGTGTGGCTTGACATTTTTAAATTTCTTGTGTTTTGGATTTTGAGTGATGTATTGATTGATTTCATTCTTGACTTTTTTTTTCTTCTGGCAAGTTGGCACAGCTCCAACGTAGGAGGACTAGTAATTACAAATTTGAGGTCATAGAATTCAGCGCGTTTTGTTTTTTCCTGCTTCCAGTGCAGTGGGTAGCTCATTTCTTTCTTGTACTTTATTCGGACCCCCGAAACTCTTTTTAGGACCTATGAAACAAAGGACATTTAAAAAAAAAGCAATAAATTTAAAGGGAGCGAAGTAGTAAAAATAAATAATAGGAAAGCAATAAAAACGCAACATGTCAAACATTTTAAGGGAAACCTCAGTTTCAGTGACTTCTATTGGATTCCGAAGTCGGCTGTGGATTTGTCTTTTTAATTTAAGCTGTCATACTGTAGCATTTCCTTTAACTCAAGACGGTCTCTTACGTACAAGAAGGTTTGGTGGAATTTGTGAGCTTTCTATAAATTAAATTATTAAAACGCGATTTAAATTTTTCTGGTAGAGTAATGCTGATTGACGTGTTCGAAGTTATTTTTGTTTTAATATTTGGGTAATAGTAATGAAAATTCGTAAATAAGCCTATTAAGGAATCGCGTATCTTCTTGTCTCTTAAATTACTCGTAAAAGGTTAAATAGATGAAATTTAGGTAAAAGCTTATGTAACCCATTTTGCTGATGTTAGTTTCGATTAATTTTGGAGCTGTGGCATTGACATGTCTAAATTTTCCAATTTACAGCTTTCTGTAGTGAGAGTATTGGTTTACAAGTTATTTATAACATCCATCTCCCGAGCCGAACGAAATCCTTGATTGTATTTACTTTAATAAAAGTTTGTTACGTGCGAATGATACTTTCTAATCTTTTATGCATCAGGATCTTTGAGGGTATCAAAGTTTCGAAACTAATAGAAAAGTTTCCCTGATGAAATTTTTCACTTGGGAAGATCCGTTTTGATTTATCTCTGAAATAATTGCAAAATGAAATCGTGAGGTTGGTATTTCGCTTAGATTTTGTAAATTTTTAAAGGTTGGTATATTCAAGAAGACAAGGAAGTGTATTGCGTTGAAAATAGGTTTAATAAATTTGCGGCACTGTGGACTTTGATTTTCGTTAATTAATTACTCAACAAATGAGCTCTTTCTTTGTGTTGATGTCTTTGGGATTTCCGGTTTTTCGTTTTGTACTTGCTTCATATTCATTTGGGATGAGTGATGCCATATTGGACTTTGTTTTCGCGGTTATTTCAGTATGTTTTACACTGTTTTGGTGCTTAAATCATTTTTTAGGTGCTGATAGTATTTTTCTTCTAGATTTTCTGAAATGTGTCGTTTCATCCCCTTTTTGTGTACTTCTTTTGCTTTCGTTCTACTGTCTTTGTCTTATCAACCTTTGTTCGAGATTCCCATCTTGTTTTGGCGAGATTTTCAATGATTTTAGATCTTCTGTTTTCTTGTACGAAAATATTTGAACATGAATTTGACACTTCTATAGAGACAAATTATGTTACCATTTAAAAATTAATTTAAAGTCTTGATACTCAAGACCGGGCCAAATTTCCATTGTGACATTGCGACTGGGCCACACGACTTACCCAAAAAGGTTTTACAAGTCCGCTTTTCGACGCATACAGTCCACCCTCAGGACATCATCTGTCAGTCTGTTTCTGTATATTGCCTCATAAGAATATGTTGAGGCAAACAATGTTAGCAGTTTCTTAGTACAGGCCCGAACATATACGTACTGGTCAGACACTATGCTTCAGGCTTAACAATGAGCAATCGACCTTCTCACAAATTTTCACTCAGTTTCCACTGGGCCACTCAATAGAGCTTGGTGGGCCGCAGTTTTGAGTACCAAAGACTTAAAATAATGAATTAAATGATAATTATAATGACTACCTTCTTGACATCTAAAAATTAGGTCTGTAAGAATTTTAGTTACAGGAAAAATGATTTTTATACAAACAACTCTTGTTGAGATATATTCAGACTTGTTTTAGCTCATAACCTTATGAGACTTTGAATTAAGAAAGTAGTGACGTAGATGTAATGACATTTGTCAAATTCTAACATTATTCCGTTTGTAAAATGTAAATTTTAAACTCACGTCACATGATTAAAGGGCTCCATTCATGAGAATAAGAGAAAAACATTTTGTAACTTCCTGTTTTAAGTTTATGTTCATTTATATTATTATTAAGGAGGTTATATCCGATTTGGAATGTTTTCCATTCGAGAGAAACGTCCATCAATATTTATTTTTGTCATGTATAAATTCCCTCTTGTTTACAATATTTATTATTTGAAAAGTAATATTATTTGTTCAGTGACCCAGATTTTTTGTACGCGATAGAAAAGGAAATAAATCAAAAAACTTGTTATTTGGATATTTTCGAACTTAAAAATATATATAAATGTCTCGGGGTGATGATGATGAGTTGGTGATATTGTTTATGAAGTGAATCTAAAATTACCGAGAAGAGTTTCGTGGGAGTCGTTGTTAGAATCCATTTTTATAGTATAAATAGGCTTAAAGTAAGGTTTGGTAACAAATGGAAGTAAAACTTTCGACTTAAGTTTTAGGAGGAAGCATTTGGGCGAAGGGTTGAAAAACTTTTTTTTTGAATCAGTTCTCCCTCAGCAAATATTTGTTTTGTAAATGGTAAATAAAGGGAAATGTGTAATTATTAAAGCTTACAAAAGCTCTTTAACTAAAGCTTTCAATTATTATAAGAAATATTTGAATTTATGGGCTCGTTTCTGATGGTAATTTTATTAATGTGGTCTCGCCGTTTTTCGGTGTTCATTTCATTTAAAAATAATTTGTGTCGTGGAGGAATACTATCTGTGGTGTCTGCCATTGATTATTCTGTTGTTATTAATTCTCCAGCACTACTTTTCCTTTGTTGATTTGCTGTCATCTCGGTAATTTATGTTACGAACTGACACTCTTTTTCAATGCGGATGGATCGGCTCAGTTTTACTTGCGGAGATCAGTCGCCAAAAATCTGCAAGATGAGTTTAAGAGATGTATGTCAGAGTTGGACTGAGTCTGAGGTATTTCTTCTGTGAACCTGTTGTTTGTATAAGTTATAATTATTATTATTATGCTGTTTTGCAGTTAGAATAGTGTTTAACTTGAATGTCTTCTGATTAACAGTTTTTTTTGGTCCTCGTTCTCTCTTCCCAAGTGCCTCTTCATTCTGTTACTGTGTTCCTGTTTCCTCTGTCCCGTCCATATTTTGTGCTTTTCGTTTATACTTTCTCTACTGATTTCTACTTGTTTTAGGTCTTCTTCTATTCCTTTAAACCAGTTGGTTTTGTTTATTGGGTTATTTAAAACATCAGAGATCCTCTTTGTAAGTCTGGTTTTCGTTTTTTATTCTATGAATGTGTCCGTAGAATGCTAGTCGGCATTTTATAATCATGTCTGTGAGTCTGTCTGTGTTTGGTTAATTTTTTGGTTGTTCTCTTCATTCATATACCATCTCTGCTACTGCCACAAAAATTTTCCTGAGGGTTTTGTGTTCTATTGTTTTCAGTGCTTCTGGTATTGTAGTGTCTGGTTTTGTTTGTATTGAAATATATATTTGTAAAGTATTGTTAAGAAGGTTTATGGTGACACTTATATGTACTGTATATATCAATAGTGTAGTTGAAGTATAAAATAGACAGCTCTTTTCGTTATGTTCAATTATGGCCATCCTTGGATAGTGCGGCTGATCCCTGGTATACAATTCAACGTAACAGGTGTCGGAACCAGGTTGTGTCGTTGTAGATGAACGAATGACGGACAACACTAATTTCCTATTGATATATAAAATGTTATTATAACTATAATTTAGAATTGAAAAGGAAAATGCAAGGATCCTGATAGTGCGGAGCTCCGGGACTGAATGAATTTAACTTCGGTTGTCGACTGCTTCATTTCACTGTACCCATTCCGGAATTAGGAGAACGCCACACAGGCATTGGTCTTTCAATTTGGTTCAAAACCGTCTCTGTAACAATTTATTTATTCGTAAATGATGCATATTTTTAGTTAGAATTCATGTTATAAATATTATTAACTCTGCTAAAAAATTAATTTAAAAATACTACATCCTTGTCTGAAGAATTCTATAAATAAACAAGGAACTCCTATAAATAAAAAAAAATTTAATTATTGTTTTCAAGAATTTTATTTAATTAATAAAAAATATGGGAAAGTATGCCATTTCATAGCAACTGTATGAGGGAAAACATTTTGTAAAAATTTTTCCTAAGATAGATATAAAAAAGACATCATCCCATCGCGGTAAGATGTTTTATGTGCTTAATAACAAAATAAGCTATTAAGGGAAACACTCCAGACGTCTACAGTATTTCGTTTTGAGTTTAATTCACGTACACGTCGCATTTAGTTGACGTACTCTTGAGTTATGCTTCAGAAAAGCACAGACACCCGTTTTTATGTACGTGAAAGATTTAAATAATGTCGAGTTTTTGGTTTTACATAAATTTTTACGTCACCAAATATTAGGCAATATAGTTGAAGAACTCAATAAGTAAAAAAGAGAAAGTTGAGAAAGCTCTAAAGCTCTGTCGGGTTTTTAAAAATAAAGACTTTCGTCAGTACATAACCGTAAAAAGGAGTGAGCAATATGAGAACGTTTCTGTATAAATTTACGCTGGGGACTCTTTTTTACGCACGAAGCCAATTTAAGCACGTCAATGGAAACAACTATTTTCAGGTCTTTGTCAGGAGATTGGCGAAGAAGACTTGGGAGAAATACAGAAGTGGTTGAGGAGGAAGGAAGGAAGGAGGTGGTAAAATAATTTTGAAAGGAAAATTTTAAAAAAGGACGAAAGTTGCCACACACGAAGAGTGCGACCCGTTCTCATCGATTTTTCAAGAGTCTACACCCTGAGTAAGGTTTTTCAAGGGTCTAAATCTGACAGCTTTTTTGGATTTTGGGATAAAAACCTTCGGATCGTGTTTATGTAAAATAACATAAGTTTAATTAAAATGTTTTTTGATTTTGGCGTTAATAATGAATTATGGTTTCTTTTATTTAAAAAAGTTGATAAGGGTGTGTCAATAGATTTGTTTTTGAGTTTGGGTTATCACTCAAAATTTTAAAATTTGGGGTCTTGTGATGATTTCATCTTCTTCCTCTATTTTAATTATAAATAGTAAAATAAATTTTAGTGAGATTATTAATAAATAGCGCTTTGAAATATTAAATATACAAATTTGAAATTATATTTATTAAAATGATAGTATACAATATTGAATTACATTGAGTAGTTATTATAAAATATTTGATATCGGTGATACTTTTGTTATGTGTATATACTAAAAAAAGTGTGCTTTACTTATGAAATGTAAAACTGAAATTATGGTTAACCCATAATTTGGGGTTCATTTTTAATTTGGGAGTATTTATGAATTTTATTTATTCTCCAACACCTGAAGCTGTAACATTTTGGTCAGGTTTCACTCAACTCAAGTAGTCAAACTCAAAAGTTATTTCCATTTATTTATATATTCTCGGTGTTCATTTTACGTCCTTGTTTTATAAATTATTTTTATGCGTCGGAGTTTATCTTTAAAAAGGCTCAAGTGGGTCATAGGTTTGCGAACATTTTTCTTAAAACTTGTCAGTTAGAGTATTATTTAAATGAAGTGCTTAAGAATTCAACGAATTCCTCCGGAGAGAAGTAATACAATATTTTACAACAGTGTAGAAGGTAGAATTTTGCAAAAGCGTAACACGTTAGCGAGGTAGACGGAATGTAAAATAATGGCAGAACGGTAAATTTGTTTTAGTTTTACAGGGAAAACAAATTAAGGGAAAAAGTGTCAAGACTCAAAATAGAAACAATAAAATGTTAAAAGAGGCGGGAAATGGCTTTTTAATGTTGAAATCCTCGGATTTTTATAAAGAACTAATTTTCACGTTCATTAGGTGTGCCGGTGAGAATGTTGATACGTAAGTACGCCAATAATCGCCATACTGTACATCAACCAGTACTCAAAAGCTGTCACGCAGTTCGTCCTCCTCGGCGACGTGTTGAACCCAACGTGTTTGCTTTTCATACATATATTTATATTGTTGGCGTGCTATCTAGTAATATACAGTATATCAACGTTGAATTTCCCACTCTGAAGGAAATAAAAAGGGTTTCCCCTGGAAAGCTTTTATCTTTTCTCATGTTTTTCCAAGTGGCCATTAGGATAAAAGAAACCATGGCAAAGGATAAAGCCTTTAATCTTATTTCGAAAGAACTTTTTGGCGCGGGGAGTTTCGGAACAAGATTTGAGTTTCTAAACGGAGTGGGTCGTGGTGCCCTGGACTAATGATTTCGTGGAGAGGCGGACGAGGTAGGAAATATCAATTAAATATAAACCCTAGTGATTCGAGAGTGGTTTTAAAATTTGACGAGCTAACTCGTCGGGGAGATGTTACCGATTACGAGTTTGGTCAAGAGTGGAGAGTGGAGGAAGGCGTTGACTTATTTAGAATATATCTGGCTGGAAAGATTTGATGTTACTGTTAGGAACTTGTCGCTTTCGAATGAAAGTTAGACGGTTTAATTTGACACGGCGAGAGAACGGGGACCTAAATCATGGCGGATACTTGTGGGTATGTGGGAAGTTTTCAAGCTGGATAGATACAAGTTCTAAAAAAAGAAAAGACTTTCGACCCACGCAGTTAACTTTTATTTTTTTGGTTTATTTGATTTTTTTTCCTCTCTCTTCAAACTAAACTCTTCCATCCATTTTAGTTTTCTTCAACTTTGAAAGATGGATTTAATTGACAGATACAAATAGTCTTTAAAAAAAATTGCTTTGTTTGCCCTTCAACTCAAAATTCTGAATTTATTTGAGCGAGAAGTAACGGGGTGGTGTTAAGGTATAAAACGGGAAATAAGAAAGAAGTGAATTGTAAGATAAGATTCAGACTTATGCGACCGTTGTTCATTGAAACGGAAATTCTATTAACTAGTTTTTGGCGTTTTTTTTTTAGCGAAAAAGCAAAAAAAACTGCGTCGCAGATTTGGAACGATACAGAACACTTACCGTAAGTGCCAACTTTACCAGTTGTTGACGTCATCAGTGGTAGTAAAACCACCAATTATTATGATGATAGTGGAATGCGGGAAATTCGTACGTTGGATTATTTTTTAATTTATAACACATTACTAATCACATCTCACCAGTTATAGACACGTAACCTTGAATATTTGAATCACCTGCGAGAATTGCTCAATACGTGCTAATTAATTTAATACTTTATTACCAGAAATTAAGGAAACTGAAATTCCTTCCATGAGGGTTATGATCTGATTTTAGCGGTTTACTTGACTTGATTCAGCGGTGAGAATTCATTTCATAATCAATCGCTTACTTCTAGAAAGATTTTTAAAAATGAGCTATGGATTTGTATTAAAAATAGAAAGTATAATTCAATAGGAACAGATTTTATACAAAAGCAAAACTTCCATTTAAAGAGTTTGGTGGAATCAGTCCAATTTGGTACAACGTTGGTAGAGTGGGCGCCATTTAAGGAAAACCTAATGAAAGAAAAAGAAAAATAGAGATTCGGATGAAACAATGGGCCCTCGATTTTGGTGCATCTATTAGTGACGTGAAATAAATAATTTCGTCTGTAGATACCAGACAAAAGATATTTTAATCATAGAGAAGAAAAAATTTTTCATTTTCTCTGGATGGTTTTAAGGAGTTTTATTGTTCCACCATTTTCATCATCATTATTATTGGGTTCTCCAATTTATTTTGACTTTTGTCGTTGGCTTGGAGTTGAATGAGGATGTCGAAATATGAAAAGCCATTTTCTTTCTTTAACTTAAATTTTATCTTGATTCAGAAAAATTTTTGAAAGAATTCCTATTGATTAAGGGGAAATAATATTTTCGAGTGACTTGTTATTTCATTCGAGATTGTCACTGCGTCTTTTTATTTTCGTACTATAAAAATTCTTGTTTTTCTTTTTTGAGTTGTAAGGTTGTAGTAGAAACGATTGTGAATTAAAATCATACGCCGGGAAAGAGAGGAAAGTGGAAAGCTTTCGATTTTCACAAAATGGAGGGTTGTTCCCTCTTTTTCAATGGGAAAAAAGATTAAATGCAGCGAGTTCAAAATGGGTCTTTTGTGTTTATAAAATAATTATACTTTCGCTAGAAGTGAATGAAAAAAGAATCGAGAATGGAATTCTAAGGAATCATGGATACACCCCTTCCCGGGGCCTTATCGAATTTTCTTGCGGTTGGGTCAGATCTTACTTGTTGGGAACTTATAATCGTGTATTAAACATTTTTTTGTAGACCATTGAAGTGATTTTTTAATATGCGAATTAATTCGATAAACAAGTGGAATCAAGGTCTTGTTTTACGCGTATTGTTTTCATACTTCAGAATTTATTAAAGGAATGAATTTTTGTTTTGTTTTGTAAGAAAGTGTAATTTTTATGATGAATAACTTAAATAAATTTATACGAATATACTTAATTTCTATATAAATGCTTGGGGAGGAAAGAAGGAGTTAACCCATTAACGCCCAGGTATACAAATCGTTGACATTTTTTGAAGTCTGGCGTAAAAGTGTCAAAAATGAGATTTCTGTAAATTTTTTGATAAATTTTCCTGAAGATTTTTGTCCTCATTTTACCCACTTTTTCCCCAAATTTTAACAAAACTATTGGTTTTCTATGAATTGTATACATTAAATCCCCTGGTCCTTAAACGAGGACACCAAAATTTGACTCTGGCTCATTTTATTTCGGTTGAAATCTCGATGATAGTTGTTTTATGGCTTTATTCTACGACTTAAGCGTCGGCTGATTTTTTCCCGCAGCGATACCTCCAACAGGATGTGAGAAAAATTTTTTGGACCGATCCATTTTAGTGAAAATCTTGCTGGTCTATCGTGAACTATTCTACAACTCCTGATTATGAGGAAAGTGAAAAAATTGTTCCTACCTGTAAAGAAAAGATGGCTGTTGATGTTTGAAAAATATCCCTCCAAAAAGGGTCTAAGACACTTTAAAAAAATATCATGAAGTTAGTGTCCTAATTTTAGGACACAGGGCGTTGATGAGTTTAAAGAGAATGGCAGGGTTCCTAAACGAAGTAAGCAGGAAGAAGGAAGAAATGAAATAGAATTTTTATGTGGTGTCTGAAGTTGTCAATATGGTGTGATGTGATGGTGTGTATGTATTTGCTTTTTTGTTATTTGTAGTGTACAGACAATGTGATCATTTATTTATTTATTTTCGTGTAATATTTATTTATAGTACTTGGATAGGTATAACTAGAATTTTATAACGCTTCACATACTTATTGGTATTTATAGTGTGAATGTAATGTATTTATTTAATTTTAATTAGTGTGAATGTATTATTAATTTAATTACTCAATTATTTATTTATCTATTTAATCGCTCATTTTGGTGTAATATTTAGCATTAGATAATTGGATAGGTTAACCAAAATTTTGCATTTTGCCGTATGGAGTACATTTATGGCCTTGTAAAAATCCAAAATGTAAGAAAATTTGATAAATTTTATTTGTAAAATAAATCAATATATATTATTATTATTATATAAATGCTTTAATAAATTAAGAGGTTAATTTGGTTGATTAGTTGCTTTTGTGAGTTAAATGTAAAAAATAAAAGTAAAAATTTTTAACAATGGCCCTCGTTTATTGGTTGTTGGAAGGTGATAATTAGAGTGATTTCGCTTTCTTTTAATCTCAAAGGTGTGCTCCATTAGACTGTCAGCCCACGATATATGATACTTTGTATTTGTCCTTAACCGACACATAAATTTTTCAGCAAAGGTGTTAAATAATCTTTGGGAATTCTCCCGACTCAAGATCTCCCGCCTACGTTAATAAGTGTTGCCAAAAATTGACATTGCCACTTCGAGGTCAGAGTTGAAATAGCCTTATGAAATTTTTTTTTGTAATGACTTCCTACGACGTTGTCCAAAATATTCTCAACCGATACAAGGGAAAGGAGTTAATTTGCAAGTTTCTTCTTTATTAGCAATTCTCCGAGTTGCTTGAGGCTTGTGAATGCCCACACTTGTTTCCTTTCCTCGATCCTTTTTTTTTTCTTATTTCCCCCGTAAAAATTATTAACAAGGCACCATGTGTTGTACGCCATACGGTGCAAGTCTAATTTGTTTGGGTTCAAAGAACTCTTAAGAAACAAGTGAAATTTTTAAAATTGTCTTGGAATTTTCGTTTTGTTTTGAAAACTTTGTTTTTGTCGGTGGGTCTTACTTGAAACTGAATTTTCTTTCTCTCTTTTTGTGTGTTGGATTTGGAGTCTTATTTGCATGTCGGAAGTTAGTGAGTCGTAAAAGTAAAAGCCGAATTCACACGGAGATCAATGTAAGCGTGGTCTTTGATTCGTCATTCAGAATCATATCAGAAAGATGTCATAATCTCATCAATGGGTGATGTAATCTTTTGACCTTTGTCCATTACAAATTAGAAGGAAAGTGGACTTAACCTTTGAACTAAATGATGGAGTTTGCTTTACTGAAATCCTACCCTTCTGTTTTATAGTGCTAATTCTGAGTATCTTGGTTGTTGTATGCGGAATTCGAGCTGTTAGGATCTTTCACAAGAGAGATGCAAAGTATTGTAGTTCACTAAAAAGCATGAACACTATGCTTGTGATAGAGAATAGTAAGAATTAGAAATTGTGAAATCATTTTTTTAAGAAAACGTGCAATTACCATTTTTGAGAATGTCACGTTTCTTCGATCATTGCTTAGGTCAAGGAATCAAAATTATGAGGAGGTTAGTCTTGAAGTTGTTTCTTAAAGAAAAAAAGAGAATGAGCACAAACTAAGCAGAATTTTGAAAAGTTAATGAACAAACTCCGGACGTGTAATGCGAATCAAGCTTTTGTGACCCTTATCCAGCCAAGTGTAAGTCCTAGTTCCTGACTGATTACGCCCTTAGTCATTGTGTCACAACCAAACGGTTTCTGCCATCTTCGGCGGTTAACGAAACATTTGGCGGGTGTGATGTATCGTTTCAAATGTGTGACGTTGAAGTGTGTCAGAGCAGGAAGTAGAAATAAGACTCAGAAGTAGAAGAAAATTCTCGGAATAAAACATCAGTTTGTGTAGTGGTAAAGTCGAAAGGGGTTTCAGTGGTCAGAAAGGTTGTGAATAATTCACTTCGGAGCCTGTGTCAAGGAATAAATCGTCGATCATGTAAGAAGCCATTAAATGAAATGATGGGAACGATATGCGCATGGGTGACTTTCTGTTGAACCAGAGCATTACTCGGTAAAATTGTTCATTGTGTGTCGCTAAAAGGCTTTTCTCTTAACAACCCATACTTGGAAGATTCTCAACCACGTAATACATGCCGGCGGTTTTTGCACACGGTCGGGTTTGATTTTATGCGGTCAAAAATAAAATTTCCCCCCGACAAGTACCATATTGATAGACTCTTGTATAAATCACGGAAATATTGGGAATTTGAAAATTTTTTTTTTTTCGTTGAACCATCCGAAAGTTCGTATTTGCATTTTTGTATTACCATTCAAAAGCGGATTTCGCCATAAAGTTAAAAGGAGCATTGTTATGTAAATTGAAATATTTTTGTTGTATTCAGTTTTTTCACGCAAAAAATGGAAAAAAGAATTTCCCCCCCGCGGTTAGGTATTTTATGACTTTTTTTAAACCTGGAAAAGATTTTTATACTTTGATATATAACACTTGAGGAACGATTTTTTATTTACTTTTTAACTGATTTCTCATTTCGAGAGTTTGTTGTGATTATTTTTGTTTATAAATCATGAATACTTAATTATAGAATAATATTTTGCTGTTGGATCTTATTTTACGCTTTTTCTGTATTTTAGGTTCTCGTTTATTTCTGTCTGGAATAAAAAGTTTAGTGACAACTAAATGGCTAGGCTCTGTAGTGACTGTAATTTGGTAGTTGCATTGTTGTATTAAAATATGCAGTGGAACCTCTCACAACGAGCTTAATTCGTTCCGGAATTTTACTCGTTATGTGAAACAATTTTTCTTTATAAATTAATGTAAAATAGGATAATGCGTTCTAGGCCGAACAGAAACTGTTGGGGGATTCCCCGTTTACATGTCGCTCATTGTGCCAAAAATTGCTCGTTGTGAGAGACATTTTTTTTTGTAATTTACATTGCTTATTATGCGAATTCCTCGCTATGAGAGGTTCCACTGTATTTCCAATTATTTTTTTGGTACCGAGTATAACAAGTTGTATTGAAGTCTATGTATTTGGTCTCATTTGGGTTCAAACTCTGAGAAGCACATATCCAGGTACATTTACACGCATGAATGAACACGATTCACTTTCCATTTCTGTTTCTTATGTCATCATGCTTCCGTAAGGCTTTTGGGTTGTTGTGTGTTTATGTGGTTTGCATACTTTCAGAAGTGTCAGTAACATCTAAAGCTCACATTACTTCGTATAACGTTGAAGTCGTATTGATCTGTTTTGGAACTACTTTTGCAGATTTATCTTAAAATAATACCGATGAAAAAGTCTCTAACTATTTATATTGTGTTTATTTTCAATATAATATAATGGATAAAGTTTGAATGGAAGTTTAGATTAAGCTTTTTGGATCAGTTGCTTAAAAGTTTTCTCTTCTCAGAACTCACGTATCTTCAAGTTTGGGAAAAGTGTCAAAAACCCCCAAAGCTCTTTTTCACGACCTCTCGTTTTCCTTAATTCTAATTTTACGAAGATATAGAATCTTAAGTTCATTTACGTACGTCGGTTGTATAATATGTGACTAGTATAACAGTTTTGTAATTAATGACTTATTAAAATCCGTGCTAAGTGAACCAGGTCATCCGACTGTTTTCTCATTCCCTTACACAAAATCCACGGCTCATTTAAGTTATGATATTAATCTCCGGTCATTATCGCACGGTCTGATATTAATAACCTTTTTGGGTGGAAGAAATAGTATAAAAATCGTTTTAATCGAAGCATTCAATGTGAAGCGTTTAACGTGAATTTGAGGAGAATTTCGAGAGCTGGGCTGGGTTACGAAAAAGAGAAAGAGGATGTCGGTGGCTGAGCTGTAACAATAATTTAACTACTCGTGAAAGATTACAGGGGCGGTTGTACTTCCGAGTTGTCCATCATTACGACCTGTTAATCACTCTAATCGAGGATTGAAGTCCTGTTCTAACTTTCATTTTCTATTTTAACGGTTAATAAAGTTACAGTTTGCCTTTAGCAGCATTTATAGAAAGGTTTTAGTCGGTTTTCAGTGGGTTGTTATTATTTATCGTTTGAATCCTAATCAAAATGATTTTTATGTAATTCAAGTTTAAATAATTTGTTTCAATTTAATAATATCGGTGTAATAAATTTATTAAATTTATTTATTAGTGTTAGACACCTTGACGTGTGCTCGTTTTTTGGTAGTTAAGTGTGATTCCGTTTGTCACCCTTAGGCGTAACAGGATATTGGAGAGGGCTAGTGAAGTGCTTTGATCTTTCGACCACAAGTCTTCCACTTTTTGAAGTATATTTAAAAATATATTTATTAAAACGTTGTATAAAACTGTAAAACTGTTAGGCAAATTCGTCATCCAAAGAGCCAAATTTATACCAAATTGAACTTTATTACAGAGTCATTTGAGGTTAATAGTATGACTCTCTGTATGTCATAGTTCCAGTAACTATATATTAAATAAAGCTTGGTATCATACTTACATAAAGGTAGTACAATGGAACCTCTCAAAACGAGTTTTATTCGTACTGGAGTTCTACTCGTTATGCGAAACAATTTTTCATATAAATTAATTTAAAATAGGATAATGCGTTCTAGGCCGAACAAAAACTGTTGGGGGATTCCCCGTTTACATGTCGCTCATTATGTTAAAAATTGCTCGTTATGAGAGACATTTTTTTTGTAGTTTATGTTGCTGGTTATGCGAATTTCTCGCTATAAGAGATTCAACTGTGTATAGTTAATAATTAATACTTGGGGCTCGCACTAAAAATTTCGTGGAAGAGTCACAGCCAAGGAGTAGAAGAGCCGACCTTTGGTATAAAGATACGTCGTTTTATTTCAATAGTATGTCTCTGTCAAAATCATTTTGTTTGATTACTAAAAAGGGCTTAAAGAGAAATTGTACAAACCTAGATAGTGTTCGTTGTCTAATTTTAGTTAATACTATCAATCAAGTTTGGTTGGAAGGCGTTTTGTGACACAAACGTACTCAGTCAGCTTTAAAGGATTTTTCATGTGCATTATCGGCTCGTATAACTGACTTGAAACTAATTGTTCTCAGTTTCAAATTAAAATTTAGTAGTTTTGAAGTTTCTATTTATTTTATTTTTATTTTTTGAACGTATTAAAACAAAAATGCCGAAATTTTAATACCGCCTTTAAAGAGACTCATAAAAAAGAACCCGGAATATAGGATTTATTGCTTTCGAACGATCTTTCTTCCTCATAGTTTTTCTTTCTCTCCGTTCTGCCGGGGGGGGGCTCGCTCAATTGCTATTCTTAAAGCTTTTTAAATTCCCTTTTTCGAAATAGAGAGAGCTTTGCTCCTGGAAGAAGAAGAACTTTGGCGTCTTGAAAATTGTTTTGTTTTGTTTTTAAAGAATTTTCGTGACAAAAATTTTACTGGAAATATAAATTCGAGAGAGAGTTTAATAAAATGTATTATTTTTTTTGTTTGGAAAGTGAATTTAAGGATTATATCTATTTGAAAACAAATGAGAGGAAATTTAATTTTGAGTTTAGTTAAATAAAAGCTATATTAGAAATTTTATTGGACCGAACAAAGACTTCTTATCGTCGAAATAAATAATTAAGAATTTCCTCGAAAATAACAATGGGAGCGTTGAAGCTGAGCTGGTTGTTAATAGAAAGAATCTGGGACAATACCTTTCGTCGGGATGCACGAAATGGAAGCGGTTGTATTGGTCGAAAGCGGTTTGTAATTACATAAGATGTCAGCTAATACGAAATGACTAAAACCTGGGAAAACGGGTGTCTTCCTTCGTAACAATGGTCTGTCTCTAACTTCGGGGGAAGCCTCTTCCTGTCTTGTTTCATAACCGTTTTGCGAACACAAAGCTTTTAATGATGACAAAAGTGTTCTTGTTCTTCGTTGGAAGGACAGAATGATGGGTTGTGTTTTTCTCAGTTATAACTTGACTTGTTAGATCTGAAAGTTAGTTTGAGCATGTTCATTTAAATTTTGTTTGACGTTTTCGAGTTGATGAGAGAGAGATGAGGAAGAGACTTGGAGAAGTTTTGGGAAGTTTTGTAATTTGCAGATGAGAAGGATTCGGAGGTTCAAGTTTTAAGTTGAATTATTCTTTCGCGATGGTAAACGTTTTTCTTTTATTTGAATCAATGATTACTTTGAAAGTTGATTTATGGAGTGAGACAATTTGACTCATTTAAATTTTATGTTTGTTTTATTTTTTGGAGGCTGAATTTTGTGAATATAAAGTGGCTTTGGTTTTGTTTTTAGTTGAAAATGTTTGTGCAGATGACTTTTTGTTTAGGATGAGTCAAACTGACTCACTTCTGTTGTATAACTCTTTTATTGAATAACGGAGGTTAAATTTATTCAACTCTAGCGGGCTGTTCAGTATAGTTGTTGAAGTTCCTGATTTGGACGTTATGGTCGTGAGATCGAATCCTCCTCCCGCATCCTGTTATACCCAGAAAAGGGTGAAAAACGGGATTAAAACTACCACTACACTACACCAACTACAACTACAACTACATTTTATTCAATTATTATTTGTAGATTTATTTAGTCATTTCAAAAATAATGCACATCTTCATGGGTTTATTTACATAAAATTTTCAACTGTTCATGCGAAGGAAAATCTTCAGTTACATCTTACAACTCAAACAGACTTATACAGTATAAATAAAAATAACTTTTTGACAGACATCCTTAACTATCATGTTGATGATTATTAGTTATATTTTGGTAATGAAGTTTAATATTCGATTGTAAACATTCTAATGATCTCTGTCTTATTTCTAGTTGCTATATTGTTTACTGACATATTCCCAAAACAGTCTCTATTAGCCGGCCTGGATACGTTTTGGTCCTTTATGCAAAAGTAAAAGGAAAAATGGAAACAGAATACGCATGACTTAACATTCAGTCATGGTCACCCCCCACACAATTATTCTGAACACTAAAAGCATCGCACAATGTTTTTGCGTGAAGTTTTGTATACACACAACAATGACGACTTTCATAATTGCTTTGACAATTGTTTTGAAAACTAATTCAACAGATTAAAAATGATTGATAAACCATTTAAGGGAATGGTGACCGAATAGTTTTTTATATTGTTTGCGTATTTTAGCACTCACAATGAAGTCGTATATGGTAATTAAGATGTGTCACATTGTTTCTTGTTATTAAGTCTTCGATGATGCTTATGTAAATATTGCGTAGAAACTAATTTAAGTCGAGTCAGGGGAGATGTTAAAGGTGATGTTTAACAAGATTTGCCTTCGTTTGATGAAAATTAGGGAATTCGTCAGTTTTATACTATCGAGGAACGGGGAAGAGTAGATTGTTGGCCAATTAGAATATGGTATTAACCTATTAACGCCCAGGTATAGAAATCGTGGAGATTTTTTGAAATCCTTTTGAAGTCTGGCGTAATTTTTTTCCAAAATTTTTGCACGGTTTTCTGGGAAATTGCTGTTTTCATTTAGGACACCGGGATATAATGACACCAAAATTTGACTGTAGCTCATTTTGTTTTGATTGAAATTTCAATGATAAGAGCTTTATGGGTTTCTTCTACAACATCTTGAGTGTCTGCTAATTTTTCCCAGCGATGCCTCCAGCAGGATGTGAGGAAAATAATTTTTATGGACGATGCATTTTAGGGAAAATCATGCTGTTGTATCAAGAACTATTCTACAACTCCTGATTACGAAAAAAATGAAAAAATTGTACCTACTCATAAAGAAAAATGGCTGTTGATGTTTTAAAAAAATTCCTTCAGAAATGAACCTGAGGAGCTTAAAAAAATCGTAAAATTTGTGTCCTCGTTTGAGGACGCAGGGCGTTAATGGGTTACTATAATACTAAGTCTTCTTGATGAGTCAATGCAATATGTATATCACTGAACACTGTATGAATTAATGGAAACCCTGATTGCTCTCGTTTTCTACTTTCTCGTTAGAAATACCCGTCGGGGTGGAATCTTGAGTACAAAAAAGATTCCAGCAAATGAAAATCTATAGTTCTTTTTAGGAGTCTGTTGTTGAGTTATCAGAGCACCTGATTACCGAATTAATGGTTCCAACCTTCAAGCCTCATCCCACATTCTGATCTAAACTGAAAACCTAACATCAGTTAACCACAACCTCTTATTTTACTAAAGGACGCTACTATCATCCTCCATACTTACCTAAAAATTTAAACTTAAGAAGTAGTGACTTAGACTATCTACCCAGCAGGAGTGATAAATAAAAATTTTTTTAATTAAATATTTTGCCGCCATTTTTTTTTTCGTAGCAAAAAAGGATGAATGTAAACTTGATTAGTTGGGTAGAAATCATCGTAGGGACATTTTTTTTTCTAAAAGAATGAAGAATTTAATTATACGAGGTCGTATATTAAATGTTCAAATATTTTGAAGTGATCGTAGGGTTGGGAAAGCGAAAGCTCTCAAAAGAAGGGAGATCGCGAAGGTCGATATTGTAAAACGCAGACTTTTAACGAAGTTAAAACTCGAAAAAGAGCTTTTTTAAAAAATTCTTCTCAAAAGTGTTAATAATGGGTATATTTGAACGGTAATATTTTTCCTCTTTTTCGGGGGTGGGGTGGGGCGAAGTAAAGTTAGAAAACAAAATAATAATATCGACAAAAGATGTGGAAAGATGTCGCATAAAGGAAAAAGCCATTCGATTCGAATTTGTGTTCGGTTTCGCCAAAATAGATCCGTTGGCTTTGAAATTGAAAATCCCTTTTTATTAGTAGGATTAAGTCACGGGAGAACTAATGTGTATTAAGTGAACCACCGTTGAGTCGTATCGAGATGAAAACCTGACTTTGTGTATTATCTATTTTAGAGATCTGTTTAACGGAACCGCTAAAACTGATTTTAATTTAGTAAATAATAATATTCCGGAAATTGAATCGAGTTCCGATTTATTTCGTTTATGTATTTCCATTTTTTTTCTGTATTGTGGTGAGTTTATTTCGACAGATGAAGGAATTGGATAAATAGATGTTGAGGGGTTGGTACTGGCTGGGGAAAAATGATGTCAACTGGTCCAGAGTTATCTGCTTAACGACCACTCGCACTTATGACCTGCACTTTTGTGAATCCTTTTTTTTTTCGATTCAGATAACCCTTTACAGCTTCAGATAAACATATAAAAATGGGGATTAGTATATATGCATGGATTTTATGAATATATTTGGAGTTTTTTTTTGCATAATTTTGTTGGGGTCTGGTGAGGAGCTTAAAGACGTGATGCTGGGTATGAAACTCTGTTTTAAACGACGGTCGTGGAGTTAGGAGAACCTGTATTAATTATTGTTACAATGTTTCGTTGTGTTAGTTATATTGTTTCTTAATCGGTTGGTAAATATAGACATGGGAGTGCTCACGGGTCATAGTTTGTAGACCCCTGCGTCAGAGATGTTGGGATGGTTTTTAGGTTTCTATCCTTAAGATATAGGCTGAAGTGGGACACAATCTTTTTTTTTTTACCGAGTATAAGTTTTTCGAATTCAGAGGAAAATCGAATATTGTATAGAAATATGATTTCACACGTGAAGAGAGAAAATGGTGGTGGTGGGAGTGGGGGCGGAGAAATTTAAAAAAATACGACTGCCACAGTCGCAATTCCAGTTTTGCACATGATCCGAATTTTATTGCTCTCTTTGTGTTTCGCTCTCCATCTTTGTCGTTTGTATCATTTTCTGGATTTTGAAACGGCGTTGAATATTTTACGTAATCAAATCAGAGTGTATTTTTAGTAGAGGCAGGCGTGAATTACGCATTGACGAATAAATTGCTGTCGGAAAAGTCAAAATTGGAATATAGTGTAATGTGTAAAACACGTTTACTTCTACGGGTCTTGTTTACTTTCACACCGAGCTTGTGCGGGTGTTTTTATTTATAATAAATCCCTACAGTTTTTAATATTAGCTGTCGTTTTTGTTTATAATTTGAGGTTCTTTTAGTGGGATTTGTTGTTATAGCCAAGAGGTCGGCGGGTCTTTTACTCCTTGGCTGCGGCTCTTCCGAAAAATTCTTAGTGCAGGCTCGGAGTGTTATTTATTAATAAATATTGTTTTTATATAAATATGATACCAAGTCTTATTTTTGTGTCGTTAGTTGAGCTAAGACAGTTAGCTAAGACATACAGTATTAGGAAAGGACCTGTTGACTCCAATTAATTTGTTGAAAATGGGTTAGCAAAGGTTGTCTCTATAGCAGGTCTTAAAAACTGACCACTGTTGTAGACTATCGTTGTGAATATATATTTTTAGTATCTGTGCTGTTAGGCCGCTTTCCAAATTTTGAGTGATACCTTCGTAATGCACACCTCTTAGCCATGGGATTTTAATAAAATGAGACAGCATACTCAGGTTGTCATTGCCAACCCGAATTTCTCTGGTTTCCATTTGGCGAGGAAATAAGGAAACTTGACTCAATTCAGAATCAGAAGTTTGATGGGAATAAAAAAAGAGATTTTCCTTTCAACATACACGTGATGGAAGAAATTTATCTATGAGAAAATAAAAAAAGGAAAAGAACTAAACATGATTGTCTCGGAGAAAGGAGTTCTTGTTTTGTATAGTTATGTTTCTTTTGAAAGTTTTTGATCTTTGGTTTATTACCGAAACTCTTCAAACATATTGAAGTTTTCCTCCTGGTTATATCGGCCAATTTTCCGGAAGGCAATTTTATTTTATAACACCGAGAAAAAAATCATTTGCTTTGAAAATTGGTCGGAAAAAGGGAAACACATGTAGAATGTTGGAAACAAAGAAGATGGTTTAATGGTGAGACCGTCGAATTGAAAAAGAAAGTTTTTTTGGTCGGGTTTTTGATTTTGTGAATTTTGAAGTAGAAAATATTTTTGTTGGTGTGTTATCATGTTTGATCTTTACATGGATCTTCTCTGCAAAGGTTGCGAGGCGTGGGAATTCAGTTGGAAGATATTTTAAAAAGAGAATTTGGCTTTAGTTTGTTTGGTCAGCATTGACGTTCTTAGTAAATTTAAAGTCTGTGGTTTTGACAATATAAAGGCTCTTTGTTTATCCGCTACCAATAATACACAAGAGGCGATGCGGTTTAAAGAGCAAGCCTTTCACCTTATTATTCATTTAGCGTTTTCCGGAAAGCTAAATTTGAACTCTCTGATTTCCCCAAAGTTTCAAACCGTGAACTGTCCACTCTCTGTCACTTGTTTGTACTTCGTCCAGAGGAAAATGTGAATTTCCAAGGGATCCTCATCAATGTGTCGGCATGATTCGTATTATTTTGTAGGACCTTAAAATTTTGTTGGAAACATACATGCGGTGATGTGGTTTTGATTTTATATTTATTTATTTATTTTGCCATTTTGGTGACATTTTCATGTGACATTTTGTTAATGAAAAGATTGCCTGATCAATAGAATTCCATGAAAAAGGTTTTTATTAGTTTTAAAAATTTTTTTTTGCGAGTCACAGTTTTGATTTTCTAATAATAATCGAAGACCTTTCTTTGTGATTGTCCTTTGATGTCAATCCAGTCAATAAAATAACACAGGGGGTTGGTAAAGGGGATTTAGTCAGTTGATTAATTTTTCGCTGAAAAGAGTTCTTTTGGGGGCAAGGTCGAGTGAATGGGAAGTGATTACAGTGTTTTTTTTTAGCTCGTATTGTTTCCTAAAAATGGAATCAAGCGGATAAAACCTTTTGAGTTAAAAGCAGTGATGTCAAACCACCGGCTCCTCACACTTTCTGGTTTGTGATTCCGTCACGAAGAAAATAGCACTCGTGAGGAGTTTGAGACAATGACGCATATAATTACATAATTCGTTTTAATTATTCTAACCGAATTCCCGGGAAATATTTTTGAGAAGGAAATGGCGCCACATGAATTTTCACTCGACCATTAAACGGCCCGTGTTATAATTAGGCTTTTTGACACCCTTCTGTTTGTAATGTTTTGACTTTGTGGAACTGATCCTTTCATAACCTGGTGAAGAAATGTACAGGGTTGGTAGGAGAATAATTTGGAAAGGCGAAGCGAAAGGAAAAAGGTTTAATGAGAAATATTTATTAAAAAAAATATTTAAAACTGTTAATCTGTATTAATTAGTATTTATTCACTTGAACCAATTCGTTTACACTAGGATTTGAGGAGGTGTTTTTACGTAGCTCGTTTGAAAGTGTCGAGTTTCATTTAAATTACTAAGGATTCTAATTTACTCGAGTTTATTTTTCCGTAATTTAATGAAAAATATATTTCCGACAGAACAGGAAATATTTTATTTCGCTTTATTTAAAAGTTTACTGCCTCTTCACGTAGACCTTTGTTTTGTTTTCGTTTCATTAAAGTGAGTCAAATCGACTCAGTTTTAGGCGTTTAAATACCTTCTATAAATTACGTGCCAACT
Source organism: Columbicola columbae (assembly GCA_016920875.1). Classification (NCBI taxonomy): domain Eukaryota; kingdom Metazoa; phylum Arthropoda; class Insecta; order Psocodea; family Philopteridae; genus Columbicola; species Columbicola columbae. Next base: position 9,021,736 of record JADMLL010000005.1, on the reverse strand, counting down.
TGAGTCTGGTCTGAAAAGTAAGCAGCGAAATGTGCATTGCCCTAATTCCACATTTAGTTTGAATAATTTTCAAGACAACGGAAAAGTTGGGAAGTCGTTGTAATGCTGTAATTAAATTCCGGGATGAAGTTCTTTTTGGTATCAAAGAAAAAATATCAAGAATTAAAGATAATTTATCGTTTTAATTTGCTTTTGAATTTCTCGCATCCAATGAATCCTTCTTGTGTAAAGTAAAAGAGTTTTTTTACCTGATATTAAAAAAGGTTGTCAAGAGTTTCGCGTTGTCCATTGTTTTCGGTGGCTTTTTATAGCCGGGGTCAAATCGAGAACAAAACGAAACCGTGAAAATAGCACGATTAATAAACGTACGAAAATATCGGTTTGTATAATTTTTCGGTTTTTGTGTTGGGTCGTTGAGAAGGCAAAACGAGATTTGGTTTGAGTGAGAGAGGAAAAAATTATTTTTGTTTCGCATTTTAAAATCGTTATTGTCAATTTTTTCGGTCCAATTTTTTTTTTCTGTTTTATAAAAGTTGGTTTTTGACCTAAGGGTTTTGTTGAATTAGGAAGTCGGGCGTTGTTTCACTGCTTTTATGATTTTTTTTGAATTAATAACATTTTATTGATCGATTTCCATATATACATAATGGTAATGCTTATTTTATAGTATTGTCAATAAGCATATAAGAATACTAAGATACAAGCTGTAATACAATATACAGTTTGCACTCTAACAGAAAGCATAATTTGTTAGTCGTCAGTTTTTAACTTTTATTACTTTACAAGAAAAACGACCATGACACTTGAATGAATGGATACAACAGGCACACTCAAAGCTGAGTGGATTCTAGGTAGTGTTTGTGCTTAAGAGCTGAGACTTTTGAGACAAAAACTGTAAACCTGCTTAAGGTTTGATAATCCTTCTGGCAAATGTTTAAAAAGGTTTCATCTACTTTCTGAAATATTAGTTTTGAGTTCCCACTTCCGGGTTTCCTGTTTCCCGCTTCCGTTCCCAGTTCCGGACACTTCCCAGATTTAGCTGTCGATTCTATTGTACTACAGTCAATTGTTAAATGCCAAAGTGATGACACAAGAAAAGATCGTGGAATGTGAGTGAAAAATTTGTTCACTTAGAACATCAATTCGGCAAATTCGTCATCAAAAGAGCCAAATATAAACTATACAAATTTGAAATTCATTCAAAGAGCCGTTTTTAGAGATTTGCTGTGGAGATACGCTTTGCTGACTCATTTTTAACAAAATAATTGGGGCTGAAAGTACACTCTCGAACTTGCCTTTGATAAATACTGTATGTCTTAGCTTTACTAACTATAAAGTAAAATTGGGTACCATATTTGTATGAAGAGATTACTTAGTTAATAAAGCCTGTACTAAATATTTTGTGGAAGAGCCACAGCCACAGAGCAGAAGATTCGCACTTTGCCAACCTCCGCACTAATCGAATCAAAATGAGAAAACTAGCATCATGTTAGTGTTTAGGTATAACAATAATTTTGAAATAACTGAAAAAGTCACAAGCTAGGTACTTGTTCCGAAATGTGATGCTGTGAGTTTTTGAATGCTGAGAGTAAAAGGAATTTTTTATCTTTTGAGCTTAGAATAAATTCCTCAACATAGAAAAAGGTTGAAAATGAGAATCATGTCAAATATGTGCAAAAGCTTGAAATTATTAGAAAGGAAAGTGAAAACTTGACCTTCCGGGAAAAACGCAATCTAAAAATAAGTGGGAGGTAAGCGGAAAAAGAGAGCAGCAAAATAAACAGAGCGAGCGAGGTATGAGTCTATACAGGAAGATAGTAAAATCCAAAAGGACGGTTGAAACAGCGGTGTTCGAAGAAAGGCAATACGATGAGAAAGATAAATAAATTAACAAATAAATAGATTTGTGTTTTCCGAAATCTCAATTGGAACTGTAGAAACGTCAAAATAAATAAATATATAGGATAACAAAACGCGCCTAAAGTTTTTCGAGTGTTTTTTATTGGATGTCAGACGGGAAAGCATAATCGGATTTGAAATTTTATAAATAAAATAAACAGCCAAGTCAACTTCCTGTTTTCAATAGATAGGGTTTAGAGAGAGAAACTGCTAACATTTGCAATATTTTGATTTAAACTTTAAGCAGTTAAACTTTCTAAACGCTCAGCTTGTCTTGCAAGAAAGTCTATCAACTTTTCGAATTGTTAGAAGCTCTAAATTGGGTCAGAATCATTTTTTTTGTTGTTGTGGGCTTTATTGCGACCAGGATTTTTTTCCAGTTGAGTTCATTGCCCTCGTCAATAAGTGTATGTTACCCCTGGAGTGCAGAAATCAGTTTTTCGATAGATTATCTAGGTAGTGTGCTGGTTAAAGTTCTTGAACTATTTAGCCTGTTTGACAGTTGCTTAGATAACTGGTTGGAACTTGTTAGTGTCAAAATAAAATTTCGAAAACCCTAAATTTTGCACATTAAGCTCACACTCTAAATGGTGTATATAAGTTAACGTCGTATTTGTGTGATCTTTAGATCTTCCAAAGTGGGTTCAGATCAATTTTTGATGTTGCTTGTCATCACGGCTTGATTTTCGTTTTTTAATTTGGCCTCGAAAGACGATTTAATTGTCTAAGAATTTGTGCGGTTCAAATTGTGTGCTGTGGCGTATTAAACCTCGTTTTTTTAAGCGAGAACGACTAATTGGATTAATCAAAGGCTTCTTCGTATAATTAAAAGCCCTATTGCTCACCCAGGCGAAACTTCTCTAAAGCAAATCAAAAGTTCCTCTTTTTACATCGGGAAATTCGGTCTCTTTGTAGAAACGGAAAAACTTTCCTTTCTAATACAGTGAGAGAAAAATATTTTTTTTTCCTCCAGAATTAATATTAGACTTTATAAAAGACCGCTCTCTCATTTTTCGAAACTCGCTTATTTCTGTTGGATGAACTGTAATGAGTCAGCAAACGTTAAAAGCACCTAGGCTTATGTCGGCGCTGTAGTATGAAATCCACGAATGTGTGTATTAACTGATTTGTATCGATTTCCTATTAAAATATAAATTAATATGAGTCACCTATAAACAAATTTAAATTTTTAATTGATTGGTGATTGATACTATCAATTAATTTCTTGAATATATTGAGTCTTTATAAATGGGAGTGTTAGGTCTACCGGAAAGTTCTGTCTGATAACGTTGCTTAAAGTTTGTGCATATTCGTTTGATGCTGTTTTTGGTTCTATCGTTTTTATCACTGTATGTATACCTACTGATATAGCACTGGAACTAAAACTAATATGATTAGTACTAACTAAGAGCAGGTGGGCTGTTGATAAAGTTCATTTATGCCACTGTATTTTGTATGAATTCCAATAATGAGATAATGTTACAGATGGAGTGGAAATTTGTTTCATTTGTTGGGTGAATATACAGTTTCTGATAGAACCTACAGAAGATGGTTTGAGAAACTTCAAATAGGTGATTTTGAGCTTTGTGATAAGCCACTCTCTGGGCGACTCTTTGATCGATGACGATACTCTCAAGATCATATTAGAGTCTGTTTTCACTCTTTCTGGACAACGTCAGAGATTGGCGATGGGAAGAGGTCATTTATAGATGGCAGTTATAGAATTCAATAAACATTAATTAATGTATGAAAAATGTATACTTCAGTTTCATACTGATAATACGGTATACTTCATTCGAGCAACTGACAGAACTTTCGGGTAGGTCTAATAAATATAAGTAACTAATTTTATGTTAATTTATTCATACAGAAGCGTTACTGTTGTTCCAGTAAACGTTTCCTCTCAGCGAATGGTTAGTAAGTCTTCGCATTTTTATAGGTCACGTACACATTCACGAATTTTCCACTTTAACGGTGACATATTCATACTTGTGGGCGGTTTTAAATTTTGAAAATTGAGTGATTCGTAAATTTTAAAAATGCGAATTCCCGAATTTCATTTTCTTTAAGGTAGTTGATGCAGCAAAAAAATTCTTTTTGAATAAAAACAATTTTATAAAAAGGTAGCATCTACTATCGTATCATATTAGAGCAGCCAATTAGTAAAAACAAGATAAACGTTTTAAGCGGAATGAAAACTGTCAAATAAGCACTGTCGTTTACCTGAAATTTTTTTTTGTAGCTGACTGGAAAATTTCAAAGAAGTATTTTCCTTTTTTTCTTCTTTTTGTCTCGAAATTGTGCGAAGAGATAAAAAAATGTCTTTCTTTCTTTCTTTCTGTTTTTTTCAAGTCGTGGAATTTTTTTGTTTCAGGTTGAATTTTTCCGGAAGGAGTTTTTATTCGAGAGCAAATTATGCGCTGTAAGTAATCATTTTATTTATTAACTTGAGTCATGAATATATTTAAACGATGTTGTGCATATACTGTAAGAAATTGGGAAGAACTCATTTCTTTAGTCTTGGGATTGTTTGGAGAGTAATGAACGTGAGGGATTTATTTTACATGCAATATATACTTCTGTGGGTAGTTTATTTCGTAAATAATGCACACTTACTGTGAAATGAGAAATTTTTTAAGGTGTAACAATAAACTAACACCTTTATGGATTTGTTTTTTGGGAACCTAAGTAAATATATCAGTTTCATTGAGGAAGAAAGATACATAACGCCAATAACTACAAAGCGTGGGTTGATAAATATTTGAATAAGTGTGCATCATTTTTGAAATGGGTTTTTGCACGGTTCGTGAGATAGCACTTGGGTTTAAGTGCCGTAATCAAAATAAACAGATAAAAAAATTGGTAGTTATTCATGAGTCAGTCTAATATTTATTTATTTACTTGTTGATCGGAGTGTTTGTAATGTTTTCCTTGCTCGGGAAAAGGTGAAAAGGAGAGTAGGAATCGATAAAAGGGAATCGATCGAATTAATGGAAATTAGTTTTCAGTCGGTCGGGATGTAGGAGCAAAAGTTTGCTTCACAAAAACTTGGAGCGGATTTTGTGTTACGGGGCAACTCCTTCCCACACTTTTTCGAGATCTATTTCCCTAGGGCCTAGACACTTCATAGCGCCCACTTTATAGTCATGCGTTTATTCATCGTTTTTGTTCTGCAATAACGTTTTACTGAATTACTTTATATGACCTGGATATATAATCCGCTTCTCGGAAACATTTTCCCCGTTCCTGGCTCCCAGTCTTGCAACTTCCCACTTACATGGTGGCATGTCACTTTCAATTTTATGGGAAATCGATTCGAAAGTAACCCGTTAGGAGAGTAAATTATTTCTTATTGATGACATATGCTTGTAGGGTATTGATTTATATAGATCAGAGGTGTTCAATTCTATTAATAAGTGGAATTTGGTTAGATTCACTCGGTCAGAAATTTGGAGTTTGAATGAATAGACTATAGGTGAGGAACCTGCGGCCTCCGCGAGGTTCTTGTGCGGCCCTATGAACGAAAGTCACTCACTGTGCAGTATTTATGAAAGAATTTACTCTTGAAAATATTTATTAACATTCAAGAGTATGATTCTCAGTAAGTGTGCATTATTTATGGAATGAGTCCTTTTTAAACGTGTCATAAAAATAACTCTTTCTAAAGGTGTGCAATATTTTTGAAAAATTTGTTCTTAGATGAGCATCACTTTTGTAGTAAATTATTGATGAACTGTGCAGTATTTATGAAACAAAGTCACATGACTGTGCAATATTTATGAAAGAGACCACATGACTCTGCAGTATTTATGAAAGAAAGCTGTGCGATATTTATGAAAGAAATTATTCATGAAAATATGTATAATTATTAATTAAGAGAAGAATGTTCAGTATGTGTGCATTATTTATGGAACGAGTCCTTTGCAAACGTGTGTCATAAAAATATTCAGGAAAATAATTCTTCTTAAAGTGTCATTACTGTCAAACAAAAAACAAAGCCAAATAAGTCACTAACTTAGTGAATAAAAAAATATTTTTAATAATATTTTATATGTATATTATATTTAAAATTTTGTAGTATTATATTTTATTTTTCTATATAATAAATTATTAAATCTATAGAAAAACTATAATAATTTCACAAAAGTCACTTTCTTAGGTCAATCAGCTTATGCGGCCTCTCTTATTGTTGCCTAATTTAAATGTGGCCTCTAATGGTAAAAAGGTTCCCCACCTCTGGAATAGACTGTGAATTGTACGAATGTGTTTCCGTCGGCGTTGTCTTGATCTACCTTGAAAGACCAAAATACTTCCTAACATCGCACTGTTTACTTTCTTGAATTGTTTGGAGCCATAAACGGCCAATTTTTATTTGGTCTTCTCTTCCGCTTCCCCATTTTGAAATAGATAATAATGATACAATAAATCTGAGCATCTGCTTTTTAATACAGCTGTTCATCCTAATCGAAAGAGATAAATAAAAGTTTTGAATAGTCTTATGTCAATATTATTTATGTATGTGGCACGCTTTTCGTAAATCTGGTGTTAATGGATTTATTTCCTGTGATGCTTGGCCTGATCTTGATGATCTTGGGTTATATATTAAGATAAACAAAATGTATAATATATTAAGAATGTATATGGTACTTAGGTATTAACGCCACCGTAGAAGAAGTTGCGCTAGTGAACGAAGTCAGAACTAAGCCATCAAATCTGTAAATTTTAACTCAAATCTTAAATTTGGAGCTGTATTATTTGAACTTTTTGAAAGGACTTTATTTAAAAATTAATTCCACGGTTTTTTAAAAACATGGCGGAATTGTTGAAATTGAAGTTGAAGTAATGCTTCCTTTGAATCGAGCTTTAATTTATTTGATCGAGCTTTGAAGACATTTGAGATAAAATCACCAAATCTGCCGTGGCGTTAATACGTTAGTACCACGTTTATCTATATTTTGTATATTTATATATCGTATATATATGGGTTGGTTATTCTTAACCTGACTGTCAACAGTATGAATCACTTTTTGATATCCATCATTCACGTTTTGAGTCGTTGTATTTTACTGGATGAGTCGGATTGGCTCAAATATACATGTTATAATCATGGGCGATGGAACATTATTGTTTAAAACTTAGGAGGTGGAAGATATTTGAGGCTGAAGAGGAAAATTTTGAATTTTAGAGGAAGGTTGAGTCTTTTTTTGCATTATAGAATAAAGCGTGGGATGAGACTTAGAATGTCATTTCGGTTGATAAATAGCACAAGAGAATAGGAGAGAGGAAAAGCTTTGGATAAAATGATTTTTGAGTAAGGTGTTTAAATGTTATGTTGGGGTGTTATTAATAATTCAAGATGGCGGTAGAAGAAAAAATCAAAAATAACTTTTATTACTTCTTTTCATGAGATTGAATTATTTAGAAGGTTTAAAAGCTTTAGTCTTATTAAAAAATAAAGTAAATGGGAAACAAAGGAATGAAGGTAGAGAGGAGAAGGAAGTCTGAAAGAAAAGCTTGGAAAGGAAGGGATGAATAGATAATTGGAGGCAGAGTTTCTGTTTGTACAGGATGTACAGACGTTTCCCTTGTCAGTATGATATTTCAAAGATCAAGTTTTCTAGTCGGGGGAAATGATAAACGTAGAAAAGGCTTTAATGCGGTCGGGGCTTCCCTTATCGAAATTCGGATTTGTAATTGACAACCGAGAGACCTCCAGACAACAAAGTAGTGGTGAAAATTTTTGGCTCGTGAAATGCCCATGAAATTAAATTGCGAAGTTGCGATTGTTAGGAATTCGGGTGGAACTAATAATTGATAAACAGTCGTGAAATCGCTGCTTACAGGTTCAGTAAGCAAATTGGTAAAGCGTCTGTATCTGCCAGTTTTCTTCTTTTTTTTGAAATTTTGCTGGCGCGTGGCGTATACATCGGCATCGATCACTCGTAAGAAGAGTTGAATGGGAATGGGGACCTATATGAACGGAAACGTTTCTTTCTCTCTTTTTTGTTCTCTTACCTGTCATTCAGCTCATCCTTCTGTTCTAGTTTTTGTCAAGTTTTTTTTCTCTTTTCCTACTTCAATTTTCTCCTTTCAGGCAATCTCCTACCGATTTTGAGATTTTTTTTTGAGTAGATTGTCTCGCTTCTAACGATCTTAGTGCGTGGATTTGTTGGTTCTTATTTTTATCTTCCAGTTCTACTTCTCTAAGTTTTATGCTTTGGGAGTACTTGTATAAATTTATAAGTCAGATCTAGATACCCGCAAAGTTATTTCTTATTCATTATACTGCATTCGCTGTTGTCTCTCACCAAACCTTTCTTAATGTCTTCAGTGCTAATTACATTGCCGTAGTGCTTCGGATGTGCTGATTGCTTTCATCAAGTTCGTTTCTCTTCTAACCTCATGTCAAGTAAAGTTTTCAACTTGGGGAATTGACCTAATTGAACTTGGATAAACCAATAAACCAGGGCTAGAAATTCTAGTTTTCCTTAACCTCATCCGGGGGCGGGGGTTCAAAAACACGGTTTTGGTTTAAACACCCGTCTTCGGAAAGTTCTGCCATTTATTCACCGATTCAGCAGTTAACGGTAAACATAAAGTTTAGGATTCATAAGAAGTCTGTCTGTTTATTTGTCTTTCAGTGATGAAATCCAGCCAAAAAGTACGAATTTAATCACCAGAATAAAAACAAAATGGATTCGAAAATAGACTTGACCAAGTTTCATTAGTTAGATCATCGGCACATGGCTGGATTAATGAGTTTCGGTTATTGGATTTTGAGTCATGTCTTCGAGAATTTTCGAACTCCTGACTTGGTTTCACGCGAATGGATTATGAAAATGGGCCGAAATTAATTTGCCTAAATTAGTGCGTGTGGTTTCGAAAAAGAAAGCGCTCCGATTGTTCTTAATTAATTTTTACAAATTATGACTTTGATGAGTGAATCAGCCGAAATGAGTCAATCAAAGCCATGAGTTTGATTTTGAAGTGAATATATAAAAAAAATATTTTTATATTTATCGAATTTTTTATAAAAGTCTTGGGAAAATAAAAATTTACATGAATGGGATGGTTGTTTGTTCTTCATTAAGGGTTTTTAAATATTTCATTGGAGTAATTAGTGTCGGGTTCGTTGAGTCTTGGTTGAAAGTAGAAGAAAGTTTAATTTTGATAAAATAAAAAGGGCTGGGAACGCGCCCATTTTTCTTCTTTTTCTTTCTTTCTTTCTTTCCCGGAGAGAGAGAGAAAGATTGTGAGATGGGAAGAGCTGTTCCTTTCTTCGTAGTTTATCAAAACTTTTGGGAAAAAGAGACGAAAATTTATTTTTGCCCTTCATCGAATTTTTATTTTTGCGCTCGACGCCCTACATAAGCTTGAAAAAGTATTTGTGAAGGGAAGAAAACAAGATTTGTTGACTTTTTGGAAAACTGTAGTATTAATCTTCCGAAAGATCATTTATATATGTTGTTTTAGGAAAATATTAAAATTTTTCCCTTTTGTTTCGGCCATCTAGCGCCACGTTTACTCTCTTCCGTCCATCTACTCGTTTTCATATTTTCTTGGATTTTTGTAGATTTTGGTTTGTGTTATGTTATTAGCCTGGATAACGTTTTGCACAATTAGTAGGATTAGTCTCGTGTCCGAATTTAGTTTGTAATTAGTATGTAAAAAAAAAATGAGTGAAATGGATTTGAAGGGAATCGAGGAACAATTTTATGTCATAGGAATGAGTCAACCCTTTAAAGAGTATCGTGGGAGGAATGTGACGACGTGCCTCCCGGTGTAAAGGAAACGGGTCACTGCACGCTTTTATATTTAACAAAGTTCAAGAGCACTTCAGGTAAGAGCGCCCCACGTGTCTTCGTCTATGACTCCTCCCATAAACACGATAAATTATGCAAAACTCAAGTCCTTAAATAAATGGAGTGTGGAAAAATTAAAACCAAAACAAGAAAAGAAGAAGAAATTTCTCTTTGAATTGATGAAACGGTCGGAATTGATATCAAAGATCGATTTCAAGTGTGCGTGTGTCTATAGAATGTACTCCCGGTGGGGTATAACATGTTTTTCCGAAGAAAAGGAAAATTCTCTAAATGAAAATACCTCGGGGAGAAATGTTCGGTATGAAAGGAAAGAAGAAGGAAAAATTTAAGTCGCTCACCAGACGGACCATTTGTGAGTCAAGAAGATGTAAAAAGTCGTTTTCTTTTCTTCTCTAAATAATGGATATGTCTGAAGTGGTAGTTGTAGTGTGAGTCGAATGTAGTGATGCTCTTTGAAGGTCTTTATTTGTTGCGGTCTCGGTTGGGGAATTTTTAGGTAGATACGTGGTTCGTAGTGTAATTCTCGTGTGGTATCATCGACGGAAAGAGTTGAACAATAGGAGAAAAATGAGGAGATAATAAATTTAAATTTTCTAATATAAGGGAGAATGATGAAAAATATTCGAATTCAAAAACCGGGAGAGAGTGGGATGGGAGAGATTGGAAAATTAAGGAAAATACGAAAGCTGAAACGAAAATAAAGGAAGGAAATAGGCTTCCAGAATTCAGAGTCGTCTAACTCGAGTCTCAAATTAAAAATGTTTTGGAGCGAAAGGAGAAGAAACGGAGGTGAAGAGGAGGAATAGTTTTTTTTTCCAAATCAAGTTTAAAAAAAGGGAAAAGGAAAAACTGTAATGCTGAAAAATTCGCATTGAGGAAAATTTTCCCTTTTTCCCAAATAATCATTTTTCTCCCTCTCGGTTAGCAATAAAAAATGGTTTTAAAATACGATAGTGTTGCTTAAAACCGTGTTAAAAAAGAAACCGAAAAAATAAGTGCGGGAGGGTAGGAGGCTGCGGGGGGAGGGGGGGCAAGAGAAATACTTTGGCAGAGTTTCAGACCTTCAAATTTATAACTCTTAAAGGAAAAGTTTTTTTCAGCTCTAATCTCGAATCAAAAATGGTGATATTTATAAGTATCGTATATATTGTAAAAGCGTAAATTCGCTGTAAGGGTGGGGTGGAAGGTGGTATCAATTTTTAACGCCGTGAGTCGTATAAGGTTTTTCCGGGGTTTTGGAAAATGGAGTGAAGGAAATCGGCAAGCCATCTGTTTAAATTTTTTTTGTTCTTTGAAATAGTCGAAGATAATAGAGCGATGAAATGGAATAAGTAATTTTATTGAAGTCGAAACAGAAGGGAAATAAATTATTAAATCAGTGTGGGATCGAAATTGAATAAGATGAGGTTTCCTACGTTCTCTAGCCTGAAGCTGGGTTCCGGTTTCCCTGGTGCGAAAACTGTTTCACGCTGGTTTTTCTAAGATATGAAAGCTCGTTAGATTTTTGTTTTGTAAAGATATTTCTCTCAATTTTTGTTACTTCCGAGGTAGGTTGTGTTCCGTGGAAAATATTTCTTGGAAGGATTTGATAAGATAGGAAAGGCGTTTGGAAAATATTAAACGAAACACTTAGTGACACGATTGATGATTTAAAGGACTCACTCGAGTTTTTTAATATAATAGTATTTATTAATAAGTTTTGAAAATGTAAATATGAATCAAACACTTTGAGAATGTCATTTGAATTTGTTGACTTAGTATAAGCGGCTAACTTGACAAATCTGACGTCACGTGTTGAGATTGAGACGTCTCAAGTCAATGGTATTGAAGTGAATGATTTTAATTTTATATTAATATTATATAAAGCTATATTGATTAGGTTATATTTATAGTTTCCTGTGCCTAGGAGGCACAACAAATGTCCTCCACTTGTCTTTGTTGTACGCCAAGCACTTCGCCTGTGATCATGTCATCGGTGGCTCAAGTTTGGATAGTTCAGCAGCTATCGTTGACCTCCACGAACCCCTGGGTCTGCCTCTGCTGCGTTGACTGGCGGAGTTCCACTCTGGGGCTTGGCGACAGGTCTCTTTGCGCCTTTCCTTAAGCTGTGCCCGATCCACCTCCATCTTCGTTCGCGGATTTCCAGCACCAAAAGCCTCTGGTTGCATTTTTTGAGGAGGACCTCATTCGTAAGCCAGTTGTCAGGATATAAATATATAATTATGGTTATAATTCCAGAGATATTGCTAGGAAATTAGACAAAAGATGGACCAAATCCTTACCTACTAGACTCCCGACTTCGAAATAGAGGCCGCCAAAATGAACGATGATCTAAGTGGTATAGCTTTGCATATATATACAATATAGACAGTAAATAGCACCCAGTTAGGTCCGATTATGGGGCAGAAGCCTCTGTCCTTCCATAAAATCCTGTAGTATGCAAAGGTATATCATTTAGATCATAGTCCATTTTGGCGGCCTCTTTTCCGAAGTTGGGAGTCTAGTAGGTAAGCATTTGACCCATCTTTTGTCTAAATTCTAGCAAAATATCTGGAATTATAATTTTATATATATTTATATTTAAATTCTAAAACCATATTATAATAACACTCTAATGAAACTTATTATAATTTAGAGAAAAATATTTTTCTTGGGAAAACGAAAAGACCACTGACCTGGAACGTGTTGTAAATACTAATATTAATATTTGGATTGTTTTCGAGCCACAACTCAAAAAGGCTGCCGACGAGTGATGTATACTATAATGGTTCTTGTTTAATAGGTTGATGGGTTTCATTCTCTCCATAGAAACTACTAAGTAATATTTAATCGTGTGAACTGGAGTCTTTGTATCACGGAAGGTTGCGTAAAATTCAGCGGCCCTGATGTAATAATTTGAGAAATCTTCAGGGGAAGCTTTTCCTCGGGATAATTTTCCCCTGACGTGAAGCTCGATTTTTGAAGATTTATGGCGTTTTTTTTCTCCCTTTTTAATTTTCCCCTCAGCAAAAATTCGATTTTCAGATCCTGGCTGTTGATTACTTTTCTCTCAACTTTGTTTTCGCTAATTTAAGATTCTGGTAATGTTAATCGTTGTTGAGATATTAAAAGCGATATGTGTTTTGTGTTTGTGGGTGATTTACAGATAAATACTGAATGTTTTATTATTTGTGTATGTATGTCTGATGGGCGAAACTCGAAAATGTATTTGTTACATAGCCAGAATGCAAATTGATTGATTTGGTTCGCAGAATCAAAAATTTTTGGGAATGTGAACATTAACGGTTTTTATATCGTTAGAATTCATAACTTTATGTAAATAACATTATGTTATGTTGTTAAAACATTATGTTAATTTAAGCGTACAGAAACATTGTTGTTGTTCCACTAGATGTTTTATTTAAAACTCTATCAAGTTCCTAGTAGGCAGTGTGTGGTTTATATAGTCTGTTTGTAAATTATCTTGATGATTTGAGGAATACAATTAAAATTATTATACATACAGTGGAACCCCTCACAACGAGTTTAATTCGTTGCGGAATTTTACTCGTAATGCAAAAAACTCGTTATGTGAAACAATAGAATAATGCGTTTCCGGCCAAAAAAAGCACAAAAAAAGTTATTTTTAGTATTTAGCAAAAGAAAAGGAGTGGCTAAGAAGCTTGAGAATGTGAAAATGAAAGAATTTTGGGTGGTAGTGAAGAAAATAAGACAGATACAGAAAGATTTAACTTTGAATCGGCCCCCATTCGGAGTTTGGAGTTTTCGGGGGATTCCCCATGTAAATGTCGCCAAAAATTGCTCGTTATGCAAGGTATTACGAATTGAAAAGGGAAAAATGTATGATTATCAGGTGCAATCGCACCTGAGGTTTGGGATCCTGACCACGGTCACGGGCAGGATCCAACAGGGCGAAAGAGTGGCCGAAGTAACGAATATGAGCAGGGTGGTTGCACCCATACTTCTCTTTTGTATGGGTCAATCTTATGTTTTTTCGGTCAGTCTTTCGTCCTGTCCACGCAGTTTAAATCAGTATGATAGAGGAATTCATAGTTGTCACACATGTTTCATAGTTTTTCACGAAGTGTCTGTTATTCCAACCGGTTTAGTAAACATTAGTTAAACAAAAATATAAATAAGTTAAAGTTACTAAAAGACTATTATTAAATCGAACTGGAACTCATCCTTTATTTGGCTTTGGCGGTGTTTCAACTATCCGTAACACAAGGCATTACTCGTTATGAGAGATATTTTGGCAATTTATGTTGCTCGTTATGCGACTTTCTCGCTATGAGAGGCACTGATTATGAGAGGTTCCACTGTAATTTCATTTTTTATTAATTAGTCATATTTAAGTCATAATGACTCATTTCAGTATAAATAAGCGTTTAATCGGGAATCGTAAACTACAACGGGACACACTTACCCAATTACTCGCTATCATTTATTATAATATTAATAGCGTGAATAGCGTTTTTTTATACTATCGAAAGTATTAAATAAATTAAAAAGAAAGAGGTGGGAGGAGTTAATAATGAACGAAGAAACAATTATCTAATTAGCATTTTCAGGTGTTCGGGGCCATGAAACTGAAAAAAGGTTTTCGCTTGAGAAGTTTTCAAAAAATCGATAAACAATATGGTGGCTCGCCCCAAGGATGGCTTTTTGAAACTTTGAAACATTAAAAATAAATTTTTTTCTATCTGGAGTAAAATTTTTTGGTTTGATACAGTGATTGCCATCTTTTTTTTGATAAGAGAAAGAAAACATTTATAATTTAATTTAATTTGCGAGTAGAGGAGAAAGAAAATTTTTAAATTTGGGATTTTTGGATTTGGGGATTGATCCAATTTAAATACATTTTGCTCCTGGGAAGCGCTTTTCCTCCACTTTCGTCGGTTCAAGAGGAAAAAGGAAAGTTAATAAATCTGATGTCTCTGGTATTAAGTAAGAAGAATTTTCATTTTGAACTTCAGACTCGCTTTTTATTCAGAAGGAAAAATAATTTTTTTTTAAACTTGGGGTAGCTTTGTGTAAACCCCTTTTTTTTTGAAAATTGGACTGGTTTTGCAATTTTGAAAATAAGCGGATTCATCCTAATGAGACTGACAAAAAAAACCATTAGGTTGTCTGCTTGGGTTTGGGTTAGTCATTTTTGGTTAAGTTTTATTTTCACCTTTTTGGTTTTTAAATTTACTCACCCCCATTAGACCTACTATTTTTGATCCTCTGTTTTATGGTTGTGTAGCCATGTAGATCTGCTTTGATTTTAGTCTTTTTATTGTTCTCTCTCTCTAAATCAGGCGGCTCGTTGCCATGACCAACGGTCGGCAACCTTTTACGTATTCCCTACTATGAAAGTAGCCATTTTTAAATTTCGCGCACCGCTAACCGAACTCGAATTAATAAATGCCGAGGGTATCATGTACATATAGTCAGGTATTGCTTTTGCGCGTTTAGAAAATTAGCTACGTGTTGGAACGAATCTGTATCTATCTCATAAGTAGTGCACAGGTTTGTGGAGAACTCATTCCAAATGTATGATGAGGTCGTAATTAATCCATAGTTGAAAATAATGCTTTTAAGGAGATTTAATTTCATAAATATTGCACACTATTTGTTTATTTTTAGTGATTATCGAATATTTCGTGTTTCTACTTGTACCGCAACCAAAATCCGATTTCCTTTTATGCGTGTGGATTGTCGGAACCGGATTGGGTCGTCAATGACGTATAAACGATTGACAGCACTAATTCCGAACGTATATTTATATAAAATATTATTATAAAACTGGAATTTAGAATACAAGTGAAAATATAATAATGTGCACGATGCGGAGCTCCGAGACTAAATCATGAATTTAGTTTTAGTTGTCGGCTGCTTGTTCTACTGTACACATTCCCGAATGTGAAATGTGGAGAACGCCACATGATAATTGGGATCGTATTCTTAGCCTTATGCTGTTTTTGAAATTTTGGAAAAATGGCGTCTGATTCAGTATCTATTTAAACGTTGATATCGATTATATTAAAACGTCTCCGGGAGTGTAAATAAAATAGAAATTTATTCGAAAGCGATTAAAATTACGTCACGGAACTGCTTTTACCGACCTCTGCCTCGGAGCTTTTTAAAAGTTATAAATTATTTGAGTTCTTAAAGTCCCTGATCTGTTATTATTTATGATTTTTGGGGGTATATTGAATTGAATTTTTCAGGGATCTAATTGTCAAGGAAGAAGGGTTACTAAGATTACCTAATAAATTTTATAAGAGGAGAGAAAGGTCATTTTTCTGTTGGTTGTCATGTTTTAAAAAGAAAGAAAATCTTTTGGGGGTGGGGGTTTCCAGGATGGAAAAGAAAAGGTTGTCAGGTAGTCGCACACAAACAAAATAAGGGAAAAAAAAGTGAAAAATGGTGTTTGGGTTGAGGATTAATATTTTAATATTAAAATATCGTAATTCCCTTTTCTTGTTTGATAACAATATCTGTCAAATGCTGATTTATGGGGTAGTAATTGATGAAAAACTTCATCCTGGGACACACGAACGTCTTCCATCTTTAAGAGAAAAATGTTGTCAGACGTCAACAGGTTGCAACCGGAGATACGGAGAATGCTTGAGCTTAAATAAACTTGCCAAAGAATGGCTGACAGCGTGGTGGTGATTTTGAAGAATGACCCGTATTTTTGTGTGGGTGTGTTCACCGATTCTGTATATCTCATAGATATTATAACAGCCGATTGTGGATACTAGTAATTGGTTCGGTGTTGTTGAATGTCGGTGTGCTGATAAAATGTTTTTTATTTGAAAGTTTTAATTCATAGAGGCAGGGCGAGGGAATTTGTTTGTCCTTAATTTTCGAAACTTTGAAAACCTCACGTCGTATTGTTTGTTTTAATTAAAAATTATTATTATTATTATTAATGAATATAAAAGTGTTTCCTCTTTGCAACACACCAGAAGTGTTATACAATATTAATGCCTTTTGTATTTATAGAGCTTGTCACCATATTCGTAATTAATTGAATTCATTTATAAAGCTCCCACGTGATCATTATTATGGATGGGAATAACACCTTTTGTGTGGACTCATTTGTAAGATCACTTAAAAAAGGTTTTGGGCGGGTTGAGCTCGCAGCACGAAGATTTTTTTAAATAGAACTTCGTTGGTGTATTGGGTGGGCTATGGATGTGTGTCAAGCAGTGGTTGCAAAATATTTTTATTTAATTTTTCGCACTAGGAAATAACCTAAATAAGGTGGAATCGATAATTTTGAGCATCGCATTTAGATCTTTTCATTTTTGCGTTTTGATTTTTTTTGCTTGTATTTGAAGTTGTGCGGTTCTTTTCTTATAAGTCTCCTCAGTGGGGTGTGAAAAGATGGGTTACGTCAGAGATCGGAAAAATGCGGTTACTTAACTCATCGGCTGTGGTTCTTTTTAAGAAATATTTAGTATAAACCCGGAGTTTTGTTTATTAACTAAATATTATCTTTATATAGGTTTGATATCAAGTTTTATTTAATATACCATTTGTTATACTAAAACATACAATGTTTATAGTTAAAGTAAGCTTAAAAATGGCTATTAAATAAGTTATAAAAGTATAAAATCGTTCTTTAAATAAATTTCTGTTTTGTATGGTTTATATCAGTGATTCCCAAAGTGGTCGATATCGACCCCATGGGTCTTTGACAATTTGCAAGGGGTCTACGTGAGCGAAAAAAAAATTTTGGAGTCCATGAAATGAAAATGGGTGTCCACGACAGTGAATCTCAACTTACACTGTTACTACCTATTTACTTACATTATACTATCTTATAATATAAAGACATTCACATTATTTACACCTATGAAATTAAAAAATTTAATTCACTGCAGTGAGAAATTTACAAAAATTAATATCACCTAAGTAGGGGTTAACCGAAAAACATGGCGAGGGGTCAGCGACACAAAAAAGTTTGGGAACCTCTGGTTTATATTAATATTTGGCTCTTGGATTGCGAATTTGCCGACTAATGGGCTTTTTAATCGCGGAATTTTGACAAAATTTGGTTTTAAATGTTCTGGACGTTTTGATGAATTTTAAAACTTGGCATTTTGGCATTAAATTCGAATCATATTATTGTGTATATCATATAAAAACCGAAAAAAATTGTCTTTTAAGCTTTTATACTTGTTTCTACGATGTTACGAATTGGAAAGGAAAAAATATATAGTCATCAGGTGCAATCGCGTTGGGATCCTGACCTCAGGCATGGACAGGATCCAACAGGGCGAAGGAATGACCCAAATAACGAATATGAGCAGGGTTGTTGCACCCATACTTCGCCTTTGTATGGGTCAATCTTGGGTTTTTTCGGTCAGTCTTTCGTCCTGTCCACGCAATCAAAATGGTAGTATGATAGAGAAAGTCAGGTTGTCGACCACATGTATATAGTTTTTCACCAGGTGTCCGTTATTCAAAGGGTTAACGACCATTTTTGTAAATATTAGTAAGAGAAATATAAATAAGTTAGGGTTACTAAAGACTATTATTGAATTCGAACTGGAACTTATCCTTCATTTGGCTTTGGCGGTGTTTCATCTACGGCAATCCGTAACACTAAGAACTTTTTTAACGCGTCTATAGAACAATTATTGCTGTATTGGTTGGATGAGTGACATGACTTTCGACGATGCGAATTAATTAGATGAGCACGTGCTCAAAATTCTTTGAAAGTGAATATTATTTCGCACAAATTTCTAAAGTTTCCAATATAACGTTCCAAAGGAAACCTGGTT
This sequence comes from Columbicola columbae, assembly GCA_016920875.1. Taxonomy (NCBI): domain Eukaryota; kingdom Metazoa; phylum Arthropoda; class Insecta; order Psocodea; family Philopteridae; genus Columbicola; species Columbicola columbae. The sequence continues at coordinate 9,003,231 of JADMLL010000005.1, read as the reverse complement.
GAATTTTTATTAGGCAAAAACTTTTGGAACAAAGGAAAAGGCGTCTTAGCAACTACTCATTACACCACTAAATAAAGGGTTTGTCTTGCTTTGTCGGGGGTATCACCCGCTCTAACAAGATTCATTATATTTGGGCGAAATTAAAATCCAGGCTTAAAGCTCGGGGGGTAAGAGTTAGCACATTATTACGAGAGTTAGCAACTCCACTTTAAAATTTTACTCTCTAATATATATTTAAAAGTTGAGGGAAGAAAAGGAAGGAAGGAAATGGTTTACGAATATGTTTTATGTTTTTCGCCGAAGAACACCTTTAAAAGAAAGGAAAAAGTTTTGTTTTAAGTTTTTAAAAAATTAAAGAACCAGAATTTCTGTTCTCTATAAACTTATTCCGATAAAAAAAAAGCTCGAGTTTTAGTTAAGACATAAAAAAACACATAATAAAAGTTTTTACTGAAATATAAATATATTTTTTTGTGTCTTGAGTCGTTGAATATAACAGCACATATAACGAGAGAATGGGAGATTAGAGGAGGCGGGAGGACATATTTTAGCACAAATTCTTTTTAATTTTTTAGATGAAGAAAAATGAAAGTTATTTTTCGTCAGGTGGTGATTAAAGTCGTTTACTTAAAATAGCTTTTCCTTTGTCCGAATATCGTCTTACAACAGAAATTTTTCTTCCTTTCTTCCTTTTTTTTTATACTGGAGGCAAGGGTAAAGCTTTCTTGAAAGGAAGTTTCTTATTATAATATTACCCTGAGAACTCTTTCCACCGTCAAACAAATTCTTATACATTTCCTTCTAAAGAGTGTTGTGTGTTCGCGAATCCTGTCGACGACAGGCGTAAAATACATTGAGCACAAAATAGATTTATGTTCTTAAACGTGTGGTTTTCTAATCCGGACTGAAAATAAGCTCCCAAAACAAATTCGTTATTTGATCTCACGTGGAAACATTTTACTGTTAAAGGTATAAACACTCCCTTTGCCTCTGATTGTTAACTAAACAAAGAGGTAGAAAGCGGTTTGGCTGGATTGGTTTATTAGCAGAAGAAAAATTTTTAATTGTTAGAGTTTGTTAATGAGGTGTTTAGATTGTAGCTTCATATGTTCGGACAAAATGAAATTGTGTTTAGGCCATAACCACTTAAGTGTTGTTTGAGTTAGGAAAATGTTTCAATTGGCGAGAGTTAGGTCATTTCAAGGTTGTTTGTAGTCATTGACAATGGCCGCTACTAATTTATAGCAATTAGCTTTATATTAGACTTAAAGATGCGGCGGTTATGGATGTTAGCTGTTTGTGATTTTGTAGTCAGGTACTTTAACCTCCTCCAATGTTTGTCTAATGCGAAATATGAGGGCTAATGAATGTAATATAATTATTGAGAACTCGAATTTAGTTAGAAATTACAAATACGATTCTTTAAGGTGTCCCAAAATTAATTAATTATTTGGATTTGCCAACAGTTTATTGTAACAAGATACACATACATCGCTTTACGGCCTAGATACGTTCCACGAAACTTGGCCGTAAAGCGAAGAGCCGTATAAGGAATCAAGTATTCTGATACTAATTCAATGGGATTGGTTCCAAGTTTGTTACAAATGTTTCATGGTTTATCATTCAAAATGCATTTTATCTCGTTTAAATCAAAAATACATACATAACAAGTACATAGATTTGTACATAAAATAACAACAGACCCCAAAACCGACAATAACTTATAAACAAAAATGAAACAACTTCATGTGACATAAAATATGTGTATGTATACATACATAATTTTTAAAATTGGCTTTGATCAGAAGTCGATGAAGAAATGGTAACTTGCAGATTACTGTCGTCATCATTTTTCGCTGGCAAGGATGGCTCTGGCTTTAAAAAATTGTCCAACATTGTTGGTCTTGCCTTCTTGTCTATTTCATTCTTCAATGGTTTCTAAAGGCTAATGGCTGAGTTACTTTCTCAGAAACTTTAGCGCTACGTTCGACATCAGGATCGGTTTCAAGGAGGATGTTTATTCCTTGTTCAAAACAGCAAAAATCTTTCGACAAATTTTATGATGTTAACTGTTTGGATATAACAGGCTCTGTCCTTCATCAAATGCCAGTTCTGCTTGCACCTGAATGAGTTTCTCATATGAAAGAGGTTTCCTATCAGCTTTAAGTAGATGAAACACATGACGTTCGTTTAAACCTTCAAAGCCGAGAGTATGTTCTGGATCCAAAATTTTTTGCCTAATTTCGGAAGGAAATTAACTTCTGTACCAGTACTTTGACACATTTTGGCCGTTATATCGAAACATTTTAGGCCGTAAATCGAAAACGTGCCATAATTGAGGAAGGCCGTTTTAGCAAAATGCCGTATAAAGAGCGGCCGTGTAGTGGCAAATTCAAATTTTGTGTTAACCTTGGGGCACCCTGTATTTTTGAATTTGTAGAAAAACGCATAAAAATGCAGACCTAGTTGTAATTGAATGGATTGGAGGTTATGCCATAAATAAATATTCAGAAACATAGTAATTACAGGTACATTTACGAAATAAATTAATGTTCACTACAACAACTCCCTTGCAGGTAATGTGTACATAATTTAGGTAATTTGAAAAATGAAACAATTTTTTTGCATTTTAACGGTAGCATATATATCAGAGAGAGAGAGAGAGAGTGAAGAAAAATTTCCCTTTGATAATGGGCTAATTTTGATGAAAAATATTCGCTTGGGTTTTTGTAAATCTTTCGTGTAGGAGAGCTTTCTGGACAAGAGAAAAGAAGGAAAACAAAGAGTGAATAACGCGGTCGTAAAATGAATGCGTCTTTCTTTTTCTTGGCTTGGACTTATTTATGAAAGTTCACGGTCAACGATTCAATTTATTTTTGATGGGCAAAAGATTTCGGAGTTGGCTTGGAAATTAAATCCGAGCCTGTATTGTGATGGATTTCTGTTTTTACTGGGTAGAGATGTCACGAAACCGATCAGCTATGTCTTTGTGCGTCGACAAAAACTTGGCAACTTTTATACTTTTGTATATTTTTTTTTAAAGCTAATTTTATTGCTTGTTATGTCAAAAGGTTAAAGAGTGGAGTGGAACCGGAGTTTTTATTTCGTGTTTACTAATCTATTTTAGTTCTTGAAACCTTGTTATTAAATTGTGTTGGAAGGGTTTCTTTGTAACAACATTTGGTGGTTTGATTCGGTTTTGCAATTTTTTTTGGGAGTGGGTGGATTGAAGACGGACTCCTGCCATAATGTTAATTATATGTAAATAGTCTTTTAATAGTTAGGGATTTGTTTATTGCTTTAAATTTCGTGTTAAATAGTCCACTTGTCTCAATTTACACAACTGTGTCCTTGTGATTACAATGGAGATAATATAAATTTAAATTTTCTGATTAGGCGGTCGATAACCTTTTGATATCGAAGATACATTCGCGGATGAAAATTTCGCAAACTAACCTGGTATGAGTTTGTTTTACTTATTCATCATATTGCTTTCATTTTATGAAGAGTTTATTATTAATATTATTAAAGCTAACTTAATTTATTTACTCCTAAATAATAGTTCGTCGAATTCATTTTTGACACATCCTGTTAGTCGGAAAAAACAGAATCAAATCATCTGCTACTGGGCTGTGTCCAGACACACCACGTTTCCACATAATTTTGACAAAATTCAAGTCAAGGCTGATGGCGAGACCATAAAACGGGACATAATGGCCTGATCGAATTTATTTTTGGGTTTTTATGATTCAGTGCCAACCAATACACAGAAGTGGTAATAAAATAAAATGACCTCCGGTGGTGGGCTGTTGGAAGGTGGAGGAAGAGCACCATCCGAAAATCAAACAATAAAAATTATGAAAGAATTTTTCCAGCTAACGGTTCAATACGTAATATATATTCGTACGTAACGTAATAATTACTTATAATTCGGAATCATGACGTAAACAATCGGATTTGAAATCTCCATTCCCTTCGAAAAATGAAAATGGCAAACTGAAATGGGATTCTGCTGGGAAATATTTTTGTTTTTCACAAAAGAAAAATTGAGTTGAATTTGATCTGTCGCCAAATACTTTTCCAGTGGAATGAAAGGAAAGTCTCCTCTTAGCAAAAGAATGTCTCGTGATGGCTCTTAAGAGATTTCACTTTCTGAATGATTAATAGGCTTACCTAAACTAACGGAGTTTCAATCTTGAAAACTTTTTATTTCACTCACTCAAGAGAATACGAATTAGCTTTCCTCTAAGAATGAAAAAAAATGTTTCTTTTTATCCTGGTCTAATTACTTTCATTCTTTTCCTTTTCCTGAATGGGAAGTGAAGGAAGAAGAAGAAGAAGAAGAAGAAACCAAGACCCAAAAACTTCTTTAAATAGGCAATCGATTTAATAATCAAAAAGATTATATTTCGACAAAAGCATCAACCGTTGCTGTAGGGGAGGGGAGGGGGTGGAAGAAAACGCCAGAAGAAATGTTAAAAAATTGAAGAATGGAAGAAAAATAAAGTTCAAAAGAATTGAACTGATGTGAAAGAAGAAGGGTCATTAGTGCTAACAACAATGGTTCGACAATTTTGTTTAACAAAAGCCTCTTTCTCTCTTCCTCCACTTCTCCTACTCCCCGAAAAGAAAAAAACTTGCGCTCCATTTTCTGTAGAAATGAGTCAGCGAGTCAAAGAACTTTTTTAAGCACAAGCGCGACATTTAAACCGGATCCTTTTCCTTTGAATAGAAAGGCGAGAAAAAGCATGAGACGGGAAAATCGTGAGGAGGCAGTAACTGAATCAGCAGTCGAGGGAAAGGTGGTTCGTGACGTAATTTAAATGACCCCGCAAAACAAATTTACGTTATATTGGTTGAGGTTATGTAATGAAATTTATTAAAAATTCGAGGAAAACAGGGAAATATGGTCTCGTTTTACGCGAAGGATAAAACACGATGTGCAGCAGGAATCGCGTTAATCATATCGAAGAGGTTGAGAGTCTTTCTAAACGTATAAAGCAAGAGTCTGTAATTAAATTGGAGATATAAATCAAAGATTGTGCATTATTTATGAAATGAAGTGAAAAGGATTTTGTGTTTGAGGGATCAAACTGGCCTGACTACAAAAGTGCTGATTGAGCGTTCGAGCTTTGTTTAACATTCTGTTTTATCCTGAAGGACAAACACTGGATTGAAACTGAATAATTGCAAAATTATTTCTCACGACAGTGTGCATTACTTATGAAATAAGCAGGAATTCGTTCATCTAATTCTGTAATTTTTAAAGCTGCGAAGAAAGATGAAGCAGACGACTCAACTATATATTGATTATTGTGCGAAATTGAAAATCGTGGGTTGATTAAGTGTTATTATAATAATATAAATGTGCTGGAAAATTGTTAAGAAAATATATAAATAAGTGTTCTACCAAATATAAATGATAATAAAGTGTGCACTATTTATGAAATTTAATTTTCAAAAAGGAAATGTCACTTATACAAACCCTAACTCGGGAATATTAATCAGCGGTGGTTAAATTTGGTAAAAAGCTGAATATGACTCGGAGACTAATTTTCGGTAAGAAAAATGGCGGTAGCTGGGATTAAAATATTAAATAAACAGGAGAAAAAGATTAAGGGAGCTGAAGAAAGGAAACAAAGGCCAACTTTTGTTTTCTTTGTGAAATCGAATTAAGGAGAAAATCATTAAGTTATCTTTCAGGGAGCCGAAGCGGAATCGGATTTACAAGCAACTGTTTCTAGCAGAAGAGGAAAAGGGTGCACAGATGGGATTGACTCCCGTCAAATTAAAAACATTTTCGCGACTGGGAAACATGAGACTTGAGACAAACATTAAAAAACATAAAAATGGAAATGCGGAATGATAAAAAACAAAATGGAGATGATGAAATCGCGGCTTGTCTTTTAGGGTCAAAAATTTTCCGTTCGGGAAATGAAGTTTTCGTAATTTCATTTGGAGTTTTGAACGGTTTTGCCGGACTGTGGTGGAAGCGATGGACACCCAGTCGAGCCTTTCTTGTGCTGTATTATGGGATGTCAACATTTTCATACTAATACTTGTACTGAGTGTTGTATACTCAAGAGAGTTGTGAGTATACTCGGTTCTTGTTTTATGTATATAAAAACATATTCATGCAAACACCTATTTCTTTCATAAGTAATGCACACTCTTATCGTGGGTTCATTTCATAAGTAATGCACACTCTTATCGTGGGTTCATTTCATAAGTAATGCACACTCTTATCGTGGATTCATTTCATAAGTAATGCACACTCTTATCGTGGGTTCATTTCATAAGTAATGCACACTCTTATCGTGGATTCATTTCATAAGTAATGCACACTCTTATCGTGGGTTCATTTCTCTTATCGTGGATTCATTTCATAAGTAATGCACACACTCATAAGTAATGCACACTCGTGGATTCATTTCATAAGTAATGCACACTCTTATCGTGGATTCATTTCATAAGTAATGCACACTCTTATCGTGGGTTCATTTCATAAGTAATGCACACTCTTATCGTGGATTCATTTCATAAGTAATGCACAAACCCACCCTTCCTTCTTTCTCTTAAAACTGATACAAAATCTGAGTTTAGATGTCTTTCCTATTTCCTCTCTAGGAGGCTAGTGAGTTCAAATTTTTGGCGGGAGGCCTGGTATAGTGGTTAAGTGCTCGACTATAGAAGTTGTTGTGAGTTCAAATCTGTTATACCGAAGGATGAAAAAGGGGATAAAACTAAACTAATGCACAATCTGTATCTCTTTCTCTTCTCTCTCTCTCTCTCTCGGATGATATTTATAAACTTTTCGACTGTTAATTGTAACAAGGAGGAAGAAATCCTTGTCAAGGCATTACAAATGTTTGTATGAACTCAAGGAAATCGTAAATTAACAAGATACGTGGTAGTAGATGACTGAGATTTAGAGGAAATTATTTTCTATGGAAAAGTCGAGGGAGATGGGGTTAAAGGGAGGAACGGAAGATAAAACCACAAAAGATTAATCAGCTTTAATGCATTCCTTTTATATATTGATTCTGGTTTTTCAATGTTTGTTCGTTTTTATTAGAAACCAGATGATATTCCGGCTGGTGCCCCTCACCAGCGCGCCCCATTAATTTTATTTCATTTACAAAATTATGTTATTTTACCTTGTAAACAAACAATGTCGTCCATCCTCTTTGTGTTTGAGTACCATTTACACTTATGCAACATGTAATAGTCAGTAAAAGGTGAGAGTATATTCTTTACGTATATGGTTGGGTTTTGTTTATTTATTTATTTATTGTTTGTATCAGGCCATTTTCGGGCCACGTTAGTTTCAATAATTTCTCTGGTGTTCAGCTACTACTCTCTAATCTTCTGGTTATGTTCTTGCTGAAGAGAGTTAGCGTTAAAGGTCGCTTATTTGCGCTCATGGGGCTACATAGGTTTGGTTACCTCCTGGGGTAGTTTTCCCTAATTTTCCGTTCATGCTGTTGAGTTTTGGTTGGAAGGAATCTGTTCTTGGGGGTCAATGACTATCCTGTTGTTTGTAGTTCCTAAATTTACCGAAATACTGCTAAGGTTGTGAGCTTTAGAGGGACGTTTTTGGCTCTTTGACTGGTGGAGGGTGGCATAATGTTGGAAAAGTTAAAGAAAATCTTTAGGTAAGGTAGAGCGCAGGAACTGTGCTGGACAGGCTGGATAATTTCTTATCCAGGTGGATTCGAACCTGCATCCTTTGGATTAGCAGTTAACCACCTCAGCTAATAGGCCCTTCAGTTGAGTATTTGAACGAATTCTATTTATTTATTGGTTTTACAAATTTTATGGATGTTTTCATAAATATTGCACACTTTTATGTTGACTTCGTTTCATAAATAATGCACACTTTATTACTTAAATTTATTAAAACAATTACAGTTAAGTCAGTTAACACTTTCCTGAGGACATAAAAAAGGTTTGTGCGTCATGAATCATGATGATTGGTTAAATTTATGACCTTTGTTGTGTTGTTCCAATTGAGATGTTCTGAAATAAAGTTCTGTTGACGGAACAGAAAAAGGTGTGAGCAGGGTAAGAATGTAAAGTTGGATCATGTAAGTTTCGTTTCCAGCAGTGAACGGCCGAGAGTTACAGATGGATTGATGGAAGACACGGGAAGTTGCGGGAGTGAGGTCGGGTGAGCGTTCTTAATGAAAATTTAATGTAATCAAGTTTTTAACAAAGTTATAAGCTCCGGGACAAATGAGATCTCAACCTTTCCTTCCGCCCGTTCTGTTCCTCCGGTTTTTAATTTTCCGGTTTTACGTTTATTTTTTGCGTTTTAAGATTGTGCGGGGGAAAAAATTTGCCGAGATGAATTGTAGCCTCGAGGTCTTTAACAAAAGCTTCAACGTTGACTTACGAAGTTTCTGAGTGATTTGTTAGGAGGAAACTTTTTCTTCTGTTCTTTTAATTAAGTGACGTCTTAAGATGAATTTATCACAATCTTTTTTATTCGAGTTGTGTTTTGCTCGAGCTTTTGAATGAAGTCATGAAAGATGAAATATAACGAAAGTAATAATTATTCAGAGAGCGTTGAGATAACAAGAAAAACAAAAGCGAAGCAGGGCTCGTCTCCCTCACGCTCTCGCACATATTCATTCCTCTTATATAGTAAAAGTCAAGGAATCTAATCGATTCCCGGATTTGGTCGGGAAGAAAATTCGTCGAGTTGTTATCAATGGCCGTTCCATGACTTAAAACCATAACACTACTTTGATTTGACTTTGTGCTTATAAAGAATTTACTTATCAGAGCTTTTGAAAGAATGGGTTCAAGGCTTTTAGTTGTGAGTTTTAAGATTTCAGCGGCTGTCAATATTAATTTTAGCACTGTTATTGTTTTGGCCAAGATGCTCAAAATAGGCGACAATCATTTGAACGAGATAAGTGTAAATTTTGGAAAATTTGATTTGAGCGGCGTGATAGCCAGCTTAATATCATTATGGCTTTTGTTTACTGACTTATCGTGTTTTTGGTGTGATTCATTTCAAGGATATTGTTAAGCGGTCGACAACCTTTTTGATGTTGTAGACGTGCGAATTCAAGATTAGAAATTTCGCGTGAATTTTGAAATGCGGTTGATGAAACCTAACAACATGGTTTGAATATATTGTTAGTTTGTGCTTTATAGTTCCTAGAGAATTAAGAAAATATTACTGTAAACTGTTGTTTGTCTCAAAAATAATGCACACTTATTTCCTCTCGTTAGCTAATTTGTCTCCTTGCTTTGCTTTCTTTTGTCACAAAAGTCTGATCTTGTTTTATTGAAGTATTTATTTAGAAGTATCTGTTTTTATTATCTATAGATTATTTATTTATTTGTTTATAGATAAAGAATTTGGCGTTTAAATGTTATTTATTCGATTTGTTATTTGTGTGTATAACTTTGTAGTGGCGATTTTGGGGTTTGTCGTTTATTTATTATTCTATCGAACGAATTGCGTATACAGTCCACCCTCAGGGCACCATCTGTACGTCAGTCTGTTTCTGTATATTGCCTCATAATAATAATAATAATAAAAGCTTATATTAGTAGAATTGTTTTACATTTTTTTTAACATGAGTTAAGATTACAATATCTAGCAGGCCCATCCCGGGCAAAAGCCTCTCCCGCTACTCTCCACAGTGTTTTGTTTTTTGCTCTTCTATGCCACTGGGAGTCAGCAAAGGTAACCAGGTCGTCCTTCCACCTCCTTCTCTGTTGGCCTTTTTTTCTGTGCCCCAGAGCTGGAGTCCAAAGCGTGGTCACTTTGGTCCATCTTCCGTCACTTGCCCTCATAAGGTGACCAGCCCACTTCCATTTCATCCTCTTGATGAACTGGACAGCATCTTCGGTACCTACTTCATTCCTTATCGATAGGCTGCTTATCCTATCGATAAGCCTAACACCTAAACAAAATTTGTTTGCAGATATTAAAACTACGTCAAGACCACTCTCTGTTTTCATGTGTGCTGTGGTTAAAGAGAAATTTTCCGAGGAAATGTTTCCAAAAATATCCTGTATACATTATCAATAAACACTTTTAGATTCCGCGAACGAATATTACGAAGAGAACTCTTATTTTCAAAATAATTTTTTTTGTCAGTCAATCAATCAATTAATTAATCGATCATTCGGTGACAAGCTAAATGCACGAATACCTTGAAACAGCGTTCGGTTAATTTTCTTTTGCCGGTAGGAAAACATTTTTTTCTTATCCCTTGCTTCATGTTTTTTTTTCGGATCATTCGCTTTTCCTTCGTTTTTATATTTTTCTTGGTTATAACTTTCGAAAAACTTTTTTTTTTCCCTCTAAACCTTCAATTGTTTAGCGGTAATGGAGGATGAGAGATTCGGCTTTAAAAAAGTTGTTATAAATCGTGCAGGGTTTCAGGAAATAAATTACAAGGATTCAGATTCTAAAATCGGGGATGTGTTCGTTGCTGACGTGGTCACAATGAAGCTGAACGTCACGACCAACAAAACTCACACGTCAGATTAGTGTGAATATGAAGGGACTTAGTTGGAAGGGTTCTTATATAGTTGCGGAACAGCACACATCCTCAGGCGATGTACGAATACAGTAAATGAGAAAACATGATCCGAAGAAGTGAAGCTGTGGGCAAGATTAATAGGGAGAGCGAGATGTAACGTTGGAAACGGAGATTCGTATTTTGAAGGAAGTTACTTTTTGGTTTCTTTGTCGCAGTGACTTGTTTATACATCTACTTAAAACAGGCGTCGTAAGCCTTTTTCTATTTCGATTTTGGGTCAGTATCAACCACAGTGTTGTAATTTAGATGTCGGTTTGGATTTTCATTTTCCCTGAATAAAACTAAAATCTGTTGGAAATGTTATTGAGATACGATTTTAAACTTGAATAAACATAGAAGTTGGGATATTTTGAATTATAATGACAGTCCTAATTGAAATTCACTTTATGTATAGGGTGTTCCAAAATTAACGCAAAATTTGAATTTGTATTATAAATTTATACGCACGTTGAAGAATTAATTATAAAACTTATAATGACAACGAACAGAGCGTTTGTATAGGATGTCTCAAAATTAATTTGCCGCAATTTTTGCAGTAAATTGTTGGCAACCCTGAAAAACGTGAAATTTGACAGCTGAGAGTTTAGGGTTAGTAAAAATGGAGCTTTATACTATACAACAACGTGCTTTCATTATTGAACGATATTTCAAAGACATTGAAAGTTTGGCGGCCGCAATTTTTGACAAAATGGTGGCAAATTCAAATCCTGCGTTAATTTTTGAACACCCTATACTTTATGATTCACTGAAAAATGACCTAATCTAAAGACTAAAAAGTTGGTATTTTGTTTACTTTAAATATTGCGTCCATTTTTAGTGGGTCTAAACTTTCAGCTGTTCTTGCTTCAGGATTGCCAACAATTTACTGCCAAAATAGCATGATTCTCGCGTTAATTTTGAAACACCCTATACATATCTTCTTTTCATATCAGTTCTACACTTAATCCTTGGTACTCAAACTTTTTCCTTCCCGGGCCAAATTTCCATTGTGACCATTGCAACTGGGTCCACGACTGACCGAAGAAAAAAGATTTTACAAGTCCACCAACAGAGCATCGTCTGTATGTACATCTGTCAGTCTGTTTCTGTATGTTTCTGTATATGGCTTCACAAAGATATGTTGAGGTAAACAATGTTGGCAGTTTCTGAGCACAGGTCCGAACATTTTCGTACTGGCCAGGCACTATAGTTCAGACTTAACAATGAGCAATCGACCTTTCACGATTTTCTCAATCGGTTTCCACTGGGCCAGTCAGTTGAGCCTGGTGGGCCACAGTTTGAGTACCATGGCTTTGAAGGTGTATATTTTTATAAAATTAATTCTTTATGAAAGTGTATATAATTTGGAATTCCCGTATAAAAATGTGCAATCTATACAGTGTCTCGTTCGAAATGGAGAAGGAAGTAAAGGACTGGGAGAGGTGGGAGGGATGAAAAACGAAATTCTATTCTAATCCAAAGGTGTGGTCTGTTATGATCTCACGATCGGAATGAGGAATCAAAGTCTACACGTAAAAATAATGCGCGTAATTGGATGACAGCTTTAAAGGGAAAGCTTTAAAAGTGGAAAATTAGAATTCTAACAATACTTTTTTATATTCTAAAAAATGTGCATATTTTAAAATCCGAGTTTTGTCCTTAATACAATTACCCCTATTTTTCCCTTGCATAATGCCTTTTCTAAAAAAAAAGGGAAAAAATTCCCGAATTGCTTTATTACATTTCCAGCTACAGACTCGAGTGAACTCGGCTAAAAACTTTTCCGAGAACAAAAGTTAAAGGCGCTTATAGACGAGAGAAAATGGAAGAAATATATTGAAACTTCTTTTCAGAAAATCTTTTTCTTTTGTCGAATAGGTATTCTGCTCCCACGATTTCCCTTTTCTTCATCTTCTCTTTCCCAAATGGAAATCGGCGAGGGAAAAGGATGGAGAGATTCTATTAAGGCTAACAAAGAAGATTCTGTCGTGATTATTGTAATACTTTGAATATTTCGCTGAGGGGAAATGAATTCGGCTGTAGGTTTTGCGCCAAGGGAGGCGTTGATGGAAAGTCGTGACAGAACAAGCCATAAGTTATGGATTTCGATTTGGGTCTTAATCGGTTTTTGCCAATCACCGAAGTAAAGATGAGAGTTCACATCTGTAATAATCCAAATTTAATCGAATTTATAAAATAAATATCCTGTTGGATGTTGGTGGTAACACTGAAATTAATTTCTGAAGTTGTGCATAATTTATGAAAGGTATAAAGTGTGCATTGTTTATGAAATGACTTACTCGTGGGAGTGTTCGTTCATCCCGACTATGTTTTAATCAAGGATGCCTCGTCTTTTAATTTAATTTCGACATTGGTCGACAACGAACGAGACTTGTCAGATTTCTTACTTTCTCGTGATTCCGTTTCGGTTTTTGGTTCTTCTTCTTCTTCTCTGAGATGATGTTTGCTTTGTTAATTTTAAATTTATTAATTTATTTAAATTTATACAATGATTTGTTTAATTTTGAAGTGTCAGTTTGATTTTTTTATTTAATTTAAATTGTATTAATAATTGTTGACAGTTATTATTGGTTTATTAATAGTCCTTGTTGACGTTTTTGATTTAGAAGACACTGTTCCGGTATTTGTTTAATTTATTCAGATAATTAAGTAGGGTCATTATGTTAATGGTGAGATGATTTTTTTTCATAGTATAATACTGTATACATATATATGATAGTGTAGGATAATATACAGAATTTTATACGGTATTTTTGAGTTTTATAGCTCAGTTTTTATGTAAGCTTAACCCTTTGCACTCAAATTTATTTAGCTAAAAATAATTACAAGTTGACAACTTTAAAAATAAATTAAGTAATTTACAATGGTTGAGTTGAATGTATTATATTAATATTAAATGTTTTTTTGTAATCTATTGTAGCGCGATACATTTTAAAACAGTTTCCAACATACAGAATTGGATGTTATTCCGCATGTTTCGCAGACGGGAACTTAGCTTTTCTGTTAGAACACACCGTACAATTGTTATGTATGTATGTATGTTGTTATTTTAGTGTTATTGTCTACAGTAGGGGTGTCAAACTCAAATGCTAACTTGAACCAAATTTTAAGTGGTTGTTAGTTCGTAGTAGTCCTCTCTAGTATACTCTCTCTCTCTCTATCTCTCTAGCTCTCTAGTACCTCTGGTAGTAGGGGGTAGGGGACCTCTGGGTAGAAATTATTTTCGCCTTGGTTTATAAGACCAGTAGGGCCAATTTCCTCTCTACTAGAAATTGTATATGAAAAGTGGTTAGTATAAATAATACATAAGATTTCGGCTCTTAAAAAGCTCTTTCAGCAATTTTGAATGGTACATCATAATAAACTTATATAAAGATAATTAATTAATTTATTTATGTCTCTATTTCGCCCGAAGGCATTGGAGTTACAGTATAATTAGTAGCATTAGTAGTGTAAAATTTATTTTAGTAGAATTAGTATCATTTACTCTCAGCAATCATCAATAAAAACAAACAACACCAAACACCAATACTATGACAAAGAATAATATGTTAAAATTGACGTATATATTGAAAAGTTAAAAGTTTGCACAGGAGTAATGAATTAATAAGTTATCAACTTATTTATTAACTTTTATTTTGGTAAGTTAGCAGGTCAGCTCAGAATATAATATAAAAATGTAAAATTATTACCCCTACTAGGTTTTCAAGTGTTACACAGATGCAAATTACAGCTTTATTAATTAGATGGAGAGTTAGATCATTAATACAAAATTGAATAGATAAGTGTATAGATATACAGTCCTCCAGAATATACAATAGCTTCTTAATTTCAGAGCCTGGGATATATGGTAATAAATTTTTTGAATTTCCTCTGCTTTCCAATTGGTCTTCAGCAGTGGTTCTAGGTTGGCTTTGAATATAATGTTAATTTATAGTTTAACAGAATCCGTATAGAGTATATTAATATAATTTTTGTTTTTATTTTTAATTTACGTCGGATATAGTGACTGAGTTTGACACTCGTGGTCTACAGACATACATTAGTATTGTCATCTCCTGTGGGACATACGAGTGCAAAGGTTAAAGCTCTCAACGAGCACATTATTTACCTAATGTCCTAATTAGATGATTTCTTTCTAAATGTGCAATCGAAATTATTTATATCATGAATTCATAAGAAAAATAATGGTACGAAATAAATAACAATTATGGAAGTGATCAGGAAAACAAAATAATAATAAATTTTGATTTTGAAACCGAAGAGGAAAAACACGATACAAGACATTCACCCTCTCTCATCCCTCTCGTAGCGAAAAATCAAAGGCAACCAGAATTGCTGAGGACAGATCAAATTTATTTGATACGGAGTTTCGGATATTTATTGCCCCGAAAAAAAGAAGAAAAAGGGAAGAAACGAAACTTGAAGAGACTTTTCTATTTCCTTGAGGAGGAAAGAAAAAAATGTCTCCACAATTTTTAGATAAGAATAAAATAAAACAATTCTGAATGAATGTCCGGGACTGTTTTGACTTCACTAAACTCACGCCATATTTTTCCATTCGGTTTGCTTACAGCTCGGTCTAGGGAATCGCAATCGAGGATCTGCCACGCCAAAAGAGAGAGAGAGAGAGAGAAAGCTCAGACTTTCTATCTCATCGTTTTACGACTTTTTTTTATGTCTTTTAGCTGTAGTGAGCCATTTACAGGTTAAAAATTCTTGGTTGGACTCTTTCTTTTATATAAACTTCGTGATGTGATATTTAATTGTGATTTTCGTTTAAAAAGGAATTGGAGAGAGGAGGAGGAGGATTGGGGGGGGATAAAGGTCTTTGAAGGAAAAGTTTCGACTTCGAAAATTTACGGTAGTTTCTCTTTATGAACCTTTGAATTTAGAAACCTCTTTGGAAAATCCTTTTCTCAAGTTAATGGTGCGAGTAAACGTTGTGTTACTCGGAGACATTTCAACTGCGGTTTTGTATATTTGAAACTATAAACTATTTGAAACGCTTTTTTTTAGGCTCGTTAACGATTAAATAACTCTGTATTATGTTGATGTTACAAACGACTATAAACTATAAACAGATTTTAGGATTTGAATAAACGATGTCTTTGATTGTTAGTCGGGATCAAATCTCGATTCTGTGGTTGGTTTTGAGTGTTTCGTTCTTGTTATACGGTTTCGTCACTATTGTTTGACTTGGAATTTAAATGATATATTCAAAATTATTTTTATTTATATTAATAACATCATAACTATAAACTTCCGCGGGACTTGTCATATTTGAAATTATATGTATGGAACCGGTGTCATTTTTTGCACTAACACCTCTTCAGTGAGTGTTGACGTCGTCAGGCAAAAACAAGACTGGCTCTACCGGTAACAGATCAATGAATACAGTATGTATGGATCTTGTTGAAAATATAAAATGATAAAAATTATTGATTTTATGTATTAAAGGGAAAGAGGGAGAGTTAATAAGGAGAGAAAATAAGAATTATTCGAAATGATTTTTCCTCCCTTGACAATTCTCATTTTGAATTTCAGTCATAAACTATATTTTTGAATGGTGAATATAAAAATTTTTTTTAATAAAAAGGAAAATTATATAATTTTATTACTTTTTGCCCCCTTTCGTTCTAAAAACAATGGATGTAATGTTGCACCAGAATTTTCTTATTTTTGAGCCCTTATTTCTCAATGCTTTCTGACTCTTTCCCCTTTTTTAAGTTTCATTTGACTTGTCTGTACAACTACACTATACATTTATACAGTGATTTTCTGTAGTGTTTTTAAAGATGGATGTATGTTTGTGTGTGACAGAACGGGTTTAGTATGAGGAACTGGTTCCACTGCTTATATTTATTAACTTTAAGGAAGAATTATTGTGTAGGTTTAGAGCGTGCCCTGAAAAATTGATTTACAAGATGATTGATTTAGTCATATGATTATAATGGAGTCACACGTTTTTTCTGATATGGAAAGGTGTGATAAAGGTTATGATTTAATTGGTGTCCCAGAATTAAAACAAGATTTGAATTTGCCGCCCTTTTTGCATTGTGCTTTGAAATTGTTCTTTTTCCAGGATTGCCAACAATTTAATTAAAAATGGTGGCAAATTGAAAATCTTGGGTTACTTTTGGGACACCCCATACATAGGTCAGAATCATTTGGTTTGTGTTATTTAAAAATTTTTGAGTTTGCGGCCCTTTTTGCAGAGTAGACAACCCATGTGGGCTCTTCTTTCGAAATTTGTGACCGTCAAATTCTCATTGTTTTTGAAATATAGTTTAACATAGTATGAAATTTATATAATAGTAGTAGTATAAAATTAATTTTATATTATTAAATAATTAATTAAATATATTAATGATAAGATAAGTGATAATGTAATATTATGTTTAATAATAATAATAATGTGATATTTAAGTATAAATGTACTAGTATAAAATTTAAAACTAAACTTCCAGTTGTCAAATTGTTCTTCTTCCAGGATTGCCAACAATTTAATTAAAAATGGCGGCAAATTCAAAATCTTGGGTTACTTTTGGGATACCTCATACATAGGTCAGAATCATTTGGTTTGCTTTATTTTCAAAATTTCCTTTTCCCTTTTTGTGTTTCCTACATGCAACCTCTTGCTTCTAAAACAGAAAAACTATTCATTGTTTGGAGGCAGGTGTCAGCTAACGGGTAATAACAAAAAAAGGAAAAAATTCATTAAAATGAGTGAAGGTGATCAATTTGTAAATGTTACAGCTTCACATTTCCAGACGTGTAACTGAGTAAATATGAGCATAAAACATCGGACTGTCGTGCTGTCGAGTCTCGGGGAAACAAAAATAGGTTTCATGAAGATGACACCGTCCATCGTGGCCTGGGTCCAGTGAAAAATTTTCATGTTGTAATTAAGCGCTTCAAATGCAAAACACATTTCTCTTGTGGGAAAAACATCTGTTCAGCCATAATGAAAATTCTCATTCCTGCCACCCCATTATGAATATTTGGAGGATCCTCTTGGTCAGGAAAATGCGACGACGCATTCGTATCGCTTACGTAGAACAAATAAATAAAATAAAATAAATAAGAGGAGCTGTAGGAGGTTTGGGGGTTGAGGGGGTTCTAAGAGCGAAAATTTAATAACGGACCAAATCAAAGGACTATTGCAATAAACGAGGGTCTAAAGAAGGCCATGAATATTTTATGATGTTTGACTCAAAAGACCAGGAAACGGAAAAAGGTGTTTCGGAAAGATTTTATCAATCTTGAGAAGCGGAGATTGAAAAGTAATTGAAAACTAGGGGTTTCCAATTTGGTTGTATTTATTTCGAAATGGAAAGATGTTGCGAGATAGTTTGGGTCTGGTTTCCATGGGGAAGGGAAAAAAAATTTTTTTGAATGTCTTTTTCTCATGGACACCTAAAATTTAATTTTCAGTTTTCGTTTCCAGCCTAAATTTTTCATTTTTTTTTGAATCGGAGTTTAGGTAAAAAAGGAAAGACTATTCCCAGTTTTTCCTCTTTTTATAGAAAAGCTTTTTTCCCGATTATTTATTTAACGGTTTGTTCTTAAAAATTTAGTTTTGATCCTTTTCTGCTTCTTTTTTCTTGCGGAGGAGATGACATTTCACTTTTTCCTGTAAGTTGTCGGTTGACCTACATACTGAACCCGATGTGCTGGTTATGTTTGATGATTCCGTAAAGCGCCGGAAACTGTTTCGTATCTTGAATCGCATAGTTAATGTTATATGTGAGATGAGATGATTAAAACTTTATTGATAAATACTGATTGTTTACATAAAAGCGTTTCACTCCGACACTGAATAACTGCGAGCTGCAAAATTCAATACTCAAACTCAAACTGAATACCTGGCGATGAGTGACCTGTTTATATATCTTCACCTAAGCTAAGAATAGTCTCGAAGTTCCCAGAAACCCGTACTCGAACTTTCTAGAAGCTTCTCTTCCCATAAGCTTAATATGGGAAGGAGTTCTCAGTGATTCGAGACCATTCTATACTTTTCTTTTTGTCCTGTCGCTGCCTGCGCCGCATTTTGTTTTGTTTTTATTTTTATTCGAAATGTTTTCGTTTAGCGGCTTAGGTCGCGACACTTTCGTCACATTATACATTGCAAGTCTGGTTTCAGTAGTTAGTTAGGTTGGTACTATTGATACAGTTAATCAGCTCCTACCTTTTGGGAACTTATAAATAATATAAACCTTTAGAATTCATTTTATAAATATTGCACATTTAGGAGAAACTCTGGGTAACGTGAACATTAACGTTTTATGAAGACATTATTATTAAAATATTCTCTAAGCCTAATAAATAATATTAATATAAATTTATATATAAATAGGAATCGAGATTTTACCCTTGAAAATTTTGGGTATACAGTAATAAACTAAAAGTTACCGCGAACGGGAACTTAGGTTTGGGTTCATGTCGAATATATAGGTTGTGAAAAATTGTCCAAATAATTCGCGTAAAAAGAGACTCGTCTGTGATTAAATAAATGAAAAATTAGTTGATGTGGAAATTTAGGAATGTGCATTATATTTGAAATGAGAAATTCGCATTTCTTTTTACACGTTTTGCTTCCACTATTTGGTAACAATTTTTGTGTTGATAATGTACTAAGGGAAGGACCTTATTCTATATGTAAATCACACCCTTAGCTCAGATCGATTCGCGTATTTAAAATTTATGGCAGTGGCTGAGGAATTTCGGAATCGCGAAATCGTTGAACCGCAACATTGAAAAGGTTGCCGACCGCTTATTCAGAGGTTACCAACCTATTTCTGTTATTAAATAATAAAAGGAGAGATTGAAATGATTAAAATTGTAAACGTAATTCTCGCGTTTACGGTTTCCTCAAAAACTACAAAACTAATTAAAATTAATCAGTATAAATGAGTTGATGTTAAAAGTGAAAGACAAAAAGTATTTTAATTAGCGAATGGTAGAGGATTAAGTAGATAAAATATTTTTTTATCTCTTTTTTATGCGATGTAATCCGTTAGTTATGGATTGCGTACACGAGACAGCCGCGTTCCGAGACTGAAAGCCACTTAAAATCGTGTCGAAGATCTTTTGTTGAGTAATTCGTAATTGACAAATAACAAAACAAACAAAGGCATACCTTTAGTAAAGTTTTAGAAATACGTCATCAATGATTTATGGGTTTTTATCTTTGAGCGAATCCATCAAGGGATTATTAGAAATCCATAAATTATGTTTTGGCAAGTTTTTTGTCGTATTTATCTTGTCTTTCCCTCCAACATTTCGGAAGATAGCTTTCATTTGATTGAGTCTTCTAAACTTGAAAAAAGTTGAATGAGCTTTATCTACTATTGTAGATTTACTGTTTCGGCGAGATTTAGGTGGTTGTAATATTAATAAAAAAAAACTAAGAATGACCCATACAAAGGCGAAGTATGGGTGCAACAACCCTGCTCATAATCGTTATTTGGGTCACTCCTTCGCCCTGTTGGATCCTGTCCGTGCCTGAGGTCAGGATCCCAACCTCAGGCGCGATTGCACCTGATAACTATATATTTTTTCCTTTCCAATTCGTAACATATATAAATAACGATCACCTGAAATAGTATGAATGTAAAATAATATAAACAAGTTAATAAGAAATAAAAGTAAAAATATATAAAGAAATCAATAATTTATAATAAAAATTATGTAGTAATAATATGTTTTGACCTTATTCCACCAGAGGACGTTAAGGGTTAATAAGTAACAATAAACAAGTCATAAATATAAATTACATTAAATACAGAAACAATAGTATAAAAATAGAATAATAACAAGAGATAGTAAACAATATAAAGTATGCAATTACAAATATAATTGTAATTATAATAAATAATTAAAACAGAGAAAAGTAACAACTAATAAAAATGTATATGTGCAAGTAAATAAATATCTGAAAATAAAAGCGATATAAATATACATATATACAAGTCAGTTGGGTGGTAGTAATAATGGATATTTATATTTTTGCTTACTGAAAGACCTTGAAATTAATTTTTTGTAGTATTTGACCATCGAAGAATCTTCGTTTTAAGTGTTTCGTATCCTCTTCTTCTCATTTTTTAAAATCAAATTACTGTTGCTTTCTACTTATTATTGTCATCACTACAGCTTTTCGTAATCTAATTCCTGGGGTCAAGTCACTAGTCTGTTCCTTAAATCCTTTAAAAGCCAGACGAACTGCTTAATATATCACCCAGAAATAGGTGGCGAGAAGAAATGTATAGTAGAGCTCCTCTAACGCTGATATCTGTTGCTCTCATTTCGGAGGCAAAAGGGAAACTTAACTACTTCCCGAAGTAGTTCAACTGGTTAACTCCTTAAAAAGGATCGACAGTCGAAGTAGAGAAAGCATTTCTCGCCCGGGATGCGAGAGAACTCTCATGCATTAAATATTAAATAAAGATAGGTCCTATTGGGTTTGCTCGATTGCCATCACACGTCAAGTGTGAACTGTAGCAGGTGTTCCTCGGGAACCAATTATTACAAATCTCTTTCGAAATGTGTAACAGCAGTTAAGAAAAGGAAGAAGGAAAACTTGAGAATTCTGCCCCCCCGCGGTATATGTCCCCGAAAATCTCGCTGTTTTTTTTCTCTTTGTGTTTTGAAAATTAAGAAGCTTTTCCTACTTTTTTTGTTGTATAGAAAAGGCTTTTGTAACGTCGTTTTATACTTTACTACACCTTTTGTTGTGCTGTAGTATCTTTAGCGTTAAACGAAGCCTGACTGAAAGTATTTATGTAGTTGAAAAATGGTGTGAGGAAGTTTTTACGAAATCAGAATATAAAGTTACGTGACGGAGAATACCTTTTGTCAAACACTGTATAACTCTGTCTCTTAAGTCTTTACGTCAGGGCGTTTAAATGCTTCCGTAATGAAAACAATTCATCCGGTGAGTGGAGAGTTTGCGCCGAACTGTCTAATTTAAATTAGTTGGCTCTTAGCTCCCCGTGGGTACATCTATATTCAGACTTCCAGCTTTATTAACTCGAGGAAAATGAAATTTCCTTATCTGAAATTTGACCCTTTCAAAGACAAGTTCACCCCCTGAATCCCAGGAAAAATTTTTAATGAAAAAAAGCTCCGCATACAGTAGTTGAAGATGTCTGCTGTTTTGAATCTTTTATTTTTAGACATCCATCTTATTTATTTTCCTTCTTCACATTTTTTCAATATACTTTGACTGAATGGAATTATTAGCTTGTTCATGAGTTGACCATTTGAAGGAGATCTCTACAAAATTGGTTCAAATCTTCTTTAATAATTTTTGAATTTTAATTGGGAGTGTTCTTCTCGTTTTCAGGGCTTCAACATTTTTAAAGTTAACTGTATGTGAGTTTCGTTCATTATTATTATTTTTAAATATTATTAACGAAAACGATAACAAAGCGGCTTGAGACTCTTTCCTTGAGCTTCTTATAACATTCTTGATTGCGTTTCAACATTTTTCCCTCCTTTGATTTCCTTTAATGTATACAGTGAAGGAGCTATAAACCTTTTGACGTAGTTATTTATTGTTTTCTCTTTTACTATTTCGTTTCATTCATTTGTCTTTAGAAGTTATATTTATTTATTTTTGTAGTCGTGCTACTTTGAAAAGTGTTTTGAGAGTTTTATGTTTTTTAAGAAACGTGTCGGGTTTCTGTGTCTAGAATTCACCGAGCTAATGGATAATTGCCTATAAAATGAAATTAAAGATGGTGTTACCTCAAAACTGCAGTATATTATCTACCTAGGCCAGGGTGGCGAACCTTTTTTGATGTCCGTGCCACAAAGTCATAAAAATTCTGATTTTGAATAGGTGACGTGCCACAATAAAATTTCATTCGAAGTGTTAGCGTGGTAAGACTATACATAAGTATAAATAAATAAACAAATAAAAGCAATTCTTCTTTAAACAATTTTATCTAATGCGCATCTTTATATACTTCGAGAGAATCCCGGCAATATTTTAATACTAAAATGTATAATTTGACAGTTGTAGTTATCGTACTAATATAGGTATTCAGGTCAAATTTATATTATAAATTAAGTGTAGGTTAATAATTTTTAATTCATTTCTGCCAAAAAAAAATTATTTTGTTTTTGAGCGTGCCATCAAAATTTTCAAACGTGCCACAGGTTTGCCATCCCTGACCTAGGCTACTAGGGTGTTCTCTTGAAGTGCTGGAAACTGTTTAAAGTTATCAATTTTTGAATTATCTACAATAGATTGGATGGCGGGTCATTTTCAAAATAAATTTTTTACGTGGGCCGTGGTTTATATTCAAATGTAAGTTAAATCGTGCTGTATATATATTTCGATTCGGCCATCTTTTAGGACCACGCTATTTCAACATTTTTCTTTTCGCCCCTTCCAATACTCTCGCTGTGTTCCTTCTTTCTCTTTTTCGTCCATTTTGTTCCTGTTTTTACCTTCCGCTTTTCCTGTAAACTTGCTTCTTCTATTTTCTTCCTCAGGGTATCCCTTAGGTGCAGGTCTTCAACTGTGATCCCTGTCTCTTTCTATCGTTTCCACGAACCATGCCGGCTTTATTTTTCTCTTCAGGAAGTGTGTAATATCCGGTTTAGACAGCTTGAGCTCTGCCTCACAGAATACACTATACATATTTTATTTATATTAATATAAATATTATTATATTGTTGCTTTCTCGGGTCGCAAAAAAGGCCGCAGGTTGTCGATCCCTGATCTAGATAATATTTACGTCACCATTTTGTTTCTTAATATTTATCTATACCGCGATAGTCTTTATGTATAGACTCCTAATATTTGTCCCGTCTATTACTCTCTGATTACAATATCGTCTGCTAATCGATACTAAACAAATGGTTTAATAGTAATTCCAATCACGTTTGTTTTCGTATCAATTACGATTATCTCTATAAAATGTTCATTGAGCTGTGCATTATTTATGAAAGATGTTGAAAGTATTATCACTACTTATGAATCCTTACAAACAGTAAAACTGTTTGTAGTGAGAGACCCGTAATGACAAAACGAAGAGTATTTAAATAATTAATGTTACTCTTAAATATCTCATAAATAACGCACACTGTCATGACAAGTTAAATCTTATTAGGAATGTGTTCCACCGAATTTATACTTGTTTCATAATTCATATAATAGTTATAATTTCATGTATCAGAATTTTAGGAGAGTAACCGATGTAATAAATCTATCTCTAATCTGTTATTCTTGGGCTGTTGGTACAAGTTTAAATAAACGATTTAAATGTAGACTTGTAAAGAGGTTAAAAAGTAATAAGTTTAACAAATAAAAGTGTTTTCAGAGAAAACTGTTTCCGAGTTTCTACCGACCGAAAGCTCTAAAAAGTTTCTTAAAACTCGATAAGAAAATAAAGACAGGAAAACACCTGAACGACTACGTAACAAATAAGAATCACTCGATTACATTAATAAATTACTTAACAGGGGAAATAAATTTTCGAATCCTTTACTAAAGTACATTTCACTTGACATTAAGTAAATTTGGTAATCGGTAACATTTAAAAGTAGAAGAAACTGGATGGGGGTCGGTTTGTCTGCTTGGATGGTGTGATGCTGATTAGAGGTTTTGAGTTTTTGAAGAGTGACAGAGAAATGAAATTTAGGATGGTACTCCAGACATCACAAGACGTTCTTGTAGAAATCTTAGTATATTTGCATCAAGAAGAGTTTATAATAATACAAAACCAAAATGGAGTTGTATTTATATGCGTCAGATAAAAGCCGGTAGAATGGGTATCCAGTAGGAAGACAGCATTTTTGGGAAAGGACAGTGGGGCTCAAGCGAGGAATGAATGAAGTGGTTTGAAAGGTTGACTGGAGATACGGTTATTGTTTTGGAGAAGAACAAAGAATCCAGCACTCTCTAGCTGTAAACGCTACCAACCTAATAAAATTAGGAGGAAAATTATTGTATATATTAATAAAAATGTATTGTATAGTTTAGCCCATTAACGCCCAGGTATAGAAATTTTTTGAAAACCTTTTGAAGTCTGGCGTAAAAAAAATTCAAAAATGACGGTTTTCCGGGACATTGCTGTCCTCATTCAAGGACACCGGGATATAATGACACCAAAATTTGACTGTGGCTCATTTTATTTTGGTTGAAATTTCAATTATAAGTGTTTTATGACTTTGTTCTATAACATCTTGAGTGTCTGCTAATTTTTTTCTGCAGCGATACCTCCAACAGGATGTGGGGAAAATAATTTTTTGTGGTATGTCAGGATTCAAAAAAAAGACTAAGATACATAAAACTTTATTTTAATTTCGACCGCACTCGTCAATACCTAAAAACCAACTGTCTGCCTCGTCCTAGGCGCCACAGCGTTGGACCAGGATGACTCATCGTC
Organism: Columbicola columbae; assembly: GCA_016920875.1. Lineage (NCBI taxonomy): Eukaryota > Metazoa > Arthropoda > Insecta > Psocodea > Philopteridae > Columbicola > Columbicola columbae. Next base: position 8,978,261 of record JADMLL010000005.1, on the reverse strand, counting down.
ACCTCTCGCTGGTGACCATTTGTCTCAATGCCAAAACGGCATATCTACTACATTTTATGGACCGATGTATTTTAGGGAAAATCATGCTGTTGTATCAAGAACTATTCTACAACTCCTGATTATGAAAAAGTGAAAAATTGTACCTACTCATACAGAAAAGGTGGCTGTTGGTGTTTTAAAAAAATTCCTCCAGAAAATGAACCTGAGGAGCTTTTAAAAAGTCCTAAAGTTAGTGTACTAATTTGAGGACGCAGGGTGGGTATGGGTTAATAACAAATACTTTTCTGAAAGAAGTGAGAAAGCAAAACTGTAGAACACAAAAATGGGCATCAGCTAATATCATTCTTTGGAGACTGCTATACAAAGTTTGAGATCTCCGCATCAGCATCAAAGTTTGAGCTTAAAGTTGGGCATTTCAGAAGGTAATAAAAAGTGCATAAAAAAAATGTCTTGAGTTAAGAAAGAAAAATTATAGGCAGGAAGAAAGTTCTCGAGTTTTGAAAGTCAGATTTTGCTGTTGTCAAATGGGAGTTTACGGATAAAGAAAACAATAAAAAGAGAGAGAGAGAGAAGAAAAGGATCAGAAGACAAACTTTTATAACCCTTAATTATTTCGGCTGGAGTAAACGCTGAAAAACACATTAAAATTGAAAACATTTCCTCTCGGGAATGCCACAAGAAAACTTTTTATTGAGGTTTCCACCAACAGTGTCGCAGACGCTGAAACCTCGGCTTTTCTCACCCACTTGAACGGATTAAAGAATTCAAAACACGGCCAAAGTTTCCCTCCGTTTTTCGTGTTGAATATGACGTGTCTACATGTGCAAAACCGTGAGCTGTGAAAATCTTGAAGCTGCAGGCAGTCAAATACAACAGAAAAATATATTTAGAGGATTTGCAGTGTCAGAAAAAGGTGGCAGATGCTAAAGGCGAACGGGAAAAATTTATTCACCGACTCAGAAGAATAAGACGAAATCGCAAATGCTTTTTGTCAAGACGACTTACAGAAATATACAGATAGGAAAAACGAAAACATTGTCAAGAGAGAAACTGTTACACAGTAATAAACGGTTCCTGTGGCAAAAAATGAGTATAGCTGCAGATTTATACTATTCGCAGTCGAGATTTTCCAACAAAAAAAATTTAATCGAAAGCTTGAAACTTTTTTATTTATTTATAGCAGAGTCATTGACCCACTTTATAGTTTAAGTGATTCATTTAAATACTTAAGTTATAAACTACAATATCAGCAAATTATAAATATAAATATAAAATGGTGGTGGTTTTAATGCCGTCTTTAATTTTTGGGTATAACAGGTTGCGGGAGGAGGATTCGAACTCACGATCATCGCGTCCAAGTCAGGAACTTAACCACCACACTACTTCTCCCACAATATAAGTATAAAATGAATATTATGAGTATATATTAAAAAATTAATCGCAAATGGTTTAAAAATGATTAGTTCAATGTTTAGGATGTCGTTGATGGTCTTACTGGGAAACGTTTCTAAGTAGAGATGTGTTTGTATAAACTTCTACTTCTTTCATAAATAATGCACACTTTAAGTATACTTCTAAACAATTATCTGTGTCCGAATCTAGTGGTATTTTTATCTATAGTAGGCCTACTCTTTGCTGGGTTCTGAATATAACTCTCTTAGAACGGTCTCTGCTGTTGGATTCTGGCCCAGCCCCGAATTATATGTGTTCATAATATTGTTCGTTTTAGAGTAAAAGTTGAAAATACTTTTAAGGTAGAAGGTAAAATTATAAAGAGAATAATTTTTTTATACAGATAGTTTTGTAACTGTAGACAAAGCCTTTGGTGTTTTTGACTGAAAATGATGTCGGATCTCAAATGAAAGAGAAAGCAGCGATTGTTTCCCGGGGGCGGGTGAGCTTTTACATAATACTCGAAAAAGTTTTCTTGTGTTAAAAGAGTTTTTCATTATTAGTAGAAACAAAGGTAAAACCTTTCGTGGCCTCCGAAAACCTTTTTAGAAATTGGGATTTTGCAGGTCAACGAATGTAGAAAGTTTTGTTTTACGCGTTTAGAGGTTTGGGCTTGTACTTCTTTCATAAATAATGCACACTTATAAGGAATTTCGTTTAGAAAGTAATGCGAATTCTAAGTAAGAATTTAACTGGTCGAGGTTTTGTTAACGCGGTTTGTAGATTTCCCGTCAAGGGCCACTTTTTACCAACCCCTGTTGGTTTAGTCAACTTTGAGTTATTTCCTGTAGTTTGTTTATGAATTCTAAAGTCGTAGACTATTTTATTCGGAGTCTTAGTGGGAGTCTCATCTCCGAAAGGAAAATTAAAATTTGAAATATTTGGTTTTTAGTCGAGGGAAAAGTCCCTTAATATCCTGCTGGAGAAAAATGTGTCAGCAGTGCTGTCTCAAAAGGAGCATAACAGTTCCGAAATCGTTAGAGGAACTTTTAAGGAAATTGGTCAGAGTCCAAGGAATTAGAGCTGCAGTGCTGCCGCTACACTTGAAGAAGTGTAAACAATCGCAATGCTAACTAGTCTTTTAGAATATCGAAATTGAAGTTGTGCGTGATGGAAGGAAATAAAGCTTTTTCATAGTTTTCCAGGGGGATTGAATTTTTCTTTTTCTTCCTTTTTTTTGGATTCTTACTCGTTAATGGGGAAAAAATTTAACCGAATCGATCGTAATCAGAATTTCTTTTCTTTCTTCGACTGTAGTCACGTTTTAGTTTCTTAAAAGTGTAATTTTAAGCTGGAGAATGGTTTCGTAGCCTGGAGTTTTTTTCTTTATTTCAAAAGTAATGCACGTTTTCAGATGTATTACATTTCGCGGTATACACTTTGTGTCGTTCGCCACATTCCTAATTCCGGAATGGGTACAGTGAAATGAAGCATCCGACAACCGAAGCTAAATTCATTCAGCCCCGGACCTCCATACCATTAAGATCCTTGCATTTTCCGTTTTGATTCTAAATTATAGTTATAATAACATTTTATATATCAATATACATATACGTTATACAATCATTCGTTCACCTACAACGACACAACCTGGCTCCGACAACTTCTATGGGGGATTAATTCTTGCAAGTAGTGTACACTCTTACACTTCAATGAGACCATTTTTGGATCACGTGTTTAGTAGAATACTCTCTCAATTTCTGGCTATGTTCTGTTTTCCTCTCTTCCGTCCATTTCGGCCCTGATTTCGTCTTAGGTTTGTCCTGGAAATTTGTTTTATACTTGTTCTTCAGGGTGTCTCGTCTTTGTATGTTCTCTGTTGTGACCACCACACCGGCTTTGTTTTTCTGCTTAAGACATGTTTGAAGATCCGGTTGGTCAGTCTTCTTGAGTCCATTCTCTCTGTTTTTATTTTTAAACTCTGGATCGTTTATGTCACGTGATTTATAGACTACTACAAGTGTTTAGTGTTTGTTTTATGTTAAACTATAAACAAGACAGTTTAGATGTGAACAGGAAATGGGCTATACGGTTTTTATATAAAAATGGCAAATAATAATTTGAAACTGTTTAAGGTGGCATATTTTGTTGGAATTGGAATTGACGACAGGAATAAATTAACCGCGATTCGACGAAACACAAAATTTCCATCATGGAAGCTCCCCATCGAATACCCAAAGACAATTTTTTTTTCTTATTTTTTAATCGAGCTCTGGTCGTGACTCGGGGGCAGAAACCCGTTTATATAAGTCATCCATCCAGGAAAGATGGTGTGTATAATGTAGTTTGTGTTCATTTCAGATTAAAGTCTAACGAAAGAACCAACGAAGCAAATAATAATAGATCATCTAATGGCCCGACCTGGGATGACAAGATGGAGAGGGAAAAGCAGCACAGCCGGAACCGAAGGGTAAGGATTTCTGTTTTTCTTTCTTTTTCCTTCAAAATCATGTTCATTCGATAAATTCTGATTAAGGAAATGTGATGAAATGAATGTCGGATTTTCGTTGGGGAATTAATGAAGGGAAAGGAATCGTCGAAATTTTCCTAAAATCAATCAAGGCAACCTTGGTGATGTCTCTTTTTTTTCCGATTCCTATTTATTTATTGAAATCGTGTCGTTGTCAACGGGAAATCGATTTGAAACGACGTCACGTATCTCATGCACACAGGGCTAGTACAAATACGGTCGTCCGCGTGAAGATAATTGGATTTTAGTGTAGCGAAATTAAACCGAATAGATATTTTAGTTGTTCATTATCCGTCGACCAGGAACTCAATCTGGGGATTCGCTCTCGTTGAACATTTTTTGATTTTTAAATATTTGTATTTCTCTTTTTATGTAACTCGTGTTTTCCATTTCCGATTTTGAATAAATTATTTTAGCCCATGTTTCGGTGTTGTAAGACTGGATCTCAATTTTCATCAGAATTTTTTGGTTTCTGTCACATATTCTGATCCCTCAACTCTGATGTGTAGAGTTTTGTTTAATTAATTCTTACTGTAGTTTGGAGTAATTGGCTATAATTCTTATTGTAGGTGTTAACGATTCTTTGACACCTTTAAATGACCCCCATTCCGTTGCTGTCTAAAAGGATTTCGCATCACAGAACTCAACTTTCTAACTGTTTCTTCTCTGTGGTATTTCTTTGAGCTTCTAACTTGTTGTCTGTTTGTTTATGTAAGCTTAACAACGTAAAACATGCAAATCTCGTGTTGTTTTAATCTCTTGAATGTCACCTGGCTGTGGAGAAGTTGAGTGCTCGACAAAGAGCTGGAGGTTCATGAGATGAACTAACTCTCCTTTCCCTCGCCAAAACTGTATTGTATATAGGAGTGTGCATTAATTTTGAAATATGGTGCTGTTATTAGCTAATAAAGTATTCGTTAGCTGGAAGATGATGGGACAATGAAACCTTTTTAGTCTCACTAGTCGATTCAAAAAGCTTTTGAATTTCGATTATTATTATTATTATACAAAACTATATTGATTAGAATATATATAGGCCTACAGTAAATAATATTAATGAAAACAATCATGTCCTATTATGGGTCAAAAGCCTCTCCTATTTCTTTCTATAGGTTTCTGTTTAACCCAAGAACATACCATTCAGGTCTTCGGTGTCCAAAATTGTTCCCTTTTCTGTAGAGATTTATTTTTATTTTTAAGTATAAAATAAATAATATTACCCACACTCGGGCTGCTATTCTCGAATTTATGCATCCCATGCATTTTTACTACTAACATTTACATACAGAAGTCAAAATTTATAATTATAAGCAAATAAAATAATAAATATTAAATATAAATATAAAAGTTGATTGATTAAGTTTTTGTAAAAATTAAGTCAAATATACACATTATAAATATTTTTAAGTATGAATTTTGAAGCCCAGAACTTATTCCAGCGCAAAACACTGAATGTACGATGGTCTTTAATAACGGATGACATGTTCCATAAAAAGAAAGTCTTCCATTTTCTTGGAGTTTCTTATTCTAAATTTTGGGTCTAAAAATGAAAGCTGAAATCTATTAGAAAATAAGACTGTGATGGTGTTCGAAAACTGATTTATTAAATAAAAGTAGAGGAGGAGGAGGAGGAGGAAGATGGCGTTTCCGAAAAATTACTTTTCTTATGCGAATTCCATTAAAGTAATTTCTACATTAATGGATATTAATTGTAAAAAATGTAATTTTCTTATTAAGATTGACGTGAAGGCTTTCGAGCTTTCGAAAATTTTCCAGGGAACATCCCTTTCGATAAAAAATTTTATTTCTCAGAAGATAACATGAAGCCTAAGAAAATTTTTCACTCCTCCCTGCCGTCAGAAGAAAAAAGAAAACTCGATTTCAAAATCACTTTGATTAAGTCAGCCAGCTTTTGATTTTACGCTCGGGGTAGGATGGGTGCGTGGGGGCTGAAAGCTTCCTCCCTCTGGGCTTTTGTTTTTGAAACTTTTTCTGTTAAGAACCGCTTTAGAGATGGTGCTTAGGTTTTTGTTTTTGTTCTTTTTGTTTTGTTATTTGAACTTTAAATTGCTCTAAACATGCTGCTGTTGAAGTTTCGAACTCGAGGAATAAAAAGTATTAAGTGGGCTTTGGAGGAAAAGTTTTTTTTTCAGTAAGCTTATTTCATTCGCTTTCGAAATCAGATGGAAACATTCGAGAGAGAGGGAAGGGATAGATGAATTTTTGTTCTTTTTGTTTTATTTGGCTTTCAAAAATTTTTGAAAAGTGGAGTCATTAAACCAAAAATAAGGAGAGAGAGAGAGAGAAACCTCAAGGAATAAATTTTAAAACCAATTTGAGGTTGGGAATTGAATCGGTTAAAATTCATTTCGAATTCTTTTACCCGGAGCGGGGGGTGGGCTTTCCCAAGGGGTGGGAGCGGGGTTTAAAAAGAAAAACTTCATTAAAAGCATCTCATTTGTTTTCCTTCAAACGTTCTGTGGGAAAAAAAGTAATTTATAAAAAAAATATTTATTATCTTTTTCTCTTTTTTTATTTTGTTCTTTCCTGCGCGATATCTAAATGAACTCTAAAACTGATAGATTCCTTCAGACCTTTTCTCTAGACCCTTTTCTCTCTTCCTTTCTTTTTTTTACTCAATTTTGAATTTCTCCATTATTTCTTATTGAACCTTTCTACGGAGTCTGAGTTGATTAGTATTTAAATTTGAGACGTCTTGAAATATACGAGGAGATGGTCTTTGTTTTTATTCGATTTTTTGGAGAAGTGCTATAAAAAAGTTTTTCTCTGTGGAGGGTAGTGCAGAGAGTGAAGGAAATGGAAGGGAGATTCCTCTGGGTTTTTATTGTTTAAGCTTATTCGATATCGAAATCGTTTTAGTTGTTTCGTGAAAGATGGAGATTGCTTGTCTCATCTTGTGCTTAAAGAAGTGGTGAATTGGGTTCAAAATTTGAGTCGTTTTTCTAAAATTGAGTTTGAGTGTTTGAAACACTGGACTTTTGGAGTGGAGTGTTTGAAAAATTGACGAATTTTTAGGTATGCTAAATACTCAATACTATAAAGTAGTATATTTCATATAAGTCGGAGATTAGTAGCGTAAGTAGGTTTATAATGGGTCAGAAAACTATGAGTTGTATATAACGACCCTGGCTGTCGGTTATATGATGACCAGAATTACCAATGTTTTGAATTCTATGTGTTCTAAATTTGGGGTTGAAATGAGATTCAAATACGGTTCATCAACCCCAAGAGATTGTTGATGAAAGAACAGAAATAGTGGAAGAACAGTCAGTAGTCCAGAGGCAATTCTTTTGGGTGCAGTGTTCAGTCACTCAGTCGAAGTCAAGAACAGTGTTCAATGCTCGTTAGTCCGTCTGACTGTTAGTGGTACAAAGTTTAAAAGTACCTGGTGAAATCGTGTTAGTAGTAATTAGTATAACAACGAACAAACTTTATATCAATTTGAGGGGGCTTATAGTTCATTTTGATATTTCAAATATTCCTGAAGTGTTTACTACAATTTGTGTCAGAAGTAGTGAGATAGTCTATAGCAGTTCTACACGTCTAATGATTACAAAAACCTTTTTAAAGTTTTTAAAAGTTAATTTTAATACATAAACATAAAAAACACTTTAATAATATATATAACATAATAACAGTAACCATTGGATTTTATTAGTATCCCTTAGTAAGTTGAATGTCTAATTTGTTGAGCATCCGGAGTGTTGGGAGGATTTTTGTAAATAGGAACGTGCTCGAGCGAGCTTTTCTTCTTCCTTGCATACGTTCAGGAAAAAGTATTTTGAATAAGTGAGAATCACACACCCAAAACGTCTTCTAAATCTTCTGATAGAGAATTGGTAAGAAGTTGTCGATGCGTGGTTTATTTATTCATTATACTCTCAACATCTCGGTTTTGCTAATTAGAATACTCCTAATTGTCTATATACTCGTCTGCTTCGTATGATTCTTTCCCCTCGTTCACAGTTAATCACGTCGTCTGCTGTTGGCTGCCGTGTTTCCGAATCCCCTGTTTTCACACGATGACGTACATCCCATCCTTATCTTTAATCGGTTTGTTATCACAAAATCGTATAATTCGGTATTGAAGATCTATATCAACTTCAACACTGGTTTGAAAGCTTTACTGGTACCACAGCAAGCTCGATAGTTGTACTCATTCCGTCAACAACAAAAAAGGGAAATTTGAAAAATTCTTTTTTTATGGTGGAACATAAATTTGTTTGTGAGGGCACTGTCGCGATCGGACAATGTTGGTTCGGTAGTTATTCTCTTTATGATGAACAAATAACAAAACTTGAAAAAGTTTTAACATAAAAAAGGAATAATAAATAAAACCGCAGTCGAAAGAAGTCCAAACAAAGATACAGAATAAAAGAATGTCATTCTTCACGGGCTTAGTCTTGGGAAGAGGATGAAGAAAAGAAGTTTTGCAATTTTTTCTAAAAACGTCAGAAACAATTTTTAAAAGTGAAAAATAATTTTTGAACACCTTACAGTGGAGCAATCGTTTGACACTTACTTAAATTTGTGAGAAATTGTTTCACACTTTTGTGACGCAATTTTCAAAAGCTTTTAATTGAATCTGTTGCCACTGAAAGAGTTTTTTTAGAAAATAAATTTTGTTCTAGAAGCGATTTTAAAATTCCTGTGGGTTTGTATTTCGATTCAAATAATTATGCGAAATATTTATGAATGAGTTCAATATAAAATGAAAAATTTGGGCTTAATTTTTACAATATGTGATATGTATTGCTCTTCTGTAGGAGTGAGCAACCTTTCTAAACAGAGATCCAATTTAAATTTAAAAATTTTCTGCCTGACCGCACAAATTTGTAGGAAAAATTAATTTTCAATATAAAAAACTATAATATTACCTTCTTGACAATAATATTGCTCTCGCGCCTTTCAAGAAACACAAGAATTGCTGAAATTGCTAGGTAACAGCTTACCAGTCTGACTGATTGTGTGACAGAAGCAAACACAAAGAAGCACAGACGGAGTGCTTTCGTATTGCATGTTTGAACAAGTCGCCGACAATGAGTAACTCGTCACAAAAAATTGTTTTGGTTTAGTATGTACTACCATTTTATTATAATTAATATTATAACAATATATATATGGAAGGAAGTCAATAAAACAAATTAAATCTTAAGAAATGTTTGGCGGACCGCGTGTTGCTCATCCCTGATCTACTGTATTAAGTAAATTTCTCAAAAAATTAATAATAATAATAATAATAATAACAACAACAACTTTAACATAACAATAAATATAATAATAATAATAATAATAATAATAATAACATTTAACAGCCCGGGCGGCAGAAGGGCGAAGCCCACTCCCAAGGGAAGAGCGAAGGGGGTGGAGACGGCGAAGAGCAGCCGAGTAAAAATTTGATTTTGAAAGATAATAATAATAATAATTGTGTACAAAGTGAGATTAAGAAGAAGACGATTCTAAGTCTCTAGAACAGGGATGGCGAAGCTTTTTTGATGTCCGTGCCACAAAGTCATAAAAATTCTTTTTAAATAGATAACGTGCTGCAGTAAAATTTCATTCGAAATGTGAGCGTGGTGAAACTATACATAAGTATAATTAAATAAGCAAATAGAAAGCAATTCTTCTTTATACAGTTTTTTATTAATCAATATTTTTAATAGGATTTTTGTTGGGGTGCATAATAAGATAAAGATTTTTGTGCGTGCCATCAAAATTTTCAAACGTGCCGCTTGTGGCATGCTTGCCATTGGTTCGCCATCCCTGTCCTAGAATATTGGAGCTACTATTATTGTATATATTTTTATTATTGTATTTATCTGGCCATTTGTTTATTTATTTATTTATATTTATAAATTTAGAGATTTGTGTTGATTTCAATTTTTTTTACCCCTTCGCGTAGAGGATGAAATGGACATCGTCTTCGGTACCTACTTGATTCCTTATATATATAATCAGAATAATATCTATATATTAGATCAGGCAGGATGTAGAAATTAAAGGCGGATAATAAATTAACAGAAAAATATAACTAACGAATATATAAAATATATACTATATAATATAACTAATAAAATATATATTAACGACAAAGACCACATGTACCCAGAACGACAACGCATAAACTTTGAACCGTAGCGAACGACAGGCATGAAACTAATTTCGATTGGTCATTCGCTTAGGTCAGTTCAGGAGTGCCAACCTAATTTTAATAGCGGACCATTGGCGATTGCCAACTTATTTTTATTCAACAGTTCCTTATTCATTTTAACACTATATTATATAATTGAATAGGTAAATATTGTAATAATGAGCAAAAATGAGTGAATAAAAGCAAATCAATAATAATAGTGGTGGTGGTTTTAATCCTGTTGTTCACCCTTTTTTGGGTATAACAGGGTGCAGGAGGAAGATTTAAACTCAAGATCATTGAGTCCAAGTCAGGAGCTTTAACCACTACACTACTCCTCCCACGCCAATAAATAAATCTAAAAGTATCGAAAGGTGTCGGAACCAGGTTGAATCACTGATGATGAAAGAATGATGGAAAACACTAATTCCGTATATTTGTATTGATATATAAAATATTAGTATAACTATAATTTAGAATCAAAATGGAAAATACAAAGATGGTGATGGTGCGAGCTCCGGAACTGAAAAGAATTTGGCTTCGGTTTTCGGCTGCTTTATTTCACATTCCTGAATGAGGAATGTGGCGAACGCCACAAAAGGTTAATAGCATAACTTCAAATACGCGCAAAAAAAGACGGCGAAGGGAAAACCTGCCTTTTTGGGAATATAAGTTGATTCTTGATATTATTTGCTTTAGGTGTAAATGAACAGGTGTGTTTTATTAGCTGAGACACTATTATGTGAGAAATCGGCGTCAGAAATTTTTCTTTCGAAATTTGAAATCTTTGAAAACTGTCATTTTGATCTTTTTGCCAATTTTGACGCAGTTAGGCAGCGTAAAACTTTTCTCCGAATAAAACTGAAGAAAAAAGTTTGATACTTAATGATATAAACCTACTAATTTATCTAATTAGATAAAGTTTCTTTTTAACTTTAATGAAGAAAATGTCTTTTCCTTTTTTCTCTTTCCGTTTTTTTTCTTTCATTTGCAGAAAAGGACCTAAGGAAAATTCTTGCCTTTCTAAAGCTTGTATTCAAAAGCTTCATTGATATTGGTCAATTTTTTTTTTCTTCATCAGAACAGTTTCCTTTCTTTCTTGTGTATAGTTGTTAGGTTTCTATTTCTTCTTGTCAGTTTTGTAGTTTTATTTTGGGATCGATGAAAGATAGGAATGTAAGTCAAACGTTCGCTAAATTTATTTTCTTCCATTATTATCTGTGTTGTTAGAGTTGGGCAAAAAATTATTCTCTCGAATCTGAGAGAGTTATGGATTGCCGCCATTTATCACGTTCGCGTAATGAGGCCCTCTTCTGAAGATTTTATTTTATTTTTTTCAAATTCTGTTGCTTTTTCTCAGGTGTTTTTTCGAAATTTTCAGTTTGGGAGTTGTCTTTTGTGACGTCATCACGGTTTTATATAATATTTGAGCTTTGTTTAAGTGTTGGAGGTTGTTTGAATCCTCAAATTATCTAGATCAGGGATGGCGAACCTATGGCACGTTTGAAAATTTTGATGGCACGCACAAAAACAAAATTATTTTTTTTAGAAAGCTAACCTTTTTGATATAAATTAATTAAAATTATTAATCTGCACTTTTTTATAATTTTTATTATAAATTTCAAGTACTGAATACCTATACGATAACTACAACCGTCAAATTATACATTTTAGTATTAAAATATTGCCGGGATTCTCTCGAATTATATAAAGATGCGTATTAGATAAAATTGTTTAAAGAAGAATTGCTTTTATTTGTTTATTTATTTATACTTATGTATAGTTTTCTCCACACTAACATTTCAAGTGAAATTTATTTGTGGCACGTCACCTATTTAAAAGAAGAATTTTTATGATTTTGTGGCGCGGACATCAAAAAAGGTTCGCCATCCCTGATCTAGATGATCTGCCTATTACTACTCGGCATAGAATGGTATTAAGATCAACAGCACAGCTTCCAGTTGATCTAATATTGAAACGAATTTACAGATTTCTTACTAAAGCGGTTTAACCGTGCTTCTGGATTGGTATGGGAACATCCAGTGAGTTACAGGCTTTTAAAAGTTTTGAAACAATTTATTAATTAAAGTCTCATAATCTCAAAACTTATAATTATTATACTTTTAATTGTCTAAATGTTTGTCTTCTGACTGTGACTCGCCCACTCTTAATGATGATAATCACGTCGTCTGGTGTTAACTGTTTTTGGCTACCACGTTCACGAAAATCTTCTGAAAAATAGTTTAACGTTCGATGCTTGGAACTGATTTTCATAATATTCAGTTGGTGTTTCTCGGAAAAAGGCGTTCGGGTCAACGGCGAAATTCATTTCCGGAATTTAGTTTTACTTTTGAATTATGGGACCGAGTTCACTAAAACCTTTAGTTTAATTGCTTCTGCACTTTTCATTATTTCAGCAGTGTTTTCCTACTGTTTTGTACAACATGATGTTGGAATTATTTTTAAAGTTTCTGCTTTGTTTCAGAAAAGGCTGAGACGACAGCTAAATAGAGAACCAAAAAAAGAAAAGAAGTAATTGGTTTTAGAAAAGATTTTGAATTGCTGACCGTTTTTCGTTTTGTTTCCTGCCATCTTGAGAGCCGCAGCCGTTTTAGATTTTTTTTTTGTCTCTTTTTTCGGTTCTGTATCTCTTCATTTGCTCGTTTTCTTATTTTTTTTCCTGTGTTTCGCCCACCACCTGTTTTCAATTATTGTTCTTCTCGAGAGGCCGCGATTTCTGTTTTTTCTTCCTCTTGAGATGGAATGTAACGATTTTGCCGGTCTTTTTGCCGTCCGTGAATCAGTCTTCTAATTTCCGTGTGTTAGTTTACTCTGACTTTCTGTAACTTATTCTGCTGACACACAATATTTTACTTTACAGTGGTAGCTTGAGATACAAATTCGTTCTGTGATCATCGTTGTATGTCAAAGGAATCGTATCTCAAAGCGGCGGAAGGGAAGCTGAGCTAAGGTTTTGCCATTTAGGCATCACCTATGCAATTATCCCAAATTCGTATCTCAAATTTTTCGTCATATGTCGAAGTATAAATTTTAGAATATTTTCTGTCGTACCTTAAAAAATGTTAGGACATTCGTATCTCAAGGTACCGCTGTATTTTATACTGAACGTCGAATGATTTAACACAGCCCTCTTGATGTAATAGAAAGGACTTTAATATTTGAATCGTATCTCTCTGTAAATCTCACTATAAATTCAAATAATTTTAATGACAAAAAAATTTTTTTTCTAAAATGATAATTAACCCTCTGAAGAGTAAAGGGGGTGTGGTGGTGGAGGGAAAGAGAGAGATAGAAACGAATCCCTCAAAGCGGAATAATGGGTCCCCAAGCTAATATGAAACTCTTTTGACAAAAAAAATAAAAATGAATTGATATTTAAAGTGAGTTTCCGCGGTTGTTTCAGTTTTTTGAGCTTTTTAACTGATTCTCCTTCGTTTTCCATCTTTTTAATGTAAATTAAGTTTCGTATTAACTGCGCTATTAAGAATCTTTCAATTTGGAAGAAGAAATTATTTTTATATCCTAAGAAATGGAAAAGTTTCCTTATTTCTTAGTTACTTGTTTGAAGGGTTAGTTGTTTAAGTTACCTCTAAATTCTTATTTATTTAATAAAAGTTAAAGTAATACTCTTTATTTTGTTATTAATTAATTATGTGGTCAATAGAAATTTTTACTTAAATTTAATAAATTATTAAAAGTGTTTAAGGTGAGGATTGTTTTCGATAATATTAAGTTAACACTATGACGTCTGGAGGTCTAATATAAATTTTTAGTGTCAGTGCTGGTAGAACTGACTCTCATGCTGCCTGAGCACCAATATTTTAAACTCACAACATATGAACTTTAGTCGTAATCGTCCACATTTGTATAAAAGTATAAGATCGCCAGCGACGAATTCGCAATTTCCGAATGTGACGTCACCGGCACTCAGTCAGTATTTATGACCTCACAGTGGGGCCATCAGACGTGTTAAGGTATAACAATCAAAAATAGTTTTAGTTTAAGTTTTAGTCCCGTTTTCCATTCTTGGGTATACCAGAATGTGGCAGAGGATTCGAACTCACGACTATACTCAGGCGTTTTGATCACTATACTACAGCGAGAGGGATTGTTTACAAGCGATAATTCGTTACGGCCATCTTGTTTCTCGATTTTTCTGTTTTACCTCCCAATTGGTGACTGTTCAAATATTCGACACAGTGATTTGGGTCATAAATAGAATCCTCGATTAGTCAGTTATTAGAAAATTAAGTTCGCACACTCGAATTGAACAAAAGTTTCCAGAAAATGGAAAAATTTGAGTGGATTGGTCTTTAATTATGATTAATTAGTTTTGAAGGAGTCTCCGAATAGCTGACTAACTGATTGACTTTAGTGAGAAGAGTTGTGTGAAGTTTTTATTTCAAAGTTTGACTTTGATGGTCTAAATGAAGACACCCTAAATAGGCTCTCAACATTTTTCTTTTGTTTTAATTTTATTTTTAATTAGAAGACTGACTATGAGATGATAATTAAGGAAAGCTTGACAAACGGTAGGTAAACAATGCGGAGTTAAAAGACTTGTTTACAAGGATCACAAGGGTCATCAAGATTTTTCTTCGTCTCGTCCGGGGGCTGGGCGGGGGCACAGTTCCTTTTGAAGAAAAGAAAAGAGTCAGAAAGAAAAAGGGAATAATTAGAGTTAACGCCAACGCTGTAATTTTGTTAAACTTTTTAACAAGGCCTGGAGGGAGAATCTTTTGATGTGAATTCCAGTTTTTTTGAATTTTTGAATAATTTTTCTTCACCCATTTGCATTTTGGAAGAAAGTGACAAAGGATATTGGCTGTGAAGAAGTCTCAGTTATATTCGTCGAGGTGGAAGGCACGAAAATTGAAAACTAAGCGTTTTGCGAAAAGACAGAATAGTCATACATGGGTACAAACAAACAGGAAAAGTTTTTGCGCAGAAGTTTCGTAAAAGACAAAAAAATGAGCTGGAGGCGATAAAGGAGAGAGGAAAAAGACGAAATGTGTCTGTTCCATTATTAAATTTTTTTTCTCTTCCTGCAGTTCGATTTATTACTGTTTCTCGTGACGCGCTCGGTTTTCTTTTCTGTCAGTTGGATTTTTAATTTTTGGCTGGGGGCAGGGACTGGGGAGCCCATTGTCATTTTCAAAAGTTGAGCTTTCAGAATATTTTGTAAATAAACTTCGAAGTGGAAGAGATAGAGACTCGGTTCCGGAATATACTGTTACTTTGGTTGAGCGGATTATTACAACAGGAGATGACAAAACGTGAACTGTGACTATTTAAATAGCCCGAGAAGAAATTTTGAATTTAATTCTCTCAATTTATTTTTCATATAGAAAATAAAACACTAAATAAATTATAGAATCAGATCTCGATTTACGCGATAGGTGGAAATCATAAAACGTGTCGCGTTAGAAAGACCTCGCGTCTTAAGTTTTAAAGACAGTTCGCGTAAAACGAGACTTTTTAGTAAATAAATTAATACGAGATACTTGTCATGAGAATCGTTAGTGTATTTATATTTAATTACGGATTGCTTTTAAATCAAATTCCTCCTTAGTGTGCAATACTTTTGAAATAAACTGGTGGTTTATAGAATGCGTTTCAAACCCATCAACGCACAGAACGAGGCTTGCAAACAATACGGTTTCGTTTTAGATGGAACGAATGCAGTCATACACGATATCAAAAATTATCGAATTAATAATATAAAATCGATATCTCGTTTCACGAGTCATACATAATTCAAATTTCGTGTAATTGCACACACACCTAAATTGTTAAGAGAGTTAATTTGTTTTTAAAATTTATTCGTTTTAATTTAATTAAAATTATGAACGAAATTTTTATAGTCAGTCGCGGAATGGCTTGTGGTGGATATATATCGCCCGTGAAAATTTTCCTCGTTAATTTCGGTGAAATTTTTGGAAAAGTCAGAGGCAAAAAGGAAAAAAAGGTTGCTCCAACCGTTCCACTCACTTTCGGCGCTCAAAGGTAAAAACTTTTAACCATAAAATCGAATTCCCTCGGCTTATTGTTGAATTTTTGAGAAGAATCTTCGCGAACCTCGTATATCTCCGAATTAATTTACATTAATTAATTTTGAAATTTTCGTTTTCTATATTTCTTCCCTTGTTTCCTCCCCGCCCCCGCCCCGTCGCCGAATTTCATTTCATGTAATTGAAAAAGAAAATAGAAGAGGACACATTTATGCGCGGATTAGAAAATCATTTTTGTAAGCGAGAAAGGACTTTAAAAACAAAAAAGAAAAGATAAAAATTTATCGACAATGAAAATTGTTCCCCGGAAAAGAATTCCCCCGTTTTCGAAATTTAATTTTTATTACTCGAATGTTATTAACAATTAGTTTGCAAATTGGTAATAAAAATTTTCCCTTTTTTGAGTTTTGAATAGGAATTTTGGAGTGTGTTGCCATGTACAAGTACCACTTTAAAAATGATCGAGTTTAGTGGTGTTTTTGGGGGTATTTATAGTATAAACTACTTTGTGGGACACATATGGTTTGTGTATAAATGCGTTGCGAGCTCTTTTCTTAACGTGAGTGATTATAGAGTGAACCTTTTATAGAGAGGCTTCGGGTGGAGGATTCCGGTTTAGACGCTAAGCTCGGGGGAGAGAATTGGTTAAATCTTCTAATGGCATTTCACTCGAACTATAGTTAAAATTTAAACGGCTTTCTGGGAAGGACGATGGGAGTTTGGGGTGGTGGTGGTGGTGGGGGTGTGAGACGTTTTAACTCTGAGCCTCGATTTCATTTTGACATTTGAAATGAGCTTTGTGTGCGTCAGGTTACAAGGCTTCCAGTGAGGAGATTTCTTAATTAGAACATGTTGCGGCAATCGAATTTGCTGAGCAATTACCGAAGACGATATTGTAGTGAAGAGAAATGCATTAAATTGTAATTGGGTCACGGATGTGTTTGTCAAAATCAGATCCCGTTTTGCGTGAAGATTGAAATTGTGAAAAGAATGAGAGTGAATAGCTGCCTTCAATTTCTAAGCATCTAACTGTAAGTAATTTGTAGCTCTGATGTGGGTTACAACAGGAAGAAAAAGTAACGAGACATAATTGTTCGTAAAGACAAGCAGCTAACTCACTGCTGATGACCCCAAAACGTTATATCAAGAAATAGTTTTCGAAAAATTATCTCTGTAGGACCAACCAGTGGATAAAGAATTTAATTGGGGACTATAGGAAAATAATTATAGAAGAGTAAGATAACTGGAAACAGAGAAATCAAAATAAAACCGGAAGTAGAATACTAAAAATTAGTAAACAAGAATAGAGAAGAGAAATGATTAGAGTAGTAGAAAGTTAGCAGTAGAAATTTCGTTTCCATATTTACTTTTCAAAATTTTGTCACATCGTGAAGTTCTGTAGTTCATAACCATTACAGAAAACAAGACTCGACGCCATTTTTGAAAAGTGTTACTCACAATTTAATATTTACAGTTAACTGTCTTAATTGCGGTTGGAGAAAAAGGAAAGTTGGGTTTGAGAGATGAATGCCAGAAATGGTTGAAACTTAATTTTTGGTTTATTTATTTATTTATTTATTTTTAAAATGGAAATTAGTTTTTGTTTATTTATTGTTTGGGTCACTGTGGTGAATCAATAATTTTAATTTGGCTTCATTTTTTTTCAAAATTCTCTTTATGTTTAAATAAAAACACCGAATTCTACCCCTCCCCGAACCACAAAAATAAAAACAGTAAAACGCAATTAATCGAAAAAGTTAGATAATTGGTTTTCCTAAGCCTTTTAACTCTGAAAACGTCAAATTTCCGGTTGAAAATGAAAGGAGAAACAAACTGAAAATGTGAAATATTGGAAAAACAATTTTTTTTTAAAAAAGGAAATATCTGGGTTTTCCTTTTTTTGATTTTCTTTCCTTTTCCTTTTTTTTAGGAAATTGCTGCCGGGAGTAAAGAACTTTAAGAAGGGGGATTATTAAAAGGGTTTTGATAGGATTTTAGAAATTTTACATATGTTACCGGCAGAGTACGGAAATCAGTCGGTTTGAACTTTTACTGGTCGATCTGCAAGTCTGAATAGTTGAATCCGTTAAAGTTGGGAAAATGTTTTCGTTTCCAAAATTACACTGCCAAATAGGGGCTTTGGATGTCGAAATAAGATCTCAGATGAAACTACAACTTTTCTATACGCTGCTGTGTGGTATATATAAAATGTGTTCCCTTTAAAAGTGTGCATTATTTATGAAATGAGCCGTTGTCAAATGGATTCTTCGTAGAAGTGTGCACTTTTTTATGAAGCGAGATCTCTTGTGAATGAAGTATATAGGCTGTGCCTTTTGTATTATACTCGAAGCAAGAAAGGGGCTTGGTAGGCCAGAGGTCAGAGCACTCGCCTATCACTTCAAGAGTCGCGGGTTCAAATCCCACCTGAGTGAAAATTATCCAGCCTTTGTCTACCCGCCGTCGGTACTTATCAGTTTGAGAGTCAGTGTTTGAACATCCACACGAAGGCGATCTACCTGTTTCTATCTTTCAAGTTTTAAAAGTGTGCATTACTTATGAAATGAATTACAATCCAGAAATTGATACTCATACGACATCATGCATCTATTTCGACTCCCCGATTCATAAAATTGTTCGTCACTTTTAAAATGAATATTTAGGATGAGTGTGCAATACTTTTGAAACGAGTTGTCGAGAGAAATGTGCATTAATTTTGAAACGAACACTTTAGGAGGGTGTGCAATACTTTTGAAATGGATTGTTGCATTACTTTTGGAATGAATAAGATGAGTGTGCAATACTTTTGAAACGAGTTGCCGAGAGAAATGTGCATTAATTTTGAAATGATACTTAAGATGAGTTTGCAGCACTTTTGAGACGAGTGGTTGGGAGAAATGTTCATTAGTTTTGGAATGAATATTTGAGATGAGTGTGCAATACTTTGAAACGAACACTTTAGGAAATGTGCATTAATTTTGAAACGAACACTTCAGAAGAGTGTGCAATACTTTTGAAATGGATTGTTGGAAAAAATGTGCATTACTTTTGGAATGAATAGTTCAGATGAGTGTGCAATACTTTTGAGGTGAGTGATTGGGAGAAATGTTCATTAGTTTTGAAATAAATACTTCACAGGAGTGTGCAATACTTTTGAAACGAGTTTCCGAGAAAAATGTGCATTGATTTTGAAACGAACACTCTAGGAGCGTGTGCAATACTTTTGAAACGAGTGTTTGGGAGAAATGTTCATTAGTTTTGAAATAAATACTTCACATGAGTGTGCAATATTTTTGAAACGAGTTGTTGAGAGAAAGATTCATTACTTTTAAAACGAACACTTCAGTAGAGTGTGCAATACTTTTGAAACGCACGTGTGTAGTTCTCTCTCCTTTATCATCAAATTCATACAAACAGTCGTCTAAACCAACTCAAAGGAATCAGGTTTTGTGTTGACGCACATCTTTTATTTTATTTACTTAAATAGTTTATTTATTTATTTATTTGCTTCTCGGTTATTAACAGTTCAAAACAAACCCTGAGAGTTTAAAAGGTACAGAATAAAAGAAATAAACAGCTCAAATTTTTCTAAAGAGAGTATGTCTTCATTCCTCTTGTAATGGAAGGAAAATGGCTAAAGAAACGAAAAACATTTTAGAAACTTAGCTGTGAACTGGGTTCAAAACATTTGACCAGTAAATCGTGAGACACACAGACACGCTAACTCGAACTAACTTATAACTTTAATTATGATTTATTAATGAGTTAAAAACAAACCTCATTTAAGTCATTAAATGAATGATTCATTGAAAAAATTAGGTTGCATCGTGTTTCCTTACTCTCTCTCAACATCCTCCCAACAAAACATTCAAATAACTTTCAATTAGTAACTTCGTTAATTTCGTATAAGTTATAATTTTTGTTTCTCCATAACTTCAACATCTGGGATGTACAGTGGTACCTTGAGACACGAACTTAATTCGTTCTGTGAGCATCTTCGTATGTCAAAGATGTCGTATCTCAAAGCGGCGGGAGGAAGCTGAGCGAACGTTTTGCCATTTAGGGATCACCTATCCAATCATCCCAAATTCGTATCTCAAATTTTTCGTCGAGGTGTAAATTTTGGAATATTTCCTGTCGTATCTCAAGGTACCACTGTATATGTTTCACTCATAACCCGATTCCGTTATCGGAAAATTTATTTGGAACTAAGAAAGCCATCGTCACACCAACTGTATTCGGAGTTTGGATTAGAGATTTTGTTTCGAGCGATTTATCTTTTAATAAAACAATTTTGGAGGCGGAAGAGGGATGGGGGTGGGGGGGGAATTAAATCGTCTATGGTCCAAAATGGCGGAAAAAAAGGAAACGGAAGTCGACGGGGTGAGTGTGTAAGAAGAAAGTTCTCATTTTCTCCTTTTCCTTCGATTTTATAGGTTTCGAAACCAGCCAACGAGAAAATTTTCCGCCATTTTCTCTTTCTACTTTTTCGCATCTCTGGAATTCCTTGATCTCTTAATTCGAAAAACGTGGATTGAAGGAGGAAGTGGGCGGGGTGGGGTGGGGGTGAGCAATGAATCAAGAGAACTTGGAAAGGACTAATGACAAGTGACACAGATTTTTCCGATTCGATAAACATTTTCAAATTGTATCGGGGAAACATTTTTCCTTTTTCTTGGAGTTTCTAAATTAACATTTTTCTTTTAAACCGGAAATGGAAATGCTCAAAAGGGCTGGACCGGTTTGTTTCGCCAAAATTCTGACCTTCAAAAAAATTAAAAATTCGCCAATTAGCAGAAGCTAATTTTATGGTGAAATGAACGCATTTAGTACAGTCATTAGCCCATATATTATTGAGGCCTTGTTATACTATGAGCACGGTATTGGTTATATAGTGACCACAATTCACTTTGGTCGGTTTCAGGCTTCGGACGTAACATAAACACAGACATTTGGGCCCAATTACTTGAAAGGTATTTCAACGAAGACGTGTTTCTTTCATAAATACTGCACACCGTAAGGATGAGTTTGTTTCAGAAGTTAGGCACACTTGCGAAACGGTTAGTTTACAACCTGGAGGTTGGATGTGTTCTGTAGATAAAAGTGGTCTCATAAAAGTGTGCAAGACGTTCAAAGTTAAGGTCAAGGGCGTTTAATTGAAAAAGTCAGAAACCAATTTCACGTCGGTCTTCTCTTGGGGGAACTCCTCTTAATTAACATGATTTAATTAAATAGGACGGCTTTAATTCTCATTTCATCCCCCGGATCTTCATCCTCAGTGTTTATTAATATTTTCAGCCAGGAAAAATTTTTATATGGAACCGCGCTTTGAGAGGACTTTGATAGCAGACAAGGGAATGGTTTCCCTTTGTCTCCCGAATTTCCACATAAAAGGAAAATCAAAGTCAGTCACTCTCTTTAGACGTAATGGAATTATTAGTTGATTGTAATTTAGTAAAGGTTTGACCGACAGCGGTCAGCTACCTTTTTAGATTTTGCCAAAATTTGAATTTTTCAGTTCCGAATTTCGAAAATGAATTTTTGACACTAATTGAATTAACAAAAGGTCTTGATTTACGCGTTTTAAATTTAATTAATGACACCTGGGCTGCTGCTGCTGGTGGTTGAGATTGAGTTCTTTTACTGATGGAATGTTTTGTAGACAGGGAAAATCGGAAAAGCTCTCTTCGTAGTCAATTTTCATCTTCTTGACCTTTTCCTAATTATTAGCCTCATCATCTCCACAGGTCGCCATTTAATTGTTCTCCTACTTGTTGGACGCATCACCGGTCAAGATTCTCTCACAAAATCAGAGTTTAGAGGTAATCTACTTGTCGATTCAAATCACCGCCATGATGAAACTTCACACAAACGATTTTCCACGTTTGGGCGCTTTGCCACGAAATTCCCGGTTTTCAGCAGAGGAGCTTTCATTTCTTTGTTTTCTCCGGTCGCCATTAAGAATCAATTTTTGGGGGTAATCATTTTATCTTTTAGGTTTTTCCTCGGAGTTAATAATTTAAATTTATGAAGAATAATGAAACCGGTTTAGCGTTGTCGAAGGTTACAACATAAATCATTAACATAAGAAATCGAACGGTCAAACATCTGTGCAATTTGCCTTGGTAACCATGGTAACGAGCGTTCTGTCTGAATTTTAGGCTCTCGTATTCATCTCCCATTCTTAAAAATTAATTTTGGGATTTTTTTATTATAAAAAAAAAAATTTTGTGGATGATTAGTTCGGTGGATTTGGTTCCCTTTTTTTCGGAGACTAATCTTCTTTTTAATTATGTTGTTAATTGAAAAAAAAATTTTTATTGGGTTTACTGTCGACGTTTACTTTGGAAACTTAGTTTTGAGAATTTCAGTGAAATCATTTCCTGGACTAAATGACGTTGCTGTTGTCTGTATAGCTTTATTTAGACTGTTGTTAAAAATTTACAAGGATTAGTGAAAAAAATTAGAGAATAACCTTGAAAGAGTCATTAATCATGGCGAATTCTCTAATTAACGAGTGATTAAAGGAAAACAGATTTTCACTAATAAACGTAACTCAAATTCAATCATAAATTAAAGCCCACGAAACTGGAAGCAACGAAAACGTGGATTTCGTGGATAGCGGATATTAAAGGGATCACATATGCAAAATAAGCGGTGGAGGTTAATGGGAAATCAGGGTCGTAGGAAAGGTTTTTCTATTACCCTTACCTTTTGTCGCATTCTTTGAAGCCAACAATGGTCTAGCAATTTCATTTTCGAATACTCTTCACATGTCATAATGGCTTTTCGTAAATAATCGTGTGTTTGTGTGTGTAGTTCCCTCTCCCTATTAGAACCAGACGTGTATTCCCCTTGCCAGGAAGTCACAATCAAGGGTCACTATAATTTATGGCCGTAATATGGGAGTTATTTTGTTTTTGACACATTCACGCGCTGTTGTGTCTCTCATTCCAAGCGATTACTGTACAAAGTGGAGGAGATTCGGGTTTTGGTATGAAGAGGAAAAAGGCAAATCGTACGGTTGTCGTGTCATTTGATTAGTTTCCGTAATCAGAATCTGAGAGATATGTTAAGCAGTTAGAGTTAGTATTGATGCCTTCTCATAAGTAAGCAGTGGGATTGCTGAGTATGAAGTCAACCTTCTCGTTTGGAATTGGAAAAATTTTTCACTTTTCCTTCCATTTTGCTTTGGGGGTTTCACTGACAAGAAAAAGTTGACTTAGGTCTTTTGATTGATGAAATTTCGAGAGGAAAAATTTGAAGATGAAGTGGTTTTTTGAAAAATTTTATTTTTTTGAAAATAAGATCGGAATCAAGGAATCGGGAAAAACGGGAATGTCTTTTTGAAGCAGTGTGATTGCCTCGAGTTGATATTTTTGACTTAATTAACCGTAATTAAGATCTTTTTAGAGATATTCACGAGGAACCTTTTCGGAGGGGAACACGTGGAGGATTACACGTAAAAGCGTTTGCCTTTGAGTCTTTGGCAGAAGGATTAACTTTGACTGTCTCAACATGTTATTTCGCGTTAGAGGGAATTCGTTTGGTTGTGAAGGATGTTGCCTCCAGGAGTTGTTAAAAAGGAATTTCATAATGAAAGTGTAACTCACATAATGAAACGTTCTCGGGAGTAAATAAAATGACGAAGCAATTCAGATTCATTATGAAAATGTTGAGGAAAGAGAAAAAATTGAAAATGGTAAGTGAAATAAGATTCAGCCTCGAACGGAATAAAATTGAACTTGACGACATAAATCATGTCACCGTGAATGATAATAAATAACTCGTTTAACTCAAGCTCGCAGCTTCCTCTGGAAGTACTCACTCCTTTCGGGATGAATTACTTTCTTATCCTTCTTTCTGTTCGGCAGAAATGGGGAAAAAAATTTTTATTTTATTCCAGTATCACGTGGAAAGTTCATCAGTATCTTGCCCCCGTTTCCCACACTCTGTCCTTTTTTTTTGGAACCTGTTAAACAGATTCAATTTTTGGCAATTGTCCTATAATCTAAACTCTGTCTGGTAGTCTTCCAGCAGTGGGGTTCGAAGTTGAGTCGAGATGGGGAGTGAAAGTTTGAAGGTGAACGTTTCAATTTTATTCCAAAAATTATTTTGATGGTTTTCGTTCGCCATTTGTCAGTAATTTGCCATAGTGATCGAGTCGGATTTTGAATTTGGTTTTAGTCGGGAAATTTGAAATATTTATTATTTAGGCTTGTTTAGTGTGATGGTTTTATACTCAGTATGCACAAAAATTGGGTCAGAAGGAAGTTAGCAAAAGGTTGGTATTGTTTTTCCAGTTTCTTTAAAGTGACAACAAACTCCAGTATATTAAATATCATCATCATCATCTATTACAGTTTCCAGCCAGGTCTGCATTGAGCACAAGCCTCTCCACTTTCTTCTCTCTTCCCACCAACTCTCTGTCCTCACTCTGTTCCAGTCCACTTCTGCACCTCTCTTCCTCCTTCAGCCATCTTCCTCTTGGTCTTTACCTTTCACCTCAGTTTCATGCATCTTTCTTGGTAGTCTGTCCTCTCCCATTCTCATTACACGGCCATACCACTTCAGTCTTGCTGTATGTATCCTCTCCTGTAACGGGTCCTCTTTCACAATTTCTCTGATCTTCTCATTCCTTATTTATCTCTTCTTGTTACTCTTATTCTGTTTCTAAGAAACTTCATCTCACTTTCCTACATTCTACTTTCATCCTTTTTCTTCATCGTCCATGTCTCTGAAGCGTAAGTCAAGACAGGGACGTAATAATTCGGTAGATAATTTTCTTACTTTTCTGTGGAACATCCCTGCTCCAAACCAGGCTTCTGACACTTCTCAGGAATGCTTCTGCTTGTCAACCTCTCTCACTCATGTCTCCCTCACTTCTCCCATTTTCCTGCACTACACTCCCAAATACTTGCATCTATTCAAGGTATTCTTGTGAAGGACTTCATATTGGACAGGAACAGTTGAAGAGAGTGAATATATTAAATATATTATATATATAATTTAGTATAAATAATTTTCAATGATATTTAATAATACTAGACAAACCAATTCTAATATTATATTATGCCTATATAATTTGAATTTATTATAGAGTTTCAGTATATACGATAACCTTTTCCCACAACTTTTATCTACCCGACTCAGATCGATTTTAAAACGATCAATAAATTCAGTATTTCTTACTCTATGACTTTCCAAGTGAATTCTTAACCTGACTGAATTATTCGTTAAGCGAAGTCTTTAGAATCGTGTCCAGTATTTTTGAAAGATTCTGTTGCGTTGTTTGTCAAAAATGGTATTGTTCATGGAAGAACTCTGGTGTAGTGATCAAAATAAAATTTGCGGTTCTAAATTCGAATTCTATGCCGATTCTCTTATATACAAAAGGAGATTAAATTGATCAAACAGTTAAACGTTATTTTAAAAAAAGTTGTCAGGAAGTCTGCTGTTGTGGGATTCTGATGGAATCAAATATTTTGCAAAATGTAAGCTCTACACGATTTTGGTGGCTTGGAGATATGCGAGGTTTCTATGTTTGTAATGTTATGAGAATGAGAAGACACCTTTTCTTATATTTTTAGATATTATCATTTAGTTGCAGCAAAATGCTTCGTCATCGTCGTAATTTCGAAAAATCAAAATGGCAGGAATTATGTAAATTGTGCGGGAAGCAAGACGCGTAAAAGGATATTAAATTCGATTTCATGTTCTCTCGGATTTTAATTAATTATAAAGCACAGTACGAAACACAATATGCATGTTGTGTGTGTCTGTGTGTAAATACTAACTTAGGTAAAAGAAAATTGTTTGAGGGAAAAAAGTTTACGATGTGGATTAAAAATGTCAGACACAATGTCGCAGGAAAGTTGATTATCTTCCACCGAGATCCGCTGGAAAAGTTTCCCCCAAATTCAAGTTTTCCAATATTCGGAAAATTCTTATTTCTCGTTTCCAACTTTTTTTTTGTAACCGAGAAAAGGATAAAGAGAGAGAGAGAGTTGTTCTTACTCGTCCAGCAGCTTTTGGGAGGAAAATTCCAGCGGTTTTAATTTAGCGCAGTTCTCCTTTGCCTAAAACAAACTACAAAATTGTTTCCCTCCTCCTCCGCGAAACTGAAAACCTTTTTGTAAGCTGCAGTGTTTTAAATGAAAGGAGTTGCTGAAAAGGGTTTTGAAGAGAATCGCGCGCGTTTTTGTCTTTTTCATCGATTGATTCAAAGGAAAAGTTGTTGGCTCATTCCAAATGGGACTTGAGGGGAAATAAGTTTTAAATAAAGTCAAAGTCAACGGAAGCGCTATATAGCGGGGAAACGTTCCGGATTTGAATAAAACAAAAGCCAGATTTGGAGGACTCGTACAGATTTAACTATTAAAAATGTATGAGTTGTTTAAAATTTAAAACGCCATTTTGAATTGCCATTCCTGTCAAGGTGTCACCCTGCTTTTGAGCAGATTCTCATTTGACTAGCAACTGACTGGAGAAGGAAAGAATTTTTGAGTGTTCGGATAAATTAATTAGTGGACTGAACACTTGAAGTGGGCTTTTCTGTGTGGAAATTTTGAAAATTGCTGATTTTTTGCTTAATTAGTTTTCCTCCGGAAAATTATTTGAAAAATTTTTATTTATTAATGTAACTTGTTTTGGTTTTATAAAATCCCTTCTGGAATGTCGAAAAAGTATTACCCATAACGTGATACGTTTTCATATATACTATTTTTTATATGGTTCAGTATAATTTTAGTCTAATATTTGTTCATTCATCTTTCCTATTCATCAGACGTCTATCTCGTTTCACTTACAGTTCGCTTTTGGTCACTGTCTATCTTTTTTTTTTTGCTTATGTATTTGTATATTCTGCTTTTATTATTTTTGTACCCAAGGCGGACCTTCACTTTACTCGGCTGCTCTTCGCCGTCTCCACCGCCCTTCTGCCGCCCGGGCTACATCAGCCTGTTCGGCTTCATAAGCACTTGTGCACCCGAACGGCGAGAGCTCATCCTGCGGCCACTCTTCCAACAAGGACAGTTAGTGACCGCAGGGGATTAGCTTGCCCCATGGGCACGCAGGATCCTAAGGCTCCCGAGGATCACTGCCTTCTGCATCCTGCAGGCCAAGGCCTGGGTACCCGACCTGCAGGCGGGGATGATGTTAAGTTCCCCCAGGAAGCCAGCTTTCATGCCACCCAGGCAGCCGATGATCAGCACGACCAGCCTGACCCGGTGTCCCGGATACTGCTGCCCGATATTCTGCTTTTATATTATTTATTATTATGACATTATATTTTTTTTTCGATCAGGTAATCTTTTGATCATGTTAGTTCCAACAATGTCTCTGCTACAGATTGTCGTAGATTTGACCCAAAAACCAATGGAAGTAGCGAATTCTAGTTCAAAATAAGTTACAACAGATTTATTGGCTTATAAACTGCTAAGCTGTTTATATTTATTAAGTAGTAATGGTTACAACGGCTAAAAAACATCTAACGACCAAAAACATTTGAGTATAACTGAACAATGTCACGGAAGCAAGACGGAAAAGCCAACGGAAATCTCTTAAAATTGCACAAACCAAATGCGAAGTACAGGTGCAATTACCCTGTACTTTTTGTCAGTTTTTCTTCCTGTCGAATCCTGCAGACAGGATTGCGATTTTAGGCGCAAGTGACTTGAGCCAAATTTTATTTTTGCTTTTCACTTCGTAACAGTCTCTTTTCCCTTATTTTCTGTTTTCCTCTTTTCTGTCCATTTTGTGTCTGTTTTCAGCTTTGGTTTGTTCTGCCAACTTTGTTCTTCAGGGTGTCTTTGTATGTCGTCTATTGTGACCCTGCTTCTCTCAGATTTGTCTGTTTCCACGAACCATGTCGGCTTGGTTTTTCTGTTGAGGAAGTGACAGGAGGCCTAGTGTAGTGGTCAGTGTTCTTGATTGTGGGTTCAAATCCTCCTGTCGCATCCTGTTATACCCAAAAAAGGGCGAAAAACGATATTAAAACCAATATTTCCGTATACTATTTATATATTGAAGTGTATATTTGAAATTTAGTATCTAAAGTGCATACTATAATTTATAGTCAATTTTATTAGATGACTGGTTTTGGTTAAGTCTGAGGTTAAATTATGTTTTGTAGATTATAAAATTTAAAAATAAAACCGCACAAAACGAGACCAGTTTTGCAAACAGTATAACTCTCTAAAAATCGTTTGTATGAAAAATATTTTTTTGCGTGATGAAAGTTTGCCAAGTAAAGCTGGAGTGAGCAGGGAGATAAAAACCCAAATTTGAATTTCAGTTAATTAAGTTAATCGCTTAATTGTCACCTCTCAGAAATTTATAATAAATAAGCAGGATAGTGAGTTGATCATGAGTTTCTCTCCTTATAATTTATAATTCAGCATGAAAGAGGTCGTTGAAATGTTTCAAGTAAACGTTAAAGATAATCTAAAAATTAAAGAAGAAAGTTTAAATCTTCTTTTAAGAATCTCATCCCCTTGAGTCTTCCATTTGAGATTCTCTGTATCAGCCAGCCTCTCTCTAAGATGAAGAGGAGGGAAAAAAGCTGACTGGGGTCTCGATTCTTTCCCTCTCGGCTGTTTTTTCGAAAGTTTCGTGCTGACGACAGATCAGAGGAGAATAGGCTTTGGTTAATGTGAAATGTTTGCAAAGTTGAACACTAAAATAACAAAAGAAGTAGTTTCGTCGGTTGGATGATGGTGATGTGCACAAAGGATTCAGCACCAACAATAGAATCGCCTCCCATCTCCCCCCCGGTGGATTGGCCGATTTTGAAGGCGGTGGAAATTTGGTTTTCATGAATTCTAAATTAATATCGGGAGGAAGAAAACTTTGGGAAAAGTTTCTCAATATTTATTTAAATAATTATCATCATTACCGTTATTATTTATTTTTCCGCCCCAACCTGGGTTTATGCGAATAAGTCTTCTCGTGAAGAAACTGGGTAGATGTAGGGGGTTGGAGGGCGGCGGTTCTTTGAAAAATTGATGATTAAAGTTCTAAATTTTTTTTTTTAAGGGAAAATTTTTCTCTTCCAAATAATAAATTTCAATTTGATTTTCATTTTGTTTTTTATTTTCCTTTTTTTTCCTTACCGGAACTTGTAAAAGTTTTTAATAAAGGAATTTATTCCCGTGAGTGGAAAATGGCGGAAGGAACGGTTTTCTTGCTGTGAATGCATCGCTTAAAATAGTGGTCGGTAAACATAATTAATTAGCCGTCGACGTCCAAAGATTTTTTAGATTTGAACTTTGAGCCAGTGACTTTAGTTACATAAATCTAGATAAACCTGGGGTTTCGGTTTGAGTCATATTGACTCATTTCTGTTAAATAGGAATGAAGTGTACAACCGTAAATGTTGTGTTAACACTATGACGTTCGGAGGTCTAATATAAATTTTTTCGTGTCAGTATCGACAGAACTAACTCTCATGCTGCCTGAGCACCAATATGAACTTTAGTGGTAATCGTCCACATGTGTATAAAAGTATAAGAATGTGACGTCACCGGCACTCAGTAGTGTTTGTGAAATATTTCATGGCACCACTGTTTTCATGACCCCATAATGGGACCAGCGGCCGTCATAGTGTTAAAATTAATTTCATACAAATACTGCTTATCAGCTTTAAATTAAATTCATTGAGACAAATTAAAACACTGATAACATAGAGGTCGGTTGTTCTGGAAATCAACCAGGTAATGTGCACATTGACGGTAACAATGTCACACTTTAAATCGGATTTATCGATTGAGGTTGTAATTTATAAGTCGGTCGTTTGTGTCAAAACCAAAATCTCTAGGGACCAAAAAGGTTGGGTGTAGAACACGTGCCGGAATTTTGTAGACCACTGGGTTTCGAAAGGACCGGGGGTGGGTGGGGGCAGAAATAATTTTTCGTCTTAATTTAATTAAGAAAGTAGGCGTGAAGGGTTGGCAGTAATTAAATTTTGCAAATAAGGTATTTTGTTTTCCAGTTTTTTTGTTTTGACGAAATAAATAAAAATTATGAAGTCAATAAGTTGTCATGGAAACGAAGGAAATTGGTGAGAAAAGAGAATGAGAGAAACCATCAAGGGAGTTTAATATTTAATTTTTAAAAGCTTTTCTAATTTTTATATTCCCTCTTAGATTATTGACAAGCGTCAATTTTTATTTATTTATTTATTTATGTGCTTTCAGAGGTGATGACGTACAGAAATCGTTGGAGCTTTTGGATAAAGTTTTGTCAGAGTTTGACGACATTGAAAACGGGAATCTAGATAGAGAAGAAGGAGAGATCCGAACGCAAACGTTGAGGAACAGTCTCGCCGGAAGAAGCGAATCTTCGGAGACGACAGGGAACGTGTCGAGCACTCCCGAGGACGACAGTCCGTCATTAGGTCACCAGTCGGAAGACGACGGTTACATGAGCATGAACGGAAAGCGTGGGAAATTTGTTCTGAGCTTTCGGCCAGTACCCGATGAGAGTGGAAACACCGAATTGCCACCGGTTCCAGATCCACCTCCAGATCCGCCACCAGAGGAAATGGCCGATTATCCTCCACCCCCGGAAGAAGCAGAACGGATTATTTCTAATTTACTTCCTAAGTACGAAACGGATTTTTCTTGGGATTTGATCGAATTGAAATCCTCCAGAACCAAGTTTTCAAATTCTTTTTATAACTTTCAGGGTTTCTCCTGTGAATTCAACCAAGAAACTTAAGCAAAGGTTTACTCAGCCTCGATTTGGGAATTCACGGTTAAGTTCCACGCCTTTTGGAAAAGACCCCGATGTTATGGAGATGGATAGTATAGCGGCCGCCACCCAAACGACTTTTGTGAGTAGACTATAGAATTCATAAGTAATGCACAGTTTATAATGTTTATAGCAACTGTTATATAGATACCCAGGTCTTTATCGTCATTAGGATGTCAGTCTTTGTTCCAAGTGGGTTGTGTTTAAGAAATATAGCAGACGTCACCATTCGCTTCCATGTTTTCGACAAATCACGTCTCATTGGTGTCCTTTCATTTACGAGTTCTGTCTTCAGATCATTTTCATGTTCTATTGTGAGCTCTTCAACGTCATCTTCATGTACCCTCCAAGTCCCAGGTCTTTAGCAATTGTCACAGTTTCATTCATTATGTCAGGAACATCATGTGCGACTTTGGCTGTAGTATAATTCGACAAACTGATTTCAACTGTTTTGTGAGAGTGTTTCTTAGCCTATCATCCATTTTGCTGATTTCTAGGTTGAACATATTTGCTGATCTTACGTCAGCTATTTTCTGTTTGGTTAGAGGACAAAGTTTTTCTATACAAAATGACCCTCTCAAGTTACTTTGTCTGGTTGACCTAATCACACAAAGTCAATTGCTGGAACTTCTTGTCATTGCTGACGCAGAGCTTTTTCCTTTTTCATTTTTTTTTGGACGATTTTTAACTCATCACTCGAGTTTAATAACAAAAAGAGAACTCATAGACAAATTGAATTAGAGTCAAAAGAAAGCTTGGACATGTCTTTTAACTTTTCCTTTGTTCTCTACTCAGATAAATAAGATAAAGATAGGAAATTGGATAAAAGATTTTTGGGGGAAAAAGGAAGCATTTTCCAAATGTTAAAAGGGACTCACGGACTGAGATCTCAGACAAAACTCTCGACAAGTTACAAGACAAAACAAGATCATGCTGTTGAATCTGGGTCGAAGTATTTCGCCATTTTTTGTTGAGTGGAGAAGAAAAAAGATGAAAAAAGTTTTCGTCAGAACCTCAGCACGGGTGGAAGTCGATCCTACAGATGTTCTGTCTTGATATAATGTATATTGGTTTTAAAAAAAAGATCACATCAGCATCAGTGATATCTAGAAAGTCGAAATTTGGAAATTTGACGTCATGTTGAGGGAAAAAAGTTTTTTGAGCTTTGGATGTATTTAGTATAGAAAAGACGGCAACACCTGGGACGAGTGACTTTTTGGTTTTGAAATTATAATATGTAATATATTAATAATATAAAGTTGGTGAGTCAGGTATATTGAAGCAGTATTTCCGGGATGAGGGGGTTTGGGAATCTGAAAATTTAAAATATTGCGATAGCCTGTAAGATTCAAAAATTTTTATCTGTAAACAATAGAGTTTATATAAAATTGATTGGGAGAGGCTGTTGTACATCTGCTTTAGAATAAGGATGTTCAAAGTTTGGGATACTGCTGACATTAAGCTTGTTAGAAAGAGCGTGGCGCAGAACAAACAGAGAAAAGTAACTTCGGTTTCAACTATTTGTAAAGATTTGTCAGGATCACGGACATTAATTTTGCCGCAAGAGTAATTAGTTCCCCTTTTTCTGTTGTCAGCCTAAAACTCGCCATCAGAGACCTTACGGATGGGAAAACGCCATCAATCAAATTCCTCTTCAGCTTCAATTTTCCCATCAACCCCACGGCAAATATAGTAGTCTTCCTTACGAAGGAGCTCTACATCATTCAAGGTATCCTCCTCCATGGTTACAGAAACCAGGTGAGTAGAACTGTTTTACTTCACTAAATTTTGACATCTAATTAAATTATCGGGATGATAATTAGTATAAAATGATTTTCAGGACCGTTGCCTCCGAGAACTCTGGCTTGCGCCTTAGATCGTCATAGAGAAGTCCGGCGAGGTAATTCTGGAGATGTAAGCAGTCCTATAAAATACGTGAATGAGAATGCTGATGATAATCCGGCGAACTTCTCGGACGATTCGTTAGAAGAAGCCGTACCGCCGGTTAATAAGAGAGGAAGCCTAGCTTGGGAAGTTCCTTTGGGATTTGAAGATGATGATACTTATCTCACACCTGGAAGTACAAAAGTGATCGGCAGAAGAAGGAGGAAATCTACCGATCACTCAAGTAAGTCAATCAGCAACTGGGAGAGTTGTTGCGGATGTCATCAAGTTTACTATAAATTAATACATAATGATTATTATAAAAGTATAAGTTTGAAATATCATTTAATGATATGTGGAGTGTATAATTGCAATTATCTCCACATTTGGCTAAACAGTTCTATGATAGTCAGATAAAATGGAGTAAATATTGATAAAATTTTTGCTAGTTACAATATACTGTGATATTATAATTTGATTGATGAGTTATTATTAAATATAGATACTTAGATGTAAAAGAAGACAGCTGTGTGTTTGGTACATCTATACTCAAAATTTTGCTTACTGATTTTAAGCATACATCACACACACATTTTTACAATAAGGCGACGAGCAAAGTTTAAGTTTAGTTTAAGTCTAAAAATATTTTTTAAGTTTTTACAATAAATACAAACATTTTTGTAAAAGTAAATGCACTCAAACCTGTTTTTGTGCGGTCTTTTTTTGTGCGATTTAAAAAAATAAAACTTTTTAATTGTGTTCCGAAAACTATATTTTATAGCTATTTGTGAAGTTTCTTTTTATGCGGTCCCTATCCACCGCACAAAAAACAGATTTGAGTGTAATATCATTAAATGGATATATGTCAGCACAGTGGTTGGTAGAAAATTAGTCACAAATCGCTCTTTAGCCGCCTAGCTCTGACTCAGTCAACCAAATTATAATATATATAATAACTTATACTAAAACCTCCATTATTAATTAAGATTTTAGTATAATATCAAGTTTTTTTTGTTGAATTAAAAAACTTTATACTGCAGTTAAAATTCATTGAGTTACAAAACAATGAAGCTATTTATTATATGTATATGCTTTGATTGATGTTACCGCCAAAGAGTAGAAATGTGTGAATGTGCACATTACCTAGGTAGAGTGCAAAAGATTCTGATTTCACACATTCACAAATCAAATCGTTTAATGAGCTGATCGTTTTGGTAATGTGGTCATTAACACAACGGTAACATTAATACAAATTTGAATTATTAGTTGAAAGAGTTATTAGCAAGATTGGAAATATTTTATTTGTATAAAGGTTTGCTTTTTAATGAGTCATATTGACTCAGTTTGTTAATTTAATGTTATGAAATTCAACTCTCAGAAGAAGAGGTTCATTGTTGTTCTGTTGATATTGGACTCTGTTCAATTAATTAGTTTGCCCACCATTGTGGTGATTATTCATAAATTTTTGTGGGGGGGACTTTGTATTACTTAAATAAATACATAAATTATGTAACAGTGCACAAGATAAAGTTATTAAAAGTTTTGTGCTCAGTTTTGAACAGGGTGTTAATGGAAGACAATTTCAATGTCATAAAATATTGTGAAATTGAATTATTTTGATAGTCTGATGTGTTTATTAATTATTTATTGATTTATCTACTTTAAAATAACCAAAAATAATTTTTATTTTTAGGTAGTAATTCTATCCATCGATTAAGGGATGTGGATGATTGGCCGGAACCGCCTCCAAGCACGGAAGATGAAGCCGGTTCACTGTACAGCGATTCTTATTACGATTCGAATGAGGCAGAGGATTTGGGTCTTCCTGAAGCTCTCCCGTTGGACTTGACTTTCAACGGGACTTACGTCATAAGGAAAGGAAGGAAGGAGAGAGGTTGCGTGAATAACAATTTAGGATTTAAAATGACAAAACCGTCAAATCCGAAATACGAGATGCAAACAGGTTTGGAAGGAGGACGAATGATTTCAAAGCCAAGTCCCGACCTCAAGCGGGCCAGTTCCACTTTCGATAACATAAAGTCATTGCTTAGAGAAGAATTAATCGAAGGCCTAGACGATCCGCCTCCTGATTTTTCACCGCCGAATCCACCTAAGATAGTTCGAGTCGTCTCGTTACCCAGTCTTCCATTGGATGACGTGGATGATGTGGCGAACCTGGGAGAAGGCCATCATCGAAATTCTAAATGCGAACGGTTTTCTAAGTTAAACGAACTGGGCGTCACTTTGGAAGAAGCCGAAGATGAATTAAGTAGTCTTGACAATCCTAGCTTAAATCTTGACGTTGGCTCTCCGGATAAGCTTTTCGAAGGGAATGATAATTTGTGTAACGGTGTCGAGGGAGAAAAGTTAAATGAGTTTGAAACGTCACAAAAATCAATAAAAAAGTGCAATGAAGTGGAAACACAGACTGATTTGAGTGATATCGAAGCTCAAAACGAATTGGAAATAGTCGGAAAACAAATTTCAGACATTTCAAAAACGAAATCCGAATTAGAAGAAGTCGAAAAGAAAATTCAAGAAATCGTCAAAATAAAAACGGTGATTGAGAATGAGGCGATTGAGGAGGAGTTCAGCGATCCCTGGGTGAAAGCGACTGATATCGAACTGCCAAAGTTGGTTCCCGTTTTCGAGGAAAAACCCCCGAACGAATTCCATGTGAACGTCGAGGTTTTGGAACATGATTTCGGTCCGCTTCCTCCATCTCCAGTCGAAGAGAACGACGAAGAGTATACTGATGTGTTTCATCCGAGTTCCGTAAAGTCGTCCAGGGGAAAAGGAGATACTTTTTCGGAGCCATTTTACCGTTGTCAGGATCCCTCAGGAAGCGACCCAAGTGGAAAGTACTTAAATCGTCCGCCAGAGCCACTTCCACATAGGACTTCGGATCCCATAGCTACGAATTTAGCATCTCGTATCAAGGATGCTAGTTTTAGTAGAAATCAAAGACTTCAGTATTCAAACGGAGCCAGAAGAGAGGTGAGGGTTTCACCTTCTGACAGAAAATGCTTTTGTCATGTCTTAGTTCATCTTAAATCCTTAAATTCAAATTTTTGTTTTAGAACACGGCTGAGAGACGAACTTTACCTTCAGAATTCCCTGGTCCTGTATCAAGACGACGAACCTTTCAGAAGCGGTCTTCTACCTTGCCTCAGGAAAACAGTCAGACATCTTGCTCTCTACCCGAAACGCCTATCTTCTCTCGCGGTTGCGACATTCCCAGGACCCCTCATAGAGTGGGTCCTGATGCCATAAGACCGGGAGGGCTCCAGAATAGCTCCTATCGTCGAAATGGAACAGTTTCGAATTCCTCTGCGTGCAACACCGGTGTCAGTTTATCCGGAGGCTTGAACCAGGCTCTGGCTGGTGCTGAGTTACTGCGACTTGCCGGAGGACCGGGACGGGGCTGGTATCCGCGTCACCGGCAGCATAGACCGGCTTCCATCGAACAACTGGATAGGATCACCCACTCGGGAACCAGTCCAGGCAATGGATTACCTGGACCCTGGGATATTGGAAGTTGTAGGAAACCGATGACGTTACCTCCGAATATCACACCTAAATTTTTTCATCGGTCTCCTAGAGATGCTTTAAGAAGAGTTACTAGTCTTTTAATTAGAGGGAAAGGTGAGTACTCATTTATTATGTTAATAGCTTAAGTTTTAAGGTTTCTTCATCTGCCAGTTAACTCTTTGGTGAAAAAGGAGACACCAGATGGGTTGGTACATCAGAAAATACAAATGTCTTAGCTTCATATGAGTGCAAACTACTGGCTCTCAAATCAACAGCTAAACAACCAACTGGTACCACTCACTATTACATGTAACTATAACCTTCAAAGTTCCAAAAACTACTCTTAAAATGTCGTTCATAGTTAAGCTCTCACTTACTCTCCCACCACGTATCATGTGCTTAATAATAAATAAAATGAAATTGGTTTCATAAAGCAGTAGAGAGAAAAAGGCCCCCCGCCAAAGTTAAAAATGATGGAAAAGAATCTCTTGTGGTGGGAACCATTTTGGGAGGGTCTCAAA
Organism: Columbicola columbae; assembly: GCA_016920875.1. Taxonomy (NCBI): domain Eukaryota; kingdom Metazoa; phylum Arthropoda; class Insecta; order Psocodea; family Philopteridae; genus Columbicola; species Columbicola columbae. The sequence goes on along the minus strand of JADMLL010000005.1, from coordinate 8,941,472 downwards.
CAGCCATGTGAAGTGCACGTGTTGTCACTCCGTTCAGTGCTGCCAGCTAGTTTGTAAAAGCGGGACGACTAGCTAGCTCGAATCGAACGAATATTGAAGCGCATGAGTGTAAGCGGGCGTGGTGCATGAAGCTCATTTCTCACGTGGTAAACATCGAAGTCAATGACAACTAGGAACAAAGTATTCGTGGAAGGGATTCATTTCGCTTATTCAGCTAATGCGTTCATCGACTCTTGAACCCTTTGCTTTGCCTGTGTCCGATGTCTAGGCTTTCGCCCTGAAGGTCTAAATCCTGTCTCACTTATCTTTTATTTATTTTTATTTTATACAAAATGACGATTGTAGTTTTGCTGCCCTTAACAAAAGAAGAAACAAAGTTTTTAAGGAAAATTTATTTGTGAAGATATTTGTGCTTAAATTTTTTTTGCTGACTCAAAGTCCAAGGAAAAAATGTTAGAATTACAAAATTTATAGTTTATGATGATTCAACGAAGTAGTCTGAATTCTTTTTATCGGTTTTTAAGTGATTTTTGGGCCATTTTTTAACACTAGATTTAGAAACTGAGCCGATTTGACTCATAAAAAATTTTATTGCTATGCACATAATTGTAGTGCTTTACATGGGGTTCTGTTTTTTGGCGTTTTCAAATATGTATCTTCCCAAAATTCTATAAATATGTATAGAACGATATATATATAAATTTATACATTTATAGTTGGGTCCTATCCCATCAGGTGAACAATTCTTTTAAGCAGTTTTGAAGTTTAGTAGCTTCACTTCTTTTAGTTTTGAACTTGCTAAATGGCTTTCTCAAGTTTTCTAAAACTTTTTGAGCCATAGTTACGCCCCAAGGCTCTCGATTTAAATTCTCTATCGTCTCTCTTCCTTAATATGCATTTTATCTTTCTTTTTTTGAAATCAGGTTGAGACCTTCTCACAAAATGGTTCGTTTCTTTCTGTCATATTCTATACCTTAATTGGAAACATGGTTGCTGTGTCTTTTCTGTTTTTTTTTGACTCTCAGTTACGTTCTTCTTCTCGAGCTTTGTTCAACAACACCCTCTCCTGTTTCTACTTCCATTTTGAAATAGTTAAAACTCTTAGTGTAGTCATGACTATTTAGTTTTGGGAAGTAGAAGTTCAAACAACCTAAATACCTTTACCGACTATCTTGTGTTGCAAATAACCTGTCGCACGAGTCGAATTGACTCAGTTTAATGTGGTTGGCTGTAGGCTATAAATCTTTGAAACGGAAAGAACGACATCGATTATAGGCGGCGGTGTGTTTTGCCAAAGAATAAATTCCAAAAACGAAATGAGTTCAAAATGAGTCAAATCTAATTTGGATTTATCAATGAAATTTTTTTGGTGTTAGTGGTCCTCTTGGGAGGGGGCATTTCCATCCAAAATTAAAATTTCGGGATTGTAAAACTTACACGTTTGTCGAGAATTTTTGAATTTGGCACCCGTTTGGAATTTTTTGTTGTTTAGCAAAGACGATTGCGTCATCGATAGCATCAATAATGAAAGTTTATAGGATTATAGAGAAAAAAATTTTTTGAGAGAGAAAATGGCGGCTTTGAGTTGTACGGTTAACCGTTTGAGTGATTTGCATAAAATAAGGTTTGAATAGTCTGAGGGAATTCGGTTCAAGATGAAATCTGAACGGGGAGAAAGGTCAATGAAATTGACGAAGATCAAGGATGAAGGTAGTAAATGGTGGACACGGATTTGGAAGGAAGAAGAGGAAGAAGAAGTCGTTTACTTGACCGAGACGGTTCTTCAATTGAATCAGGTTGACTGAGGAATTGAGTAAATGTTTGAAGAATGACTTTGACATTGTTTTGGCTTTGCACTTCAATTATCGCGTTCGAGACAATTTCTTGGAATATCGGTGGTGGACAGAGGCTACCGTTGGCTGTGTGTGAAGGTGACGTGTTAAATGGGGCATTGGTGTCTCACTCCGCCATATGTGAGCCCACCTTGATAAATGAGTGAATGTGGTCTTCCTTAGTCATACATATGTGTTACTATAATTAATAAACAAACGATTATTTGAAAATACAAAATTTTTTTTTGATTATACGGTCAGGTCTTGTTTTACGCGATTGTCACAAAACTGATTTTCGGACCTAACTCAAGATAATTTCGTTGAAAGAATAGGAAATATATTTTATAAACAGCATATATCGAACTATTGATCAGAATTAATATAAAACCGCGTAAAAAAAGTTCACAGAAGTATACGAGCTCCAAATCTTACCTTCAGTCGAATCACTTTTAAATAATTTTTATATAAAAACTTTATAATATTTCTCAAAGCATGGCTTTCTTTTATGCGATAGATGTAACCACAATATTTAAAAGACCTTAATCACACATGGGGATAGATATTAAGTAAACTAAACTAAACCTAGAGATATTGACTAAACTCGCATAACTTTAAAGCTCATACACCAGAATTAGAGTCGAAAACTCATTAACAAAGTTTCGTGTAAAAGCTTTAACTCAGGATCAAACGATTATAAAGTTAGAAACGTTTTAATCATTATTGATATCTGATACTGGTTTACACAATTCGCTAAATGATTGCTGGTCGGATGTTTTCAGAGGAGGCGGTGGATTTATGTCAATGTTATATGAGGGAATGAATCGAGCTTCAAACGTATCACGGTTTTTGAGGTACGCTGACTTCCTTGACGAACTTCTATTATGCCTCCAGTGTTATGACAGTGGAAAGACAAGTCTTTTTAGATTTCATGAATCAGGTTTTGAAAAATTTCTTTTTGTATTAAAAATATATTTACTCACGTGATTGCGATGAAATTCCACGTTTTATCACACTCATAAAACGAATTATAAATATATGATATATTATAATGATATATAAAATATACCGTATAATATGATAATATATGGTGATATATAATGTGATAATATGTGTTAAGTTAAGCCAATGTTAGCTGACTTAAGCTGTATTTTTATATTATCAATTTTAAAAAATTATGTAGTATAATATTATATTATATATTACCTTCACACGAAGAGCATCAAAGGTGCAGTTAGTTATTATATGCGTAAGTGTTTACAGTTTGAATAAAATAGAAATCGCGTAACTTAAAATACGCACAAAACGAGATCTGAAATTTGAAGTGCCTTGAGAATATGATAATATGATAATGATTAGTTGTTAGTTTTTTGGCTATTAAGTTGTGAGTGAAATTTTGGGGAGTTTCAGGTTTAAAATTAAATTTTGGGAGGGGTGGGAGGGTTCTTTAAGGTAACATGCGAAAATTTTGGGACAAAAGGTGGTTGCTGCGGAGTTCTGAGTGACAAACAAGTGTCATAACCTTGGCAACAAGCTCTAATTCAGTAGCGAGTGTGATGTGTTAGTCGAGAATTTTTATTGTTTGTTGTAAAGAAAATAATGATGTTGATGGATAAGCGAATTTCAGAAATTTGGTTGAAGCGCGCGGGGGCTGAACAAAATAAACGTTAAAGACGCGCTTAATGGTGGCACACATCTGAAAGTGGGTCATTAGGTGGAGGCTGAATGGTCTACTGTTCTCCTCCTCAACGTTAATTTATAGTCTATTGATGTTTAAAATATTTTTTTTTCTATTTCTTTGCGTGTGCGGATTCATTGAGTGTCCGTCTGTAGGTTTTCCCCGTTCGGAAAATCTCCACAGTCTTGCCATCTTTGTTGTAACCTTCTGCCGTCTCTTGATTCGAAAGCGGTCGTTCCATCTTTGCCTTGTTTGGCTTACTCGTCTCTCCTTCGCTCGAGTTTATCATTCGCTTTCCTCTTTTAGTCTTTCAGTCTTCTATTTTTCCCCTTAATGACAAACACGTGTTCATTTCCGATACTTCCTCTACGAAATTGGAGATTATTATCGTTTCTTTAGTTCCATATTTATCCTAACGAAGTATCGAAAACCATAAAAGGACATAAAATGGTGTTCACTGGTCACATTCTCGACTGAGCCTTCATCTTGTTGTCAGTGTCTATCGCAGAAAATATGGAAATAATGTTTAGTGTCACGAATAATTTATTTAACTCATTTCATAAATAATGCACATTAAGAATTCGTTTTATGAAACTTTTCACGTGGCCTCAATATAACACTCTGGGAGCCATAATCCATCCTGAATGTTAAAACAGAGAAGTTGGAAAGTGTACAAGATGGCTGTAAGAAATGTGTTTAGCAGGTACACCGGAAATCGGTTCTTTAGCCAAATAAATAAATTAGCTTCGTCTTCCGGTTTATGTTATTGTCTACAATTTTAATTCGTCTAGGTGGTTTCAAAGGATTTGTGCTTTAGATTAGTCGTTGGCTTATGTTCATCCACTGTTTCGTCGATTGCAACACATGTCGCATAGTCGTTGCACGTAAAATGATGAAAAAGTGAAGATGACGATGATCTGTGAAATCGATGACGTAATTATGAGGACGCATAAGTTTAAGGCCATGTTTGGCATTGAGAGTTTTATATTCCTCGCCTAATGACGTCGAAGGTGAGTCATCTCATATACAGGGTCCATTTGGCAATGCAAACTAATCGATTCCTGTGTTGTTGTTTGGTGTTCTCTTTCCTGACTACTGGGAAGACATTCGTGGTAGTGAGTCACGTCGACGGAAGGGCGAAAATGATTCACAAAAGTTTCACTCAGGGGTCACGCGGTTTCTTTTTCCTTCTAGAACATTTTGCGGATTCTTGTTTTCTTTCCGATTTCGTTCCCTATGGATTGGATTGGCAACCGTGTGTGTCTTCCTGGAGTACGTACTCTTGACCCGGTTTGGAAAGTAGTTCAACGTTGGAAATGAAAACTGTTCGGAGTTTGTGGAATTGATCACCGTATAGCGGGGAGGAGGTTTGAAGGTACTGGAGCAGAGATCGACCTGAGATGACTAAGACCTTAACTCCTAAGACCTTACTTAATGGAATAGAAATTTATAGTAAATCGAAAATGAGGTTTAACTTAAATGAATCGCGTAAAACAAGTCCTAACCCATTATAACCCATGTTTCCATCAATATGCGCTCTTAAAACTCATGTCAGTGATTGAAATCGGAGATTTAGTCTTCTAAAGGTTACCCATCGTCGTAACAAAGACAAGAAGAAATTTTAATTCAATTAAATTAATTTAAAATAAAATATGGATAAATGAAAGGCGCGCCTACAAAGTATTTGAATAAGTAATATTGAAATCGGTGTATGTGAGTGTGTGTGTGCTGTAGAGATTTCTTGTGCGAGGGCGTTATAAAAATAGTTTTTTGTTGAAAAATATGTCACAGCTGGGGGGGGCAATGACATACTGCGTCAATTTTACTCGGATTCGACTTCCCAAAAACAAATTTTACTTTTCCTTTCCGAACCGGTCACACATGTGACATAATTTCCTTAGCAAATCGCCAAACTCTCAGATTCTCACAATCTCGCTGGAGTGTGGACGCACCGCCGCCTAAAAATGTGAAATTCTGTCGTGCAAGTTCGTACCTGCTTTTGTTGTTTTTCGTTATCGCCAACTGATACGTAATCACTTCTTTGATTTCCTGTAATTAGCAGAAGACTTATTTGTGCGGACATTTCTCAACACATCCTGTGGCTAAATGGTGTTCAAGGCAGTATAAGAAAATCAAATCCGGAAGTGGCCGGAAATCCAAAACGGACAATCCTCAAATCCTTTGTTTTTAGTTTGGACTTGGTGGAAATCGATGCGTAATGGATTTGCGCTATTTATTTCCTTGTGCGATTATGTTTCTGCCTACATACTGTATGTAATAAAGGTGATTCACGTGGCAAAAACGAATAATTATAATATTCAATATTGCGACGGATGATACAACGTCCGACGAGGAATCGAAGAAGAAAATGGAAGTGGATGGAATTATTTATAAAAATGGTGGCGTCAAACTGGTTTACAGACTATGACATCATATGATGAAAGATGACGTCACCGCTGGAATAACCGCGAGTTATAACTGTTTTTCCCCATTCGACTGTAATAAAAGTTTCATCGTTTTTTTTTTAAACTTTTTGTTTTGGAATGAAAAAGAAGTTGATGAATTCAGTAAGAGTTTGAAACTTGAGAAGAAGGATTGAACGGAAACTACAGGGTGGGCTCGATTAAATTTTTTTCCTTCGTCATTTTGTGAGGTTTTATGAAATTCTGTGAGATCCTAGGCTGTATGTCTGGGTTGCGATGTTTGGATTTGTTAGGAAGATGCCTTCGTCATTGAGTGTATCTTAGAGTATGATGATGAGTAATGACAGGACTGTGATAGAGAAACCTTTGCGTTGAGCTATTTAGAGTGAGAGTAACATGTTAGTGTATAACTTTTGTTCCCCAAAATTTGAAATGGCGTAATAGTCAGATGTTATACACTAACGTTAATGGTAACGGCCCGAAAATCCTGAAATTCAAGCCTAACATGTGGTTTCAAAAAGACGGAGTCATGGCACACAACATGAGTCACCTTGAGATTGTTTGGAAAATTTTCTGGTTACTGGCTTGTTTCATAAGTAATGCACAAATTTACCTAAAATTCATTTCATAAATAATGCACAGTCTTATGAACAAGTTTCTTAATAAATGCTTCTCACTCTAATAAAGAACAAGACGACCTCTTACCTCTCTCAAGGTCAATGACAACTTTGCTTAGTTTATTCGTTTCATAAGTAATGCACACTATTATGATAAATGAAATTACACTGAGATTCTTGGAAAACTTGACTGACACTGAACAATTTCGCAGATTTCATAGTTTTTAAATTTTTATGAGGCGTAAAAGAGGCAAAATTGATACAATTTGGGATGCTGCGGCCCACCAAACTCCACTGAGTGGCCCAGTGGAAACTGATTGAGTGAAAATTTGTGAAACGTCGATTGTTAAGTCTCTAGTGACTGACCAGTATCAAAATGTTAGGGCCTGTGCTCAGAAACTGCTACCATTGTTTGCCTCAACATATCTTTATGAGGTAATATACAGAAAATACGTACAGATGATACCCTGAAGGTAGACTGTATGCGTCGAAAGCCGGACCTGTAAAATCATTTTTTTGGTAAGTCGTGTAGCCCAGTCGCAATGGTCACAATGGAAATTTGGCCCGGGAAGGAAAAATCTTGAATACCAAGGATTTAGGATGTTCCTGCACAAATTTATGCCTCATATATCGCGGAATATCTTCTTAAAACAGTGTTTAACCCAAATTCGAACGGGTCAAGTTGTCTTCGTTAACTGCGATTTCGTTGTGTGATTGATGGAAGGTATTAGCCAGTTAGCGAGTCAACATTTTTATCAGACACCAAGAAGGAAGTAAACTAAGAAATGATTCCAGTTACAGTTATGTTTGAATCTTTTAACTTATCATAAACTCAATAAAAAGATGAAAAGTCAAATAAGGTGTTTCGATATCGAATGGAATCAATAAAAATAATTTTTACGCTGTTATCTTTTTTAATGGGTTTACATTGGAACGGGAATAAGTGCGACTGGCGAATTGAACGCGGTTCACGTTCAAGAAGAACTTTCAGATCATAAAAAAAAATTTCTTTTTGCTTCGATCTCTTTCACTCCCATCTCCTCCTCCTCCTCCTTTGGTTGGTTAAGAGATTTGATCAAAACAGTCTGTTTGAATTTTGTTTTTTCGAGTTTTTGTTTGGCGACAGGTTTTGATTTCTGTCCCGACATTATCGGTTTGATTTTTGTGATTTGAAATTGTCAATTAGTAATAAATCGAATTTTTTTAGTTGGGAGGAGTTGGCGGCGAAATTATTTTTGGCAAACTTGTAGAGAGATATCAAATGTCAAAAATTTTTCGGGGTTTTGAGAGATAGTTTCGCTTAGAAAGTTTGAAGAAGTGCCAGACGCCGAAGTTATGTCTCTTGTTCATCGATTCCAGAAACTGAGAGTAACAAATATGAAATTCCTTTCGATGTGATTAAGGAAATTTTTTTGTTTAAGTAGAGATGATGAGAGAGCCAGCCAGGCAGCCATTAGCAACGTCACCGCTTCATAAAACATCCTTGAATGTGGCAAAGAACTTGAAACATAAAAATGAACTTGTTTGGCCATCGAAATCCCTTTTGACACAAAACCTGTATTCAGACCTGAGTTTTTAGCATCCGGAGAAAATGATTTGAGTTGATGACCCTCTCTCCTCCGGGAAATGGTTGTTGAGTGTCATCCAGGGATTCTTAATCTTAATTAGAAATTTTTCTCTCGCATAGTTATGTCGTATTAATTGAGTTATTCGTAAGTAGCTTCAGAATGTGGGTTTTGAAGAATTGGCCCCTTGCACAGCCTTCTCAAAGGGTTTCCCCAAACACTAAGCGGGAAAACTGGAGATTCGATTTAGATGTCTTTTATTTATTTTATTTATTTATTTTATCTCTTCGGCCATTATAAGGTCGCGTTATTTTGACCCAAGCATGACTCCAATATGGAATTGCTAGGGTACCTTTGGGGGTAGTTTGCCTTGTAGGTTGAAGGATGTGAAACGCTGATGGATGTTCCTTCATGAAACGCTATTTTGCTACTTGTGGCATAAATTGTGAGTTGGCATTACTTTTGAATTTAAATTTGTGTGCATTATTTATGAAATGAGTTCATAAGATGGATAATTCAATGATTGAGATATTGTGAAAATTTATGACCCAACGAAAACGCAATCATCCAGTTTCAAATAAGCTTTCCAAGAATCTCAGTGTGATTTCATTTATCGTGATAGTGTGCATACTTTTGAAATGAATAAACTAAGCAATGTTGTCACTGACCGATAGAGAGGTAAGAGGCCGACTTGTTTTTCATTAGAGTGAGGAGTAAACGAAAAATCGCAGTAAATGAAGACCCGTTCGAATTTATAACGAGATTAGGTTAAACACTGTTTTAGGAAGATATTCCGCGATATATGAGACACAAGTTTGTCCACCAACAACTAAGCTCCTAAATTATAAAAATTTTGCCTCTTTTAGGTCTCATAAAAATTTAAAAACCATGAAATCTGCGAAATTGTTCAGTTTCAGACAAGTTTTCAAAGAATCTCTGATTTCTTTAACATAATAGTGTGCATTACTTATGAAACGAATAAGCAGTTGTCATTGACCTTGAGAGAGGTAAGAGGTCGTCTTGTTCTTCATTAGAGTGAGGAGTATTTATTTTTAAAATCGTTCATGAGAGTGTGCATTATTTATGAAATGAATTTTAAATAAATGTGTGCATCACTTATGAAAGAAACAAACATGGAGGTGTATGAGGAAGGTTTTTGAATTTTATTTTATTTATTTTTCTTTTTCAGGAACCACTTCGAAAGATAAGAAAGAAGTCATACCGCCAAATCTTCCTCCATTTGGTAAGTAGTGAATCCTAAACCCTCTCCCTCTGGGAATTGACTTATACCTTAAGAACAGACTATCATAGAACAAAATGGCGAAGTGCGTTTAAAATGATTATTTAACATAAAATCATTTCTCATCCTCATTTATCGCTCGAAACTAGACCCCCCCGAGTACAGTGTGTGTTACTATTTCAAAACAACATCCATAAAAAGACGATGAAACACCCTATATCACTCCGTTGGCGTTCATTGTTGCACCATTTATCGCAACACTCGCTGCATTCGGTGTTGCTGCAATCGTATTTCATGTGCAAATATTTAAAAACGATTTTTAATTCGTGCACGAACGATAAAAATTCATGAAATTCGGATTCGAAAAATCCATTTTCAGAAGAGTTGGAATCGTATCGCAACCTTGAAGCTCTGGGTTGTAGTGTTCAACAGGATTTTGGGGGGAAAATGATTTTTTGTCGTTGCTCTTCTATAGGAGAAAAATTTTTTTTTGCCAGGTTGGCAGTTGGAGTGATAAATGCTCGAGCTGTGGTTTATTTCTTTTTTTTATTTCTTGTACGAGTTTCTTTTCCTTTGAAAACCTCAGTCTCATTCAGTTTAATTGTTCCTTAATTGGCTTAATTAATTTACTTTGTTACGCGTGCTGTTCTAGGTTAATAATTAATGAAACCGTTTTTTGTTTCCCCTTTAAAATGTACCGTGTATCGGTCGCTAATTGATTAAACACTTTGCTCGTAGAGGTCGAGAGAATTGAGCAAGGCGGTGGCTTGGTTCTGGTGACACGTTCAACGGAACTGAAAATTAGTAATTGAATATGATTTGTGATATATGTCGGAATTGGGTGGATTGATGAGGCAAAGTACACGAATTCGGAACGAAAATAAAATATTTATAATAGTATATATATAAAAATGGCACGGACGTTCTGATAGCCGTTCGAGTTATTTTGCTGATTTGTTATACTGCACTGACTGACTACTAGTTTGTCGCGGGTTCGATTTGTATGCGTCGCGTAGACTTTTTCCTTCAAGTCTGAGCGTGTTGCTTAGGTCGCCTCATTAATTACGTTATAAGCGACTTATGTCATAAATAAGGCACACTTCCGTGTACATCTCATTTCAAAAGTATTGCACACTTGTATGTAGATCTCATTTCAAAAGTATTGCACACTTGTATGCAGATCTCATTTCAAAAGTAATGCACACTTGTACGCAGATCTCATTTCAAAAGTATTGCACACTTTGATGCAGATCTCATTTCAAAAGTATTGCACACTTGTACGCAGATCTCATTTCAAAAATATTGCACACTTCTGTGAAGATCTCATTTCAAAAGTATTGCACACTTTGATGCAGATCTCATTTCAAAAGTAATGAACACTTTCATGTATTTCTCATTTCAAAAGTATTGCACATTTTTGTAATGATTGCGTACAGTAAAGATATTTCTAAGCCCGCGACACATCCTTCTAAGTCTCATCGCATCCTCCTGCAATTTTCTGCGTGTGTATGTTGGTGTTGTGACTTGTTTGTAAGAAGCGAAACATTGTCTTGTTTTTGACTTTAAATAGATAATGTGCTGATTTCCTGCTAGGAATTCGTTAAAATAAAAATGAGACGGTTGCTGAAACAACAGCAGTGTCTCTGATCCCTAAAAATTAGCATAATGTTACTTATTGAAGCAGGAAAAAAGGAATATTCGAGATGTTATTGATTTTTGTCGCGACATCAGCGTGAAGACTTTTTCTATTTTCTCATTTTATTCCGTTCATATCTTTTCTGCTCCAGTTCTCCGAAAATTTAAATTTTAATCGAATGTCACACCCAGATCGCCCATTTTATGTTTTCCTTTCGAGCTGGATGTCTTCCGATTCCTGCAGTTTGAACTGAGCGCCGGTTTTTGGCTGTGCTGTAGTATTTTGAGGTTTGGTTGAGTGTTTGAATCCCTTTTTGCATTGCAGGATGAAAGACGATTTTTGTATTGGTTAGTCAGCAGTGTGGCTTTAGAGACTTTAACCTCAGGTACAAGGGTTGAAAGTATGAATGTAAATGATCTTAGTGACTCAACCCGAGTGACTCAAGGTTTTGTCACTGCAGGCAATTTTGGGGTGAAGGTCCAGGTTCCGATCATCCAAATCAGATGCTTTTGGGAAAAATACTCAAAAACAATACTGCGGAGAATCTCTTTCATAAATATTGCACATTTTAAGCAAGAAGGCTCGTGGTGTGATGAGGGTTTGTGAGTGGGTACGCTCTTCCACATCCTGTTGTGAAGACAAAACGAAACTCAAACTCGCTTCCATCAAGAAATAAGTTTGTTGGTAGCATTGTAGTCATCGTTGTAGTCATTCCCTACAAATGACAAAAAGTTTTTTCTGTATTGGTCCATAATTTCTCTTCAAGCTGCTGTCGCTCGCAAGATGTCCTGGTAGCAGTGTCTTTGAAAAATTTTTAATCAGGCGATCAGAACAGATTCGCAGAATGGATGACCTTGAAATTTTCTCGTGAGAGGAATGAATGCGATGTGATGTAACATCGCGTAAGTTGCGGGATTTGTGAAACTCCCAATCTTACCGATAATATCCGTCGACGGATTCGGTATTTGCGGTAAACGCGATTCATCTACTATCCCACGTTCGGTTTTCACTTTTCCTAACAGTAAACAAACGTTCGAGATCGTCCTTGACCATCTGATCCAGTTTTCTCGTCTCCTGTCCCGTTCCGAAAATTTTTCCTTTCCTGCTTTTGGGGCTTCTATGATTTATGAATAAGTTTGTGTCTTGAGTTTCCAAATCATCTTCATCAAATCGGAAATGAGATTTATGTGTTGCCAACTTTGTGTCAAATACATGTTTACGTTGTCTTCTGCTAGGAGAGGAACGTAGTAAGATTCTCACCTGTTTCGGTTGTAGAAAAAGTGACCTTGAAGATAGAAACTAATTTAAAAATTCTTTTCTTCGAAGTTGAAACCAAGTTCGATAAAAGATTAGGCGTTTGTTCGAGGACAGAAGTAAACCGCTCTGATAAGAAGTCAGTGCCTAGAGTTGCTCTGTAAATTGCTTTATATTCAAACTAGCGAGATAAAGAGGGCGGTGATGATGGCGGCGGCGGCAGTTGGGGTGGTGATGGTTGTTGTTCTTGATTCGGTGTGAACTGGGAAAATAATGACGGTTATAATCGGGTGAATATGTATAACCTATACTTCCGGCGATTATTCATAATCACCAACTGAGCTCGGTACGAATTACCGAGGATTTAACCAGAAGTTTGCTCAGATGGTTGGCTTATGTCACTGTTACCGGATAGCACACCTGCTTGGATTGTTTGTCGTTTGTCAGAAAAGTGATAGAAGCCAGCAAACTCTTATCGAATCCGCCATCACAAGTCGGAGATTTTATAAAATAACCGGTAAATGTGATAAATATTCAATAATTTCTCACATTAACCAGGCGTAGTTGGTGATTAAGAATAACCACCGGGGATTATATATATATTTGCTCGATTTATCACTTTTACCGGACACATACATTTCCGGTCGATAATATTTTCGGGAAAGGAAGCGGTTTTAAGTCACAGGTTGAGTCAACTTTGATCGTAAATTATCGGTGTTTATGTCTTAAAACGTGAGATCATTTTTATACACTATCACCGAGCCAGGGTCGTGGTGTAGAAATATTTTGTGACCGGAAGTTGAACACAACCCTGATGTGTGGTTCGAGAAGAATAAAACCATAACACACACTGCGAGAGTGATGGTGAACTTCGATAACTTTTTGTGTGGTCGATTTTCGCCTTTTTATTTCATAAATAATGCACACCTGTATGGTTGGATGGAATGAGAGGCTTGTATACTACGAAAGCTACAATGGTGGTTGAAAAGATTTCTTCTTCCTGTACCTGTACCTCAGTTGACCTGCCTAAAGAAAGACTTTTCTAACAAACCGGAAACACTTAAGCAAATGAAACGATTTTGCATTGAGTTCCGCAATCCGAAATTGTTGAGGAAAAGGAATTTTTGTTAGCAACAAAATGGCGGTCAATTTGTAGTTTTCCATACATGAGTCACGGATATTGTAAGAAAGTGACAGAGTGACATTGTCAGAAAAATCGCTTTGTGGATGAGTAGGTGTCTGAATCAGGCTGTGCAATACCTTCGTCTGCTTATAGATGCTCACGAAGGGAGAGGAGAAAGTAGAGAAGGCGGAAGGAATTTTTTTTATGCGGGGAGAAGGACACACAAGAGGACTCGTTATCTAAAAGCTAATATTGTACGGCAGAATGTTTTCCCTACAGATATGCTGAAGTGATTGTGAATTTTTCCTTCAGTGACGACGCTTCCTCACGACTATATTATAACCGATAAGGATGCAGGTGTGATAAAAATGGAACAAGTGGGTCATCACAACTGGTTTAGTGTTCCGTCAGGAAATACTTGTCTTCATTCAAGATTTTTGGGGGAGGGGAAGATATAGAAACCATAACTGTCAACAAATAGGAGAGAGTGACACTGTCGGAATTAGATGGATTGATGACATAAAGTACACGAATTCGGAACGAAATTAAAATATATTTATAATAATATCTATAAATATAGCGCGGAGTTTTCTGATAGCCACTCGAGTTACTTCGCCGATTCGTTATACGGCACTGACTGACTACTAGTTTGTCGCGGGTTCGATTTGTATGCTTCGCGTAGACTCTTTCCTTCAAGTCTGAGCGTGTTGCTTAGGTCGCCTCATTAATTACGTTATAAGTGACTTATGTCATAAATAAGGCACACTTTCATGTACATCTCCTTTCAAAAGTAATGCACACTTGTATGTAGACTCATTTCAAAAGTATTGCACACTTTTATGCAGACCTCATTTCAAAAATAATGCACACTTGTATGTACGTCTCATTTCAAAGTATTGCACACTTTGCAGAATTGCACACTTGTATGTACATCTCATTTCAAAAGTATTGCACAAAATTGCATATTGCACACTTCATGTATTTCATTTCATTTCAAAGTATTGCACACTTCTATGCATATCTCATTTCAAAAGTATTGCACACTTGTATGTAGACTTCATTTCAAAAGTATTGCACACTTCTATGCAGATCTCATTTCAAAAATTATGCACACTTGATGCAGATCTCATTTCAAAAGTATTGCACACTTTCACAATTATTGCGTACACTAAAGATATTTCCAAGTCCACAACACATCTCTCACAGTCTCATCGCGTCTTCCTTGCAAGTTTCTGCACGTCTTTGGGACTTGTTCGTAACAAAGTTGAGACTTGTCGTCTTGGTCGCCACAGATACCACGAAGCGGTGAACAGATATGAGAATAAATGTGCAGTATTTATGAAACCAACTGGTTCATAAAAGTTTACATTTTTGAAACGAGACTGTCATGAGAGTATGCACGAAATGAAGCGTTCCTAAAAGTGTGCGTTATTTATGAAAGAATATTGTTAATATTATTGGTGACTATAATATTGTGAGCTATAAAACAAGACGTGGATTCGTTAAGTATACAAAACTATGACTGTCTATGGCATTAATTTGCGTCTTTAAGAGATCACGTCATTTGGACGGCAGATGTGAACGTCGTCAGAACAGTTTGAGGTCTCCGGAGGTCTTGCAATCGCTTGTTGAAGCTCATTTTCGGGATCAAAAAAATGAAAACAGGCTGAAAGATGAAGCAAAAATTATTTATTTATTTATTTATTAAGCTTATACATAAGTGTCTTCAGGCGGAAGCGGAAGGGGAGTAAGGGTTTTGGGAGTTTTAGTAAATTCGCGGTAGTAAATTGAGGTGAACCTGATCCAATATTACAATATAGGCCGAATGAGATGACGAATGCTGCGTGTTGTTGTTGTTGTTGAGCGAGAGATGGTGTCGAGGTTACCCGGCGAAGAATCTCCTTTTATGGATTAATAACCAGAAAGAAAAGACTTGTAATTGACGTTTAAATCTCTTTGGGTTCTTCGTAATTGGGTTAGTGTGAGAGAAAACGACCCTGACGGGCCTTATCCGAGTGAATCGTCGATCCTTGATCCGGCTCTGTGTTCATTCCCACACGGGAATCCCTCCTCATTCATTCCCGACTACCTCCTCAGTGTGCATTATTTATGAAAGAAGCATGAATCCTGTCTTCTATCATTTCCAGGAGGATTTTTAAAATGACGTGGTTGAAGAAAACGGAAACGTCCTCTGCCATTTTGAAAGAGATTCTAGGTACACTGAGGCGGATTTCAAGGTTCTGTTAGTCTGTGAAGGTTAAGACTTTGTCGAGAGGAAAGGAAGATTAGTCGGGTTGGTGGTCCGTCAAAAGACTGAACCATACCTGAGGAAGGGGTAGGCTGGACCTTATCTAGTGGGCTTCAGACTCAAATGAGTCAAATTGACTCACTCGGATGAGTCTAAATTTAACAGACACATACGTCATCTCTGTGATGTGGTTCTTCGTGTTCCCCGCCGAACGATTCCTCACGTTTGCGGCTGAGAATCGTTTTCGAAAAGATCGACGAGAGAAAGGGCGTTAACGCTGTCGTTTAACGACAGCAAACGCTTTTCAATGACTTTTTGGTTTTTTACTTGTTCAAGGATTTATTTCTGTGGCGCCCGATTTGTGTGTTTAATCACCACGTCTTTGTTAGCCTTCTGTGTCCCAGTAAATACCACCAGAAGTGGGGTGTATGAGTCAGTAAGTAGTTATGGATGACTATGAAAAGAGTGGTTCTCTAGAAAACAGGCGTTTCATAAATAATGCACACTGTTAATAAGTGTTGCCGGTACCCGTAGACAAGTCCTAAAGGGCTCGTAGAACATTTTTAGACAAAGTGTTAGCGGATGGAAGTAATCAACTGTATCCTTCGGTGTTAGGCTGTAGGACCAGAGTCGGTGGGAAAGGAGTCCAGAAGACAAATCTCCTGATGGATTCGACCAATGTTGGTGTGAATGGTGGTTCAATTAGGATGTTTATTAAGAGTATATCGATGGGATTTATCTAAAGAGGAAGGAAACTCAGGCTTGGGACTAGGAGCGTAGGGTTTTATCGTTTCCTGAACGGAATCAACGGAACCGCAGAAGTCAAACGCCTCGTTCGAGTCACGAATCCAAACAAAAATAATTCAATAATAAAACGGCTGACGGATCGAAAAAGCCGTCAATTTGCCAAAACTTGGGCGAAAAGTTTCGATTGTTTGTAAAGGATTTGATTCTGTTTCCGTTTCCTCCTTCCTCCGCCCCCGCCCCGCTCCCCGGACTATTTCAGTTTTGAGTGAAGGCTTTGTGTTTTGATGTGGGTTTGAGACCAGTGGTGGCCAACGGTTTACTTAGTGCCGACCACTCTAATCCCACCGCCATTTTCTTTAATCATAAATTTCGCCGAAATCAGTCAATCCGCAGATTGGCTAAGTAATACACGTAAATGGGTTTCAAGCAACACACATATACAGTATATTGTTCGATGTTGTCTTTGTATAGTTCACAAAATTGGAACCGAATTCGACGGTACTCACTTTTTCAAAAGTAATGCACACTTTTATAGAGCTCATTTCATAAATACTGCACACTTATATAGAGCTCATTTCATAAATACTGCACACTTATATAGAGCTCATTTCATAAGTACTGCACACTTTATAGAGCTCATTTCATAAATACTGCACACTTTATAGAGCTCATTTCATAAATACTGCACACTTTTATAGAGCCCATTTCATAAATACTGCACACTGTTACGGAGTATTCATTTCAAATGTGGTGTATCTTCGATTCTTTTGTACACAACTGTAGGTTTGGGCGATGCTCTTTATCGAGTTATTTATCGATAATTACAGTCAGATCCTGTTTTACCCGGGCTATTTTTACGCGATTTTAGAGTTGAGCGGTTGATTAAAATGATCAAGGTGTCTAAGTCGGGGATTTTTAAACTCGATATTGTTCCCGAGGCAACTTTTCATTGATTCTGCTTCTAGTAAAACAAGACCTGACTGCTTATGTACTTTTCCAATTTACATAAATTGAATTAAATAAGCTCGGTGAAGGTAAATAAATAAAGTCAGAATCTCTTTACGGGCCATTAAAATGACGTCACGGGCCGCTAGTTAAAAAAACTTGAAAGAGAATCGATTCTGTTGTGTCAGCAATTGTGAGGAGATGTTGTTGTAACGACGTACACGGGGCATGTGGTGCTCGACGACGTGGCTTCTCCATTTTTAATTTCGTTTGTTTGTTTTCAGGGGACGCAGCGGAACATTGTAGACAGAAAAAAGGATTTTTCCGGAATTTCTGGAAGAAGTCGAAACACTACTCGTTAGACCATCAGTGACAACGCAGGCGCATCAGCAGCTCGAGCTGCCTTTGTTG
Source organism: Columbicola columbae (assembly GCA_016920875.1). Lineage (NCBI taxonomy): Eukaryota > Metazoa > Arthropoda > Insecta > Psocodea > Philopteridae > Columbicola > Columbicola columbae. The sequence goes on along the minus strand of JADMLL010000005.1, from coordinate 8,923,756 downwards.
CGGGCCCAGCGTTTATCCAGAGGATACTTTCGAGTCCGAGTTTTAGTCGAAAGTGGCTCGCAACAAAGATTTTTCATATCAGAGTCGTTTTTTGAAAATACTCTCCGGGTCGCGAATTCTCAAACCATCATCAAATGGAAACAGTGAACCACTGCCCGTTTTATATACTGTATATAAATAAGAAAGTTATTTTTTACTCTGGTAGATAAAAAATTGGGAAATTGAACTTTTTAAAAAGCTCCAACCACCACCACCCCCTCAGCCCCCGCCTCGTCTCGAGACGAAAACACTTCGATTTCGTTTTCTACTACTGATGCGCGCGTGCGTTTTTCTTATCTTCTCCTCTCCTTCATTTCTATGTGTAGAATTTAGAGCTTTTTGTGGGCTGATTGTGAGCAGCTCTTAAAACGGCTTTTTGCTATCAAATTAATTATTAATAATAAATTAATGTGAAAACTTTTCTTCCCTCAAAAACAAAATATAACTCTTATTTATGAAAATTCTCTTCCATTTTATTTATTTACTACCATCCTTCCATAATATACAATTCCATATTCCATAAATAATGCACACTACATGTTTTGAGTATTGTTTTAAACCCGATCCCACTTTCTGGTATAACAGGGTATGGGAGTAAGTTCGAACGGCGATTTGACTACGCAACTGTATGACGGATTCGTTTCATAAATATTGCACACTGCGGAAGATTTTTAAGGTTGAAAAGGTGTTAGGCGGTTAATAGAACCAACATTTTGGGGATTTTATTTGGGTTATAAGCCCTACAAACTGAAACTGGGAAGACGTAAATAGAAAAGAACAATAAATAAATGTAGAAGCAAATAAATAAATAAATAAAACAAAAGCCAAAAAGAAATAAACAATAAAATAACAATAACAATAAAACGGGCGTGGCTAAAGAAAGGCTCCGGGAAAAATAAGTAAAAATCAGAGACTTACCGCTTCGGTGTAGTTCTCACATGACAGTATAAAAGATAAGAATGAGATCAGCTATGAAGAAAGGGAGGAAATGTATTCAAAAGGCGTGAGATAAGAGCCTAACTACTGCTAATGAAACTCAAATTTGGAATCAAACCGGTAACAGTGGTGGCTTCACCCTTTTTCGGGGGTATAACAGGATGCTGGCGGAGGATTCGAACTCATGGTCGTAACGTCCAAGTCAGGAACACTAATCAAACCGGAAATACATAATCCTTTTATCCTCTTCGGTACCTTTTTTATCCTTATTTCGGCACTCCTATTTGTTGGAGAAAAATTTGAGTCAGCTACCTTTCGTTGAAGGCTTACTCGCTGACTGATCATCACTACCAAAGTTGTGAGGGAAATTTGGGGTGAAAGGATAGTGGATAAGTTGAAGGAAAACATTTTAGGCACCCAGGTGGGATTTGAACCACGTCCCTTGGAGTGATATCTGAGTGCTCTAACCTCTCGGTACCTCTTATAAATTCTGGTCAACTCAGGTTATAAGGGTAAGCAACCGACGCTCACCACTACACCTCCATATTTAATAAATAAAATAGTCAAATCTCCAGTGATAAATTTGTAGAAAAAAAATTTTTCGTTTTATTATCAACACTTGAAATCAACGAGAAGCAGCACAAAAGCACTCCCCATCCCCACCCACCCCTGCCCCACAATTATGAAATTACAGATCAATTTACCAAAAAAAAAACTCTCACGCTAGTCAATCATTACTCTTTACAAGAAAAATTTTTATTATTATTCGTCACCTCCGCACAAAACTTATATTTTATATAAATTCAAGATACAAAGCCTACAAATTTATTAATAATATTTTTTTTTGTTTAATAATGCTTGCAGTAAAAAAAGAACAATTTTATAAATACTGTAGTAACACTATTAAAAAAAAGAGAGAAGAAGTCGACCTCAATCCCAACCCCGCCCTGCTATGATACACAAAAAAAATTTTTTTTCAAAAGCCCAAGACAAAGGGAGAGAGGAGGGCTGTTGGTCGACATGTGGGTTTTCCTTCTTCACGCTCTCAGCAACGAACTCCAGCTCGCTCGACACAGGACTTTCAAGGGAGATAAATTAAAAAGAAAGAAAAAGAAGAAAAACATAAATTCTTGGACTAGACCTCCGATTCATTCGATCAAACATAATTTAATTTAATTAAAAAGCTTAAAAATAAAAATAAAAACGGCGTACCGCCAACTATTCAGCAAAATTTCCAAATATTTAAAAACAAAATCCACAGAAGAGAGAGCAAAATTTCCAAAACTTTCAAATTTTCAAATCACACAGGCCTATTTATTAGTACAAAAAAAAAATCCTCACGACAAAAAAAATTGAGAGAAATAATAATAATAATGAGAAAAGTTATTACTGGTCCGATAGATCCACACACTTAACCAGATCCTCAACTTCTTTCACTTCAAAACAAAATTTGACCCTCCCCTCCCCTCCCCTCAAAAACAAGTTCATTGAGATTTCATTTCCAAAAATTTTTCACATAAACACACAAGATCATAGTTAAAAATTATTATTATTATTATTAATATTAATATTATTATTATTCTTGTTGATGACTCAATCCGCTTTTTGTCCCAGTGTTCCTGCTGCTGTTGTTTTGATTGGTTCTTAATTTGATTTCTTTAATTTTTTCCATTATATATATATAGAGTTCTTCCTTTTCCATTTTTGTTTTTGTTTGTTTTTTGTTTTTGTTCCTTTTTTATTTCTTTCTTGAGTGTGAATTGACCTCAGTGACACTGGCTTTTCTGCCCCTTTTGTTACCTGAAGACAGACAAGAAAAAAAAAGGATGTTTTTTAAAAAAACCGCCAACCCTGTTAACAACTTTTATTTCCTTGACACTCTCTCTACCTCGACCACGATTCCCTTTTTATCTTCTGTCTAATCAGTGAATGAAATCTTGATCGATTCAAGAGGTTTGACAAGTTTAATTCATTCATATCAAAGATTCTTTTGGTGGCTAAGTGCTTCAAACACAAAAGGAATTTTAAGACCAAAGCTGTCGACCCGATAACTAACTCAGCCTAATCTTTCTCATCATAAAAATGACTGTGGTTTAGGGGTTGCACAATGTTCTGTGAGATGAAATGGAAGCAGGATAATAGCCCCACGAGGGAAATACAGTAGAACCTCTCATAACGAGTTTAATTCGTTCTGGAGTTGTACTCGTAATGCGAAACAATTTTTTTCATATAAAACAATGTAAAATAGAATAATGCGTTCCAGGCCGAAAAAAGCACTAAAATGAAAGAATTTTGGGTGGTAGTGAAGAAAATGAGACAGATACAGAAAGATTTAACTTTGAATCCGCCCCGATTCGGAGTTCGGAGTTTTTTTCTAGCTGTCGGGGAATTTCCGCCAAAAATTGCTCGTTATGCGAAGCATTGCTAGTTATGAGGCAATTTTGTTACTCGTTATGCGAATTTCCACTGTATTATAAATCCAAAACCATATACTCCATACTGTGTTGCATATTCCTAACTCCTCACCCCAAAACACAGGCGTAGCTGCTGCATACCAAATGTAAGCAATGAGCAAAGGCCCTCTAGTCCTCCGGTTCCTTCTTTATACCTTTTTCTGACATATTTTCAAGTTAATCGATTTTATGTGTTATAAATAACAAAAAAAGGCCTCCAACCATTTTTCCTCAAAAACTAGCTACGCCACTGCCCCAGAACAAAATTTCAAGAAAATTTGCTTATGCGATGTAACCAAATCCAACCTTACAACCTCCTCAAAACGTTCAATTTATAATCGGACCCTAACACACATCCCAAACCCACATCGATGAGTCATTTTGACTCAATACTCACAATCAACACCCTTAAAATCTATTTTAATTTCATATAAAACGATCTCGCCAAAGAGATAACAAACATTCCACCACATAACACTGTCAAACCTCAAATTATCAGCAGATAACTAAATTAGTCATATTACAGGCCTAAGAAAGGGAAATTCACCCAAAAACCCGAGAGACTAACACGAACCAAATAAACACCGCCATCACTTCAAATTATTTTAAGACACCATATTCGACAAGACATGAAAAATTTGTTTCTTACCACGTCACACAATAAATGGACGTTGGTCATAACGCACAAATGTCAATTTTAAGAAACTACACAACGCGGGAAGTCAAGTTCAAAAATAATTTCGTCGGACACTCAATTAAAATTTTTACGACTTGAAACAATCATTGGAACCTCGTTTCAATTTTCCTCATCTCCTCCCCCTTGCTCTAAATTCTTCTTTTTACAACTAATTAATTAAATAAATAAATAAATAAGAAACGGTATTTACCTCTAATAACCGCAACCAACTAAGTAATCTCCTAACTTTTCCACTACGGATGCCGCTTGTTGAGGCTGAATTGGATCTTCATATAAAGATACAACAACGGCTGCAACACAAAAATGAAAACCATTTTAATTAATAATAATAATAATAATAACTCATCAACCAGCTGTTGTCTATATTATAACTACGTCTGAAATTTTATTATCCCACCAAAAAACAACCAACTTTCTATTGATAGCTTAGCACTTTTTCCTCTCAAAACACCTAAACTACATGATTCGACCATTTTGAAAAATATTTACCTTGCGTTGTCTTCATGCAATGAACTCCTACTTTCCCAAGTTTTGCTCTTATTACTCTATCTGTTCCTGATAAATAAATGTACCGTGTACCTGCCAGCGTTACACCGGTTGATGTTAAAATATCTTGTTTATCAAACCCTTGCACCAACTTGGTCAATTCATCTTTTGATAACTGTAAATAAAAATTTCAAACTCTAACAACTATAACAAAATTCCTTTGCAATCCTAGCTCTCGTTTAAGTTTTAAACTATGGTTCATTCATGTCAGAATCCATATAACCCATCCCTCCCCTTACCCCAGACAGATTTGTGCTCGTCTTCTTGTCTCAACAAAAACAACAGGAAAAAAGGGCACTCGAATCAAATTTATTGAGTAGTTCAACTGTATATAAAAAAATTTAAGAGCAGTCCTGACCCCCCAAAAAAAGATTTTTTACTTAAATTTAAAAATTTGAAAATTCATAACTGACTCAAGCAGTCTCTAAGACATTGGAAAAGCCTTAAAAACAAGGCGGGGGGAGGATTAAACACTCAAATCCACACTTTTCGAGTTTAAAGACCCAAAAACCTGATCCCAACTCTTCGACAGTCACTACCTATTTTATTCCTCTTCTTTGCAGTTAGTGTTTAACAGGTACAAACTCAAGAGAATAAACTTTGTTGGACAAGGTCACTGATTCACCTTATTACCACATCATTTCACTCTAGATATCGTTTCAGACAAGGTTTTAACCATATAAACAAATGTTAACAAGTCTCACAACCTCTTTAAAAATTACCAACATCCATGTATAAAAAGGAATTTGATAAATAAATAAATAAAAAATGGTGGATTCATCAACTGATACATCTCGAAAATGAAATTTAACAGGAATATCTAAACTGACTCATTTCAACAAGGCATGAAATATTCAACGATTTTATCTCTGTTATAGCAGGCTACATACACACAATCTCTAGCTTCCTGTTTTTAAAATAAAGTAAAAAAAATAACAATTAACAGTTTTTTGTTAAGATGGCTTATCCACATTTAATAAAACCAATATTGAAGCCTAATTGATGTTTCACTAATCCCTTTCTTATGGAACAATGATTTTATTCACAGACTTAATGTCATTTAATTGGTGTGAAAAAGTGAAAAGAATGCTGCAGGATTATAAACAATCTCAAACTGTTTACAAAAATTATGCATTTTAAAACAGATGAACAAAGACAAGGACTTAATTATGTTTGAACAATTAAGAGGGAAATTAAATGCGCCTCAAATATTTCTTTTTTTTAATATTATTAGAAAGTATAAAATACTTAATCATAATGATTGGACCAAAAACACTAGAAATGAGGTTTTCTTATTGAAAGGAATGAAAACAACAAAAGGCCAGACTAATACAATAAGCCCTTAATAGGTCATGGATGGTACAAAAGCAAGTTGGTACAACAGAATTCATGTGCAAAGATTCCAAATAATTTTTTTTCTCATTGCTAATTTTACATCCCGGATGATGTCGGGAGAGGGGAAAATAATCAGACCAACTTGAGCTCGAGGGTGATTTGATAGAAATTTTTATGAACCTACTGATAGTATGAATCATACAGTTTCCCAATAATAGAGTTTTTAAGCTGATTCAACACTGCACTGACGACTTCATTGCGATGACGCCATGTTGGAACGTTGATTGTTTTTACAAAAATTGAAAATTCCATGACTGTATTCTTTACGCAATAAGGGAACTGCTCTGGACGGGAAAACTTGATTTTGATTTTACCTCATAAAAACTTTTGGGCATTCACAGACGACGAGAACAACGCCAAAGGCGATTATAAAAGATTAACCCACACCCATTACCCTCATCCTTTCTCATCCAAAAACCCTAAAAACTGGACAAAAATTTCCAGGCTCTAAATAAAAGAACAAGAGCCTCAAACTAATAGACGATTAAATAAAATATTAAACGCATACATTTCGCCGGTGTCTGTCAGTCCGCCATATTGCCGGGCCTATGCCAGCACGAGGAACGTTGTTCTTATTTGTACTTACTTCAAATCCATCTGATTTTGCCCAAACATTGCCATCGTGTCCCACGATTGCAGCTTTCGTTACACATTTTGAAGCAAGCAATTGCTTCTCCACATAATCCTGCCAACTCATTTTGTACACAAAACTACTGAAAATAATCACCACACGCACAAACCGACGTCTACTTTCGACGACACGGAACTGAAGAATCGAAAGAAGTAGTTCCGAAAAATAATGTCAGATTTATTGCTGAACGAACAGTAATAATTTCTCTAACAAAAAGTGCTCACGTTTGATTGAAGGAACTGAAATTTAATTTAAAAAAATTTTTTTTAGTGATTCCAAAAAGAATTAATGATTAAAACCCAAGCAAATAACTCAATAGACGAACGAAAACTACTTTTTGTTTCCCGTTGTCGTGTTAACTGTTATGAGGTCGTTAGTTAAGAAATTACCCGCTGGCGCTAGTTGTCGCATTATCCAATATCGTGGGCAGTGAGCTCGTTTTTAAAAAATTCTTGATTCCCGCTCTCGGAAAATAAATTTTCCACATAATGGATTGGGAAAACCCCTCCTTCTCCCCCCAACTACCAAATAATATTAATATAACTTTAAAATTTTCCTTAAGGGTAAATCTGCCAAACTTCTAAAACTTCAAATCAGGTTTCCTAACAGTACATTTCAATAACGACTGGAAGGTTGGAATTTTTTTATTCATGACACCGGACAGAGAAAAATTTGAAAGTTGAACTAATGGATATAACAAACTCAGTCTGGGTCACTCATTTTGTACCAAAACCATCCAAGGTAGTATATAGAATTGGGGTCAAGAACAAGGACGAAATCCATATTTGGATTTAGATTAAATCGGAAATAAAAGGCGAAAACCTGACTTTATGAATAACATCCGTTAAGGTTGCAGCTAAGGACTGTATCTTACAGTACTAGAAGGACTGATTGTAAATATTTAAAAACGAAACAAAGCAAGGTACACATTAAAAATGATGAAATTCGAATATTTTCATACTAAACGGACGTGGAGATAAGTAATTCGCAAAATAAATTTAAGAATTATTAAGATACTAATGAAGGTTGCAAGCATATTGGGTTACAGAGGATAAACATTTTATTTAGTTTCTTTATCAGCTGGCGTTAAAAATTATTAAACAAACAAAATTCAAAGGGTCATTGTTTCTCAAAAACTTCCTCTCCCCACTCATTTTGATATCTATATGATTCTAACAAAGACTGGGTCCCCAATATTCTCAGAGAGCCGCCATTTTCAATTCGTTCTCCAATCACCAAACAGACTGTAATATGAAAGGTTAAATAACAACAATTGAAAACACAACAAAAAAATTGTAAAGTTTTAAATTTAATCCAAATTCATGTAGAAATCAAAAGCTTAAATCATACATTCTTCTGTTGCCTATAACGTATTGGATGGTAAAAAATAAAAACGTTTATCTCCCCTACCTCCCACCAAGGTCAAAACCTCTAATTAATGACTTCGATTTAATTAAAAAAAATGTTTTCTCACACGATTTCCTTTAATTAAAATGTTCAATTAGATGACAAAAACATTTTTATTTATTTTAAATCTGAGAAAGAAACAAGCCAAATATCTTAGAAACGGTACTTGATTCTGTTGTTCTTGGAGGGAGATCATCCCGCTCAAAACCAACCGGAAACAACAATCAAGGATGTTACCATTCTACCTTCTCAGTTTTAATAAAACAAACACAAACAAAAGAAAATGATTTTAGAAGCACAATTTTCAAATCCAAAGTCAATTAATTTCAAAATCTTTCATTTCCAAAGGGAAATTCTAATTGAAAGAAAAAATATCTTTATTTAAATAAGAAAAAATTCTCAAGTACCCGATTTAAAATAAATTTAAAAACAAAATTAAAATAGCAATCGCGACATTGAGAATGAAATCTTTTATCCACTTTTTAAAACACTAACCCATTTAAAGACTTAAAAATCAGGTATCAAATATCAGTATGAAAAATTTTACACACTAAATTTTTGTCTTTCCAAAATCGGTTTACCTATGACATCATTTTAAAGGAGGTAAGGTAAGGTAAAACGTTTACATTTTAAAAGAAGAAAAACCACTGTTTGCTGAACTTCAACAAGGAAATTTTGATCTTTATTTCCGAAAAATCTTCCAACAGGTCGACTGGCCAAATGCCTGCAAATACAAACAAGAAAGACTACTGTCAAAAATCATTTTTCCATCTTTTGATCACTTTAATCAGAAACTTGGCCAGAGACAAGAAATATTTTTCAAAATTTGACTAATAAACCCCCAATCCCTAATACCAATTCTTTTTAAAAAATGATTCGAATTAAATAAATCGATATTCAAAATCACCATAACAATCTATCACAAGCCTCGTGTGCTGCTACCATCTAAAAATAATAAAAACCAAACCAAACCAAAGTGACACTATAAATCACATACACCTGGTAAAGTCAACAAACAGGGTTGAAGAATTTAAAAAAAAAAAGAAAACAATCTCTCAAATAAATAAAAATAAAACAAATCACAAAGAGTTAAATCTTTTACTAAAAAGTTCATTTATTATAATAAAGGACGTACAAAATGGGCACTTTTGCAGTCTAATCAGAAAAATATTTCGTCTCCTACATCTTTTCTGATTAAAATAACCTTTCCAAAAACCAACTAAACATTTGCATAAACACAAAAATTTTCTAGAAGGGAAGTACAATGACGCGATCTTAGTCAATAAAAATTTACTCGTCAATTTCATCATCTTCTCCAAATTTCTCTTCGTACAAATACACCTCAACTCAGAGCACGCCATTTGTATTACATATAAACTGAATAAAAACATTATCATAAAAAAGAGAAGAAAGATAGAGAATTATCCTTAACCTAGATAAAAGTTTTTTATTATTATTATTATTTCTTTTTTTTTACCACCAATCAATACTTCTTATACAAGTATAAAAAGAGGAAAAAATTAAAAAAAAAAGAAAAAGAAAATATTGGTTATCCCAACAATGAAAAAAAAACCTAAAACCTCCTAACCTCATAAAAATACCAAAGACACAAAATCACTGAATATTATTATTATATTATTACTAATAATATTAGTTTGAATATTATAACAATTATAATTTGCAATTATAATTATTATTTAGTAAAGATAATAAGTATTACTTTTAATAATTATGAACGCGTACGACTACGACCTTAAAACCTTTTTTTTCCTTTTAGTATTTCTTATTACGGTTACTAATATTATTATAATACAAACACTTATTTATCAACACTAAAAACTATGAAACCCGGCCCCGTGGGGCCGAGATGGAACAACGCGATAAACGTTGTTCGCTCTTTTTATTTTGGTTTTGTTCAAATTGAACGAAAAGTCAATTAAAAATTTGCTTCCCCAGAGGGGAATTAATTTTTAAGAAACTCGAATAAAACGCAGGAGAAAATTATGTGCTCATTGTGAATGCACGCACGTCACATTATTCACCAAGTCCGAAATCACTTAGCGCGGTCAAAAAAGGCGATACTCACAGCTTAGGGCTTTTGGAAACAAAACCAAACAGCCTAAATCAAATCAGCTACATTCATTGGCATCTCGTCGATATGCGTATTGAAGAATTGTTCTATGTCTTGCAAGGTTCTTTTATCATGCTCGGTAACAAAATTTATAGCCACTCCTTTTCTTCCAAATCTTCCACTTCGACCGATCCTGTAAATTACACAAAGTTAATCATATATCCAATCAATTTATCCACTTATATAGTTACAACGAACACACTCCTTCCCCCGCCAGTTTTGAATAATTTAACTTATTTCAAATTAAACCAAAATTTCTTATTAACAGTGTTCGTTCCGCTGTGCTAATTGCATTTTATGAAAAGACAACTAACGAATCATGATAGGTCGTTAATTAAAACTCAATTGATGATTTTACATGAGGAAAAAGAAATAGTTGGGTCACGCCTTACCTGTGGATATAGTTTTCGCGATTTGAAGGCAGGTCGTAGTTTATAACTAAAGAAACCTGTTGCACATCAATTCCTCGAGCTAGAAGATCGGTTGTAATGAGGACACGGCTAGAGCCAGACCGAAACTGCCGCATGATAACATCTCTTTCACGCTGCTCCATGTCTCCATGCTGTTCATCAAACGATAATTAGTATTTTATAACATAACTTGTGAGGAATTATTTAAGTTGATTTCAAATTGTATGAAGCAAATGAGGATGGAACCCAGACGAAGTGAATGGGCACCGAAGGCTTACTCCAAACTATTTACTCTCCCTCTCCCTCTAGAAAGCACTCATGCTCTGCAATGATGTGCAGAGGCATGCCAAGATAGAGGGCTGATACATTCACTAGTTTAAAAAAAAAATGTTTTATAAGTTAACACTTACCATGGCAGAGACAGTAAAATCTTTGTCATGCATAAACTCGGTTAACGCGTCTACCTTACGCCTCGTGTTGCAAAAAAATTACCGCTTGAGTGATGGTTAGCGTGTCGTAGAGATCGCATAAAGTTTCAAATTTCCACTCTTCACGTTCGACGTAGACGTAGAACTGCTTGATACCTTCCAAGGTCAACTCATCCTTCTGTACCAAAATATTTATGGGATTTCTCATAAATCGCTTGCTGACTTCTAATACATCAGGAGGCATTGTAGCTGACAGCAAGATAACCTAAAAACAAAAATTTAAGTCAAAAGAACTCGAGAAACACAAGTAACAGAACAATTTCTCCGCCCTTCTATTTTTCATAATAAATTATTTAGACTAAGTTTCCTACTTAAAAATAAAACCTCCCACATGTTAAAGTTTAATTAAAAATATGTCACCTGAACTTCTGAATCAAGTGTTTTGAAGACATCATGAATTTGATCTTTAAACCCTCGTGATAACATCTCATCAGCTTCATCCAAAACAAAAATTTTGATACTATTCGTTCGTAAACACCTTCTACTAATCATATCATACACGCGACCTGGAGTGCCGACCACCACGTGAACACCTTGTTCAAGTTTACGCATATCTTCACGAACATTGGTTCCTCCAATACAGGCATGACACATGGCATTCATAAAATCTCCCAAAGCAATTACCACTTTTTGAATCTAAAATAAAGAGCATAAAAAATTTTACAAAACTACACTTTTTATTGATAACGTTATTACGACTAAAGAGTAACAAGCAAACCTGTTGAGCCAATTCTCGAGTTGGTGCAAGAATGAGGGCCTGGCACTCATTAATACTGGTATCTATCTGCTGAAGGATTGAAATTGAAAATGTTGCTGTTTTACCAGTTCCAGACTGAGCTTGGGCAGTTACATCATGACCTTTAATACATGGCATAATGGCCCTTTGTTGGATTGCCGAAGGTTTTTCAAAACCATAAGCATAAATTCCTCTAAGGAGTTCCTCCTTAAGCCCCATGTCATCAAAATTCTCCACAACTTCTTCCCAGAATGTTTGGATTTCTCCATCATTTTCTGTGCTTGAGGGAGCATCATATGATGGATGATCACTTGGTCCATTTTTAGACTCCCCAGGCCTATCCTCATTTCTGAAATGAACAAAACATTATTAAATCCCTATACACAATACCAACACACTAAAAACAGTTACATATAAGGCCTAATTACAATTTCTACAAATAGGCCTAAGCACTAATAATGTGAAAGCCAAAAATAACAGAAAAAAAATTAATTACAAAAATAAAAAGATTACTTTGAAGTAAAAGTAGAACTCATGGCTAAATCACACAAAACGAAAGATTGCAACTTTACGCGTGCACGTTAATGTAAGCGGATTCCAGACTGCAGGGAATGTAACTAATTTAACAACGACCTTATTTAAGCGTTTAGGCTTTAAACATTATGACCTTGAACTCATGCTTGATAGCAAAGATGTAGTTTTCGCGGAAAAGAGGTGACAAAATCAAAGAATATATCAAACTTAAATGAGTTAACAAAATGATTCAGTGAAAATGATCATCCCTTCCACGTTTTCACATGATGATTCATTTTGACAATATCAAATGCAGTTCCTACTGCATATTGCACAACAAAACATTAAAATGCCTCAAAAACAAATTTTCAAAAATCGAATTCAGATTCAAATGCTCATCTAAATTTGATAAGGAAGTCACTTGGTTGTTAGATCCTACTTAAAAGGGGACGTATCCAGCATAGCCTACACGCCACGCCATGTTTGAGGGCACGAGCTCGTCGGCTACATCTAAAATACACGGAAATTACGGAAACTATTCGTAAATACTAAATAAAAAAACACTTTTGAGCACGTTCACAATTAAATTTAAAAAGAGGTAACTAACAAACACTTTTAAAAATCAAAAAAACACCCATTTTTCTCCATTTACCTTTTCTCTGAATTATTATAAGACATATTCCAACTATTCGTGAGCAAGAAAGGAAGTTTCTAGTGACGTCAAAACTAATATTAATCCGCCATTCATATACATACAACAATTAATGCAAATTGTTGTCTTTTTTAACACTAGTTTTTAGAAATGTCTCTTAAAAGAAAAAGCTTTAAACAATTCAAATTAATTAGCTCGTATTTAAATGAAGAATAATAAAATATTGTCAATTAAATAGCGCACTACTTTTCGTCCTCACGGAAATCTGTGTTAAGTTCAATGTTGCCAAAGTTGAACTCCATGACGAGAGGCTATCCACCCTAGCAAATGTTCCTGACTTCCCGTTACATGGCGCAATATATGACATTCTTTTCATGGTTAACAAATGGAAGTAATGAAGGTCTCTTGAACCAAAAAGAGATTGGAAAGAACTAATGCGCCCATGGCTAAATCATTCTAACTTCTTAATTCGGTTTATAATAATTTGGAATCGCAAAATTTCCACTCTTTTAACTCCAAACGAAATATCTACAATTGTTAGCTAAACTCCTAAACCATTATTTTTATTGCAGATGCCTTTTTTAAAGACAGCTAATAAAGACATTGATCGAAATATAATCAAAGTATGAGTAGGTGATTGAAAATTTACTTCCTTATATATATAAATGACATACAAAGTTTTATGAATCGCAAAAAAAGTCGTTAAAATGTTCAAAATCATTAGTTTTGGAGTTTGAGAATCAATTATTTATAGCCCACAAAAAGTTCAGCTTAGAAATAAACTTAGAGCTGAACAAACCAAATTCATCTTAATAACAATTTGTTCTTCAAAAATTGATTTAAGCTGAGAACATGAAAATATATAATTTCAGTCCAAAACTTCTTCATTTTCATCAACTTATTTACTGTCACAGGTTTAAAAGGAAAAGAAAAAATCCTTCTGAGTTAAAAACTTTATTCAAATTTTAAAAATAAATGGAAGACAATGGGTACAAAAAAAATCAGTGCTTCAAATATTAGTATTTACAACAAAATTATAATCTCCTTCCTAATACTCCAAGCACTTTCAAAAACTGTTCAAGTGTTATGAATAATTTGTGAATTTGTTATCAAAAAAACAAAAATCATAAAGCCTTTTACACCGTACAATTGATAAAGAAAATTCTAATCAATCAAAACTAATAACAGTTTTTTCTTGAACAAAATTTAATTAAACAAATGCCAACAAAAATTTATTTTTGAATTATTCGGGATGTTCTTTAATTATTCCTTTAAACTAATGACGATATTTCTCATTTACGTCCTCTTTCCTTAAAATTAAAATAACGAACACAGATTAAAATTGTTAATAAAAAAACAAATTTATTGCTTATTTCAAAAACCAACAAAACTGAATCATCATAAAATGCCGCCATTTTGTTTATATAAATGCCTTTTTCACAAAATGCAAACTCTTTTTGGAATTTAGTTAAAATCAAAAAGCAGCACATCTTTACAAATCTACAATTCTCCAAAGACTTTTATCGATTTATTAAAATCTATATTTAAATTTCTAACACCGCCATTTTAGAAAACTCCAGTTAAGATGCCTGAGTGTCAAATCGTGAATTTGGATTGGGTTCATAGCTTTAAAAGTGAACAAAAACATTTCAATTTCAACACTACTTCAAAGCCAGATGCAATTTTCAAAATGATTAAGACAAAATCTTAATTCCAAATCTTAAAGACCTAATTATTGCTATAAGCCTGAGGATTTCACTAAAAATTTATTTTGAACAAGTGCTGCTATCAAAATTTTATTGCTCCAAGATTTTTATTTGTCATCGTTAAATTTCGTTCATCAAATATATACACAGTGCCATTTGTATAACAAAAAAGTATAAAAATACATTTTTAGAATCAAACGCTTCATTCTAATTATTTTTTTAAACTCAATATAGAGCCTTCTATTATAAAAATATCTTTACCCTTTAAATGATTTTATAAATTAAAGGGCTCAACTTAAAACAAAACAAATTGCACAAATTGCAATACTAAACAATTTATTTAAAAAATTGATTGTTTAATTTTTGAGACAAGTTTAATAACAGTCCTTTACACTCAGTATGATTCAAAGTTTTCCTTTTCTTCTTAGAATAAGTTCTCACTCAACCAAAAATCCAATAATAAATGATTCAAAACATTCAGGGCAATTTAGCAATATTTTTAATTTTTGGCTCTACTTCAATAATAAAAACAACTTTTAATGTATTTACAAAAATTCATTATCAAGAACAATGTTAAACAATATTATTCAGATTTAACAATTATTTAAAGGCATGGAATTCTTTCTGAGCCGCCTAAAGATGTAAAAATTTGATTTAAAAAGTTATAGATAACACAATCTGAGCCCAACCCAAATTTTTTTTTACAAATCCAGAATAAAGTTCTTCTCAAAAGGCTTCTTCAACAAGCTCAATTTCATTTTTATTCTGTGTTTAGGCAAGCGATACGTCGGTATAATACTTACATATGAATTTTTATTTAATTTGAGGTGTTAACCCTGCACCATTAAATTACAAAGATTGTTTTATCTGCAATTATTACTCGAATCCTATTTTTATTTAATATAAAGCAGAAGTCGGCAAAAAGCCCGTCGCATATTTGACATCATTCAAGTCAAATTGAAACTGTAACCAATAACGTGATTAATGGCACCAACATAAGCACTTCTTTCGATACACAAATAAACTAACTCGTGTAATTTGCTACTTGGCCCGCCAAGCCCAAAATTTCAAATTTTGACACCTTGCCGACCCCTATAAAAATCTTTCAAGCTTATCAACAATCACGTTTAACCGAATTATTAAAATAACAGAATCATCAACTGCTTAACATCAAACTGTATAAAAATTAAAACAGTCATTCTTCAACATGAACAACAGAAAAATAGTCTGCTGTGTAAATTTTTAAATTTCAACATCAGAGATATCAAACTGGTGGTATCCATTAACATGTTTTAATCATCCTCCTGACACCTAACTTCAAGACACAATGTTTGGATTGGGTTTGACATCCCTGCTGTAAGTCAACTTTTTACACACACATCAAGAGCTTGAGAAAGTTCTACAAAGAACAAAACACAACCATAAAAAAAAATGCCAAAAGCAGACCACAAAGGATAAGAGCAATTCCAAATTGGTTATGGAAACCATTGAGAGGAACTACATAAAAAATTTTATGTGCAAAATCCAAATTCGAAATATACTAACTAAACTAACTGACTCAAAAATGGTTAGTCAAAAAGTGATCCCCCGCCCTGCCCCCAAAATTTACGTCCTATTTAACGAGTTAATAATATTTTGTTCTTATAGAAATGCACAACCTAGTATTAAAAATAATACCAAAATAGGAAATATAATATATACTGACATCCGCGGTTGACATATTGATAAAAGTAAAGTTATATCATCTTCCTCGTGTTCGATACCATCACGTGTGGGTACCTCTACAATAACTCTTTGATCGGAGAGGAAAGTTAACGGAAAGGTGCACTCGGTTTTGTTAACGCAATTCTTCGAGATGTTGGCATACTGATAGGTCGGTTTGAAAATATCGAAAGTCGCATGAATGTCGTTTTGAACATCGTCATTGTCACTGTAGAATATGTAGTAGTAATAACCATCGGAGTTAACGTTGTGAGAGGTTGTCATTCGTTTGGCTCCACTGGTGAATAAAAATGATGTGTTAACACATGAATCCGAAGAGGGTACCACGTGATTTAATAAAATCCGACCGTCGTAACAATTCAACAAACTAGTTTCGAAACTCGAAGCCGAGGATTCATCTTCGGTGAAGTTGATTGCATTCCCTCCGTGAGCGACTTTAGCAACATCCAAATTGTGAGGAGATTTCGAGATTATATTCCTTCTTTTCCTTGCTTCTTGATCTTTTCTTATCCGCTCTTCAATTATGCTATTTGATAAGGCGAATTCTTTAGCGTCTGCATTTTTAGGACCAGCTCTCTGCCTTGAATGTCGCAGTTTGTGACCGACGACAGTTTCCTCGAAGGTTCTCAATTTGGAGCTGCTTAATTTTTCGTGGTGTTTATCAATATAATCTCTGGCTATCTTCTTAAGAAACATAAAAGCTTTCATTCCTTCTGTATTTTCCACCTCTCTGGCATCATTAAAATCTAATTCATTTGAACTATCGGTGATTGACCTAGACTTTCTACTAAGTGATGTCTTATTATTCTCTTTGAACATGGATGAAAAGGATTCGTTAGAATGTATTTCTTGAGCAACTGTTTCGAAAAACACTCGACTTGACTCTGTTCGCTGGCTACTCTTGCCAATGAGTTATATATTTTGTTTTTGGAGTGATCCAATAAGCCGCAGGTATCCAAATTTTTGTCACCTTTAACGACCAGAATCCTAGCTCCATCAAGTCTGGAACAAACTGTCAAAACCATATGTGACCCTTTGGGGAGGAAGAAACCCCAATATTCCAGAGTGTCATCGGGAAGGCTCATGCTTTTTTTTAATCGTATATGTTTACGTGTGCTTCCAACTTCTGGTTCACTCTCTAGCTGATATGCATTGAATGATGTATTCATTTTTAATGTGTGATCCTGAAAATACAGAAAAGAACAAATTATCAAAAAATAATTATAATAATTTACAACTGATAATTCTTGGCTATTCTTGACATGCACTACTCCTGTAAATCTCCATGATTCGATAATGTGACATTAAATAAGAAGTACATGTTACTTAAAACCAAATTCGAACCAATATTTGAAATAAATTATTTTATTACTTGAGTTATCAATCTCATCACCTTTTTCCTTTCCTACTATAAGATTCAAAGTTCAAGATTACTTAATTTTATTAACCTAAGCATTATTTCATAAGAGAATGACAAAAACTGGTAATAAGCTAATTTCGGAAACAATAAGAAACAAAACTGCTCTTTCAGCTGTATATACATAAAGACTAATAAACACAAATTGAATTTGATTTACTGAAGCATAGAAGACAATTATTTTCAAACACACATCATCTAAACTTATAAACTATGAGTACATCATTGAATTCCTAAACTCCTTTCAGATTAACTTTACGACATTACTTAAGAGCCAAAGGATCAGATTTCGTCATCATGGTAATATAATCATTTCTGTACCTACAATCAGTTAAGGACTCTGAAATTAAACTAAATACTCAAAGAGTGGTTTGAAAGTTAAATGAATAAAAGTGACAGCTTTAAAAATAAATTAATATGATTATCACTTCTCAGAAATAAGTTCTTAACCTGGCAAAAAACTGTTGATATTCCTTCTCCGATTTCTAATATATCTGACTCTGCAACTGAATACACTACATCAGCAAAAATATTGTGACGAAGGTACAATGGAATGATCAGTAAAATAGTAGGTAAAACTGCTGTCAGCAAACAGAAAATAACAACTCTTCGAGCTCCATGCATTTCGCCAGCTCCTGAAAATAAATAAATAATTTTTTAGTTTTACCTAAACAAAAAATATTAATTTTCTTTAATGCCTTTACTGATTTATTACACACGGGGGCTTGAATCAAAGCATATTTCATGGCGAAGAATGTAAACAACAAAAAAAAAAGATACAAACACGAAATCTTACCAAGGTCTTTGAGATGATATTACAGGGGAGATTTAAAGTGGCGTAGGACAACGTTCATACTATTCCGTGACCTGTAGCCAAAAATATGTATCAATATGTAAGGAAAGGATTTAAAGAATATGAAGGCTTTTCGAAAACATTTTGTTTCACAAATTACTACATAGACACTAAAGAAACTGAATGCTATTCTCTTATCAACAAAGAGCAGACGACAAATCAGTTTTGTAATTCAGCTCTCCATTAATGGTGTATGGTGTTAATGGTGTCTCAAAATATGTCATTTAGAGTAGCGTCCAAGTCGATATATTAACACTAAAAGCTATTTCGATAATGTGTCATGAAATGAAAAATAATAAAAACGACTTCAATATAATTTAAAACCAACAACCGAGTACAAAAACCATGTAGCGAGCTTTTATTGTTGTTCGAACGTTAAACCGGAGCCTACGCAATTCTTAAAAACTGTACTGACTACTTTCGCTTTGATCTTATAGTATTTTCACTCAACGAATTTTTTTACAGTTTGTGTATCTTATCTAAAAGATTTTTAAGTCGCCCTTGAAACAAAGCGATGAGGAGTAATGCTTAACTTTATCCGTTACAGTGGTGCGCGGCTCCTTCGCGCCGCCGCACACACCTGTCAAAATTACCAAGAGCGCCATGTCGCTTCATGTTAGTATAATTAGGGAGTAACAGTAGTGATTGTGCACACAAAATTCACAATATTTCCTTTGATTTAAGTTCATCACATTAAAATTAGTTATTTGATCGCTAAAAGCACTATCAAATGTTTTAATTTATTAAAATAAAACACTAAAAATGTCTGAGACTGATGAGAGTTCGAGTGATCCACCCAGCGTCTTGTCTACCGAAAGTGATAGTCGAAGCGATATTGTAATGTATGAAAATGGCAAAGTGCGCATTTTGAGTAAAAGTAGTGAGAGTAGTGACTTCACTGATGTCGAGGAAGAAGAAGAAGAGGTGGCTAACACTACGAATGAATTTATATACCTACCGCCGACTACAAATTATCAAAAACAATCTTCGCACTTGTTTTGCGAGGTACCCGGACCAAAACACGTCTATCAAATCACTAAAAGACCTATAGACTATTTTAGGTTGTTTTTTACTACTTCACTCTTTAAAAAAATGGTTACCGAAACTAACCGTAATGCCAATCATTTTTTGAATTCTAAACAAAATCTAAAACCGAAGTCGCGTGCTAAAGTGTGGAAACCCGTCACCCTCCGAGAAATGCAAGGATTTGTTGCTGTTGTACTAGAAATGGGCCTAATGCAGAGACCTACCATTGATTCATATTGGATGAAAAATTCAAGCGATTTTCTGTGGTTTAGTAAAATGTTTTCAAAAGATAGATTTCTATTACTTTTGAAATTTTTCATTTAGTCGACGAAAGAACTATACCACCGCCAGGACATCCAGACTACGATCCATGTGCTAGATTTAACGTCTTAATTGATCATGCCAACACCGTTTCTCGTCAACACTACATACCTAACAAACATCTAAGTATTCACGAATTTCTTGCTGAAACCAGTTCGGAAACGCTTTTCCAGCGATACCTACCCAATAAAAAGCATCATAAGCGGGGTGTAAAATTTTGGATGCTCTATGATTCTATAACAAAATACCGTTTAGGATTGTATTGCTACGGTGGTGCTAAGTCTGGTGTGGATAAAGAAGAAATTAAAAGAAAAGGTCTTGGGTATACAGTGGTTGAAAAACTTCTGAGCTCCGGAAATTATTTCAAAAAGGGATACCACCTATATGCTGATAATTTTTGTACAAGTGTTGAGGTCGCCAAATCACTCAGTCAGAGAGGTATATACCTAACTGGCAAAATAAGACGAAATGATAAGCACGTTCCGAAAGAAGCCAAAACAACAACAGTTGATGAACCAAAATACTTCAGCAACGGTGAAATTCTCATGTGTTCTTACAGAAGCGAGAAATCAGAAAAGAATCCGCTTATTTTGATTTCAACGGATGGTAGCATGGAAAATATAACTTTTCCTAGAGAAAGCCATCATCATGAAAGTATAATAACGATACCATCCATGATTCACACCTACGATCAATTTATGGGCGACACTGATGAGCTTGATGAAACGTTATTTTCATATATTGACGAAAAAAGGTTGCTAAAATTTTGGAAAAAGGTTGTATTTAACATTTTTCGACAAATGGTTTTCAATGCCTACATTTTATACAAACATGATTCCGCCAACAAAAAAATTAGCCGGGCATATTACACTTATAAGATAATACGTGAATTGGAAGCAATATGGCTTCGTAATAAAAGTTTTCACGACACATCTTCAACTTGGCGATGAAATTTGGTTTAGAAAATTACCCGGACCCTACGGCGATTTGTGCTACAAAGCGGTGAAGATGGCAGTGCTATAAAAAGATCAAATTTGATTTGCATTAAGTCTAAGAAGAGACTATATAGAGTTTGTGAAACATTCATGTTAATAATTTCCTTTTTCAATAAAGTCTGTTTGTTTTCTAAATTTAATTTCGTTTATTAATAAGAAACCTGATTTTCTAGCACTAGAACGGTTAAATCCTAAACACAATTTCACTTTTCAGTAACGTCAAAAAAATGTAAAAACATGCTCGATCTAGCTGTAATAAATATTACTTGCCAGATAAAAACCTGAAAATCGAAAATCTTATTAAACTTGCCTTTCTTCGACCAAATTCTTCCTATGATCAAGTCATTAAAAATAAATTAACGACTCATTAGTTGCATGTAACTCTTCAAAACGATCCAGTTGTTAAAACCGTTTATCATTCTGCCGCAAACAAATTCTAATTGTTAGTTTTTGTACTCTTCACAAATTTCAAAAAGGATTAAACTTAATAAATGTCAACATTGATGCAGAGCATATTTTGGGGTATTGTATCAAAACCGAATTGTTATAAAAAAAAAAACAAAGGTTTTAATTATTACCTTATCATTAATACTAATACTCACCTTATCTTACATGCGATGATTGTATGTTGTCGAGATGATAATAGAACACTGCTTGCTTTTCAATTATCGTATTCCTACTGTATAGGTACTCGATTCGCGCCATTAATATTAAATAAACTTTTTTTTTCTTTCGAGTTTGTATCTAGAACCAAAAAAACTTAAAAACCCGTTTTAAGTCTCACAATAATCGAAAGTAAAGAATTGAGAAGAGTGAATTTGGTGATGTTTTGGAGGCACTGTGACTGCTGCCACTTTTGGTCATACATCTGATTTCCGGTCAAAGGCTTTAGAAACTGTAACGAATGTTTCCGCATATCTTTGCCAACGTCTCGTCAACTCTCAAAAAGTTTCTGGCATTTTTCAAATCCTCACATTCTTCTTTTTAATTACAATTTAACATATATCTTAAGAATAGTAGGCGTTAAATAATTTAAAAAATTTTGTGTAGCCTTCAAACGAAATCAGTGCATGTCACATACCAAAGGTTAATGTCATCTGAGGTTTGTTTTTCTATGAAAAAAATCTTGATCACATTCATCGATTTTGCGATCGCATAGGACATAGAAAGTATCATTAAAAAAAACCAAATCAAATAAAATGCCTAAAACCATTCTAGGGGCTTGCTCAAACACATTTCACCTCAAAAAAAGTTTGATATACACAAGATTGAAGTTGATATCTGAATAACTCTAATCATTAGAAAAAAGCTGAAGTTTTAAAATTTTCACGTCAAAGTAGTTGAAAAATTTTTAAACAGGTATAATATTCTCAAACTATTACGTCCAGGAAAATCTTTCCGCTATTTTCTCCCCTTTTTAATTGAAACTTCATAGTAATAAAATTTTATAAAACTTTTATTATACATTTATGTATACCCAGAATATAATTAACAACTAAGAGTATTACCCTCAATTCTTCAAAAGAAATATTTACATATAGAAATATATAACAAAAGTATCTCTCTTTTTGTAAACTAAAATCTGCTAATGGATCTCACAAATTTAATACACAAGAACTCTTGTAGTAACCATCTTTAGCTGTTGAGAATCTCACAGACAGCTGAATTGTTTTCAATTCTTGAGCTCCAAAATAAAAGTCTTGAAATTTCTGAAAAAAAATAAATAAAGCCCAATAAATGTATTCAATATTAATAAAATCCAATACAATGAAAAGAATTGTATTTACCGATAAAATGTTTGTAGCATTAAAAGTTCTCCTCGTCTTTTTGTTTGATTTGTTCCTGTTCAAACCAGCTGCTTCTTCATTCATTTCCTCAAGTTCCTCATCTCTAAATAGTGTATTCATAAGAGTGATGTGAAGTTTCACCTGTTCCCTGCTTTCAGACTTAAGAAGCTTATGACGACTAAAATATTTTAAAATGGAATCAGCGATTTCCTGAACCAAATCTGAATCTGAGTGAGGGTCGATTTTGCCATACAAAACATCCACCTCTGCAGGGTCATCATTCATGTATTCGATTCCTTTCACATTTATCTTACAGCTGCTTTTTTTAGATGCAAAAAGTGGTCTAAAAATTTTCCAGAATTTATTATTAATATAAAATCATCAACCAATTGTGTTTCAATAATTAATTGAATTCACTTACTTAATAGATTTTTCATAAACTTCGTTAAGTCTTTTCTCTGCTAATTTCCTTTCACCCTGATCAGTTAAAACTAATGTTGCTATAGTCAAATGAAGTTTATCAGGATTTTGGAATATTGACTCATCGATGCCTCTATCCTTACCAAATGACTTAAGTACCTGATCCTAAAAAGTTTATTTAGGAAATAATAACTAACCCAATTAAAAAACTTTTCAATACTGAAAAACTAAAACTGACCTTAAAAGTTATAAAATTTTTTTTAATTTCATCACTATTCATAGGTATTGAAATGAAATGAGTAAACACTAGTTTCAATCTGGATGACAACACGATTGCATCAATACTTTTCTTCGCTAAAATAATGTCTCTTTTACTGCCACCTTTGATTATCACATCACCATGCTCCATAGGCCTGGGTATTATAATTGTTGTTTTAGTATCACTTTCAATTCTTTTTAGTGACCCCTTTGAATCCAATTAATTTAGACCAGAAAGTCCTGAAATTCAAATAATATTCCAAAATTTAAATTATTCGTAATGAATAGTTGCAAAATACAAAATTTAAAAAGGATATTTACTGTGGGACTGGAAGACACAGTTTAAATCTGTCATTAGGTAATGTTTCAATGAGCTGTTCTACGTCGCTTGAATCATCCTCATCACCGCTACAATTTGACTCTACAAAAAAAAATTCTCAAGTCAGAAACTAAAAACATGAAAATATCAGTTAGTTTCATAAGATTTATGACACATATTTCTTCAAATTTCAAAAATACAAATTAATAACAAATTTTATTATATTTACCATTTTCAATCCATTCACTTTTTTCTGGATTTAAATTCTCTTCCTCATATTTTGAAGAATCTTGAAAGGGTAAGCGATAGCACCTATCACCAATCCATAATAAATCTGGACACATCACATCCATTTCAGACAAATGTGAATAACTAAAAATACGAATAAAAAGGCAAATGAAATTGAAACTTGATACGGCTAACAATATAAATATTAATTTTAAGTTATCATAGTTAAAATTCAGATAAATTTCAAACTAAACTTTATTTTGTGATTAACAAAAGTACAATCAGTTATCTACTTCCACGACAATACAAAGTTAAACTAATGAGTTTGTGCACTTTTTTAAAAAGTTAATTTTATAATTTGTGCTTCCGCTACTTTAAAATGTCTTCGTTGTGGTTAACCCGTAAACTATTAAGTGCCCGACTATGTAAATATAAGAATCTAATAAATGTTACACAATCAAGAAGTCTGAACTTACTAGAATATCAAAGTAAAGATCTTTTGGCAAAGCATGGAGTAACTGTACAAAGATTCAAACTCGTTTCCAACGATAGCGAGGCAGAAAATGTAGCTAAGGAATTGTCGGCGGACGAGTATGTAATTAAAGCTCAGATTCTTGCTGGAGGACGTGGGGTAGGAGTTTTCAGTAACGGTTTTAAAGGAGGGGTTCATTTAACCAAAAACCCGGTTGAAGTGAAAAACCTTGTTAAGCAAATGTTAGGAAACAAACTTGTAACAAAACAGACTTCCAAAGAAGGAATTCTAGTCAATAAAGTAATGGTAGCTGAATCAGTTAATATTAAGAGGGAAACATATTTCAGCATTCTTATGGATAGAGCACACAATGGGCCTGTGATTGTTGCTAGCCCAGAAGGAGGTGTGGACATAGAAAATGTTGCTGAAAAATATCCGAATGCAATTAAAGTAATACCTGTTGACATTGACACTGGATTAACAGATGATGTGGCACTGAAAGCTGCAGACTTCTTGCAGTTTAAAGGTCAGGCAAGGCAAAAGGCAGCAAATGAAATAAAAATTATGGGATTTCTTTTTGGCAGTCGATGCAACTCAAGTTGAAATTAACCCACTAGCAGAGTCTGACACTAATGATGTGGTAGCTATAGATGCGAAAATCAATTTTGATGATAATGCCCAGTTCAGGCAGAAGGATATATTTGAAATGGAAGACACAACAGAAATCGACCCAAGGGAATTACAGGCTTCAAAATTCAATTTAAATTACATTCCTCTAGATGGGAATATTGGTTGCTTGGTGAATGGTGCTGGTTTAGCAATGGCAACAATGGACATAATTAAATTACAAGGAGGAGAACCTGCCAATTTCTTGGATGTTGGAGGAAATGTTAAAGAAAACCAAGTGACAGAAGCTTTTAGGTTACTAACTTCAGATCCACAAGTCAAAGCTATTATGGTGAATGTTTTCGGAGGGATTGTAAATTGTGCTACAATTGCCAATGGAATTGTTGCTGCTTGTAAAAAGATTAACATATCTATACCTGTTATAGTAAGACTTGAGGGCACCAATGTTGAAGAAGCAAAAAAAATTTTACAGCAATCAGGATTAAAAATTATAAGTGCCTCCGATTTGCAAGATGCTGCTGAAAAAGCTGTTGCTTCTTTAGCAAATAAGTAATTTCCTTTATTTATTCAAATTGGCCTTATCATAATTTTCAAAATGAATAACTTATAAGCACTAAAGCTTTTAAAAGTTCCTAAGTCTTTAATTTTTCCTAAATAGGTTTCAAGACTATTTAATTAAACATGACTTTGCAATAACTTTTTCTCAAGTCAAAAGAAATTTGTTATAAGTGGACAATCAATGATGTAACTTGCCAAACATAATGGGCTGATTTTAAAGGGAAACTAAAATAGTGAACAAATAATGTAATTTCGAATCTAAATAAATAAGAACCATTTAATTTTTTCTCAACATATTTGTACAATTTCATAAATAAAAAATATAAACTTTATTTTTTAAACTGTTTGGACTTTTGTTGAGTTCTTACTTCCTGGCATTAATGGTTTAACAATAATTTTGTTAACTACTCTCTTTAATTCACTCATGTTTTTTGTTATTCCATTCAACAAGAGCCTCAGGGTAATTCTCTCATATGGCATAAGACTAAAAGTGAATCGTTTGAGTGCTCTCTTCAAATAGAAACCTACTGCATCAAGATTCACTTTTTTCAGAGTTTTCTATTAGTTGAAGGGCTACTGCTTCATCATGACTCTGCTGCTTTAATATCTTACTCATCTCTATTTGTTGTTGGAGCCAATAAAGATTTTCAATCTTTCTTTTCTGTTGCCTTTCTACATCTTTAATAACACCTTCATGTAGTGCTTTTTGGTCCGTCTGCAAGTAAATAAGGAAGAAAGGAATTTCCGACAATATCGAGTAAATTTTGAGGAATTTGTTTTATTTTAATAATTTACCACTTGCTTCCAATGAACGTAAAAAACAATTCCAACGGTCCCAGCGCAAGCGAAACCGAGAGTTATTTTAGAAGCCAAAGACATAATTGCAATTTAGTCCTTCAAAATACACTACTTTAAATTTAGGTATATTTCATGACGCCAAGTGCAGAATTATTAATAATAAGTGCATTAAGCACCGATAAAAAAATTTATCATGAGTACATACTAACCCCCAAAGTCGTCGTCTGAAATGTACCGGCTTATTTACTTTGTGAATAAGATTTCTGAACGCACTTCACTTCACAAAGGAAATTGCGCGCTTCAAAATTTTGAAATGTTTAATGAATTATATCATAGGCGTTGAGCCTAGCCACCTGTCACGTATAAAATATTATACTGTACGTCTCTTAATAATAAATTTACGGTGTCAGGGTTGGGTAAGGATATAATTGTAATATTTCTCACGCACATATGAAAAGTTTTATTACCTTCGTGTTTTACTCTTTCTATTGATAAGTTTTATTACAATGTACCAGGGTTTTAAGGCTTCTCTGACTAAATTTTCAGTCATTGGTATAATTATTATTTTTAAAACTCACTCAAAATCTAGGTTCATTTCGATAAATGACTCTCAACTATTAAAGTCGAACAATACGAAGTATGACAGATAATCATTTTTTTATTTAAGCTTCTATAAAACAGGCAAAAGTAACATTACATTACATCATTTGCTATATACCTCATTTAGAACATTTGAGGGAAAGAAAATTTGAGTTTTTGATCCTGTTTTCACCTTAACAGGATACAAGAGAAAGTTTGAACTCATGACTATAACATCCTACATTCAATGAAAACAAAAATGGCAAGTTCTTAAAATGAAACTTATTACTGATGAATTTGGGGGCACACAACTCAAAAGTTTTGAGCCAAGTATGGACATTCCTAAACTTTTCTACAACCCAATGTTGAACAAACTTAGGTTTCGAGGGTCTGATCAGTGCTTAAGGGTTTTTCTGTTGGTCACTATTCCTGCTAACAAGGAAACCAACAATCAAACATTTAGGACAAGTTACACTGAAATTATACCAGTATATGAACTACACTACTACCCACAACTTTTTTATTATTGAAAGGTCACAGTATAAGTCATCAGTTAGTATAAAAAATAATATATAATAAGATAATAATCATTTACCATTGTTTTTATTTGTTTACACTTTTTAAAAATTACATTAGCAACAAAAATATGGAAATGAGACCTCTTCATTCATTAATCAGAAAAGAAAAATTAAAGAAGGAAAAAGTAAAAACAAGTATATTACTTTTAAAATCAGCCTTTTTCATTTTATTTAATTCAATTTTTAACCAATTATATTGATGGGCTATGTATCGTTCATCATACGAAGCAAATATCAAGCGTTAAATCGAAACTTTCCGCTTGATTTTTAGGCATTTTCTGACTAGAAAAATCAAAGGTTGAACATTTCGGTTTCATGATGACATTTTAAGTTTCTAATCCCTATTATACTTTTCTGTGACTGAACTGGTATCGTATCTTTTCCTCAAAACACTGGAATCTTGAAAATCTTTGATCGTATCTATTTAAAACCAAAAATCAAAAATTAGTATAGATAACCGATTATAATTTGTGTTTTAGTAATAAACTTCGATCTGTTTAATAAATCGTTTAGAGAAAAGTTAAACAGTTAACAATTATTAATTAAAAACTTTTGCAGCATTCAGACATTGGACTGTTTTATTAAAGACCTTGAATCTATTGATATTCAATAATGTATACTTGTTGCGTTTCCATGACCTCTGTTACGTAAGGTTGTGAAGTGAAACAATTTCAACGTATAATATTTACGCAATCTAAAATGGGTTAAACTTTTTGAAAATTTGATTTTGACTCACCTGTCTCATCGTCCGAAGTAACAAATTCGAAACTTGGACTATTATTTGATCTATGTTCCTGAGATTTAAGATTTGAATTTTGAGAGCTTTCTGTCTTATTCTGAAATTAATTAATTAAAAATGTTTATATAACAAACGTTTTTTTGTGTTCAAATGAAATTAGAATCTTAATTACAGTGGTACCTTGAGATACAAATTCGTTCTGTGATCATCGTCTTGTGTCAAAAAAATTGTATCTCAAAGGAAAGCTGAGGGAACGTTTTGCCATTTAGGGATCACCTATGCAATTATCGCACATCCCAAATTCATATCTCAAGGTACCACTGTAATATGATTTAACATGTTAAAACTTTTCCCATCTGTCACAAACTATAACAAGATAACTCAAGTTTCCACATTCTCGCTTTTGATGTCATCTACATTCTCCTTCAAAGCGCTCAGACTGACTCAATATATTCAAATTTGTGAGTAAGCAATTTGTCACATAAAAATGAATTAGCTCATGGTTGATCAGCACTGTATCAAAAGAAAAATATGAAACAAACTTACCTGGAAATATCTATGGCATAAAACACATCCATATACACAAATGATAGAAATAAGAAACTGAATTAGCAACCAGATGATGATATTTATAGCCTGAGTTCTTTCAAATAATTCTTTCCCATTTTTAATGCAGAGAATGGCTTCTGTAGTCATGATGGCACCATACACCCAACATTGAGTACCAACTCTTTACATCGAGGATTAGTTACATAAGTGTAATATTGCCTGAAATATATCATAAAAATTGTAAAACTCAAATTGTCCACATTCTTACTAATTTCTAATTAATTACATACCATAAAACGAATTTTATTGAGGTAAATATTTAATTTTTTAAGGAAACTGATCTGTTTTCTTACCTCACAGTAGGAGCTACAATAAGACCAATTAATGCCAATCTTCCCACAACTAGGAAATGAGCTGGAGGCATTTCAAAAATGTGCTTTAAAAAAAATGTGTTCAACTCCGAAATCTGCCAAAAAACAACTAACTGGCAAAGGGCGAAAAATCTCATATAAGTACATTTCGGATCTAACCAACGAACATGAGTCCAGCTCCCAGGAGTGAATTGAAGAACAGCACGTTTTATTTTTCCTGTTGTACTTTGAATATCCCTTTTAAAAAATAAAGTTTTTCATTAATCTCCCAAATAAAACACATAAACAATTCTTCAGAAGATATTTGTAACCTATTTTATGACAATTCAAGTACCCACCTAATGCTCACCCATTTATACTCTCTCATTTCCAGGGTTTTACATATTTTGAGTCCAACCCAAATCCCAATTCCATTGCAAATCAATATATCTAGTATCAGTGCATCCCACCAGCACTCAACAAAATTAGGTAACAAATGGGCAAATGCAATCTGAAAAGTTACAATATATATTCTTTGTGAGTACAAATTTCAAAATGTTATCAAAATTATTAAAACTCGTACTTACCTCTGTTACTTCCCACATACAACTAATGGCCCATAATATTCCTAAATGCCTTATTAAAATGGCTTTTAAAATCCATCCAGTGAAATGAGCTAAAGCAAACACATCTAAATGATACCAAATCTTTTCAACACTAATATCTGAGCAGTTTACTCCGTACTCTTTATCATTGTCAATATGAAAACTTTTTAGTTCAGGATCAACCCAGTATATAATTTCCTTTACAGTTTTATAATTTTGAAAAAGAAGAAATAACAATGATATTAAATAGAGTACACTTAGTCCGAAAACCATTCTCCATACTGCTGGATGAGGCCTAATAAATGGACCATTTGGAAATGCTAGCATAGATATTATAAGAAAAAAAAATATAACACAATAGCTCCCAGCTATGAGATTGTCATCGATGTTGGTCTCATCCCTGAAAATAAAATTTTTTAAAA
The DNA here is from genome assembly GCA_016920875.1 of Columbicola columbae. Classification (NCBI taxonomy): domain Eukaryota; kingdom Metazoa; phylum Arthropoda; class Insecta; order Psocodea; family Philopteridae; genus Columbicola; species Columbicola columbae. The sequence goes on along the minus strand of JADMLL010000005.1, from coordinate 8,893,393 downwards.
ATACTTTCACACTCTACATAACTGCGAATGAAAAAATAAAATTCTTATAAGGTCATCAACCAAATTTTTTTCCTGATTAATAAAATTGGCAACAGGATAATGGTAAAATAACTTGTTTATAAAACTAAATTCAAAAATTTTCTAACTTGTTGCTTACACATTGTAACTGTGAAAAAAAAATTAAAAGGAATGTGAACGCCTTGTTTACATAAATAAATCATTTTAGACCATGAAGAATGAAGACCATTTTAGATATTTGGTCAACACCCTTTATACACTCAAAATTTTCTTGAGTCAAATTATTTAGAGAACTAAATCCACGTTAAAGACAAATTTGAATTTCTCTAACCTTACAAATGCAGAGTAGATAACAGCAGCAATTGATACAGCCAAAAGTGTGATAGTATGAGGCTCATAAAAGATATCCAAATTTATATTATCAACCCGTTTTTCATTTATGGCATCGAAATTCTCAGAAATACTTTTCGAGTCAACGGAACTTGTCTTGCTTGATTTTAGAGTCATTTTGATTTCTTAAACCTTGCTAAACTAGTCTCCTCAATTACTACTACTCTACAATAGCCATAATCGGCTATTTAACAACGTGAAAAGCTGTGCATAAAAACATAGTTCCTCATTGGTAAAGTCGTAACGCATGATTTTCATTCGGGATTTCATTTGCTGTAGTTCACGTGCCAAAATATCAGCATCCAATAAGCTTTCAACGAATAATTTCCCTTTTCCAGTGTTGCCAACTTTTGAAAAATTACACTGGGAGCTAGAAAAGTTGTGCGATAAAGTCTAATTCAACCGGTGTTGAGATGAACCTTCCAAGACAATTTTGTGTTTATTAAAACCCGTTCATTACCGAAATCTATCAGTTGCTATTGTTGAGCCCGCCGCAAAATGTTTTGTAATACCTGTTAATCAACTTAGAACTTCTCGTAAATGCTTTTGTTCAAACTCGCTAATTAGTGAAAACGAAAAACCTGAAAAGAGTAAGTCGGTTCTAGATCCCACAGAACCCCTTGACTTAACCGATTATGGATCGGTGGTGAGACCTAGTTTCAAGTTGGCGGCTTTCGTTGACAATTCTCCCCTACTGCAAAAGTTGTTAAAACTTGGTGTTGATTTGAATGCCCTTGATAAAGTGCGTGGTATACAAAGCTTGATATTACGACTAAACTATGAAAAAAACGTTAAACCTTGCCTTTCTTTTCTAAAAGACTGTGGAGTCTCAGAGGAGGACTTTGGAATAGTGATAACCAAAAATCCATTTTTATTCAAAGAAGATCTAGATGATTTACAAGTTAGGGTAAATTATCTTAAATCAAAAAAATTTGACAAGGAAATGATTTCACAAATTATTGTGAAACACCCAAAATGGCTATCAGTTCCTGTTAAAAATATTGACGAAAGGTTGGGCTTTTTGCAACAAAGTTTAAACCTCAAAGGTTTTCAAGTACGAGAAATGATATGTAAAGCTCCTACTCTGGCAACAGTCCAGGAAGAAAGGATCCACATTAACTTATATGCATTAAAGGAAGAAATGGGACTGGATAAGTATTCATTAAAAAAAGTTGTAATGCTAGCCCCTTCTTTGTTAAAGAGAGGTATGAGCTTCAATTTTGTTTTATATATGTGTTAAATATGAACTTAGTGTTAGCTCATTAAATTTTATTTTTGGTTTTAGATGAATATGATCTTGTTCGAACATTTGAATATATAAAGAATGTTATGAAAGTACCAGTGGATCTGATATCACAACAACCCTCTGTTTTAAGCTGTAGAAGGTTTATGATTGAACCAAGACACAAATTTTTAGTAGAACTTGGAAGAGCTCAATATAATCCTAAATTACCAGGCTATATTCCTTTAACCAGCTTCGTAGAAACAGACGATGAGGAATTTTGTGAAAAAATAGCAAAGGCTTCAATACATACATATAATGAATTCTTGAAAACTTTATGATAGTTTTAATAAAGTGATATTTTATGAATTGTGAAAGAAATTTATATTTAAAATGTGGCTAAAATTGTACTAAACTTATCACCTTGAAAGTCGTATTCATTTGTGTTGATCTTAGTTAATGTACAAGCCATTTATAATGCAAACACTGAAGAAGGCCATGAAGAATACAAGAATTACATGGCCTGTCACATATTTCTTTTCAACAAATACAGGTTTCATTTTCTTTGAGAATGGTGAGTCACAAGTTTGACATCTGTGCTTCACTTTTTCTTGGCTTTGGTCAACTACAATTCAAGATATTTAACTGCCCAGGTATCTTGTCTAACTTTACCCTTGTGCTTTCAGGGTTGAAAGAAATGTTGTCATGATATACTCACTGTGTGCATTATTAATGAAATGAAATCTACATAAGAGTATGAGTTACTTTTGAAACAACAGAGTCATAATATATATTAAACATTGAGTTCACTAGCCAGAAATAGTGTGAACCTTGGAGGGATACTCTGGTCCTACATGAGGGAGTAGAATAGTATTACAGATTAGATGAAACTAGTAAGGGGAGAGAGGAGATACTACAGTGGAGGTTTCAAAATCAAGAGCGATATTCAAACCTTCGCCTCCTACAGAAGAAGCAGACTACTCCACTCTGGCACTTTCCTAGTTTAATTTATTCAAACTTTTTAAAAGAAACTTTTGTAATTAATTTTGATTATAAAAATATGAATATTCTTTGGAAGTCTGAAATTATAATATATTCTGAGAGTCTATATTGAAAAGTAGTACTTTTCTTTTTTTTCTGGAAGAAAGGAAATGACTGAAGACAAGTAAATGAGCAATCAGTTATTTATTTTAAACACTGTGCAAACCTTCTTCCTCAACATACTTCAAGTAGTAGTGCTTAATTATAACAACAATAATTTGAAGTCTTGACTCTTGTTAAATTCAGTCTAATACGCCTTGCCTATTTCAATTTTTTCTTGAAAAACCTGTGAAAATCTGTAAAGGAAACCGTCAATAAGGCTGGCCACTGTAAACACTCCACCAATTATTGCACAAACATTAGTAGCAAAGTGTCCAAAAGATCTGAAAAAAAAAATTACATCTTCATTGATACATTAATTATTGCATAAAATCATTATCTCTCCGTCCAATTTGACTGCCGATTTATTTAATTGAATGCAAATTTTTATGGCAATGGTAACCTTTTCTTCTCCGTATATTTTACCATTATAGGGGCAAGTTCATAATTGAAAAATAAGCCAGGCGGCATCCCTTCCATTTCACTTTGAGATTTTTTATGTCTAGTAACAGAAAATTGATTGGTGAGGATCATACCTCCCGTGTGATCGTAGTAATAAATGGTAGGTACTATTTTGATGTAATACTGAAACATTGTGGCCCCTAAAAATAATAATTTAAGTCGAAAGAAAAAAAATTAAAAATAAAACAAAAATTCTGGGCTCAGCCGGGATTTGAACCCGGGACCTCTCGCACCCAAAGCGAGAATCATACCCCTAGACCACTGAGCCGTTGTTACTATAGTATTAAAACACTGCAATTCAAAACGAATATTGTTCTAATTTCATTATCTCCTTTTATCCATCATGGGTTTATTTTGTCAAATTTTTACATTTAATTAATTCCTACAGCAGAAGTTTAAATAACACCTTAAAAAATCAAAGTAAATTTTCATAAAATGATATTTCGTTAAGAAACAAAGCGCATGTCAAACAATTCGAGACGAGACTCTATGACAATATGGCGCTGTAGTAACAAAAACTGCTCTAGCTAACATCACGATGGAATCTGAATGAAATTTTTAAAGCGAGATCATACGATATTTGATTAAAAAATTCAAGTAACCAATAGGCACACCATAAATTACATTTCTTGGACTTATTTTATTTAGAAAAAGCGGTGAGAACTTTACGAACAGAATTTTTATTTATTTGAATAAAATAAATCAAAACTTGCGGATAGTGTTAAAAACACCATTTACATTAAGAATGCTTTGCTGTTGTAGGAGTTCGTCTTAACCTAAATCCAAGCTCTTTATCCGTAAAACATTTTGCATGACATGAGAAATATTTACTTTTCAGTTATAAAGAAAACGAAAAATGCCCATTCCGGTTGGGACTTACACAGGACCCAGTTGTTGGGAGAAAATGAAGATTGGTTTTGGAATTGGTTTCTGCGTAGGATTCATCTCGGGCTCTTTGTTTGGAGGTTTTTCAGCGTTACGATATGGTCTGAGAGGCAGAGAATTAATTAACAGTGTTGGTAAATTGTGTCTACAAGGTGGAGGAACTTTTGGAACATTTATGGCCATTGGAAATGGTATTAGATGCTAATGAAAAATTTTTGCTTATTAACTTGTTAAACATCTATAAATAGAAAATTATTAGTAAGTTTGACAGATATTGTGTTTCCTTTTGTATTGTCAAAAATAAGCAATGGCTGTAAAACTTAAAAGTTGAGTTATCGATAATAGATTTTGAAATTAGTAAGTGTATGCCATAAATTCGAGAAGGCATTGTAGAATTTTTTGTAAGAAATATATATTCTTAAATGAACGGTCTGTGATTTACTTCAACCAGTTATTAAAAGAGCTGTTAGCATTTGGGCATTAATTAATATAATTTTATAACAAATTTTAATAACTTTTAATGTTTATAAATTCCATTAAGTAAGCTCTCCATGTTCATTTAATGTGGGAATTTAAGAGAAATTCATACAGAAAAATTAGGATAAAAACTGATTTTGAATAAACAAAATGGTAAATCAAGGAAATTGTGCTAGAGTTGTTTTGCAACAATTTTTTAATGAAGTGTTTCATTAAAAAATTGGCTGTTGTCAACCAAATATTTATATATGTTACTGCTAAAATGTAGGATTAATGTGCAACAAATTACATAGGTGATTACATTCAAATGAAAACAAGATGTTTGTTGGAACATTAACAACATATCTGCATGTTTAAATTAATATTATTATCAATTTAATAATGGATATTCAAAGAAACAAGTTAATAGAAGAAAAAAAAGATAAATGTACTTTAATGATGTATTAATAGAATCAGTTAATGTTCACATTACCTATATAAATGAGAAGATTCTTGGTTTCACACTTTGACAAAGTCAATCATGTAATCTCCAAATTACTTAGGTAACATGCACATTAACAGTGGTCACATTTTAGCAATAACATATACAGTTTCAAAGTTCTATGAATTTGTTGATCCAATCAAACATGTTATAAGAAAATAAAAAGACTGTGAGCAAGTAGTCAGATTAGTCAAAGACTGAATTACTCTTAGGTTTTGGTTTGTTTTCACTGAATTAATAAAAATTAACTTTGATATCACTAAGTTTGTGGCTATCAAAATGCTTACCCTAACCTTATAGTATATCTGAAGAGCTTTCAAGTTATCAATTTGACTGTTTTAAATGTGAAAAAAAGTTCAAATTCTTACCTTCATTAGAAATAGCTACAGTTCCATCTAAAGGATTAGTCTTTCCAGGAATATTGATTCCAAAGGATAAGTGATCAATTCTATGTGATGTGTTGAATGATGTTGTACTAAATGGCTTAAAATCATGAACTAAAACAAAGGATTGAACATAATCACTTTTGATAATATTTTAAATTAAAACTCTAATTAGAATTTTTATAACTGTGAGTGATTTTAAATTTTTTAAATTTGATACACTGCTTACCATGAACATGATTAATTGAGTAACTCTGACCAGGTGCTATATGAAAACTACCCCCAACCTGAATATAATAATTAAAAAACAATGAAATCAAATGATTTAAAAATGTATCACTTTAGATATTCCAAGATTAATCTTGGTCATAAAAACTTTCAATCTTACCCTATTCACTTCCATGCTACCATATATATAACAGCCTTCATTAAAAATTACATCCTGGGTAAGATGCTTACATTGCTCTATTAGTTCAGGATGATTAAATCCCCAACCCCTTTTCATATAAGCATCTTTTACCTCAGCACATGTATTACAACATGTTATATTTAGTTTTTCTGATTCTGCTCCATAACAACTCCCACATTTCTTCTCCTTGTTAGTTTCATTTATAGGCTTTGCTAAATCTTCTTTTTGGGGTTGATTTATGGGATTTCCATTTTTGTCTAAACTCACTTTGTAAATATTATGCTCAATTTGTAAATGCTGTTCACCAGATGAATCCATTGCATCTATTGATAAATCTACAACACAAAAATTCAAAGTCAAAACAAACTTAATGGACAAAAGTTGGACACATCCAGGCGCTACAACGGACTGATTTGCCGCTATCGTATATATATATAAATAAAGTATGTGTTTTTATGTGTCAGTATATCTTTATAACAACTTGAATTACATTTACAAGAACTATATATACTATTCTATTGTCTTTGTATGTAAAGACAAAATGGGTTGATTTCTTGGACGTCTGTTGATAGAAACTGTATCTTACTTTTAACTTTTCCTTTCTATTTTTGTGCTCTCTTATTCTTCAATAATTACTTCCTCCTTTTAAACTCTATTCCTGATGTAATCATGCCCCTTGTTTGCTCCTAAAGCTAAGACACAAATCTACTCTCATACCCCTTTAACACAACATCAGATCCACAACCTACTTATAGGCTCACACAAACACAGGAAACTGATGTAGGAGTTCAAAAAAATTTTTTTAAATGTTTTATTGACTAGTTACAATTTAAATCTGGTTTCCTGAAAGTCATTGGTAGTATTATTGGACCAATGAGAACCCAGGTGATTGTGATACATGATTGGTTTTAAATTGACCAGAATAAAAAACCAAAAGCATCTGAGTAATCTACGTCAAAGGTCAATACACTGGATGAAGGCACATAAATCGCGCACTTTATGAGCCAATAAATGTACAGTCACATATAGAAGTTAAAAACAAAGGTTTTCAAGGCAAAACTGGAATCGAAAGCCAAATATGATATGATGTCTTTAAATTTATATGACAGATCTGACAAACCTTTTTGTATATTTTGGGAAAATATTAAAAGCATACAAATAGCAAATATTTCAATATATCTAGTAAAAGAGCAAAACGAAGACAGGTTGCAGTATTAAGTATTAAACTGACAAAAAATTAACCTCAACGAAGAAAGCTTTAGGTACTGACTTTAACATACCTAGCTCTCCACCTAACATTGTATTTTATTATAACTTGTTTTGTAATATGTAGAGAGTAAGTAAGTGAAAAGTAAACAGACTATGTGAAGTGTAAACAACTTAAAAGGAGGGCCCAAAGTTATATGAGAGAGGAGACAGAAACATAACATTCTCAGAAAATTTTACTTACACTGACATGATATTGCAGGCACAGTGATATTTAAATTTATCTGAAGTTTAGGTTCCCTTGTCGTGTCAACGAATAACTCTTCAGTTACATCTGGTGTCAAAAATGTATTAAGTTCGGAGAAAAACAGCAGCATCATAATGATATAACTGATTACAGTGACTGAAAAAAAGATTTGAGAGATTTAAATTTTTTAAATCCCTAGAGTATTTTGATTTGAACAAGGAGTGATAGGAGATAGACGTGTAAAGAAGAATAATTCATTTTTTATAAGAGACACAAACATATAATTTTATTTTAAAATTCGCACAATTTTTGCATACAAGTGGAATATCCGGTCGTTGCAAAAATAATTGCGTAATCAATATTTTACTTCTACACGAAACATACGTGTATTTCCTCTACAAATGTAAGCGGAAATTAAAGAAATTAGGTTAACCGCTAATTTTACCTGTCCCTCCTCCTAAAGTTCTTATCCTGTAATCATCTAAAGTTTTTGGATATCCATCGAAATCTTTTAGTTTGTTGAGTATCGACGAAGAACTCATTATGATTTGCCTTGTTCATTCATTAAAATCCGTTTGAAGAACTTAAACTCATTATAATCCATAACTTTCATTGACAGTGCTATTTTGACGTGGCTCCAGTGAACATTTCCAACTACCTTCATCTTGGGGTTACCATTGAGTTGCTAAATAAAATAATTTGAATTAATAGTGTTTTGTTTAGTTGTTATAACAACAACTCAATGGGATTTATCTAATTTAAACATTGAGTGGATTTGTAAAATTTACCTGGACTAATGTATTAAAGTGTAATTAACATTATTTACAGATAAAGGATGTTACAAATTTGATTACAGATTTTTTAAATGCTGAGTTTGTATCACCCCTGATAATAAAATTAAAAACACGGTCTCATCATAAATGAGACGGATCCTCTTACTTTCCGTTGGGTTTTTATTGTAAAATGTATTTTTGGTAAATAACTAAGTCATGGCTTCCAATATGGGTATCGATGAGTTGGTTCAGTCTGTTACTCTTTACGTTCCACGGCCCTTTTTATTCAATGGATTCGTACTGCCGTTTATATTCTTTTATGCAAGTTGGATATATTGTTGGATTACTATGTATGGTATATATGAGTACTATGAAGCCGGATTGCTCGGCGTATGTGGGATTGGTTTGTGCCAATTATTTTGCTGCCTCTGTTGCCACTGGTCTGTACACGTCCGGTGCTTTCTTACCTGTTATAGGGTAAATACTCAACAAATTATTTACAACCCTTAATATTTACACTGTTATTTACCTAAATGTAAATGTTAATGATTTTCCTTAATTTGTAGACTGATAGTCAATTGGAAGCAACATTAGCAAAGGTTGTGCCAACGCCAAATAACGGATCATCCGAGCTAGTTAAATTGTATCATTATAAAAATATATCAGACCATACGACCAACATATGGTTCATCTTTCAACAGACTAAATATGTATGGGATTCAGGGAAAAAAAGGTTTCGTGGGATTGAATTCCCTGTTAGTCATAGTTTTGGAAAGTATATGGAATGGAAAGGGTATCAAGATGAGAGTGACTTGGAAGCCGCTGAAATGGAGTATGGGAAAAATCAGTGAGTTGTGACTTTTGAATATTTTTATTTTAGTTTAGAATGTTAATGAAAGATTAATGTAACACCCAAGTTCGAAAGTGTTGTTTAATACTTTTTAAAACAACTAGGTTCCCTCGAAATGTTATCGATATTAGGTTTTGCATTATTTTTCCTTGCATTCATCAGAAAAATTGGATTATGTGAAATTATTCTTCTTTCAGGTTGGATATGGTTGTGCCAGAATTTATGGAATTGTTTAAAGAACGAGCAACAGCTCCCTTTTTTGTATTCCAAGTGCTTTGTGTTGCTCTCTGGTGTCTCGATGAATATTGGTTTTACTCATTGTTCACATTGGTTATGCTGATATTGTTTGAGTGCACACTTGTTCAGCAACAATTAAGAAATATGGCTGAAATAAGAAATATGGGGAACAAACCATATATGATTCAAGTGTATAGAAACAGAAAATGGAGACCTGTTCAGAGTGATAATTTGAGGCCAGGAGACATTGTTTCAATCACAAGATCCCAAAACGATAACTTGGTTCCCTGTGATGTATTACTCTTAAGGGGGCCATGTATAGTCGATGAAAGTATGCTCACAGGTAAGACTTTAAATAATTTTGCTCCTTTTAAAATTTTTAGTCAATATATAATGGTGACAAAATCTAGATCGTAATTTCAATTAAGTTGAAAAAAATTTTTGTTTCAACAGGTGAATCTGTTCCTCAGATGAAGGAGCCGATTGAAAATTTAGAAAGCAGCACATATTTAAATTTAGAAACACATGGAAAACTGCATGTTTTATTTGGTGGTACCAAAGTTGTGCAGCACACTCCACCTAGCAAAACATCTTCAGGCCTTAAAGGTTAAATACACTGATATTGTTATCATGATAATTTATATCTTATAAATTTATTATAATTAAAATTTATTTTTTGCAGCTCAAGACAATGGGTGTATAGCTTATGTTTTGAGAACCGGCTTCAACACTTCTCAGGGGAAATTATTACGAACCATTTTATTTGGTGTGAAAAGGGTGACAGCTAATAATTTAGAAACCTTTGGTTTTATCTTATTCCTCTTAGTATTTGCAGTGATAGCTGCATCATATGTTTGGATCAAAGGTTGTGAAGATCCTAACAGGAGTCGATACAAATTATTTTTGGAATGTGTTCTTATTTTAACTTCTGTTGTCCCTCCTGAATTACCCATAGAATTGTCACTGGCTGTTAATACTTCACTATTATCGTTATCGAAATTGCGTAAGTTTTCATTTTACAGCCTTTTTTTGTGTCAGCTTTTATGGATGCTGATACTTATTCTAGGAATTCAATTTATTGATTTTTTAGATGTATTTTGTACGGAGCCATTTCGAATTCCATTCGCCGGTAAGGTTGAAATATGCTGCTTTGACAAAACTGGGACATTAACAAGTGATAGTTTGGTAGTTGAAGGTGTAGCTGGACTACCGTGAGTAGTATTTAATTTGTACATAAATAATTTTCATAAGTATTTCATTTAATAAGGTAAAGATTTTGTTTAGGGATAAAAAAAATAGCGTGGTTCCACTTTCGGAATGCCCCAAAGAAAGTATACAAGTCTTGGCAACATGCCATTCTCTAGCTCAGCTTGACGAGGGAATTGTTGGAGATCCATTAGAAAAAGCAACTTTAACTGCTATGGATTGGAATTTATCAAAAGGTGACACTGTCACTCCCAAAAAAGGAAAATTCCAAGGTCTTAAAATATATCACAGACATCATTTCTCGTCTGCTTTGAAGAGAATGTCTGTTGTTGCTGGTTATACCCTACCCGGAACCAGTGAAACCAATTATATCGTGACAGTAAAAGGTGCTCCAGAAACGCTAAAAGACATGGTAAGTTATATATATAAAGTATTTGCTCTTGTAAGATTAAAAATTTTTCTGATGCTCAAAATGTTTAATTTTTAGTTTTCAGAAATCCCCGATAACTACGATGAAATATACCTTGAAATGTCCAGGAGAGGAGCTAGAGTTTTAGCACTTGGATGGAGGGATCTTGGCCGTAAGACACCTCAGCATATTAGAGATTTGGCGAGAGGTCAATTAGAATGCGATTTGAAATTTACTGGATTTGTAGTGATTTCTTGTCCCTTGAAATCCGATTCAAAACAAGTAATACAGGAAATCTTATATGCTTCCCATCTTGTAAGTCTGAATGTCTGGTATTTGTCTTGTCTGATAGGAGATTTGTAAACCTATTGTTTGAGATGTTTTGATTAGAAATTAGATCAAAAAAATTTGGAAGTCGAAATGTTTTTTTTTTAATTATTCTAGGTGGTGATGATTACTGGTGACAATCCTCTTACTGCTTGTCACGTTGCCAAGGAATTGAAATTCACGAAAAGGGCGACTACCCTACTCTTCAAAAACTCCGGGGATAAATGGTTATGGGAAAGCATAAATCAGACTACTAAAATCCCATTCGATCCTGATAATTACAATGAAATCATTGGAAAATATGACCTCTGCATTACAGGAGATGTGAGATTCTACTCAAATTAAATTTTATTTCGATTAGGAAAGAGAATATACACTTATCATAAAATTGCTTACCTCGTTTTAGGGTCTAAACGCACTTATGTCTGATCACCAGGATTATTTCTACAAAATATTACCCCACATAGCAGTGTTCGCTAGGGTGGCTCCCAAACAAAAGGAGCAAGTGATAATTGCATTAAAGTCTTTAGGTTTTTGTACTGTGATGTGCGGAGATGGGACAAATGATGTCGGAGCATTGAAACACGCCGACGTCGGTGTAGCGATCATGTCGAATGCTCCGGAATCGATACGAGAAAGAAAAAAGGAGAAGGACCGAAGTAAGAATTCGATCACAAGTCAACTAGCAAGAGGACACGAACGACCCACTGTAAGTGTTTTAAAAAAATCTTCCTAAAGCATATAGAAAGTTTAGAAATAATGAAAGAATGGATGAAAGTAAGAGTTGTTGATTACAGGTAAATAGTTCCGATCAGCTCAAGAAAATTCTTAAGGAGATCGAAGAATTGGATCAACCTCAAATTGTCAAATTAGGAGATGCTAGTATAGCGGCTCCTTTTACCAGTAAACTTTCTTCAATTCAATGCAGTAAGAAAAAATATGTTCAATTAAATCGAGAGCATAGTTTGAACTTAATGAATCTGAAAAACTATTTTTTAATTGGAATTGTTTTTCCTTTCAGTTTGCCATGTTATTAAGCAGGGAAGGTGCACATTGGTCACTACTCTTCAAATGTTCAAAATATTGGCGTTAAATGCTTTAATATTAGCTTATAGTCAGTCAGTTTTATATTTGGACGGTATAAAATTTAGTGATGTTCAAGCTACTCTTCAGGGTCTTTTGTTAGCAGCTTGCTTCTTGTTCATTTCGAAATCAAAGGTTCGTTTCAAATCTTAGTCTTTGAAATTCGCTTACCGTCGAAGCCGTTTTTCTAAAATTGTCTCTTTTAATTTCAGCCTTTGAAAACTTTATCAAAACAAAGACCTCTTCCAAATATATTTAATCTGTACACCGTGATGACGGTTCTCCTTCAGTTTCTTGTGCATTTCTGTTGTTTAATTTATTTGGTTCAACAGGCGTCTGCTAGGTCTTCCCCCAAGAAACCCATCGCTGATTTAGGGTAAGTTTATTTGTCATCTTCGATGTCTGTTTTAATTTCATCATGGAACTGTGATTCAAAATTTTATTTTTTCTAGGGATATCGATTCAAATTCTACCGGTTTGATTGATATGAATGGAAAAGTCAATTCAACAGCAACAGAAGAAAAGGATACCTTCGAACCGAATTTATTGAATAGTACAGTTTACATCATTTCCATGGCTTTTCAAGTGGCCACATTCGCAGTGAATTATCGGGTAAAATTATTTATTCAAAAACTGTTGTAGATATTAGCTATAGATAACTTTTTTCGACCGTGTGGAAGTGTTATTCCCAGTTCGTGGATTTGTGTTGAATTTGAGGCGGTGCGTCACTCTCATTCTGTCACAGCCTAACTTTTGCTAGTGGGAGGAGTAGTGTAGTGGTTAAGTTCCTGACTTGGACGCAAATGGTCCTGAGTTCGAATCCTCCTCCCGCATCCTGTTATACCCCAAAATTAAGGGTGAAAACGGGATTAAAACCACCCCAACCTAACTTTTGGTATTGTTAGTGGTTATTGAAAACCCTCACTGAAGTTACTAACAAGTAACAAGACTTCCAATTCGAGTAGTAACAACTAAGTACGAACTTAATAACTATGTATATATCCATAACTGACTTTAAAGCTCAATATTATTATTTATTATCACTTCAGGGGCATCCGTTCATGGAAAGCCTTTGGGAAAATAAGTCTTTGATGTTTAGTATAGTCGGATCAGCTGCAGCTATAGTTTCCTTAGCTCTAGGCATTTTCCCGGATCTGGGTTTACAACTTGAAATCGTTCATTTTTCCAACGAGGTAATATTTATTCATTTTATTTGTTTTATTTTATTTTCATTTATTTAAGGAAGCCATCTTGAAATTTTTTTCCCTCGTTTCAGTTTCGATGGGTCTTACTACAAGTCCTCGTGGCGGATTTCGTGCTTTCCTATATTTTAGACAGAATCTGTCTGTTTCTGTTAGGAGAGGGAAAGTTAAGGATAACTCGATGATGCAATGTTGTCGAAATCGTTTAAGTAGTTAATGAAATTTGTGTAAATGGGTTTTTGATTTAGAAATGAGTGTGAATCTGTCTGATGGCTGGTGGTGATTAAGACGACGAATTATTACTGGAAAAAAAAATTGTTAAATATTTTATGTTGATAATAAATATTTGGAGGAAGGTTTTAAGTGTCAATAACTTCAAATTTTGTTTTTGACATTATTTTTATTAATGAAATTAATATACAGTAAAAACAATAAAATAAATTATTATTATTATTATTATATTTATTGTATTTAGACATTTGATTTTCTTCAAATTGCAATCTGGTGTTCTGTATCTTCCAAGCTATCAGAGAAAAACTTTTGGGATTTCTAAAACAAAAAAGAAAGGAAATGGTAATGAAGACATCTTGTAGTCGAAGACCTTATTCCATGTTATGCATACCAAATTAAAAATAAATAAATAAATAAAAGTTATTATTTAAATTAAATAGTTATTATTTTTTGATTTCTGAATGACCTATCTTCTACTTATTTATTACACAAAAATTTATGAGGAAATGTTAGAGCCTTAGGGAATATCCTGAATGAGAAAGGATGTCGTTTTTAGGTGATTTAGATAAAAAGAATTTATACTAACCTAACAAACTTTATATCCTCTTCTTTGACAGTTCTTTCTTGAGAAATTGATTTTATTGATACAAATATATAAGAATTTCTACATCCCTGATTTGTAAAATCAATTTATTTCTTAAAATCAGGGTTTGGTTTTAAAATAACAAAACCTTCCATGATCGGAGTGAGTGGTATATATTCATCGGTAGCTAACTCTGCTCTTTCTCCATGAGACAACAATACAGGTGTTGTGTGAGTTTGAAAACGGTTATGGTTTTGGGTTTTCCAGCTTGACCAACTACATCAACGGCTAAGCCAACCCTTACAGGCACTGCCAATGGTCTGAGCTTTTCATCGAAAGTAACCAACATTCTTGGTTGAATGGCTGCAGCAAGGCAATACAATATGTAATGAGATTTTCCTAAGATGATATTCTTGACATCTAAAAATCCAATTATGCATGAGAGAAGTCCTGCTAAGGCAACCGGGCTCAACAGCTGACGATCTGAATGATAAGGAGATAAGGTGAGAGTTCCCTTTCCAAGGTAAACCAATCCCTGGGCCAATCTCACCATGAAAAGGTTGTTCGGATCTTTAGAATGATATTGGGCCAACTGCCTTAACATAGCAGCTAGCCTAGCATTATTCGTTCCTGCACCAACTAAGCCCATACTAAATATTGCATTATGAGCTACTTCATTGTCACTATCATGAGAGAATTTACTAAGAGTATCTAAGATAGGCATTTTAGGATTAGATACAGATATCAGCCCTAGAGCCAATGGAACTGATCTCCTAATGACTGGTTCACAATATCTCAAAAGTTGACCAAATGTTCTGTATGCCATTTCAGTGCCTATATCCTCTCCCAATGCTATTAATGCTATTCCAAGCACTGCAACTGCTTGTTGAGAACTTAAGTCTTTTTCTCTTTCTTCCTTATTCTTTTCTTCGTCCACCTTATCCTTTTTATCTTTTTTATTGTCTTCCTTTTCATTATAAGGTTCATAGTGCTCACTCAATATGTGTAATAGTTTTTGGATCTTTAGTACATTTCCTGTTCCAGCATAGGCACAAACTTGAACAAGTGTTGTTGACATCGATCTATAAGGATCAGGTATAACTTCAAGAGCTGCAGTAACTGCCTCACAGGCTGTTTGCTTTCCCAATAAGTTCAAGCCCAAACCAAGAGGTAAAAATCTTGCATATGTATCTCTGAAATCAAACTCCTTCTTAGGAATCATCATTGTTTGAACAATGATATCAGTCACTTCTGGGTTGCAAGATCCCACCGATATCAGACCACAAGCAAGAGCTGCCATTCCAATAACTTCCATATTTGATTTGGGATCATTAAAAACAGGGAAGAGCAAGTTAAGAACAACTTGTCTATTAGAACCTGCATATGCTAAGCCCAGACCCAAAATGGCTCCAATTCTCATAATATTACTGCTGTGCAAAACATAATCAGAGAGCAAAGCCAGTGCTGGATCACATTCATTTCTAACTCCACAGTTGACTATGCCACAAGCCAACAATGCACCTGATTTAATGTAATCTTCAGCTGAATACAAGTATTTATCGATGGGTGTTAATCCACCATCAACATCCCAGAGTAAAATCAAACCTAATGAAGCAGTGGCACTAAGCATACCATGTTCTTTGTTTTTATACAACCATTTGTTTCCATCTTCAATTAACAACTTATCTTGTCCAAAACCAGCATTTACTAGACCATTTACAAAAGAAGCAGCTAAATTCTGTCTGGCAGAGTCCACTTGCCCTCCTCCAAAATGAGGTCTAGTGTTTTCTAAGTGAGATTTATACACATCTTCAGGTGTTTTGGCTTCCATTATATCCAATTCTCTTGCTAAATTTATGAACTGATTGCTGCGAAGTGAATTAGACATGAGCTCAACCAAATCATCATCATCTTCATCCATGCTTTGAGAACGTTCAACGAAAATCTGTTGTCTGCCTAACATAAATGCCAACTGCTTTTGAACACTTGGATCTGGACACTGAGTGAAGATTTGTTCAATTTGAGCTCTATTATCTTTCTGAATATTAAGTTGTAAAGCTAACCGCAATGCTTGAGGATATTGACCAAAATGGAGAAACAAATCAGTTGCAACTTGTAAAAGATGTTCTCCTCCTTCAGGCATGTATGGTACACAACTTGTTAAATATAAACAAACCCTCTGGTAAGCATTTTCATCAACATATGCTTTAAGCATTTCCAGTGACTCAATCTCCATAAGTAAATCACACGCCTCAGCTTCTGCATTATGTTTCATTTGGTAAGGGACGATGGCGTCGGCAAGCTTTTTCAATTTCTCTCGTAGGACTACATCGTCAGACGACGTGTTGGCCCATTCGGAAGAAATTTCTCCGGCTAAATGCCTCACATATTCATGACCCCAGTCTCCGACATCACTTTGTGATCCCAACAGCCTATATTTTAGGCACTCTCGCTCTTCACTCATCGTCATCGCTAATACTGATACAACATCGGCACAAAAAGCTTTTGTTTCTGGATTTTTGATTTTTTCATATACTTTCTTCATGTCATCATAATGAGGTCTCAAAAACTTTAAAGGTTTCGGTACAGAAGTCATCGAAGTTGTTGATGCCCTTATCCTCGCAGTCAACGTCTCTAGAGCCAAAGGGTACAAACTCGGATCATCTTCCATCAATCTTTCAACTAACATGTTCAGTTCCTCCTGCAATTGTTTATCTTCGTCTGACATTTCGATTTTTTCGTCCTCTTCACCTTTCGGTGGCTGCGGAGCAGGCGGATCACTTTTCTTCACGGACGGTGCCATTTTAGTTAAAACGTTACCTCTTTCAATCACAACACACTGCGAACAAAATTCGTTAACACAAGACTCAAAACCTACTTGTCATGCAATCTAAAATGGTGATTGTATTAAATAGCGGTGAACGAGCGCAAAATTCTATTGCCACGACTTTATAACCGAAACAAAACTTTTAGTTTGCTACTTAGAGCAAAAAGTTTCCCGCCATGGAGGGACTTCTAAGTTATTTAAAAGTTTTAAATTTTATTTTCAAAGCCAAAATAATTATAATAAATGAACTACTTACCATACAAATCAATGTTTAACACTGTATTCTTACAATTAAAAATGTCTAACTCATTTTCGTTCAAATTTGAAGTTAAAACATAACTTAAATTCAAAAAAACTTTCAAAAATACGTTTTCACCCACGTTGTTCAGTTTCTAATATATGTGGTCTCATTCAGTTTGTATCTTGAAAATGGGTTTGTCCTGTCCAAGAAGCTTGTAAATAAAAATTAATATAAAATTTTAAAATATATTAATATAATTACACTCATTTCATGGGACATATAACTAAATTTTTGATCATGTAAATGGTTTTGACCTCCTCTATCTCTATAAAATGTTGCAAGTGAACCATTCTAGCGAAACTTTTTGTTTTCCAAGAAGAAATCTGTCAGAACTTTTATTATAAATGAAGGGATTGTATAGTATTTTGTTCTAATATTATATTTATATTTCACAATAAGAGTGTGGTGAAAATAGTATTAAAAATATCTCGGGGCAACGCCTGGTTTCCATCCAGTTTTTCGTACTCCTGAGAAATTAATCAGGAAAAATCTAAAAGTTCTAAGTCAGCTGACATTAAATTAATAAAAACCAAAAAAAAACTGAAAAACTGAATTTTCATAATTCTAGGTAGGCTTATGTAAAGTATATTTTCAAAGTCTTCATTTTAGAAAATATAAATATAAATTTAGATATTGATTTATTAATGACATCTTAAATTTTTATTTTCGATTGTGTAATAGCTGCTTGTGAACAAAATATCCTTAAAAAATTTTTTTGTTTCTGATTAGAAAAATTACACAAACCAATCACTTATAAAAATTTAGACAAAAATTTTCCGACTAGTTTTCACACATTATGGAAATGTAAGGTGTTACAAGTTTTCCTTTGTTCAAAGTACATACTATTAATATAGTAAGAAGAAAAGAAACCTTTTAAACACTAAATTTCTTAAACGTAAGTTTAATATTAGTTTCTGCAGAACTGAAGAACATTTTTATAAACCATTCTTGATTTCACTCAACAGGCCTGCCCATTAAGTTATTTTTTTTTATCTTTAATTTTATTTTATTTTTATTAAACCCCGGCAGACATTATACAGGAAAAGTTTCTTCAATCTAATTGTTTCATTTTTTTAGCGGAGAAACCATCGCCTGTTGGATCTAAAATCCATGGGTAGTTGTTGGGGCATTCCATACAGGTGAAAAGACGCAAAGTTTCACCGGGCAATTCTCTAGTTGTAAGAGGGCAGGCATTTGGCAATGAGCAGTAAGGTTGTCCTTTAACATCACATTTCTCTTTCCATTCTTGGAAATCTCTCAAGGCAGTGAGTTCTGTTGGATTCTGCATCCACTGAATAACCTAAAAGTAAAAAAAGGTTTAAATTTGTTTTTAACATCTCATGAGGATTAAATATGTAAAAATGCAAATGCAACTTACTTGCAACATGGTTACGAAATAAACGTCATTCCTGTCCAACATTTCTTCAATAAATTTGATCAATTCTTCTCTAAATTCTTTTTTGCTCTTAAGCCAAGAAGCATGGAAATGAAGACCCAAGGGAGCTCTGTTGCTGTTAAAATGTCTGTTGAAGTTATGTCTCAACAATCTAGCAAATTGTTCTCCTGTTTGAATATTCGAACAAGAATCGACCATGTGACAACCAGGCAAAGATTCATCAAAAGTGGGATCATCTCTTCTATCCAATTCGTTCATGACCATTTCCCAAACTGGATGACTTCTACTTGGGCAGTTCTGAGCGTTACCGTTGCATTTATGAGGCATTCTAAAGTACAAGGTGTATGGCCATATTGGTACTCTGCCCAAAGGTGCGGTGATTGACGCGTCGTAGACAAAGAATTGATCGGCCATCATTTCAAATTGTTTGTTTCCGCCGACTCTCAAATAAGGAGCTCTGACACCAATGACAGATCCGTCCGTTACATTGGCAAATCTTTCAATAATCAGTCTGGCACCAGCCATTTCAGCCAACCAGTCATCGTAGCTTCCTTCAGTCCAGTATTTTGGGTCGTCCTTATGCGTGAGAGAAAATACTGAAATTTCGTGACCTCGACGATGCAAATCCTGAACCGCTGAATAATTGGTGTATTTGTGAGAAACGAAGAAAGTTCCTCGGATTTGGCAACCGTTGGGATTTTGACGATTTCCATTGAATATTTCTTCATAAAGATCGATGTTATCGACATTAACGGCACCGTTAAAGGTTATTGTAATCATTTGCGGAACTTGGTTTGGTTCGATTTGCCCGGGAATTCTAGTACCATCAGCGGAACAGAAACAATCGGGCAGGATACACTGAGTTGGGTCACAGTCGGGTGCTCTGTTTGGATCAGTTTCAACAGCTGCAATGGAAATTTAATAATTTTTTAATGAATTTCATTATTAAGCTATATTTTTAATGTATTTATTCCGAAATGTAAATTAAATTTAAAGTGCGATTAAAAAATATGATCCAATAAATAATTTGTTTTGCCTAAATAAAAGAAAACCGTTATAATAGGGGCTCAACATCAGAATTTTGCCGCGAATTTGCCGCAAGTTTACCGCAACCAAACGGTTTAAACAAACTATATCCACGATTTTAACGAAAGATTTTGTTTTTAAATAGACACATTTCCTTTTTTTTCGAAAAAAAACGAAAGTTGAAAGAAGAATTGAAAAAGTGAAAGTTTTATCCGGGTACATATCAAGTCAATGTCTTGAACTTCGAAAATTTCCGCCATTTCTTTTCGATATTTTTTGATCTAGTGAAAAGATCTTTTCATAAAATTATAAACTAATGTTTTTTTTTGGTCGGACAACGTGGAAATTATTTTTCTCACTAAGGACCATGCATAGATATATTTAAAAAAACATTTCAAAAACAATCAAGGGAAAACTTACTGCATGCATTTTCATCTGACTCATCTTTGCAGTCTGGTTTATCGTTGCAGAAAAGTTCTTTTTCAATACATTCGCCATTTCCGCAAGAGAGCTTTCCTTCAGGGCAAACCGGCTCGTCTGTTTTTAATATTGGCTGAACCTTCCTTGGCTCTATTGAAGAAAAAGTTGTATGACTTTTAAAAATTTGCTAAGGGTTGTTTAAAAATTTTTGGGCAGTTAAATTATAGCATCAGCTTTTCAAAATAAAAAAATTCTAAGGTAGTGCCCCATTTAGGGTCATGTACACACATAGACATTTTGAAACGTGCGTAAATGTGAATGATAAAAAGTTTCTAAAAATTTTTCATAGCAATACTACACAAGCGTAAAAACAATTTATCGATTTCAAAGGCTACCTCAGCAATGCTTAAATGATAAATAAATATTTTTATACTTTTATTCATTTCTTAATAAATTTTTTTGAATTATTATTAAAAGCTGATACTTTCTATAAGCCATTTCTATAGAAACTAATTGTGGTCTCCAAGTCTCAAATACAGGTGCATGAGTTGTATAAACATTTGAAGTTTTCAAGTTGTCCTGTCATAGACCATTTAGCAAACTAAAATACTGTCACTAGTCAACCTAATTTATTTACAGATCCTAACTTTCTAGACTAAAAAATTGCCAACACTTCCAGAAATGCACAATTTACTACACCTACAATTAACTACAATTTTTTATACTACTCTACAAGCAATAATCCCTAAAATAAAAAATTTATATACACAAGAAAGAAAAGCAACTTATAATCTAGGTGAAGGGAAAGTGTAATGGTGCATTCAACAGGAAAAGAATCTGAATCAGGATATGTGCCAATTCGCCAGTGACCAACACACATTTAACAGTTCAAAACTAAACTGTTTTATCTATTATCAAATTTACAGCAACAGTCCAACCCACCCACTTACTTCTGAGATTTTATATTACAAAAATGCCAACCGCCACCCTAAAATATAAATCTACTCCAACCGCCTCGTTCTGATTTGTGTCTTTATCCCCTACACAGATATCCTTTTCCGTTCCCAATATCACTTACTGTCGAGTTTGTCACAGTTGGTCACTTTAGCCCTCCAATCACAAGTTTGTTTATCAATGTCGAAAGCCAACCCAGAAGGACAACTGATTTGTTTTATACCAGATTTTGTGCACCTGGTGAAACGGACAAAATTCATTTTAATTTAATTGCATAAGTAAATTATCAAGGAAACCGTTAACAAGTTGAACCCGGGTCTTCCGATTCTTCTCCTGAGAGATGTTAATTACCAGCAACAAGTCTAACGTGTATAGTTAAACGGGAAGTCCGTGACAAGTTGATGCCTTATTCGCCTATCACAAAATTCATAACAACATTTTATGGAGGAAAGAGAAAGAACAGGTACAAATTGTAGTTGGTTTCCTTTGGTTAGAATAATTAGTGTACTCACTCTCCAACTGGTCACAGTTTTTAACGTGAGTTTTCCAATCGCAAGTCTGTCTATCGATATCGAAGGCGAGTCCGTTCGGGCATCGAACAGCTGCTAATCGAGTAACTCCATTCTCACCAGCTTTGTCACACCTAAATTATTAATTTATTATAGTTCAACCCAAATATTTTTTTGAGGAAGGCGTTTTCCTCTTAGGCTCCTCTGGAATGAATTTTTTACTTTTTTCCCTTTGATTTGAACACTTTTGCGTTCGAATAAAGACAAAAATGATTTCTATCTCACGAATGAAAGGTAAAAAAAGTTGCTAGACCGTGTTTAAAGAAAGCGAAGTCGTGAATAAACACGATCGTGGTGTGCAAATCCATTATCAGAAAAGAGAAACATATAATGTAAAATTTGTAAACCTAATACTTTCCGTTTTATTTTCTTTAACGGAAGAAATTTGACCTTTACTGATTAAATCAAATTCAAATAAATTTCATCGAGAATTTTTAATACCAAAACTCTCTTCCCTATAAAAAAGTATATACTATAAAATTAAATATAAAGCATGGAGGTAGTATCACAACCGAGTCATACATAACTTCTTAAGACACTCTCAATTTGCCGCGATAGCTTTTAATAATATTAAATCTTCTAATAGTTAAGTTCATAATATTTAAGAACCGGATTCATCTCACAAGTGTGCATTACTTATGAAATAAATCCTTGAAGAAACTTTGCATTATTTATGGACTTCTTCTGGAAATTATGTATACCTGGATTTGCAGTCTTTTTTAGATTTTCCTAGACTATCTTTTAGACGAACAGACTTTGGATTCAACTACTACAAAAAGTTTTGCCAACATAAAATGATAAACTTTTGACTGAAATAAATTATTTTGATATTAAAAATCGTAAAGAGTGTAACTACTAGGTGTCACTTTAGGGCAGAGGTGCGCAAACTAGGACCCCCATGGGAGTCGCCAAATTTTTAAATTTCGAATTAATCGCCGGACATGGATGAGATTAGTAGAAACTCGCAGCTTCATACATCTCATTAAAGGAGAATCCTACCGATTTTTGTGTATAAAAAGTATATGTCAAATTTGACGATGTCTTTTACTAAAAGAAATGCGAGAACTATACATCGTCTTTGTGAACATGTATCTCAAGGAGTCACCAAAATTTTTCTCCCTACTGAAGGAAAAAGTTTGCGCACCACTGCTTTAGGGCACAAAAATTTAGGATGTGTATCTTAAGGACTATCTAAACACCTATTTAATTCCATCTCTTAATTCTGTAACATGTTTAATAACTTCACTGTTTTAATCACTTTAATAAAATCAACAGAGAGTTGGGAGTTAAAGTAACACCTTGGAAGAGAATGCTAACTTCATGTAAAGACCTATAATTAAGCTTTCACTTAAGTTACTCTTGTGTTCTTCTAATTTTGAAAATCTAAAATTTCTTATACTGTGTAAAAAGGAAATAATAATTACATAATATAAAAAGAGATAATAACAAAAGAATTAAGTGAACTTTTTGAGTTTGATAAAGGTTTATAATTGCGCTGTTATTTTTTTATTAGATCAGTTTCAACTGTAATTAGAAAGTTATCTTTTAATTTCATCCTGAAATGACTATTTATATAAGAATCGAAATATATAGTATCATTATGAACTTGGAAACGACTCAAGTAATGGTTTGCAGTTTGTCTTTTTACTTGTTCTTCCTTTTCCACTTCCTCACATGAGTCATCTCCAAAGTGATTCTAATGGTAACAAGGCCAAAACACTGTTCTTACCTTACGACATCTCTGCAATCTCCTTCCGTCGTCAACCGGAAGTATTCATCTGGTGGTCTGTTTGAGCAAAGCTCATCTACAGACGGTTCGTCTCCGTCTCCTTCATCCTGTCTTTTGTTTCGGACTAGGGATGAAACACCTGAAATTAAAAAATAAAATTTGTTGAACTTTTATGAAGTTGTATGATAACCTGATAGTCTGAGAGTCCACTCTTTCAAGAGTTGGTGGTTGAACACCCACAAAAGGCAATCGACTCATTTCCACCCCTTCCATCCCCCCATTAAATGTTAGTTCCTCACTAGTTAAAAAGACTGTGCAAGTGTGCATTATTTATGAAAAACATCATTTTGCCATTTGCCTACTTTTATCCACCAAGTCTTGGAGCTAAGACGTTGCTCTGTTTCTCAGGTACAATACTTCTTCAAACTATACCAACCACCCACTGTTCAAATTAGATGTTTTCACAGACAGGTAACAGTTGAGATAACTTCAAAGTCTCTTAATAACAACTCAGAAATATTTCAGTTTCAAGTTTTGAAGTAAAATTTTCAATTTTAATGAAATTTCATCCAAATACTAAAGTTTACAGTTGACAGTTTTGAGTTATGCAATAATATTTCAACCACAAATTTAGTATACCCATAAATTTTATAACTGAACCAATAAACCACCAAGTCTTTAATTTTTCAAAGGTTTGTTATCATCTAAGTCAAATTATCTGGCACCCTTAGATAGGTTGAGTTTGATACAAATTTTTCACAAATACAAACAAGTGAGAGTTTCAGTCCTGTTGACTTATTTATTACAAAGCTTTACTCCTTAAGACCTAATCAGATGTTCAATAACCTAAAACAAGTGTTATTATATACAACCAAAACTCTACACTATTTGTAAAATGAAATCTTCAGAATCTTTTAAGTATATATGAAGTAAACAAAAAATTATTAGAAATTCAAATCGATATCAGTTCACTCATTCGTTAAGTCTTTCTAATTACCATCGACACCCCCAAATGGTTTAGAATCTAATTTTCTGGGGTGGTTCAAAATCATTTTCGCGGTTCACTGACTCATGACAGAAAAATACTTTTCAAACAATTTTCAGGTCTATTGGCAAAAAAATATTGGAGTGGCGAAATCTTCTTTAGGTTTTTGTTATCATTATTTTCAAAACAGTTCAAAATGAAAAATAAAAAAAACAAATGATGTCTACGAAAACGCATAATGTCCTTCTTGACGGGTTGATGTAATTAACCAAAATTAATGATTTTTCTTCAGAACCCCCTTGGGTGTAGAAAAGTTGTTCACCTTGTCTCTTTGATCTGGTTTTATCATTTACATCACGCTTTCTTTTAAAAATTAAACGATGATTTATGTTCGGCAAGAATTAATTTTTAAAGTTTCATTTTTAATCCTCTCTCTAAGCAATACACTTCACTCCAGACGAGTCTCAAAATTAAAAGAATCCTTTCTCTCTCTCAGACAAAAACAAAACAGTTATCTCGCGACTATCTCCGTAACATTTAATCTGCGCAGTCTTCCGCAATCCTGAATGAAAAATATTGAAGTCTGACCTTCACAATAACATACGACTAACCTGAATCTTAAATACAATACTGAGAATAGTAGGAAGAGGTGATGGGGAAAAGAAAATTTGTTCCAAAGAACAAGTTACAGCGAATCTCAAATTTTCAACATGAAGACTGGGCTAACACTTAAAACGTTGGACGCAGAAGACAGGCGGGAGACGCAAAACCGGACTGAAATGCTTGAGCAAAAGTTTTGTCTTATTACGGTGACTTCTCACCACATTCTTGGGCAATTCAAAGTGATGGCTTATTGTAAAACCTACTTAACGCCGATCGGCCTTGCCCTATTAAAAATTTGACAGCATGATTTCGCAAATTATAGACGACTCTAAATCCTATTAGTTCCAACTTTCAATTTTTCTTTCGCGCCATTTTCCTTAATACCGGCAAATTCGAACCGAAAAGACATTTCCTCGAACCAAAAACATTTTTCATTTCTTCTCACTCGTTTAAATAAATAAAAAAACAAAACCAGTTCTTAATTAACAAACAAAAATACCAAAATTGACTTACCCAAACCCAAAACCAGAAAAAACACGAACAACTTGAATGACAACGGCACCATCTTGAAGGTACTGTGGGCCTTATGCGCGGAGAAGTGGATGGTATTTCTCTTTTATTTTATATTTAAGCATTCGCGCATGCGCGACTTTTATTCCTTCTTATAAAAAGAGAGAAAAAAAAGAAACAAATCTCGGTTCCATGAAAACGAAGAAAAATCGAAGGCAACGATGTAAAACGAAATATGAGTACAACGACCACTTTCTCCGTTCTCGACTCAGGTGCAAACAACCGACTGCCTCAAATTGAGAACAGCCACTTCCCTTTATAACTTTTTTAAATACTTCAAATTCGGGTGGTTCTCGGTATCATTATTCAAAATAATCTTTCAGTTTTTCCTTTTTTGAAAATTTTTTCATTTTTTAAGTATCAACCAACTCCAACTCTCATTTTACCAAAATGGCGAATCACAGCCTTCTTCCCCATACCCATGTTAAAGGAGTTGGAGAAGAAAGTTTCAAAAATTTTTTAAACAATTTATTATACATTTCTTAAATCAATAAACCAACATTCTTTCAAGTTATTATACCAAAATTATGAAAACCATCCTCAAGCCCAAAGACCACAAATCTTTAATATCAGTTCAGTGTTATTATCATAAAAATTAGCTAAACTAAATCATTTTATAAAGTTCTGACAAGCATTCAGAAAGTCATATCAAGAGTTAGCTTTTATACTTTTCTAAAGTTTCCAAGTTATACTTGAATAAACTGAAACAGACTATAAATACCAATCAACTTCAGTTATTAAGCTATTTATTACTCAAAACCATTTCTCTAAGTGCAAAATGTGTAATATAAATAATTAAATAATAACTTATACTGCTTTAATTTATAAAAACATAAATGTGTTTATTAATAATTATAAATTAAATATTAGTGTTAAAGGTTTAATGTTAGAAACTAACTCTTGAATAGGTTCTTTGAGAAGACATGTCAGTAAAACCTCAAAAAATGATATAATTGAGTTTTTATACTTTTCAATATAACATTCAATCTGTATTAATTTGAGGAAATTCTTTCTAGGACGTAGATGATATCAGTGTTACATTAGCAAATTAAAATGATTCAACTTGTTTAACACACAACATAAATGTTAGAGACAACTTTTAATTATTATCTTAAAATAAGACAGGACTATGATGGTTCTAGCTGTATTGATGGCTTAGTACATGAAACAACAATTCTTCCTCGTTATGAGAAGATAATTATAATAACATTCGAAGCCACTCCTTTTCGTAGAATTTTTTTTTTTACATAATTTATTTTCTCATCTTTTAGAATCGTTTGTCATTGTTGTTGGATAAACATCAGGAGGATTGTTTCTTCTTCGTTTGAGCCTAACTATGCACCACGCATCTTTCAACTCATATTTAGTTCTATTTGTAGGAGCGGGAGTTATGAGTCAGCTAGCTCAAAAGGTTACTTGCTGACTAATAGTTACTATAAGGTTGTGAGCCTTAGAGGAAATTTAAGAGCAGTGAACAAATTAAAGAAATTCTAAGTAAGGAAGAGTGGTGGAAGAGTATAATTTTCATCCAGGTGGTATTTGAGCCCAAGACCCTTGGGTACCCAGGTCCCATCAGGAGTATTATTTGTTAACATTATCCTCAGTCTGTCGGACTTGTTCTGTATGAAAATTATAGCCATTCAGGGTTTTGTTCGTTAACCCTATTCTTCAGATTTTAAACAAGGTGTAGGTGAAGTATTAAGTGTGTGCCATAATTAACAATTTTTGAAGTGTTACACCTCTTGCCATGAGTTAGACCTTCTTATTGTTTGTATTAAAATGTATAATTTTTCCTTTTTTAAATAAAGACAATAGGAATCTTCTTTGACCTTCAACATACTATCTAGGAAAGAAATTACCATGACTCAAAAAACTTTCATTATGCTCAAAACAACTGTTAAAGATAAAATCGAGACATAATATCATAACAGACAAAACTAATCGTTTCCCGTCCGTTAACCAGACAAAAATCTAACATATACATTTATAATAGATTAAACTAGACTCAATTACAGCTACCACCATTAAGTTTAAATATTTTTCAGATCTAAGACTCATATTCTATTATAAAATCCTCCCCTGTCTTGAGTTTCATGACATTTTTACTTCTTATTCATTAGAACTAATGAAAATTCAAGCACTCTAGATAAGACGGGAGTAATATCTGTTATAGTTTCGACGAATTTCCTACTTTGGAATAAAATCTCAGGACAAAGGACCTTTAGAGAAAGTTAGTGCAACCAAAAGTGAATTATCAAAGGTCCACTTCATTAAAGAAACGTTTTCTTTCTCCAAATCATTGACTAATTGTAGGTTCAAACTTGATGTTTTCATCATTTTCCAAAGCCCATTATAACACCTTAATTACTAAGTTTTTCTTCGATCTGGCAGACATCTATTTGTATCTAAATTCGTTTTAATTATATCGGGAAGGTGGCAGACTCAGACACCAAAATCGTTTATGTAATTTGGTTTTATTGCTGGCACCAAAAGTGTGATTGGTGGGTGAGAAACAACCTCGTCACTTGGCTAAAATGCAAAAAGGAAAGTATCTCCCATCTTTTTATGATTTTACAACTGGGTCTTAACGACTAACAGTATCAAGTCTGATAATACTTCAATTGATTAATAATAATAAAAATCGAATCCATCTTTTAAAGGAGCTACCATCACTCTACTGACTTCCAGGTGATGTCACGTTTTAACCAAATTTTAAGATTTTTCGTGCGTGTTGCGCTTCGTTGTCGCCCACTTTTCAACAGGTACCGTTAATACTTTTTTAAAACAAAACTTGAATTTCCAGAGACCCCAGTTTCACATTTTAAAATGATATTCTTATCAACGAGGATGCCATTGAATGATTCAATTATTAAATAAACGCTTCTGCTCTCTATGAGCAAATATTTTAACTTCAAATGTAGTTATGATCACAGCATGAAGATGGCTTCTACACAAAATGCCTTAAAGGATTTTCTAAAATCAGCAAAAGGATAGAAGGCACTACCTAATGTACCTTTGATGACTGATTATGATAACTCTTGGATAATCACAAATCAAATTGACTAAATCAATTCTGATATGCAAATAGCTTAACTCCTTGTTGCCAGGTTATGGAAATGAGGATCATTATTATAAAAGTTTTTCAAAATTTAAAAAAAAAGCTCTGCACCCCCAGAAACCATCAAAATCCACTACCATCTTCAGTTTTTATTTCAAATCATAATTTCTTTGTCTTGTATTTGTAGAAATAAGAAAAAACTGATTACTTTCACTCTCAGATCCCAAGGTTTGAAATAATTGGATTGGAAATGTCCATGGACTCTTCCCAACCTTAGAGATAAACCTATAGCTTTCATTCCAAGCCAAAATGAACTAACCAAATATGAATACAGTATTAAAAATAATATAAAAACTAACAAACTAAAAATAGGTAGCTTTAAAAATAATCAGAATCTTTTATAATTATTACAAATTAATTTTTTCTAGGCTTGGCATTAATTTTTTGGGAAATTATATCAAAACAAAAAACTCAATTGTGAGTTGAGTGTAAAGATTTTTGGCGCAAGGACTCATTCACCCGTTAATATCTGGCATTCCTGTTCAGCCAAAGGTGTGACACTAACTATTGGATAGTACTTTTTGTTTGGAATTTTAAAACAAAGTGGAACATGGAATATTATGTTGAACTTTCACCTCGTGCGACACCCGGACTTGTTCCTCCTTCAAACCTGAAGATTAGAAATGGTTTGAAAGCAACGCAATAAATCACCACCAACTCTCTGCCTGATATATAAATTTAAAAAAAATATATAAATAAGTCGTTTATGAGTGCTTTATAAAGGTCTATAAATAGTTATACAAGAACCATGGGTTAGAAATGGTAACCCAAAGGTAACCCAATGGTAAGGCACAGATGTGTTATATAGTTTAACCAAAATCAGCAACTTTTCACCATTCCAATGTAAGAACCCAACTTAATTTAATAATATTATATTAAAAATTTACTTTTTGAGTGTGCTTCGTATAAATATATTATCTTTATACAAATTATCTGGGGTTAGTTCATTTTATTTATATTATAACTCTGAATTTATGAAATTTTTTGGTCATTTAAGTCAGTTCTGGTTTTTACCTTCTATTCTAAGAGACCATTGTTATTGTAAGACTCCCACGAGATAACTCGTAGTTGGAATAGTCGGTGAGTCTAAAACGTATAAGTTGACAATTTACATGTTCAAGTTTATAATTTTAGAGTCATCATGGGTTAGAAACTTCATGGAAACAATCATACAGGAATACTGAACTCCAAGGAAAAATGGCAGAGTTTCCAGACATTCTGCCGCAAAATATTGGAAACCAGAGGACGACGAAAGAGTACGCCAGGGACGACCAAGGAAAAGAGGAGCAGAATAACGCGAATCCTCCTTCTCATTTTCTTGCAAGTCTTAGGATGCAACATCAGGACCACGGACGAGTCAAGACGACGCAATGCTGAGGACTTCCAGAAAGTGATGCCTTCTTCACAGGCGGGTCTTCTGGGATCTTCAACAGCCACATCAGGGGAAAAAAAGGGTTAGAAACTTAGATTTTGTTTACCCAAAAGTTACAACCAAATCACCAAACCAAATCGATTTTATCTTATAATATTCCCTCAAAAATGAATCTATTAATGTACTTATTAAAAAACTATTAAAACGTTATTAAAACACTACCTGGCGGAAATTTCACTACCTCATTAAAAAAAAGGAAAATCCTTTTAAAATGTACACTTCTCAGAGAAATGGATACGCACCAAAAAGTTCCTTTCCTGGATTCAGTTTTTATGCATTCAGAAATGTCATGCCTTACTTAATAAATGAATTTTGTGCACAAGAAGGTAGTTAATATTCTCTCTAGCGAGTTATGTATTTAAAACATGGCGAATTACGTGAGGATTCTTTTTCAGGAGTGGAAGAAATGAAAGAAAGCATGTCAATTGTGTTCTTTTGGTGATTTCCTTTCTCTGCTCTCAATACACCCACCATTTTCATTTCGCTGTCATTAGAATAGAATATCGCTCTTCTTTTCTTATTTTTTTTTCTTTTTCATTACCATTCACTTGGCATTAATGCATTGATGGGAATTCACTTTACGTGACATGAAAATTAGTTAACATTCAGAAACCTTGTCCCTGGTCAAAGAGTGTTTTATCAAGAGCAAAAGATCTTGTCCATTTTAATATTGTGTGTCACCTGGCAATTTTCCCTTTTTTTATGTCAGGTATAAGGATGTTCTTTGTCTTATTTATTTATTTATTTAGTCCAACCTCGTTTCTTTTTTAAACAACGGAAATTTACGCAATGGAATAACAGTTTCTCCAAAACGGCCTGTGTGGATCTTGTTTTGTGGGATTTCACTTCAAATTATGACTTCCAAGAAAGCTTGGTTTTCCAGAGGTGTTTTCTGGGATGGTTATCACTGCAACCTATTGCACATTACCTAGCTAAACCTCAAAATGACCGATTACCTTCGTTGAAGTTCCAAACTTTGTTACTCTCATTCTTGGTTCTTGTTCCAGCAAAGACTCCAATTTAACTTTAACAATCTCTCAGTCGGTAATGTGCAGAATATCTTGGTGGTTCGCAAGTTACCTAGATAAACTAAAAAACGAAACAAAAGCCGCACTTTAAGGTAACCCATCTGTGGTTCAGCTAAGTAACCTAAACACAAAATGACTTTTACATTTTAGGGGTAGCACAAACATGATGCCAAGCCAAAAATTTGGTCAAACTTAAATTTCTCCAGTAGGCCTTTTCCTTTTTTTATTATTTGAATTTTAGAGCGTTAAATTCAACAAATCTTAGGAAGTAGACATTTATAAGATCAACTAAATGTTAAATTTACTTACACCTAACTTGTTACCTTATAAATTTATTTACTTTTAACCAAATTTTTTTTTAATATTTATTTTAAAAAGGGCTCAAATTTATTAAAATGTCAAATTTCCCACGATGGTTAAGAGAATTTAGTAGTCAGATAAGAATGAGACCAGGAAAGAAAATTTTTTTTTTTATTTTATTGATTTGAGCATTTAAAGGTGTTTGAACCAAATCACGACCTACCTTCGTTATCTTAAAAACACGTTTCGTCGAGAAAAAAAAAAAATTTCTCCCCATTAATTGCAGAGCAATGTGCTTTAAGAATCTATAGGAAATTTTTTTTGTTTTGTGTGAAATTTATAACAGAAACCCAAAGAACCGCTGCTATCTTCATAATCATTATCATGACCGGCGGTTCTTATTCTTGGAAGTCCCTGAAAGTTTCTGAAACAAAGTGAAATAGAGAGAAGTTGAATTGGTCATAAAATGTCAAGGCGAGTTAGTTTGCACGTTGAAAATAGTTATCTGCCTTTTTAAATATTCGGGGAATCTTCTCACTTGCTTTCCATTTAAGAAGGTAACGGCGGTTACTGGCCTAACCTATACCGACCAATGTCAATGTGATATTTTCTTCTTTTTTTGTTTGTTGCCAGGTTTTGATTTAGTATCACACGAACAATGCTTAGCTTCTACGATAAAATTCAATGAAAATATTGGATTATTTCAAAAAGATACAAATTTCTTTTAAATTCGTGAATGCGTTTCAAATCGAAAGGGAAAATCTTGTAAACCGCTTTTGACCTTTAAGGGGTCACTGCGAACAACGGTTTCAACTTTGATGGATAAATTATTAATTATTTCACTATCAAAGTTTTTAATTTTTTATTTTCAGTCCAAACGTAATTTTTATTTCAAAAGAAGAGAAAACCAGTATTCGTTTTAGTAGGCTCACTTATTAAAAAGATGTTTAATTTTGAAGCCAAAGTTCTTAAGCAACCTGACCGCTTACCAACTCACCGCATTCAAGATTCTGGTAGGAAGGATGGGGAAATACAAATTTTAAGAATTTCATGTGGCTAAATTCTTTTACAGACCCAATGCTTCAGAAAGTCATTAGGCAGGGACATAAAAATAACTTTGCTCTTGTATAAGATATTTAAATTTTATTAACATAAACTTTATCACAGAGATTTTTATGAACATGTGAGTGAGTCTTTCATCAAAGTTTGCATTAGATGCGCTCTTTTGTTTGTGCATTATTTATGAATGTCAATACAAAAACTTGTTCTAAGTAGGGAAGAAACTTTGGTACCTTCTACTCTTCAAAAAGCAGTCAATATCACTTCAAAGGAGTTTGATTGTAAGCTCTAAGACAGTTTATCTGTAAAAATTGATAAAAATCAGAAAGTAAATGAAAAATTACTTCAGTTCAAGGAACCTGGTCTATTTGGGAGGGAAGTTTTTTGGTCAGTTTTAAGAAACCCCCATTTCTTAGAGCCCATTGAACTTATATTTCAGAGACAGAATGAATTAAAATAGAAAGTGGATCTTACTTTACGATCTTGCTTGTTTAAAAGTTTTAACGTTACCTAACGGTTAGAAATCTTTTTTCTTTCTTTTTCAGATTGTTTTAAGTAAAATTTATTTTTATTCTTCAACGGCCACGCTTATATTCACCATTTTTCTCTCTGCGATTCCCATTCCAGAGTTGATAAACGAACAAAACGAAATGTTTCGGAGGAAAGACCGAGGTTTCATCAAAGATGGTGTAACATAAACAAAGTTGGTTGGTTTTGCAGACAATAGGGATGCCTTAAGGTCGTTTTACTGATTGTCATTATGAGGAATCAGGTCGAAGAATGTTTCTTCATTTGTGGGTGTGACACCAACTTTTTCCTTCACAATAAGCATTTAGGTTTCCTGGCGGCCCACGATGTTTGTGACTTACATTGCAATGTTATATTTTATCGTAGACCGATATTTAAGGAATATGAGTAATCATTAAATCCTTTCTTCAAAATTGAAATGGAGGCGATTCTAGAAACTTTTCATGGTCTTTACGAACAATTGTTTTTCCGGATTGTTCCTCATTCGCTAAATTCTAAATCAATGTCGAATGAGTGCTGTAACCACAAAAGATAAGCCCCCAATATTGGTTAAATTAGTGTCATTCCAAATATACAGATGAAGGCTTGTTGCAATGACACTGCATGATGACACTACACCGGAAAATTGTTTGAATGGCGGCCTTCCGTTTTCTTAATCAGTGGAAAGAGTCTAATCAACTCACTGAATACAAATTGAAATACACAAAACCTATTTAAAGTTAATAAATAAATTATAATTCTTACAGTCTTGAAAACTCTTACATCAGGAACTTCAGTCCACATACTGCTCATCTCTGTATGAGACAACACAAAGGTTTTCACTTTTGTTATCTTACAGATGTTAAAAAATCTCAAATTTGGATGACATCCATAAAATAAACTACAATGATAGTCACCCCTTTCTGGTAAAATTAAATCCCTCAACATCAAAAATGAAGTTTTAAATTCTAATTGACTCTCTAGTAAGGATTGATTCATTTTTTTTTTGACTTTCTGACTTTTGTTGGTCATGCCATACAAAATACAACTCATCCAAGATAAGATGGTCTATTGTAAACAATTCAAAAGGAAAGTGGCATGATGTGGCTATTGTTAGCAAGAAGGTTTCAACAGATGAGAATAATAATTGATCAGATAATGACTTTTACCAATATTTATTTACTTATTTCATTTGCTTCTATATAGTTTTTCCTTCTGTTCATTTAGCATATCATTTCAACAACTTTTTCTCATGTTATTCATCAGTATAATTTATATTCTTTGGATTATATGGGAATTATTAATAATAAAAATACCAAAAGACACTGTCTAGTGTGATTGTGGATGAGAATGTAACAAAACCACAAGAAAAATTAGTGATTGACTGTTAGAGACAAAAATAATAAAAAGAAAACAAAAAAATACCTGAAGAAATGACTAAAACATGATGGAGCTCTAAAAATCATTGTTTATAAAAATAAAAAGTTTCGTTTTTAAATAAAACTTTCTCGTATGTAATGCAAGCTAAGAGTAACGGTCCTCATTTTCTTCCTTGATGTAATAAAATAGAAATCGAAATTCAAGGTCATGACACTGACCTTGTAGTCCCTTGTACAATATATTAAATCTTTCACTTAGTATACTCTCACTATCCGTGCACACTCACAACCACACGACAACACAGAAACGCCACAACTCGATATTTCTTCTCCTTGGTCTGAAATATGGTAACTAATAACAGAGGCCACCGGTCGACTGATTCTGTCCATCCCAGTTGCTATGACGTTTATGTAAATTAATAACTTTATTTGGCTTTGATCGAAATATCTTCCTGAAAGTTTTCGGATCACATTTTTGTTTTTCTACAACCGGAGTTTGGCATTTCCTTGTCTGTGAGAATTGACAGGTACACCTAGAAATGTTTTATAAATTAACATCTGTCACCAAGGTTACAGATGATGTGTAACTCTCTCAACTCCAAGGCAATTACTGGATTTTTGTCTTATTTGTCATGTTGATATCAGTCTGTGACAGTTGATGGAAAGTGATTGCTAACAAATTTTGTCTTGTTGATTGGAGAGATAAGGTGAGTCTCCAACCAAATCACAAGATGAAACTTGGGGGATATCCAGTAACAGATTATAACACTCAAACCAAAACTTGAAATAACTCTCTAGATCCAGTCAAAAGACTAAATCCAAAATTTTCCATACCCCAGTTAGATTTTATAAAACTCATGCATCCATTTTTGAGAAAAATTATTGGGTCAAATTAACACAAGAATTTATTCATTCCACTCAAGGTTCATTTAGAATCAATTTACTTGGCCGTTAGATGAGAACATCAAAGCTAAGTACAGCCTTATGGTCCGAACAATACCTAGAAATCGATGGAGAGAAAAACCAGGAACATTTAACGAATCCTGAGGGTCGTCTTAAAAACGAACGAACCAACCATCGAACGATATCCTTGACATTTGTTAACGAAAGTTTACGTCATTTATTGAAATTCTACATTTTTCTTGGAATTTCGGAAAGAGAAAGGCTGAATCCGTGCGCCTCAGGTAAGATTCTGTTTTTAGTTTCTTTGTTGTTTTCATTTTATTATTAAATGTAAACAAACAAATAAAGATTAAAGAAAAAAAATTTTTTCCTTCTTTTTTAATGAGATATCCTTTAAGAATGTTGTCTACTAAAAGGGAAAATTATGTAAGGCGCCATTTTCAGAAACGCCAGGAAGTTCATTCAAATGCTAAAAGCTCTCCATCAAAAGATGATGATTCAATCCCAACACAGGTTTACAGATAACTCCAGGACGTAAATTTAGTGTTCAGGGAGGGAAATGGAATCGATTTCCTTTATGATTGGCTTGGGAGAAGAACTTCATGTATCTCTTGACCTTGAAGCATCAACCACCCATCTTCCAACGGATCCAACCTGTCACATTGTCTATGACGTCATTAAATTTTTGTCGACCACAAAACTTATTTTATTTAATATAAAATAAAAACTCAAATCTTAGATCAAATCACAAAGCAACGATCAATGGATGACAAAACTTTGACACAATATCATTGTCGGGAAACTAAATTATTAGTCAACTGGAGAACCTGATCACAAAAGGGGGCGAGTTGCGAAGTTTTTTTTAACAGTTACCAAAAATCGTAGGCCGATAAAAAGTGAATTACTTAATAATAATTATTCATTTGAAAAATATTTTATTACTTTTCTTTGTCTGGAGAACCCAGACTAGCGAATAAGTCACGGCTGAATGGTTAAGGGAATAATGAAAATTGAATATTAACCGAAGAGATATTACATTAAAGAAAGTGAGTCCGACACAAAAAAATAATTTTTCTAACCTCAATGCAGATTTTTTTTATTGAAAATATTATTTAAATTTACAAATATTAATCAAAATAATAATTTAAATTGTATTTGTGTTTATTTAAGAAAAAGAAAAGTATTAACGATACAAACAATTGGTTTGGGTTTAAACAGCTTGGATACTCTTTACCTTTTGTCTTTTCAATTTTCGCACACTCATTTCTTGTTGATAAATAATGATTTATGTGCACTATTGTCAATAAATTTAAGTTTCTTTGTTCCCTTAGATGAATTCATATTGATTGATTGGTTTCTTGTTTTGGAGGGTAGAGCTTAATAAACTTTAACCAGGTTAGGTTAGAATTGTTAGGGTGAATCAGGACAAAATCAAAAATTCTCTTTCATATTTGGATAATTTGGCCGCCTAAAGGAAGTAACCTATTTATTAGGTGTAGTATAAAGTTTAAATTCATAACAACCTCTTGTTAGATAGGCCCTTTTTAAAAAGTGGGATTGTGTCTTAAACGCTTCACTGCATACTCATTCTTCCTCTTCTTTTATACTTAAAAGTTTTATTATTATTATTATGCAAAACATTATTTTTAATAAGGTTATTACTCCGGTAGCACACAGAACTCATTTTTATTAATTTAAAGTGATGATTGGTCAAAAAGTCGGTTGTGATGGTGAAAAAATTTTGAAAGCAGACATCTCATTCAAAAATAATTATTTTGACTCATCAACAAAGGGAAGGAGAAAAGATGAGAGAATGAAATCCATGTTGACTGTGGACAATGAAAATAATCATTACCTGCTGATTTAATTTTGTTCTCAATAGAAAACTCTTCATCCACACATGTCAGCACACTGACATAAATTGGTTGACTAGAAGACTATACACTTAGAGATAAAATTTTTTTCAGGACTGGAAGATGACTTACTAGAAGCAGACAACCTTGACTTTTATTTGTAGGCGAATACTTTTCGATGTTATTAACGGTTTATTCATTAGTTGCACAACATTTCGAAAGATTTTTTTTTTAAAGGCGGGCTCCCTCCTTTTTAACGGTTTTTCTTGGTAGGAAATCCAACCCTGTGGTGGAAAGGTGGTAATGAAAGGAACAAAAGGAACTTTCTAGATTTTTCTGTTTTTTTCTAATGATTTTTCATTTTTTTTATGAGAAAAAAAAATTTACATTACATTAATGAGGAAATTTGAACAAATAAATTTTGGTTAAATACTGTAAATATTACAGTAGAGAGAAGCACCGTGAAAGTTGACAAGCGGATTGCCTTGGGGATCTTACTGCCACTCCCATCAGACAACATTCCACCTTGTCACCATCTCAGTGAGTTTCATTATCAATAACTATCTTACAAAATGGAAATTTCACTTATTAGCGTTTCTTGCATTTTATTTGCTTTATGTTCATCTGATTTTTAGTCATCATAAGAATCAGACATTATTATTTCCTCCCCATTTTGATAGTTATATTTTGGATTTTTCCCATTCCACAACTGATTTTTTGAATTTTATTTTAGCTTTTTTTGTACAACTGTTGGAAATTTCCGGTTGTTGTTCACCTTTATTTGAAGACTATATTTTTTTATTTTGCAAGACTTGAGATCTTTGACTTAGAAGAAGCCATCGCCCGTTGGATCGTTGAGCCATGGGTAATTATTTGGACATCTAACGCAAGTTTGGAGGTTAATGGTTTCTCCGGGAACTTCTTTACTAGTTAATTTACAAGAGTGTGGTACCCAACAGGCTGGAGGACCGTCTGGGGCACATTTTTCCTTCCATGGTTCAAATGAACGGGCATCTGAGATGGGAGTCGGGTTTTGCATCCATTGGATGACTTGAGTCATTGTTACGAAATAAACGTCTTTGTGGTTAGCCAAAATTTCGTCTATCCAGTAGAGGAAAGCATCTAAGAATTCTGGATTGTTTTTAAGCCAAGCGGCGTGGAAATAAAGGCCAAGTGGTGCTCTGTTTTGTTCGTAGTGCCTATCGAAGTTGTGATTCAAAAAGTTGTAGAATTGATCTCCGGTCAAAATGTTGGAGCAGGAGTCAACCATAGCGCATCCGGGTAAGTATTCGTCAAAGTTAGGATCTTCTCTCCTGTCCAATTCGTTCAATACCATTTCCCAGACGGCATGACTTCTGGTAGGACAGTTCTGGAGGTTACCGTGGCATCGATGTGGCATTCGGAAATACATAGTGTACGGCCACAAAGGAGGATTCGAAAGAGGAGCAGTGATTGTTGAATCATACAAGAAAGCTTGTTCTTCCATCATGGTGAATTGGTTATTTCCTCCAACTCTCAAGTAAGGGGCACGCATACCGACAACGCTGTTATCACTGATGTTTGAATATTTTTCAATAATGATTCTCATTCCAGCCATTTCTTTGGCCCAGTCATCGACGGTAGCGTTACTCCAGAAATTTTCATCATCGTTATGCCTTAAAAAAAGAATTCACAATGATTCAGAACTCATAAATTCATTTTAAAAAAAATTAATGCGATTTGATTTAACCTACGTGATAGAATGGGTGGCGATTTCGTGTCCTTTTCTGTGAGTTTCTTGCACGGCGGAGTAGTTGGTATATTTATGACTGACAAAGAAAGTTGCCTTGATGTCACACCCGTTTGGATTTTTCCTTCTTCCATTAAACATCTCCTTATACAATTCGATGTTGTTGTTGTTGATGGCATCATCGAATGTGATCGTGATCATCTGAGGTACGTCTTTGGCGGGAAGATCTCCTGGAATGGTGGTACCATCCTCGGAACAGAAACAGTCAGGCAAAACGCAAACAGTAGGATCACAAGGCGGAGCTCTGTTTGGATCGTTATCAATATCTAAAATATTAAACAAAAAATGAATTCACCAACCGAAACCATCGATGAACGATATAACAAATTTAATCAAAGAGCGGAGGCTAAACTCGTAAGCGTGAGTCGTCATACCACAAATAAAGAAGGAACAACAACAACAACAAGAAATGCTTCGAACCAAACGGAACAATTATTACGAGTTATTTATTTATGTTACAAAACGAAAACATGTAAAAATATTGATGAACTAACATACTTACTAAGTGTTAGCGGTAAAAGTTTAATAAGTCAAGGAAAAAATGTACAAGCGAACACGAAAATCCTGACGATTGTAAATAATTGTTCGAAGCATTATTAAGAGAAAAAAAAACGCCTAAATTATTGCAATTAACCGGGCAAATCAACTGAAAATGTAATTAGATAGATTTTTTTACTGTAATAGTGTCTAAAGTCGGCAAGTAGTGAGAGTGGCGAATTTCTTTCGCAAAGCACTTTCCCTTTTCATTGAATGGATCTACATAAGTAGTCGATCTTTTTACAGCTAAAACTTAAAGTACGCATTGATATTCAATCTTAAGGCTTGTGCAAAAGAAGAAAGGAAATTTTTTTTCAAGATAAATAATCTTTTTATTATTTTTAATTTAATAAACAAACAGAAAGGGGTACGGTAAAGAAATGCGGTCATGCATTCGCCTGTAAAATTCAAATTTCTGTCAATAAATTAAAAATTTTTTTAAATAACGACCGATTTGTTTATCTTTAACTTTAAACTGTGGCTTTTGGTTAAATACAATAAACCGAGATGAGAGAGTTAATGTTATTAGAAACTAATTTTCAGCTGGAATATGTTGGTTAACCGCCATTTTATATTTTACTAAAAGGATTTGACGTTTTAATTTCCCACTGCTGCCCCCTGGCGAAATTTTTAGTAACCTTTTTGCAATGTCTTACTCTATGGAAACGAAAAATAAGAACCGTTAACTCACCGCATGAATTTTCATCAGAGCCATCGGAACAATCCTTTTCTCCGTTACAGAAAAGTCCTCGTTCGATACAAACTCCATCACCGCAGGCCAAAGATCCGTCCTGTATTTAAGAAAAAAAGCGACAGAAAACTCGTATCAGGAAGAATTTAATGGAACTAAGAAATGAATCAAAAGGAATAAAAAATCATTTCACCGCACCTGACACAAAGGTTCATCTGTGTAAAGAAGAGGTTTGACTTTCCTTTCTTTGTTTTTCAACTTGCAATTTTTCACGGCATCTTTCCAATCGCAAGTTTGCTTTTCTATATCAAAATACAAGCCGGCGGGACACCTGATAGCTTGAAGACCCTGAGAAAATTATTATTTACATAAAAATTCTTAAACTATTATAAAATATTTTTCCACATACTTGAAGAAGTATCAGAGCCAACAAAAGGTTTCATTAATTCAAACCGATAAGAAATCATTTAATTATGTAGCTTGTTTCATTTAATTTCATGCATTTTTTATTAATTTGAGTTGTTTGTACAGGATTATTTATATATGGCAATGTTGAATTCAAAATCATTTTGAAGGAGACGATTTCTAGAGGCTAATACATTTTTAACATCAAAGCGACATCCTTAGACAGAAGTGTTTCAACCTTGAAACCAGAACTGGGTGGAACAAAGGTTTTCCCGAATAACTTGACGAACACGGGGAACTATTTTGATCGATTATAGATAATGAATGAGATGAAGTCAATTCAATGGCAATTCTACAAAGTGCGCTATAAAAAATTCTTTTCCTATTTTTTTTGTCACGCCTTTACAATAACAAAAAAAAAATCGAGACAAGGTCAACTTAAAAAGTAAAAAGGCGTTATACACCAGAGGCGGTGATTCTCGCCAGAGGTATTAGTGAAGAGGAAAATACATACACGGATGTTATAAAAGAAAAATAAATAAAAACTCACCGACGAAGTACACTGTATAACATCACGACAATTATCTCCTTCTCCGGCAACTAACCTAAACCACTCTCCTGCATCTTTGTCTTTACATAATTCAGTCTCGAAAGATTCTTCCTTTTTGTTTGCTGTATCTTCTTGTCTCTTAACACGAACTCGATTCGGTGTTCCCCATACTATGCCATTAGCTAATATGAGACAAAAAACAAAAATTTTTAGGGTTTGACTTAGCAGAACATAACCTGAGTGATTTCCCGGATAATAAAAGCCAACGACACGGATGAAACATTAACAGTCTGACTCGTTTCACCAATATTTTGATTTAAAATTTGCTCAATTACAAAATTATTATTTTAACAAAATGGGTTTTAGGTTTTTATATTACTTCAAAAATGTCACGACGACGCCAACTTCTAAAGTAACCAGTTAAATTAATTCAAACACTGTTGTAAAACAGGAATAAAATGTCAACACGTAACATGTAAAATATTTTTTTTTTAAAGAGTACACAAGTAAAATTTGTCTGATTTCATAACGATTATATTTATTTATTTAAACTTTATAGGCTGACCTCGCTAACTGACATTTAGGTGTAACCATCTTTTTGCTCTTTAAAAATCTAAACAATTTTATAGGATTCATCCTGGTCATGAGATCTAAATTTTTTGGTGTCAGTTCCCAGAGGAAATTCATACAAAAAGCAAAAATCCATCGAATTGTTTCCGCCTTTTGAGTATGCTTTTGTAGTATGAAGGGAAAGTAAAAGAAAAATTATCGATCGTCATACTGTTAATAGTTGTACAATTAGAAATCGAAACAACGGAAGTGTACCTGTAAAAGATGCTCATAACTGTGTGCAGCCAGCCAGAATAAACGTAAAACGCTTTTTTTATTTATTTATTTCATTTCTTGTTTCTGCCTTTGGTTTTTCAAGTTAGTTGAAAGTGAAATAGTAATTAATAAATACTATTTTGAATAGTTTTAAAAGATATAAATGAATAAAATTACTTCAGGACTTAAAAGTGCATCTTGTACTTGAATGTTTTACAACCAAAAGACATTTTACCAGAAGTGTTGTCGACGTGATTATTGTTATTATCAATTAAGCAAATATTATTAGCGAGGACTTTGTAAAAAGCTTCAAGTATTCTCTGATTCATTCACAATCTGAAAGTTTTCGTTTTGTTGATCTGGAAATTTGAGTATCAATTATTTCACTTCCTACTATTCTGACATGCTATTTTCAAACAGATTCAGATAAAATGAAATTATCTACCCATCTTAATAGTTTTAAGACACTAACAGCAAATGAGCCAGTTAAGATATTTAATTAATGTCTATTCCAGCAACCGTTTGAACCCATCAAGGCAAACTGTAATCACTTTGTAGTTCTTAACAGTTCAAATAGCCATTTTCAATATGGGGTAGCTAAACTGAAATGTGAGTCAGGCACAAACCTCAATGATTACACCTAGCAGTAACAATACTGATAACTAAATCCTCATTTGAATAAGACATAGATAAGAGATACCAGTGAACCTTCTCGATTTTTAATTTAAATAAATGATACCATGGTAATCCATCTTGATTTCAATTCCTATTTGGGTAAAAATAAAAAATATGAGCGCAAAATTTGAAAACCAAAGCCTCCAAACATGTCGACTACATAATTTTGAATTTCTTGTCTGCGATGATGAATCATTTTTCAGGAAAAACTTTTTTTTTGGTTGAAAGCCTTATTTTGGAATGTTACTTAACTTCAACCGCTTGTTTCTTTGGATAAAAATTGCCTGCGGTTGTAGGTCTATTTTTTTTGGTGGACTCTCGAAGGTCGTCTGCAAAATTTAACTTCTTTTTTTTTTCCTTCTCGTATACGGTCTTGAATTTTTATCAAATTTCCTAAAATCTCCCGGATTTTAAAATTCCCAGCTTCAAATTACTAATAGTGAAGCTGAATAACTATCAGACTAGTTTACTAAAGGGAATCAGTCACTTAAGTAGACTTTTCACGACGAACTGAATTTTATTACCTACAACTACCTGAATAGGTGATTTATGATTGAGCAAACCTGCCGGAACTATTCTTACCCTCGAACTTGTTACAGGGACATGTAGTTCAATCTAACACAAGAAAACCACCCAAACTACAATGAATTTTCTTCTGCTAAAAAGGGAGCTAACATAAAAGAATGAATGAAAATTTATTAAATTC
This sequence comes from Columbicola columbae, assembly GCA_016920875.1. Classification (NCBI taxonomy): domain Eukaryota; kingdom Metazoa; phylum Arthropoda; class Insecta; order Psocodea; family Philopteridae; genus Columbicola; species Columbicola columbae. The sequence goes on along the minus strand of JADMLL010000005.1, from coordinate 8,850,035 downwards.
ACGTGGTCAGCTTTGAGGTTATTGGCTAAACCATCCCAAAATCAATGGCAACTTTTCAAATTTTTGATTTAATAATAAAAATAAATTTATGCCGTCTGCAATAACCAACCCAAATCCATAAACAATGACTAATTGCATTAGTTTATCAAAAAAAAAATTTACTGAACAATTTCCTGTTAAATAGTATGCATAGTTTGAATTCTAAAAAGCATTTCAATATGGCGGAATTGTAAATTCCATTAAGAGAAACCAACATCCCAACAATGTTCTCTTAACAAATAGAAAATAATAATAAACAATATAACAAATATCAGTTACCAAATCGGATATTAATATTTATATAGATAAATGTAGACACCTCACATCTACCAGAGAAATCATAATTAATTAACTATGATTGCAAAACCATAAATTGAAAAATACTACAATAACAATAATTACAAAGCCGACCGCAAATTCTTTCTTTTTTCAATTCTAAAGGTCGAATGTCAAAAACTTTATGAAAAGTATCATTATTATTATTAATTTTTTGTTTTCTTCTTTTGGGATAATCATGCAAGTTAATATTATCAACTTGATTTCAACCTTCCTTAAGATTCGCTTTCTGCTTACTACCCTGACATCTTGACCCTAATTTGGAGTTCTTCTTTAGTCTAACTTTGTTTACAATAGTAGTGAATCGAATATGGCTTTCAATTGGCTGAAAGTGAATGACTATTCAGGGTACTGTTCTCTCTTCTGGTTTGGGTTTTGAGATGATACACCTCTGTGCTGATTGCTGGGACTATAAACTTGGTGATCTTCTGATAGGAAGCAATTACATTTGAGAGTCTGCGTTCACTCTTGGAGGAGGAGATTCAAACTGTTGCTGGTCAGAAGCAATACCCACTTATCTACAGGTTTCCTCCAGAAGTCAATGAAAGTTTTATTCTAAACTACCACAAAACCCACATCAAAATCTTATTCTATGACAAGCATCAAAATCCATAGAGAAATTAAAACTTTTTAGTAACATTTTCGAAACGAATCAAAACGCTATTTCATTCTTTCATAAAACACTACAAACTTGGAAAATATGGCGATTAAATAAAAACTGAAGATTTTAATTATCTAGTTATGTCATTTGTTAGTTTCACTTTACGTTTCTATCGTAAAACTTTTTCCAGCCAAAACCCACATTTAATACAAATTTCTCTGAATCAATTAAAACCACTGGGTGGTGTGTCACAAGACGTCTCAAACTTTTTATTACTTTTGGATGCAACCAAAATATCCCTAACCTCATTTTTTCAGCATAAATAGATATTTGATTCATCTCCTAATAAAATTTGGCTATTGAGAGAGTGGTAGGGTAGTAGTGAGTATCTCTAAAAGGTCACTCGTGTCTCCTTGTTTTCAATAATTTTTCGGTAACAAGCTTCAATAATAAGACTGATTAATGACGACCTGATTAATGGATGACCACCTCATTAATCACCGAATTATAAAATAATACAGACGATTAGGAACAGTTTTAAAAATTAATATAAACAAACAGGTAACTGAATAAATAATTTTGGACTTTAGTGGTACACATCATAGTCTGCCTTAATTACACCTTGAACGCTTTCAAATTAATCTACACCTAAACATTTCTGATTATGACAAATTTAAATGTCTGTCTTTGGTTATAATCATATATTCAAGGCTTTCCAAATTGATTTAGAGAATTAAAGTCTATTTAAGTTAAGATGCTCAGAATCTAGGACTACAGGTACGGGCAGCCATTCAAAACGTTCTAGTTCTATGACGAGAGGTGATAGTCTAATAATTAACACCGACAACACTTTCTTTAAAATGTGAGTTCTATCTGAGCGACGATCTCATAAATGAAAGACTAAATCTATTGTTCTGAACTTATATTTAGGACACTGTGATGGGTGATTGGTATTAGTATAACCTCCTGAGATTTTAAAGAAAGTTTCTTCATTCAGACAAAGAATCTCAACTCATTCAAACAAATACAGGAAGGCTAATGTAATCAGTGGCAACTAGAACTTATTTTCAAATAATGTTTTTAAAATATAAATATATAAGTATAACACAGTTCAATAACGAAAAAATCGGATACGATTATAAGTAGCAACACTCCGAAACAATTTCATGCTTGACATTATGTAAGTCAATCTATTCTAATTAAATTAAATTATAAAAACGAGAGCAATCAGAGAATAATAACAAATTTATTAACGGAAGAATAATAATTTGGTATTTTATTTTTATAAATGTCAAATTTATTGATCTATCATGTCTTCAATTAGAGATTTTTGTCGGTGCTGTTGTGATAGTTTATAAAATACGGAACACCGGAGAAAGCGACACGGACCCAAGTTTGAGGGATAATTTCTTAATTGACTGATTTTATTACCACCGATGCTTCAGTGTTAATTACCGATTTAATAGTTTCGAAGTCGAAATTTCACTTTCTTTTAATTAGATTGGGCTGTTCTTAAGCTAAACATCATCCCGAGGGTTATTTCAAATAAAAGAAGAAATTAATGACTGAAAATTCAGACAAATTTGGACCAAACTTATCATTTAATAATTTGTACTATACCAATACTAAGAAACTAAGTTGAAATCGCAAATTCTTACCCTCCCGAAAATCAAAAAGAGGATGAAACAGCAAAATGTTATGATAAACGACCGATTACTCAAAATACAACACAAAATCCTGTGAACTACTCCCCAAAATCCACATCCCAACTTTTTCTCACCCCGAGAGTCATTGTCACTCATCACAGCTTGGTATACCGGCCTTCGCCCATTTGTCGCTATCGAAAATCACGTGACTAAAATATCTAAAACTGCCTACAGTCAGTAAACCTAATAATCAATTTCACAAACCAAAAAATGAAAGAAAAAATTCGAAAACGATTTTTTTGGCGTTAACAGTTGATTTCCGTTAAAATCATCGAACCATGTTCATGTCTTAAGCCATCGACTAAGAATCAAGTATCCCATAAAAAGTTTATAACAAAATAGGCATATTGACACTCAGTAAAGACCATAAATTTAAATAAGCGAGTTTCAAAAATAACACGCTAACTTTTTTTATATATCTAAAGTAACGGTTTTAATTTTTTTTTTTAACTTTAATGACTAATCAAGAATATTTCACAAGCTCTTTATCCAGCAAAACTTATTTACTTATTTCTCATCTACTCTCAAGTCGAATGCATTTTTATTATTAAACGAGTTTTTAAAAGAAAGTGAAACTTAAGCGTGTTTAAATAATTAGTCATACATAAGAAGAATTTTATGTTTTACTACTGATTTTTTTAAAAACCCCGGTTTTGACTGAAATTATATGTTACTCGTCGAGAGAGAGAGAGAAGTAGTTTCCTGGCATCTTTCACTTTTCCATAATGAAAATTTTTAATAAAAATGTTTCAAAACTTTTTTTCTTTTGTTTACCGGGTGTATGAGTATAAAATTAATCGCTAAATATAGATTAAAGAGTATAAATTTTGTGAATTTAGATGAACAAATTTTGTTCTGAAATTGTTTTTCCTGGAAAACTTCATCGAAAGCCGGTTTGAAAGAATTTTCTAGAAACTGTTTTACCTTCAAGAAACTAGATTCAAAAAAGGTGGGGTTTACTTCCCGCTCCCCACCACTTTATTTTTTGGACTGATTAAAATGATAAAGTTACACTTCTCCATAGCCTGACTCACCTAGTTCCAAACAAAAAAAGACACCGAAAATTAACAAAATCACGGTACGCGACGCCATTTTACGCGCGTCGACACTCACTAAAGTGTCGTTGCCCGAGATTACACTTTCTTTATATACACGGCCTACATCCTAGTCTTAGCACGAAGGTCCACTCTTCGCTCATTGGCTGGAAGAATTCTACGTCACAATGTGGAGTTACCTGCCGCCTATACTGGCCTTTCTTTTGCCAACTTTTCTGCTGGATGATTTCGTACAGAAACATTTTCAATGCCAATTATAACAATGCTTGTGGTACACATCTTGAGTAGGGAAGCTCTCACGCATGCGTGGAAAATGTGTACCTTCCGAGAGTTTCCTCCGGATTATTTAATTTAAAGTAAAACCCATGCATACAGTACTGGGACGCATACTGTATATTTCAAAAACATCTAAATTAACTGAAGAGGCGTTAATGATCGCCATGATGAAACGCTTTTATCAGGTTTTCACAAAACCGTTATTGCTGTACGCAAGAGACGACCAAATTCTTAATCAAAATTAATATGCGGTAATTTTAATGAGCTAAAATTAACGTAAAATTAATTTTTTTTACTCACCAGTTTAAAAAATTTATTACGAAAATACTTCCCGCTGTCTAATTAAATTTTTAAAACTCACGAACAACTTTGTTGATGTCGGATAACAGTCATTCGTCACCTCTAAACGGTAGCAAATTTAAGCGAATTGAATTGCAGCAAAGAATTTAAATGTCTTATTCAACCACAGATAAAGCTTAATTAACATTTTAATGTCCAAAAATTAATTTTAAAATATTATTTATATTTATTATAAATTTCAGAACGCGAAATTTAAAAATATATATTTAATAATGACTACCAGAGTATAAATTCTGGTGCACTTTGCAATATTATCTGTGAATTAAAATTAATAAAAAAAACAAAACCGGCTTTTGAATTTCACCAAAACTAATTTTCTTTTTTTAGTAAAGTAACCAAATCTCTAGATATGGAAGACAAAAAGTTTAGTTATCTCTTTGTGAAAGGTACCTAAAAATGAAAACTCAAAAAAAAATTTAGCAACAGCTTTAAATTTACTTTCTATTTTTCCAGTGAATGTCTTTGGCGGTCGAAAGGTCATCTGAAGCCTGAATTTAGATATGAGATATGCTTAGCGGTATTAAATAAATAAATAGTATTGTCGAATTTGAGGGATAGCTAATTTTATTTATTTATTTGTTTAAAGGTTTTAAAGTTATGACCTTCACCTTGTGAAAATCCCCTTCTGGCTCAGACTTATGAAGTATTAATAGCGATAATATTTTGTCAGTTTTAAAAATATTTCTTGGGACATATTGGCAGAAGACCTTAATAAATATAATCCAATCATCTCTCGCTTGCTTACTGGAGTCAAGTTTTGTTTAAAAGAAAAAAAAATGATTTTCGACGGTTAAGTGTTATGTAAGTATGCATTTCAGCAAGTTGAGTTGAAACATCATTTCCGCATTTTGTAACCATTATAACACACACCGTCCTAAAGAACCAGAAATTTTGTGAACAATATGTTAAATGTAATAAAATAATCCATTAACAAATGTGAATGTAGTATTTTATTCAATTTCCATGAATTTTCTGTCTAGGAAAGGTGTACAACATTCTGGGTAGGTAAGGAATGTGATTCTACCACAAGATGCTGTTTGCCTCATCCCCAGAAAAGTCTGGAGACCTATTTCTTTGTAAAGGTGACTGCTAACTAAAACCACATCAGCTGACACTTTCTCTAGTTAAGTAGTTCAAAGGTCAACATGGGTTAGAACAAAAGTGAAGATCTACAACTGATTTGAAAAGGATTTATAGTTCCAATTTAGATAAACACACCAAGGAAGAACAATTTCAGCTAACAACCGGAAGTGGTCGGTTCTAAACTCACCTTTACTGCAAGAGACTATTATACTGATAATATAGTTTCAATTACTTAAGGGAATTGATTGAATTATTCTATGTATAATCAACAAAATTATTAATTGATCACATCTCAATAAAATAAAAGAGCTATAATATAACAATAAAATTCTCCAACCCTTAATTTAATAATTGACTTTTAAAGATTTCAGAGAGGAAATTCTTAAAATGACTTTGAAACTAATGCTTTTTTAATTATGATTACCATTGATTAACTTCATATCTAAATCTATTTAACGATACAGATAGAACGACAATGTTGTCCCACATACTTGGAGTAATCTTCAATTAAAATTAAATAGGAAATTCTATTAAAGATAATATAAATTATATCTCATGGGAACAGCAAACCGTTGATCTATATAATTATTAATAGCGTATTGTAAACGTCGCGGAAAAAAGGAACAAATGATCATTCTTACTAATTAAATTCTAACCACGTTCAACTTTCTCCGGACACGTATTTCTTTTTTCTTCTTTCAATGTCAATCCGTTTGTGAATTTGGAATAACCATAAATGCATCTGGAATCGACTATTCATTTTTATGAAAAAACGGCCTTGCCAGGTTTTTAAAGCGCGTGAGACATTTTGAAAATGAGATTAAAGGATAGATGAATTTGTTTTTTTTCTCAACAAAACTAACCCAGTTGGAATTGAATGAGTCTGAATGACTTCATGATATACTATATTCATGAGAGAAATCACCTGCTTGTGAGGGAAGTTTATTTTGATTAATTGATGTCCTTTGTGAATTTCAAAGTTTTGAGGTTAGTACTCATGTGGAATTGCTTTTTATTTCAATGCATGGAATCAAACTCAAGTTTTGTCTTAATTGTGCTTTTAGTGAATTCCACAGAACAATCTCACAACCCAGTTAATTGTTTAATTAATTGAACTGTGTACTATAACTTCCACCACCAATACTATACTGAGCAATAAAGTTCTATAATGACTAGTCAGACATGTTTGATTTTATAAAGTCAAACTCTTTTTACCTATTCATTCCTATATATAGATTTTAAAACATGGTTTCTTGCATCTCTCTTCACATTGACACATTTCACAAAAATACTTTTTACCAAAATTTAAAAATTTTTTAATAATTCTTGCAGAGCACTGATTCCCTGGGACAAACTGTTTGAATCACACCTGCCATCTAGGGGAAGTCACTGAAACTTCATTCAATATGAAGACTTCACAACTTTATTAAAATTCTTTACTAATTATAAAATTAATTTTTATTAATTAAAATTTGTCTCATGTCTCTTTAAAATATTTTAGAAACCAAACACTTAACCAGAGACTGAAAAATTTTAAATTAAAACAAACAGAAATTTTAATCATTTTTAATTACTCTACAAGACAAGTGGTTATTGAAAAACTTGTTTGTTGAAAATTTCATTTTTCAGTAATTTCAAAAGTTTTATCAATAAAGAGGAGTTTAGTAATACATATCTATGGAACATTACTTCTGCTAGAATGGCAACAAACAAATATACACACTAAATCAATGAAAGAAAAAAATTTTTTTTGAAATATGACTTGAAAGTTTGGTGTTTTACTAAAATACAAAAATGGAAAAAAATAAGCAGTTCTGCTGCAAAAAAGCCAGGGTAGAGATACGGTATTTACTCAATTAATCATTAGGTCTAAGGATGAATTTTGCCAGGTTTAGGTTTAGAATTCCCTGTCTGTTGAGTGTCCAAATTGGCATCAATTTTCATTTTGTGTGAATGAATTTTTAGGAGGATGTCGTCGGCGGTGGCGTTGAAGACAAGATAATTGAAATACCCCGGGAGGATTTGAATCTGGTTTTGAAAGACTGGAAGGAAATAATGAAACACCATAAGAAAATAGGCGTCGAAATATCTCAGCACTTTTTAAGCGAGCATCCCTTTTACAAAAATTTTTTCCCGGGTTTAGCGAATCTTCCTCACCAGGATTTGATTAAGAAGAAGTATGCCATCTTATCTATTATTAATGTCCTTTTACTTATTTCCTACAGGCTATTTCACCTCCAGACTATTTTATTAGGACTGAAACGTTTACTATTGATGATAAATCATTTCTTAGGGATTTTCTTATTCATTCTTATGCTGTGATGAAAGGAATCGATTCAGTCATGAAAACATTGTCCGGCGAATTCGAGGAAGAAAACCAATTACTGCCATTTGTGGGTCTACTGCACTTTAAAAGGGGAATCACCACGAATGTAATGAACCATTTAAAGGAATCCTTGGTATTTGTTTGCTGCGATTATTTGAAATCGCACAAAAAGGAAAAAGCATCTTGGAACGTGGTTATGGATTACATTTTCAAGGAATATATGTTCAAAGACATGCAGTAATGAAAAAAGTAGGCAGAACAAAAAAAAATCAAAGCAAATCAACCTCAAAATAAATCAGAAAAATGAAATTTTGTAACAATTATTTAATTTTTTCATTTGATTATAAATAACTTAATGAAATTATGCTTCTTCAACGCCGGTAACGTTTCTCTCTCTCTTTTAAATTATTTCCTAGACCATTTTCAAGTTTTCCCTTGAACTTTAAATACTGAGGACGTTGAAAGATGTAGAATTGAGTTTGTAGTAAGCTCAAACAATCTCGTAGCAAGACCGACTGATTGGTTTGCAAAACCAAATTTCGAGATAAATTTAAACTTGGAATTCATTTTTGTATGATTTGAAATATGCGATATGTTTAACATTTGCGTTAGCTCTAGTTTATGCTAATAAAGTGAAATTTTACCTAAAAGAACCATTACAAAATAATTTTCATACTTCTATCCCTCTTCCCATCAGACCAATCTCTCCTAACTCCTAGCATCCACAGATTTGGTTTGTTTTTCATACTAAACTAATTCCCTAAATTTTTCAACTGTTCTATTTTTAGGAACTGGTGCTTAAATATGGTCGTGTCAGGATATAAGAGAAAAAAGTATTTAACCCAACAAAACCATTTATCAAATCATTAAATACAATTTATTGACATACCGCACACAATGAGCTTTATAATTATAACTGATTCATGGGGGAGACAGCAAATATTAGATGCTGATTTGGGGACTAGTCAAAAAATTACAGAACTTGGCTAGGAAACTCTGTTGCAACCACTATAGTCCCCCAAATTGAGGTCAAAAGCGGTTCCATTTTTCAAAAATGAGATAAACGAATTGCCCTCAAGATATCATAAATAACAAATGACAATTAAATTATTTCATAAAGTTTACTGACGGTGAGAATAATTTGTATTTTGTTTTGCTCCAAAAACGAACAGAACTTTCCGGTAGACCTAATAATAAAAGGAAAGTATGTGTATAATATGAATTTCAATTGTAGAATTTGTTTTAAAAAATCATTCACTCCTTCCATTATGTATAAGAATAATATTTTATTCAGTTAATATTTCCACAAGACAAACTTTATTTGGGTCGTTAAAAAAAAAGTTTGACTAACGAACGGACACCTTCCCCCTTGTTAATAATAAAAAAAAAAACGTGAAAGCCAAAAACAGCCTATAAATTGCTTAGTTGCAGAACACGTGCAGAGTGAAATGCTAACGAGCATATCCCTTTAAATGTCGTTTCTTAAAACCCAATTTATACCACATTGAAGAATATCTCATATTGATTATGAACATGACCTAGTGGCATTACCTTTCTTAAAAGTTCTTGGAGAAAAAGGGTTAGGCCAAAATTAAAGTGCAAATCAACAAAGAACTTATAGAGGTATTGCATTATTTCCATGTCTTCGATACTTCACTGATTCTATTCCCTTGACCGACTCAATCCCGGAATTGTTCTCGATTCCTGGTTGAGAGTATAACAAAACAAAAACAAACTTTTCGGCAAAACCGATCAACGAGAGAAGAGGATTTCAAACAGATTTCTAAACTTTTAGTTCAAATTTATATATTCAAATTATTATAAACGTATTATTTTTATTCATTTATAAGTTTTTAAAGTTATAAAAATATTAGCCTAACAAGTGAGATCGCTTATTAAGGAACAAGCTGTTTTCCTTGTCAGGGCGAGAGCATACTTCAACCATACCATTCTCAGTTAAAGACGATTCCTCCCTGAAGTCGGATTAAAGCTCAAATGATGACACCAAGTTCTTATAGTTCTTGTAACAAATCCACAATACAGAAAACTAACATAAAAAAGTCAGTAACGTTATTCTTTTGAGCTGTTACACCACTCAAATCAAATTTTTGGACAAATAAAAGAAATCACTGAACACCTTGTTCAGAGGTTTCTCCAATTTTGACACCTACAGCTTTTTTCTAAAAATTTGAACGGTCAAAACAACAACACAACATTAATAGTGACAGATGTAGAAATCTCAAAACTTACCCCAAAGCAAACAAAACCGAAATTGGTTCATAATTGCCAGTTTTCATGGAAAATAACAGTTCCTGTTTAATATACATATATAAGTGTATACAATACATGTAGTGGCGGGTAAACTAACACTTTACATGATGTTCCCATGCTTATTTTACACAGCAGAGGCTAATCCTCGCCCTCACATGACACACTGAATTTATTTTAAATCGCCATGCGCTTATTTCGGTTTTGCGTGTTTTCCTTTCTCCGCGCCTTTCCAATTCTCTTTTCAAAACAATTGCCTTAGTTAGTGACCTGTCACAGTCTCATTAAAGTAATTCCAAGACAAAGAAGACGCGATAAGTTGTGACGATAATAGAATTAAAAATTTTTAGTCTTCGATTTTCATCAAAAAGTAATAACTGTTTCACTTGGTGATGTCTCTTGATCTTCAATTATAACTACTGTAGGTGTTGTACTAGCTTGGATGACTTTGGACTAAGAGAAGGAGAACATTTCCATCATCTCCACGATGCAGGTTTAACTTTATTTTTATTATTAGTAATAAAACTAACGTTAGAGTGATGAGTTCACATATGAAACAGCTTTTAGTATAAAAGGATGACTATAGATTTGTAGGATACAAGACTTTTGTTAAGGTTTTGAAGTATAAATGTTTGTTTGTCATCTCTAAATTCAATCTAAAATCTGTTTTCTGATTGTTGGAGTTACTAGTCATAAACAGTTGCTGTTTGTCAAACTCTACAGACAGGACAACAAATACACTTGCTGATTCAATAAATTTATGCAAAATTGTTTATATATTAAAGTATACAACAATTTTTAATTCACACAAACATTTTTATATTATAAAATTTTACAGCAAATACAGAAAATCAGTGAAGCACTCCATAGTCTTTGCCACTAATAATGTTTTTAATTAAATTTTATAATTTTGACACTACATGTTTGGCTTTCATTGAGTATAACAAACCTAGGTCTGAGATTAATTCTTAGCAAAATGAGAAAACCGAGTTCCTTTGACTTTCTTGTGTGACATTCAAGTTTATTTTGCAACACAAAGTTAACGTTTACAAAAAAAATTCGTGTACTTAAATACTGAGCGTGGAATTTATTCTTGATCTGAACTATTATAAAGGCTAACACCTTGATTCATCATGACACTAAGGGGCAGAGGTCAAACAGAGCCGATTCGAGAGCTTCTATTGAGCTAAATATCCTTCTTGAGGTGTCTGATTCTATAAAAACTTGGATGTAACCTTAAATTCATGAGTGGAATTCTCGATATGGTGATAACACTATACTTATATATATGTAATACATTAGATCAGTGATGGTCAAAGTATGGGCCGGGAAAGTATTTAATCCGGCCCGCCGAGGGTTTATCGACATGGATGGTGTTAGTACATGGCTCGCTATAATTACGTTTTGATGGTCGAGAAGTTTAAAGGAGTTTTACTTAGTAGACTAATAGATGGATAGTCTACAGAAGAAGCTAAAACTAGCCGCGTAGTTCATGCGTTGCAAATTTCTGCGGTCCTCCTACCTAAGTTCCTATTTTATGTGCGGCCCGCCAAGAAATTTTAAATTGCCCGTTGATTAAAAAGATTGCCCACCCCCAGCTTGGATCATTTACAAGTATTTAAGTACAAGTAACATCTGATAATAAAATTAGTTTTGGTAACTAAACCGTTTTCTTATAACTTTTTCCTTGTTTATACTATACTAACTTTGTTAGAGTATACTGTTCAATGAAATTTGGAATTTGTCTCCAAAAACTTTTATAACTGTGATTTTATGCTTTGAGTTTACTGTTTTGTTTGTACCCACTGTTTTTATTTTAAAGGCAAAATCGGTCTTTTCTACTTTTTTGGAAGTCCCAAATCTCTTAACCCATTATCAACCAAAAGAATGTTTAAAATCATTTCCAGACAAAATCAGACTTCATCAAATTCTGAACGGCAAAAATATTTTAGAAATGTAAACTTCACATTTAGTCTGGTTTTGTGTTATTCGATTGTCTTGAAAAGCCTTTTACAATTCATCCAAACGGAGATATGGTTCGGAATAGTAAAGAAAACATGTCGGACATTCACTTCATATTTGATGAGTTAATTCTAACTTTACTCTCCTCATGAGTAAATCCCAGCTTTCCAATTTAATTCTAACTGTAATAAAGTATTTTATTGCTCCTACTTTTTTTCATAATTCACAATATTACTCTGCTTTTGAATGTTGGATTTAAATGAATCCCACCTGAATTCATTCCATATACGTTTCTACCGGAGTAAGCAATAACCTTTGACCCGTCTTGTGTTTCGAATACGTATCGGGAGCCACGAAGATTCAAGTCATCTTATTCACTTCCTACCTTCCTTTCTTGGAATATGATCCAATCCAAAAATCTCTTCTCACACTGAATCGGATGAGAAGTTACATTCTACTTAATTAGTAATTAATGTGAGGTCTATATACATACACGTTCCTTTTGGAAGTCATAATGTGGATTTGAATGCGGAAATAATTGCAGATCCGTTGAACTTTAAATATCATTTAAGGTAGAGCCCAAAAATGTTTTTGGACCTCAGTGGCCTTTCCTCCAACCGATGTTCCGCTCAACTAACCCAGGTAATGAAATTCTCTAATTAAGTTTTCATTTTCTCCCCCCAAAATGTCCCTCGAATGTTTAATTCTAAATTGTAAAGGCAGCCATGTTTCTTTGGGCCATTATTAGGTCAAGCTACACATGAAGCTCAACATTTTTTGAGTTCCTCCTAAAAGGGAGAGTTAATGTTAAAACGAAATCTTCATGACAGTGTGCATTATTTATGAAATAATTCATCCATTAAATCATAAGACAGTTTCTTTGTATCCATTATTCTGACGACACTAAACATTAACTTTTGAAGACCTTGCCATTAAAACGAAGTAAAAGTTCTGTTTCACACACCGGGGAAGCATCCATATCGTTCCAAATCTTTGACACGACATAACAGACAAAAGTGCCAGCCACCATTTTATCTATGCACTAAAATCACTTCAACCCCCAGAGAAAACTGTAAATTGGATCTGTCAAAACTTAAATACAGGCCAGGTATTAGTCATAGAAAATAAACTAAACCAACACCAAAATTTCTGTACATGCTATATTTAAAAAAAAGATGACAAAAATATTAAAACTACACCATTTAAGTGAACACAATTTTTAACAATCATACACATCACGAAATTGTTTTTAGTTATTAATTTCATAACTCTAGTTTATTTTTAGAAACCAGAAACAGACTCACAATCAGGAAACCTGAGGACAGACGAAAGAAACGACAGAGTTCAAGACGATGAATGCGACCCAGGAAAGCTCACTAATCAAGACTTCAGTGTATGTAGTGAGTGATAAATTTTGCACATAAACTAATTAAGTAATAATTATAAAATTTATAACTGATTTTAATTTTTAGATAAACCTGTCGCAATCAGACTTTGAAAGAGATTCAGTGGAAGTGAAAACGCCGAAACTGAGATTGAGTAGTCTCCCACATCTTCATCACTCTAAACCGAAAGTTGAACGATCAACTCAATCAGCAATTCCAACCTCTGGAGAGCAACGATTGAAATGTGAACACACTTCCAACTCAGTTCAAAAAAATGATTCTATTTCTCCTTCATTATCCTTATCCTCTCCCGCTTCTTCCATTATAAGCATATCAGGTGGTCATGTAATTGGGTCACTAAAGTCTAGTTCCCGATCCACTTCATAATTACGACAGTCGGAGAAGTTCTACAATGACCAACAAATACTCCTTATTGGACGCTTTAGATTTGGAATATGCTCTTTTGAAAGTTGCTGCGAGGAATAGCTTAGGAGCATATAGTTTGTCTCAATCCTTGCAGAAGCTAACTTTTACTCAAAGTCTAGCTTTCCCCGCGCTCGCCAGAGGGCTATCCAGCAAAAGAAACTCTACACAGAGCAATTCAAGAAGTCCTCTAAATCCAATAAAACCGGGAGTGACAGCGTTTTCGAAAGTAATAACGGTTTTGATTCTAGTTCTAATAAGTATTTTAGTGTTTGGTGCTATGTACAAGTTTATAGGGACGTGAGGATTGCTTGTGTCCCCTCGAAGGGACAAAGAAAGATAACAAAGTACACATTTTCTTAATCGAGTAAGTTAAAAAAAATGTACAAAAGATATCAGACAGCATTTCACGAATTCTACAGCCAAGTTTGTACAAAACTTTTTGTATCAATTTCAGTAGCACAAATTTTTATTTTAGGTCTCTTAGAACAACTCACGAAAATTGCTCATTTACATTTGTATTGTAGTAAAAAAAAATGTTTCAAATTCTCTTTTTCATGATTACTTCTACGTATATTATAAAATTTCAAACAGAGCTTTATAAATTTTATAACAAATTATTTCCTGTATTTCATCAAAAAATAAAATTTAAATTTTCATTACTTTCCATTTGCGCCTTTTGCCAAAACTACTTCGAGCTATTTAAAGACCTATTGCTTCCCATTTGGACGAATTCAATTTGAATAAATAATACAATAAAAAAGAAATCTGTAAATTTTTTTCTGTTTTATTCTTTCAATCAGTTTTAAAATCATTGCAATAAAACAAAATCAGAGTAAGAGAAATCATTGAACTGTTTTAAAGTTAATAGTAATGCGATGAATGAGAACGAGGGGGAGGTGCTTTAGGAGGTGGCATAGGCTCAGTATATCTCGATGTTTCGATATATTGCAAGAGCATCTCCTGAGTCACAGGATTAAATATGCTTTCAGCAACGCCTACAAAATAAATCAATCAATTAATTAATTAATCTTTCAGATGATTGTGGGTTATAATGAGACAATACAAAAGTAAATAAAAATGATCAACGATTACTTACTGTTGGCAGTATTAAAAGAGTTGGGAAACGATTTGTCCGTTCGTTCTCTCATAAAAACCCAGTTCCCATTTTCAAACTTACATTCGATTATTTTATTATTAAGATCTTGGAGATTTTTCACGCTTCCTAGAACTGCGTATCTTGAATTTAGACCACTCACGTAGAGTTCTCCAATTTTTTTTGGTAATATTCTAGAAACGACAAAAAAAATTAAAAAACACAAATTAACACGACTATGACATGAAACTGTATAAGTTGGCTTAAGCCTTCAAACCTTTATATACAGATAATGATTAATTATATATTGGCTATGTATTACAAATGAAATAGTGTTTTTGTATGAGTATAGTGAGGTATCACTGACATACAAATCATTTCTATTATTAAAAAGCCTTTTAGGGAATTCTAGAAGCTACTGAATGTGTAAATTATTAACACATAAAAAATAACACAAATCAACTTACCCAACTCCTTTCTCTGTTGTGATTTTCAGTTTGAAATCAACAGAATTCAAAGAGGGAGGTTTCCATTTTAATAACAAGTCACACTGACCAGGTCTATAAGGCTGCCAAAGAAAAATTTTGTTAATATTTAGTCTCAAAAACAAATAAGTTGTTTGAAGTGTGAAGTGTGAAACAAGTAAATTAATATGTCTCACCTCATTCGATGGTTGAAATATTAATCCATCTGGTTCATGACTAAGACTTTCACAAAATTTATCACTTAAAAATTTTGCTGCATGCTTAACATCCCAAAATTCTTTTGCCCTAATGCTAAAAGGTTCTTTTGCTTTAATTATTATTCCAAATTGCATTGCTTTATGTCTTGGCTCTATAATTTCTTTTGCAATGGCTTCATATCTTCTAGGATAAAATTTTTGACCTCCAATTGGGAAGTCGTTCAGTTGAACTATGTCATAAACTAAGTATCTTGGTATACTCTGCCCATTAACTTTATCTATTACCATTTCACCATCCAGAAGGGTATTCTTTATGTGGACATTCAAATCTTTTTTGTATAGGAAAGTTATGTTCTTTACTTTAAAAACACAGTTGTCTCGATCTATAAAATACACTTCACCCTTTTCTTTAATATACATCAGGTATCTTACTCCATCAGCTTTCCAGGAAACAGTATATGGTTGTTGACTGAGCAGTTGTAAATTACTAAGTTTTATCGTTACAGGTTGAGATCCTGGAAAACCAGTCCTGAAAGAAAGGAAAATTTCATATCAGATGATACAATTGTAAATGTGATAATTAAGTTTTATCTTAATTCTCTTCAATTACAAACTCCTTCAGATATTTTGATTCCAGTTTAAAGAAAATTAATTCAAATCATTAATCAATCATTTTTGAATTGAAATTTTAATTTTGTTAAATAGCATACCCCTTCCAATGACATATATCCTGTACCGCTTGCTGAATCCTTGATAAAACAGGCTCTGAAACTGGTTCAACTCCTGGTACACCTGCCATAAAGGTTGGGTTGCTTTTAACCATTTCCTTTTTGCGTTTTTTACGGTTTCCTTTTGAATAAGAGTTGTCCCCATCATTTAGTTTTCTTCTCTTTCTTGGGCTCTCATCATCATCTTCATCATCATTATCATTATCATCTCCATTATCATCTTCTTCCTCTTCCTTTTCTTCATAACACCAATCAGGCAATACAGGAGGTTCAGGCACAAGATCAACATCATCATACCTTTTATATAACTCCACTAAGTAATCTTTTTTATATATTCCTGGAGGTCTGACTTCAGCAAACTTTAATATGGCTGCTCTTAGTTCCCAGTCATATTTCTCAACCAAGAAAGAAACTAACAAGAATCCAGACCTGTTAAATCCATGAGTGCAATGAACTCCGATAATTTCTAAAGGATGTTGACTAATAAAATTGTGGCAAATATTTATAAAAAGTTGAGTTTGTTCAACAGATGGAGTCTGTCCAAACCCCCTACACTGGAGTTTGACATATTTACAGTCGTAGCGCTCAACATCTTCCTTATCATAAAACCTACTTGTGTAGGTTAAATCTATCCATAATCCTAATTTTAATTTATAACTCTTCATGGAGTTAAACACAAAATCAACTGGAAACATACATTCTTCTGGGACTTGGTCGTCATATCTATGACTTAGAGGTGTTTTAAATATGAGAAATTTATCGATAAGTAGCTGAAGAGATTTTCGAGGACATCCGAGCCAACGATTAGGAATCGGTCCTAAATTTCTCTCTCTTTTCTGATTTGACATTATTTTTAGTTTATCATACCAATTAATTAGACGTCACTCTTACGGAAAAAAAAACTACTTGACTGCCAACTTTTGTTATAAATATTGTGAAAAATCACCTCAGATTGGTCATAAATTATATCAAATTCTATGTTTGTAAAATACACATTTGATTAAAACATCATAATACGAGATCCCCTCCTATATCTCTGAAAATTAAAAATTCATCTACAAAAATTGTATCAAATAATCACCATATTGTTTAAATGGCAAGTTCCGGGGACGTTATTCGACTCAGAGTATTCGACTTGTTTGCTACTGGCAAGGGCCCCCGACGTGTTCTCGTTCAATTTACGCGGAAAAATTTTTTTGATGGCGGATTAAGCTTGGTGAGCTTTAATTTAAAGTCATATCGGTGCTTCGGGAATATTTATTGTGATTTACTTTTCATTTCAACACATAATTATTTCATTCTGAACTTAAATCTCCTGTCTTGGAGATCGTTTGTGTGATACAAACCATTTTCTACAAAAAGGTAGCCAGAGCTTCAAAGATGAATGGATGACAATGATGATCCGGTGAATGGATATGGTAAGTAATTACTTTTTAACCAATTAATCTACATTTGATAATTACTCTACAATAGGTAAATGAATTTGAAGACAAACAAATTTATGATGAGAATTTTTATTGAAAGTTTCTGGAATGAAATTCAGGGTGTTCATCAAATACCAAAGAAAAATACATGTTACTTTTATCAAAACTTTTTTTTATAACTTATTCAAATGTTTCAAAGATCATTCATTAGGCAGACAAACATATTATTTAATAAATTAACAAGGGTGATCTGTTAATAATGTTACAGCAGCAAGAAAGAAGGGATTTTAACAATTCCCTCAACAAGCTTGAGCTCTAATCATACTAAATGACTTTGCTTGCCAAACATATATTTATGACATCAAATCATTACAAGTTTTATTGTAGACATGAACAAAGCTTTCCATCTGTAGGATAATTTTGGTGTCAAAATCTACAAAAATGTTTTTTATGAAAATCTATCCTGTTCAAGGAGATTACACACCTAAATTCCAAATCTTTCAGTCAATACTCTTTAAAAATTATTCTTACATGCAATAAGGTCTGAAATTCTCAAATTCAGTTTTAGGTTTAAAGGTTTGATGTTTGTTGTTGTTGAGATGGATGATGCTGAGGTGGGCACAAATTTTACTAACACAAAATTACATCTCAATACTTATATTAAACTAGTTTTTATAATAATAGTTTTAAAACCACTCTTGTCTGGTGTTTAACCTTCTTAGAAATAAAGCCTAAACTCTTGGGCAAGCTGTTTCGTTTGTAAAACAAAATCCGCCATATTCGTGTTTCGTTTTTGTACTTTGACTAATAATTTGACTATGTTTTAATCAATTAATCAAGCGTGGACAAAAATAAGTTAAATAGTTTTGGTTATAGTGTACTGCCTTTTGAAAAATATATGAACAGTATTAAAATGAGTATATAAAGTGATTGCTGAACTCAATTTATTCACTTTCTGCTAAACTATCATGCACTCACAAGAAAATATTATCACAATGCTTAACATTACTCTTTCACGTTGTAAAATATTACAAATATTTACTTTTATGATTGTCAGAATAATTTTCTAGAACGTTTTTCTTTTGTCTATTGATCCTACAGATTTTTTAATTGGGAACTTGCTGACTTGAATTCCAAATTTGAAAAATTATGTACATTATCGAAAACGTTCAAATCAAAGACTAAGTAATTACAGTTAGTTTTGCCAAAGCCAAAGGTATCGCTGAAGGATGCAGCACTTAGTATAATAGCCATTTTACAGTTGCATTTATTTACTCAAATACCTTTTGTTAGGGTGTTTTTGGGGGGTAGAAACGTAAATGCTGTAGTGAAGAAAAATTAGGTTATTTTAGAAGTAAAAAGCATGTCAAGTTCTTTTTTTGTTTACAAATTATCTGTGAAACTTTTTCTGGTTATCTTTATAATACAATAAACTCTTCTTTCACTTAAAGTGATAGCATGGATATAGTAACCCAAGTAACTAGAATAAGAAATGTTCATAACTAATGAAATGAAGTCTATATGAAAGTGTGCATGATTTATGAAACGAACGTCAACTAAATTTGTGCATTATTTATGAAATGAAGCCTACATGATAGTGTGCATTATTTATGAAATGAAGTCCACACGAAAGTGTGTAATACTTATGAAACGCACTAAATTTAACGCACCCCTCAAAAGGTTCGCCATGACTTTAACGTAAGGGTTCAGTATTGCTAAATTTGAGACCGAACCCTAAATCTATAGAAAGTTGAAAATCGCTAGAAAAAACTGACGAACCGATGAATGTTAAGCGTATTTAGTTATTTTATGAATAAGACTGATAAGTAGCTTAAGTGTATTGTTTCCCCTTTTTTCGTTTCCTTTTTATCACAAAGGATTAAGATAATCTGTCAGATAATCAAATAGGTCATTGCTTGCTTGAATCTGGCAGTTTTCTCGTGAAAAACCTAGATTTTATGGATTGGAACTGAAACTACCAGCCTTCTACTTTAGACACAAAAAATTTGCTTTAACTCTAATTTAATAAATAAATAAATAAGAGAGCCAAATTCAAACAAATTCGGAATTGATCTATTTGACTGGTTTAAAAAGCAGATTTGTGATCTTGCTTCAAATCTTCTTCCCTCATATCATTAACAAGGAGCTGACGACAAATATTTTCGTTTTGTACAGAGCAAGAGAAAACATTTAAGATGGTGATGCGTTTCTTCTTGCTTCTGCTTCAGCTGAGATGAAGTGGAGTATTAATTAATTAATTAATTGATTTTTTTGGTAATCAAATTTAACCATTATCCACGTCTTTTAAAAGCTGATCTTCACTGGTTGGAGCATCATTTCCTTGGTTCGATTGTTCGTTTATGATTGATATTGAATTCACAGTCTTTTCCTCCGCGAGATTTTCCCTATCTTCCCTCAAAGCGTCTGCGGTGGAGTCTATAAGAGGTTTAGATAACTTATCTCCCTTTCCTATTAGATAATAAGTCATCAATTGTCCTTTCCCTTTCACCGTCACGAGACCTCTCTGCTCGAAAACGTAACCAAAATGTTGGAGTATCTTACAAGTTTCTTCGGTAACCTGAAATTAAAGTTTTGTTTTGAATAAATTTTGCTTCTTATTCCACCTCACTCTTCACACCTCCTCCTGTCTTCTTTGATGCTGTACCTGTATGCATCCAGCTTTTCCGGTACTTTCCATTCTAGAGGCTACATTAACTGAGTTTCCCCAAATATCGTAATGAGGTTTGCGAGCGCCTATCACGCCAGCTGTTATCGGTCCGTGGTTAATACCCATCTTTAGCACAAAGTGATTAAAACTTTGTTCATTGATTCCTTGAAGTGCCGTTTTTAGTTCAAAAGCAAATTCTACCAGCAAAGCCAGATGAGCCCAACGAACATGAATTGGATCATCAGGCTGAAACATTAATTGATTTATTTTTTAGGTAATTTATTGTTACTTTAACTATATTTTATTGTTATTCTATTCTCTTTATATCAATATGTCTACCTTGACAGTTTTAGAAGGATTAAGACCACTAGCGGCCATATAAGTTGATCCAATCGTCTTAATTTTAATTATATCTTGGAATCGCGGAAGTTGTAAAATAGCATCGAAATCGGAGATAACTTCGTTAAGAAATCGTAAACATTCAAGACCTTGATTATTAACAGACTCCTCTGAATAAAAATCTAAAATGAATAATTGAACAAAATAATTATTTAAAGGAGTCTCTGATGACGAAGACTTAAAGGAAGAAAGCGGAGTAGCAACATGCCTGAAAAATTCGGCATTGACGCGAAAAGCACGCCAACTTCCGCGTAACTTTGACTGTACAATTCTTCGTGCTGACGTTTTCGATTGCCTAGAAAGTGAACGGCCACATGTGGCGGAAGAATGTTATAAACTAACGCTTCGTTTCTTCTTCCGATATCGGAGGCTTTTTCGCGCTGTTCTTCAACCTCCGTTTTCCACTGGAATAAAACTCTCGTGGCTTTCTCCACGTGTCTGGCTAGAAAGGAGAGAGTGACAGCCACGCAAACGAGCATGAAACTTCTCTTAATAACCAAACTGAAATTCAAATTTTATAAAAATCAGTGACAGATCAAAGAATGAGGATTGTCATGCCACAACACTTACTGTTCTCGTTCGTCGTTTCCATAATGTTCCTCACACTCTAAAGCCGAAGAAATGACGAAAACGTTCATGGCGCAGTGAAGGGCCACGACTAAGGAGAAAATCCCGATTTTAATGAGATGTGAAATTTGAGTGGGAAGTGAAGCAGCCACAAGAACAAGGACACAGAAATATGAGAAATAAGACGGATACAAGCATATGGTTATTATGTCACCTCCGTCCGTGCAGTTTAGTGGCGATGACGATATGTCGCAAGACACCTGTAAATTTGAATTCTTACAGAAATCCGGAAGCTTTAAAAGAATCTTAAGTGACATAGTGTTAATGCCTACCATGTCTACTGCATTGACAGATGCTAAAACCAAAATTGCTACTGCTGCAAGCAACCGTCTCACCCACAGGATGTTACTAGCTGTGACACTGCATTGAACGATTTCCCTGAAGAATATCTACAGAGAAGAAGGAAATGTGACAGTTCTTAATGAACACAAACTTAGCATTTGAGTAAAGAACAAGCACAGAATACTAATTTCGTTGCTTATTTATTTTTGAATGTAATGACTGAATATTTTCGTCGGTACTCACTGTAGGTAACAGCTCAGCGATTGCAATCACACTAAATATGACCAGAATAGTGAAGCCGGTAGTGAAAGAGAGAATACTTAAGTCATCCCTAAAATGAGAAAATAAATAGAAATAAATCTCTACAAAATGTGTGCATTATTTTTGAAAGATTTCTTCAGAGAAGCGTGCATAAAATGAAACAAATCAAACTAATTGTATTTAGGAGATGTTAGAAAGGAATTGAAAGAACAAACGTTTGAACTTGAAGGATGTGGAAGCACGTTTTCTAGGCAAAATGCAAAAAACTTTTAATTCATTAATTGAGCAGATCCATTGATCTGCAGATTAGTTAGGTAATTTGAGCATTGCCCGATTTGGCACTTTAGTGGTAGCACATTCAGGAAATTGTTTGGAGTTATGACGTATAACTTCGAAGAGTTTGTTCTTGAACACTACTTACCTAGGCAATATTATGAATTGGGCTATCGAGGTGAAAAGTAAAACGAGAGGACATCCTAAAAGTGAAACAGTAGCCGCAGTTTCTTTGTTTCGATTGAAATCTTTCCCCTTTTTAGGCGATTTAAATGCGAGCGTGAAACACGTAGTATGATCAGACAAAGAGCTGAAACATTCACAGAATATATATTTATTAAATATCATATAAGACACTTCTTTTAGGACGTTATAACGCTTCTAGAAATAATAATAACAAACCTTAAGCCTCCTTTATTTATTAATTCTTTCCTTAGTTGAGTTTTGAAATCTTCCGGTCCTTCCTGACTTTTGTCTTTGTTTAGCATCTGATTTTCCTCTTCTTGTGGACTGCCATCCTAAATATTAGAAAAATTTTTGATTAAATATCCTCAGTTTCAAAGACAATTTAAAAGATTTGTGACTCGCTTACCTCTAAATCGTCATCTAAATCTTTAGTATCAACGTCGCTGTCATAGTTTTGAGTACCATCGTCCGCGATGGTTCCATTTCTAACATTTGATTTTCGGAACTAGAAAAAAAATGTTTTATGAGTGTATTCTGCACCTTTTGAATGCAAAAATAGACTTTGGGTAGTTGTAAACTGGAAGTTAAAGGTTATGTATCGATTGCTGTGAAACAGTAAACAACTTTTTTGGGTCTCTTGAGGTTTCCCAAATACTTACAGGTTTCAAAACTTTTACTATAAAGTAAGTTTTAATTCCAGCCATCCTGAGAGTTTCCTCTCTCTTTTCGCCATAAGCTGGCTCAACTTCGAATTCGTCATTTAGAAAACTTAGGGTCTTTTCCGATATGTGAACTGTCCTAAAAGTTAAAATTTATTTTTAGCGAAGGTGGTTGTGTCGACTGTACAGTAAACAGTATAGTCAATAACAGTAATAGGTGGTTTATTGAACTTTGTTTTATTTGTTAATGTCATAAATGCTTATTCTGACTCGACGACATTGTATAACTGTATAATTGTCAAACTCGTACGCATTTAGTAAACTAGAGAAAAGAATTACATTGGCTTTGGATTGGTAAATGATATGAAAGGTTTCTTTTTCATTAAAGAATTCTCTTCTCTAACGACCTCCAAAGCTCTCGAGGAATAAGGCTTCTTTAACTTCTGTCTCTTTCTTAAAATACAAAATGTTTTCTCTCCCCATCCTTCTGGTAAATTAAGTTTCAAGATTAAAGTAGAAATAGAAAGGAGTTTACTTTAGACTTAGTTGAGTTTATATTTAAAAAAATTTAATTTTTTTTGTCAGCCTTACCCTGGTTTTCCACTACTTTCCATTTTGTTTGCGAGTTCGACATCTTTTGAATATACATCGAACTGCCATTGGGTTTGACCTAAAACTCCAGCTAGTACAGCACCGGTATGTATTCCAACCCTCATATCCACCGGCGAATTACAAGTTTGTTGAACGTATCTAGCGATTATTATAATAAGAACATGTTAAACACAGAATTTCGTTTAAAATTTGATTTGGAAAGACATGAATATTGATTTCCCTGAAACTTACTTTATGGCCTTCACCATGGATAGTCCCATATGTACACATAATACAGCGTGATCGGGACGTTCTCTTGGGGCACCGCTAATGCAATAATAGCAGTCTCCGAGGATTTTAATTCGTAGCTGATGGTATCTCTGAAAAAAATTTTTTTTCTGTTAATGTTTTTGTCTTGTCACAAAATTTACAGATTTTTGGCTATCTTATAGCGATATTGAACAGAATTTGGATGTTTTAATAGCAAATAATGACTCGGATGAGTAGAGTGAGGTATGGTTTCTATTAGTCACAGAGAGCAAGAACCTTCTTATTAAGAAAGGGGGTTTATGCTCGTAAATATTATACAGGAAGATGTACAAAAATGTTATTTTATTCCACCAAAGGTCTTTAAAGCACTTTCTGGAGACTAACGAACAGATTATCTAGGTGATTTGAGATGTGATACAATTTTTGCTCCTTCCAAGGCTCATCCTAAATAATTTACACAAAAACTGATATCGTAGTGCTTAGCTGTAAGGAATACATTAAAAAACAATGTCAACACTTTCAGTTTCTGTAACAAGAATTTTAGTGGGTACATAAAAAAGGACGGAATTATTAACGAGCCGAAAGGGAAGGACTTAGATCTTACCTCGGATAATCTATCAAAGCGGGCGAAAAGCTCATTCAATATTTTTACTAATTCAGAGGCGGAATACGTCGAAGATATTGCCGTGAAGCCCACTATGTCCGCGTAAAGAATACTGAAAACAAGTCATTAAAAGAAAATTAGTTTCGTGATAGTTTCTAAGCTTTTCCTAGAAGCGAAAGTCAAGCACCTTTTAATTATAAATTACGAAGGGATTTCATTCTGAAAGCGTGCTTTTCCACAATTAGAAACGGTAGCAGAAGAAATAGATGAATGGTTACTCGCAGGTGAAATGCAAATTGTTATTTTTGTATAAATGTTTGGTATGTATAGTCGTTTTTGATTGAAGGTCAAAATGAACCAAAATTTTGGTGTAAGGAAAACGTTGGAAGTTTCTTTAGAGGGTTAGTACCAAGGTTCATATTATTGATTATATTATTAGACTAACCTTTTAAACTAAGTATAAAAGTTTATAATTATCATTAGAACTAACATGATTGAATTTGCTTTCAAGTATTCGAACGGTACTTATATTATAAAATTTTTAAGTTGTAATATTGATATAACAAAATGCGGGGAGGATTCGAACTCACGACCATAGCATCCAAGTCAGGAACTTTAACCACTACAATAGGCCTCCCGTATATATTAATATATGAAACGAATTCTGCTTGACTGTATGCATTACTTATAAAGTAAGCAAAAATTTTTATTTGTTTATAACTGTCCTCCTCGAAATCGACAGTATTTGGTCGAAACAATAATTGAGCTAATGACATCAGTTCAATCAAGTTCTCTTACAATTAGCAATCAAACTGTACATTATTATTTTTCGAATGATGGTTTTACGGCACTGATTTTTAGGCTACTCCAATCATTTTTTATTCTTAAAATGTAATCTTCCATGTGTAGTCAAAGAAGCTTGGGCATATTTTCCTTTTTGGAATAAAAATTTTTACGTCATAATATGATTAAAATGATCCTAACGTAATCGCATCAAGAGTTTCCTCATGATCTTAAAAGCTTATTAAAAAATTAATTTTAATAAAATTAGACGTTTTAAGCTTCAACGTCAAAAATAAAGTTTTGTCAGTAAACAAGCTTGGAACCTTATGGAACATTTTAAGGATATTAATCGATCCGTCGTAATTGCGGGGAGCAAGAACCGGTTGAGATCTTTTATTGCTGGATTTTCCAAAGTTCGTGCAAAACAGTATTTAAGATCCCCAGTTTTCGGTTATTCACAAACAACCCTTGGCTAAACCTTTACACCGTCTCTTCAACTTTGACCGAGTGTTTGCATTCGGATATAATAATATTGTGCGATTTAGTCTAGTCTTTGCTTACCTGACGTTTTCGTGGCGGCTCATATAAATTTTTTTAAATTGGCTGTCGAGAGCCGATCCCATATCTTGACGCATTTTTACAGCCACATGCTCCGGCAACACGGATAACAATAACCGCTCCTAAAATTAATTTTATACTTTGATGACGAGACTCGATTATTTTAATCAGTAACAAATTGCATTCTCTCATTTATTTTTGGCGTCTCCCACGTCAATTAAAATCGATTCCTCAAGAACGTTCTGTTTTTAATTTTTTATTTATATTTTACGCCTCTACTGTTCAAATTCTAAGCTTGGGGTATGATACTACTCCCTAGACAAAAACTAGATCAGCAACTTTGAGACAGTTAAAATAAAAAGAAATTCAAATTGATTTTTGAACTGATAGACTAGCTTTGTTACTCTATTAAGCTCCCTTTCCCATGGAAATCATTTGCTGATTTTGCTTCCATCAATGTTATTTACCTGTTCTGCTGATTGTTCTTCAATTAACATTTTCATTTCAAGAGACTGTCGAGTCTCGGTAAATGCCCTTCTTTGTTGTCTATCCGCAAGGAGATAAGTCGTTAGTCCGAGAATATTGGCAGCTACAAGCAACAAGGAGTTGGCACATAGCTGAAAAAAAAATTTTTTTTTGAAATTAATAAATTAGAAAAAAGGGAGCGAATCTTTTTTGCTGAATTAACTAGGGTACAACGCCAAACATTTGGCTTAATTCATTTTTAAATTAATAGTATAAAATGCTTTTTCCTTTACTTTTATTCAGGGGTGTCAAAGTAGTGGCTCTTAATTTTGCTTTCGGATATGAGAACGTTAACAATCATTCTCGTCCGTGAAATTAAACGAAACAATTCACAAATCATGATTAATAAATAAACATAAATAACAATAACTCATGCGAAAGATTGTTTGCTTCCTATCTTTATAACCAGAAGTGGGGAATAATAACAAGTTTCTGGTAAATAAAATAAATTTTAAAAATACATCAAACACCAAAAACAGCTAAATATAATAAAAGCATACACACACAAATATTATCATCAATCATGATTATCTTCATTTGATTTTATTGAAGAATATGCTTTAATTATTTCAAGTTCAGTTCAAAATATAATTTTATAAAATTATGATGCAATAGCCTAAGTTCAAGACTCCTGGCTTAATCCACAGTTCCTAAATAGATATTTTGAATAGTTTGCCAAAAATTATTTCAACAAATTTGAAATGATCTAACCAGGTGTGATTATAAATTTTCTATATAATGGTATTCATAAGTTATTATTACATCACTTTTCTGATTTACTACATAAATAATATTTAATATATAGTTGGTTATACAGTCGAACAGAAGAAAACGATGCTTAGAAAAGTATTAAAACAAATTTTAACAAAGAACTACAAATATCACTCAATAATTTGATTTAATAATCAATATTGTAGTTAAAAATATATATATACTTTTATAATTGAATAGTTAACGATCCCAAGAACTTGGTAAAATATATTTATACTTAAGTCAGTGGTTCTAAACGAGAACTGTTTTTAATAGTCGCTTGAAATGGTTAAAATAATTTTCGTATGTCTGTATATGTTTTCTATATTTATATTCGCCGAGTTGAAATTCGTAATTTTGGCTTGGATTAAGAGGACGATTGATTAAGAAGCTCCTACAGATAAGTCGGAAAGTCTTTGTACGATTTTGTTCAATATCTGTGTGGAATTATCAAATGTATTTGAATTGATTCAATCTTTAATTACATTCAGTAATTATTAAGACCGTAGCAAAACAAGCGAATTCGACGTGTCAAATAATTTCCTTTGCGAATTCAAATTGTTTAAACAGTTAATTCGGTGTATATACTCGATTTTGTCGAATTCAAAATGGTGTAAAACTACGATAAATTTTAAATCAGCACGTGATAGTGTATGGTTTTCTTCAAGGTCAAAAACTGATTTCGCTTTGAGGTTTCTGCTGACCCGATTTACACTAAAAAATTTACAGGATGTCACAGGGTTGTGACATGAGAGTGTTGTATATAAAACCACGCCCGATTCCCCTTTGTTTCATCACCAATAAACCTCAGATAAACAAACCCCCACAAAATGAAAATTGAGTTAAGGGCTCTAACAGCTGACTGACTTTCGGTGTCATTTGAATTGCAAAATTAATTCTTAAAAAAAAAAGAACTTGAATTAAGCTGTAATACTTAATTCTTTAAACGTGCCTGATCTGGCATAAAAAGCTTATAACATTCAAAACAATGATCGTTCTCAGCTTTCAAAGCCAAACTTCAAATATGGCCGACGGTTGTAATAAATTAGCTATAACTTCAGTGTTTGTTGATAGTACATCTTGTTTGGTTTTTATTTGGACAGCAAGATCCATATCTTGCGTTTTTAAGAAGAATCTTTTTGAAGTGTTCTACTTATTATCGTTATTGTTGTTATTATTGTTATCACTACTTTGTTTCCTTCTCTTTTCTCTGTTATTGTTCTCTTTCATTCTTATCATCATTACGACTCTTTTACTCATTCTTTTGTATCTTATCCCATCCTATAGATGTACTTCCAGTCACATCAGTTATCCAATTCCTGGGGTTAAGAAACTGGTCTGTTCTCGATATAAAGCCTCTTTAAAACCAGGCGAATTACTTAATGTCTCGTTTAGAAACAGCTGGTAGTTAGCACAGGGAAAATGAAATAAAAAAAATCTTTTTGAAGTCAGATCATAATTAAAAATGGCTTTGTTGTCAGGTAGATTCTGTTCTAGAGCTGGGTTACCTCAGAAACTGGTGCTAAACTGTTTTTAATGTTTTAAAAGGATAGTCTCAGTCCCTAAGCAATAGGGAAACTCATTTACTTGTAGAAAAACCGTAATTTAGGCCAAGTAAAGCACTAAATTACCCTTGGCATCACACAGACGACTTATTTTTTGAAAACCATGAGAAAGTGAATAAAATTACAAAAGGGTTGAAAGACTCAGAGAAATGGGGGTAAAAAGAAATTGAAAACAATCCTGAAATAGATTCGAACAAACCCTGCGATTAACGATTTTTACATTTAGCTTTCAAGAAATTTTTTTTTTCGGTTCTCTCTTTCTCTCTTTTAACGACTTTAAAGCCCTTTTTTCCTTTCTTCACACTCTCAGGAAACTTGAGCCAATAGGCCAGTTGAGGGTGTTATCTCAACAAATTGATCATTTTAAATTATAGTCTCATCTTTATCCTATCACCGATTTTGATTACCACATGTCTTAGACACGAGAGAAAAATTTCTTTTGATCTCAAATGTGATTGGTAAAATTTTTTAAAATGTATAAGTCGATTTATACGAGAACGTCTGCAAAATATATATTATAATATTCTAAAAAGTCGCGGAAGGTTTATGGTGTAGTGGCTAAGTGCCAGACTAAGAATTTATAGTCGCGGGTTCAAATCCTCCTCCCGTATCCCGTCATACCTAATAGAGTGAAAAACGGGATTAAAACTATAACTATAACTATAATATTGTTAAAAGTCGAAAGAGAAGTCTACAGAGTGAAGAAACTTCGAAAACGGTTTTTTCATTGAAACGAAAAACCAAATGAACCTGACGCCATTTTTATAACGATTAGAAACATAGGAAAATGTCGTGTTTTTAAGTTCTTTCATTATTTCAAATAGTTTTTATTTTATTTTTTAATTTCACATTTTGCCGTGTTGATTGTATCCAGGAACCACAGAACGCGGTTTTACCGCCAGTCGAAAAATTTCACGTCTCTCTCTCTCTCTCTTCTCTTCCATCTCACTCGTTGTATAAAAATCAATATCGCTCTCCCTTGAACTTCTACGAATTTTCTCATCTGAAATTTTGTTTTCTTTAGGTGAATTGAGTTTCATAGCTGTATGCGTTTACTTTTTTGAAGGAAAAAGAAAATTCGTTTCCCTCCCCCCTCACCCCTCCTCTCCATCCATCCTCCTCACAATATTTAGATAGAAAGTTGATTATGTATCGTTTCGAACAAAGAAAATTTCTTTTGAAAATGGCTGCCATTTCCATTTTGTTACGCTTGAATTTTTCGAAACATCAAAAGACGTTATTGAGTCAATCGTGAAGTTTTTACATTTATAAAACAGTGCCGGAGAGGGTATACACTCATTTACAGACTGTACGGTGATGGAATATTTATTTTTGAAACAATAAAAAAATAACTTGAGGCATAACACCGTGTGGGCATAACCTTTTGTTGTGTTTATTCATCCCCCGGCAAACGTAACAAAAAAAAATTTCATTTTATATCTTCGTAAATAATTTCCGTCGAAGTTATCTAGATATGAGCTATAACAAGTTACGGTCCTGTTGGATTTATTAACAAATTTTAAAAAATTAATATGGCAGCCAAATTCCTTCTAAGTAGATATATATATCGTCCGATTCCTCTATCTGTATGAGATGGACATGGTATATATTGGTCCTTCCCCCCAAGCTTAGTATAAACTTTCGCCACGTTACCATGACTACAATATTAATCACTTCAACATCAACTAAAATCATGCTTCTCAAACCATTCTCGAGCTTTATACTTTTCCTTATTTACACATTCATCAGCCAATAATTCAAATAAATTTATTTGCCATCAATTCCAATAAATACATTACTTATTGAAAACCAATTTAAATAAACCGATATAATCTGATAGTTCAAGATCAAAATCAGCTTGGATCATTATACTTTAATAGCCGGACGGTGATTATATCAATTCTCCCGCGATTTTTTTTCGCCTCATTTCCCTCGTTAATAAGCTTCATGTTTCCGACTGCGGTGAGAAGAAATCAGAGCAAAATAAACATATCTTCAAAACCGCCTTTTAATTGTTTGCTTTTAATGCTTGGTCGACTTTTGCGGGGAGAGTAATTATTTAGATACAAACCAAACTCTAGCATTCGTTATTGTGTACTGTTTCCTGTTAAAACCAGATTTAATGATCAATTGTTTAGTTTTGCGGTTATAATAATTAGTTTTTTAAATATTGGTTAATAACCTTTTTTTAATGGCGTAAAGTTTTTGAAATATATTCATAACTTGTCTACATAGTTCAAACAAATTTTACTTTTATATGTTATACTCTTGCTGCACGGTAAATGGATCCCTAGATCATTCCGTGTTATGTAAATCATATTATATGAGACTTAAACATTATTTGAAATCATTAAAAACATTTAATTTAATAAGAAATTTACTTGATAGAATTTATTTAGAGAATGGTTTGCGTATTACTCTAAACCAGTGATTCCCAAAGTGGCCTATATCGACCCCCAGGGGTCTATGACCACCTGCAAGGGGTCTACGTCAGCGAAAAAAAATTTAGGGGTTCACAATAGTGGATCTCAACATACACCGATAGCACCTATTGACTTACATCATACTATCTTATAATATAAGAACATATATATCATTTATAAAAGTACCTATAAAGTAAGAAATTTACGTCACTACAGTGAGAAATTTACAAAAATCAGGTAAATTGGGGTCTACCAAAACCGAAAAACATGGCAACGGGTCTACGACACAAAAATGTTTGGAAACCTCTGCTGTAAACGTTGTAGGATGTGAAAATAGTTAATAGAACCAGAATAAAACAGTTAAAATTTATCTGATACTCATAGATAAAAATTTGATTTTTCAATAACTAACTACAGAAGACTTAACAGAGCTTTATCACAACAACAGTCAGAACTAAGAACAGTTTTGAGCGTTCTCAAAACACTTTAACATCTTATGTCTGTGACTAAAAAAGAAGAAGTGTAATCAATAAAACTCAAATCACAAAGCACGATCCTCTACTGCTGACCGTTAGTTTATGAATGCTTACATAAAATCGACCCACACGTACACGAAACTGTTTCGTAAGCAGGTAAATTCCGTCAAATTTTTGATGGTGTTGTCGGATATTGTGTTACAAGAAACGGTTGTATCAGATACGCGTAAAAAAAATCACACAGATCTTAAGAAAGATCGATTTCCAAACTCAAATCGAATTTATCAAAATTTTTTTTCTGTCTATGTTTGTTAAAGAAATACTGTCTTGGAGCTAACCTCAATGGGAGGGAAAGACTTCCTTTTAACCTTCTGCTTAGTAATCAACTGAAATTCATATACAGCTGTATAGGGTATATAGTGTAACTATATTATAGTATAGGCGAAGCTTTAAAAATGAGAAAAAGAAGTTATATACTATTTAGTATATGTATACTAGTTATTATAGTATTATTATCAGAACTCACACCTCTAATGACCTCGGGCAGAATAGAGGCGAATATATTATTATTATCTTCTTCGTTCCAAGACCTGATGGAATTGTCGGTAGACCTCTTCGGATATGCTCCAAGATGCAACAAGCGTCCTAAGGGGCGTATCCAGATGTGGTGTTATACCACCCTCCATATTATTATTTTAAAAATTAGTGTCATTATTAGGGATTGATTAAAAATGCAACAATATCTTATAGCTTGGTATATATTAATAATACTAGTCCGGTGTGCTTACTAAGATTTAGAGAGATCGGCTGTCGTAACCGTCTCACGTTGTTTTATATTGTCTCAGAGGTTTGGGGTATCTGCCTCCCGGTATATTATTTTAAGTTCGTTAGTTTTAAGTTTATTTTTGTACTTAGTTGTGTGTATTAGTTATGAAAAATATGTGTATATGCTATGATGAATATTCCCAACTTAGGAATTAGAAAGCGCGGACAAATACTCCAAAGCTGTATTTTCCCAACTTTGCTCTACGGCTGTCAGACCTGGGCTATGACCCGGAAAACCGAGGAAATAATAAGGACGACCCAAAGGGCCATGGAGAGGAGCATCAGAGGTGTTAGGCTTATCGATAAGATAAGCAGCCTATCTATAAGGAATCAAGTAGGTACAGAAGATGCTGTCCAGTTCATCAAGAGGATGAAATGGAAGTGGGCTGGCCACCTGATGAGGGGAAATGACGGAAGATGGACCAAAGAGACCACGCTCTGGTCTCCAACTCTGGGGCACAGAAAAAAGGGCCAACAGGAGGACGACCTGGTTACCTTTGCTGGCTCCCAGTGGCATAGAAGAGCAAAGAACAAAACACTGTGGAGAGTAGCGGAGAGGCTTTGCCCGAAATGGACCTAGTGTAAAATTATGACTCTAATATATAAGCTATTATTATTATTATATGGTATGATATGAAGATATTTAGACTATTAGTTTTATTAAATATATACCAGGCTCTCGTTGTATTTTTTATCCAATCCCTGATAACTATTTTCTACGGGTGTATATGGTATTAATATATAAGAAGTGTGTGGTGTATTATGGCTGTAGTACTTGTAATTATACTTATGCCTAAGAACAACACGAAAAAAAAGTTTCGTTAAAGAAAGTGTTAGAATCAAAATTGTGAAAAAAAAAATTAACAGCGAGACACAAAATTTTGGGTGAAAAAGTAAGTGTTTACGTTTGGCCAGGAAAAAAAATTAATTTTGAGTAAAAAAAAATCGTTGGCACATTCACATTTGAGAAGAGAAACACTTTATATTAATAGATCAATCTTGTCCTTAATTTAGAGGCTAAGCCAGTACCCTGTTGTATTTAAAATTTGTGTATTGAGAACGATGATGATGATGATGATTATAATTACTGTAATTAGATCGATACGTAGGTTAGTAAGCTTTTCGTTTAACTCAAAGATGTTATTTCGCTTTAATTTCTCTCTTTCTTTCAGTATCAATAAAGGAAATGGAAACAAAAATAAACCAAAACACATTCGCATGCCTGTCTGACTTTTTTTCTTTTTAAAAAGCTTCCCGATAAACAACATTTTTCCTTTTTTCTAAATTCAGATTGTTTGTGGTCAAAGAGAAAACTTTACCACATTTTAATTTTTGTTTTGTCAATTTTATATTTATAACTTTTTAGTTTTGAATTATAAAAGTGACAGAACAAGATGGTGCTTTGAACTGTAGAAGAAAATAGAAATGATTATTAAAGGACGAGAATTTTATAATTTTAGTGCTGAAATAAATGCTTAGTAATAAAATCTAATTTATACAATTTGTATATGAATTTTTTGAAGGAGCGATGACTGGGTTTGACAGTTTTTTATAGTGTCAAGATCCCTGTTATACTGTTTGGCGTTGTTGGTTAAATATTATGTAAGAACTGTCTTCAATCACCAACAGTTCAAACTTCCGTCTTATTGAAAATCTTATTACCTATTCGGAGATGGAAGTGAGACCCACAACCGAGGTCAACAGGACTCAATATGGCGGATGCTTGATTTCTTTATAGTTGAGGATGTAGACATTAAAAAGAAGTTCAAATACTTACTTGTTCCAGTATATAAATGTTGTTTTTGACCAGTTGGGAGATGGCGACTAGATATGATACGCAAGTCACCAAACTAAGTAGAATACAATAGCGTAGTCGGAGAGGAAGAAGAACAAACAGAAGATAATCCATGAGCACAAACCATCCGAGATTATCATGGCCAGAGACATTGTTTGTTTTTATCAATAATCCGACGAGTAACTGAGCAGCTGACAGAAACCACGATATATAAGGAATGGCGGGCCATATACGCGAACACTTCCGAACACCGAACACACACCAGAGAAGCAGCACGAAATTGGGAACTAAAAAACCGAGCATAGGCCATTGGAAATCCTTTAAATCACAGGGGATGGACAAGTAATAGACATCGTAGAAAATCGATGCCAAGAGAAAGCAGTGAAGTCCTTCGCGTTTTTGCTTAACGCTGTATGACAGATATAATTTTTCTAAAGATGAGTCCGTGAAAGACCGCCGGAAAAACCTCCAAAAGGAATGAGGATCACCTTTCGCCTCCTTGCTCTCCACGTCCACATGCTTCTCACTAATCTGTTTCAGAGCCATATTTCCTTTTCTGTTGTTACTTTAACTCGCTCTTTTCATCTCTCTATCTAAAGAAGAACTGAGGAGAGAAAAAATTCGTCTGTTTATAGTCAGTTTTATTAACTCGGATCGATTCGCGAGTTGAGTGTGTTAGTTCTATGCAGAAATGTGATACTTATGGTTAACACTAAACGTCAAAGAAGCAGGGTTAGTTCAGCAAAAATCCTCAAATCATCAAGTTGTGAACGTCCCTCAAAACACGTACAGAAGTTTTAGCTCTAATTTTATAGCGCGTTTTTTAATAGCATTTTTTTTATTATTTCGGAAGTGGTATGAATTTATACGAAGCAAATGCTAAAAGCAACACTTGAAAATATTCAACGATTCTCGCAGATATGAAAGAAATAACGATGGCAATTAACAAACGTTAGGTGAATTCGTCGGCAATTTTCCAAGTTTATAAATGACAAACAGCTGTCTTCCCCGAGCTTTCAAATGTTTTTTTCTTAAATGTAATTAGATGGGTTGTTATTGATAGTAGACAGTTACGCGGTCCGTTATATCGAAAACAAAAACAAAAACAATTTTTAGCTTTTAGTACTCGATAACAATATCGATACTGTCACGTGACCCAAATAACCATCACCAAATTTAAAGTTTCTAATTAAATACCGAAACGAGGAATTGGAGATGGAACTTCTTTTATAACACCTATAATCTCATGAGAACTGATCGTAACAATTGATAAACAAGGGCAAAGCGTTTTGTTATTAGAGGTTAGTTTGTCAGTCGGTGTTTTTGTTTTGGGAAAAGTGTCATTTGATCTTTCTCTTGATTAATATCTTCGGGTTGCGAGAGATTTTATTTGGAATCCTCAATGAAGCTATTAAACTTCTTAATGGTTTTATTTTTGAGTAGCTAATAATCTGATGATTGATGTTGTAAAAATAATTCAGTATATCGATGAATACGTATGATTAACTCTCGGATTCAGAATTAAGTCGCTCAGTTTTACTTCGAGAATAAAAAAATTTTTTTTGTGTATGTTTTTGTTTTGATCTGTTATTCGGTATCGATTATTTGGTTGTCTGTTTGGAGAGTTATCAGTTGATTATAGTCTAATCTTCAGTCATCGGGTTAAATGTATTTAACTGTAAATTTGTCTTCGTGTTAAAGTAGTCATTTTAAGGTCTTCATTAGAATTTGTAATTGTGTGAAAGGAATTCTTCTCGAAAGTGTGCATTATTTATGAAATAACAAGTCCACTCTGATTTTTTAGTTACAAGAAATCAAATAGCTTTGTAGATAATAATTTATCAATAACAAAAAATAATCATTCTAATTGCTGAGTCAAATTGGCTCGATTTAAAAAAGTATTCAAACAATTTGTAGAGTAAATACTTAACAAATTTAGGTACCACAAACAAACGACAGGAAGCGTTTGTGGTTAAGCTCTAGAAATGCAGAACTTTAAAACTTTCCTCAAACCTTCAAAGTGAGGTCATGGGAGTTATGTTAGCAATCTCTAAGCTTTACATTTTTCATTTTGAAAAGTCATAAACGAAAATCCGAAAATGTTCAAACTTATAGTTTGTATCTGTTAGAGGAAAGAAAATTAATATTCCAAACGTCGGGGTATTTATTTGTTAAACACTTAAAACATCTCTTGCCATATTGACATATCAAACACACTATAAATCCTCCGAGTTAGCACTTCATCTTGGCCGAGAAATTCCCATCATCATTGATTGGACTCTTCCAAAAGAAGCGATTTGAGCTAAACCGGTCACTTATCGCCCGCAGACCCATAAAATCGTATCACAAGGGAAGTCTTTTCAAATTTATGAGAAGGCCCAACAAAGAAATTTCAAAATCTTGTCAGGATGAGAGCTGTAGTTGAAAAAGGGAAACAAATTTCAATTTAAATGCAATAACCATTTCCCCAGATTTTCTCACTGACAGATATGATTGTCGGGGGTGAAAGTGAAATGAATCGGTCATTTATTGCTGACAGCACGTGACAAGGAGGGTTTCATTAGTTTTGAAATATAAAAACTCAACACCAACAGCTTTGTTTGCTTTCCCCGTATTTCAGCCCCTAGTTTGCCCCATCGACCTTCTTTCCCGTTTCAAAATCCTTGTGTTTCAAATAACCGACTCCGAATCCTGTGTTTTGAGAGCAAAAACGAGATTATAATCCTTCTAGTATATATTTATTAATCTGTTGCTAGGTAATTTATAAACACATTCTAATCTGACACTGGTCGATTTGTAAACATGCGACATTTTTAGCACTCTTTCGGTAAAATTCTGATTTTTATACTCCTCGGATCACATTTATATTGGTTTTCGATCAAGTCTTATACTCGAAATTCGAATCAAAAAAATTTTTTTTACTTTTTTTCCTCACACAAACGAAATAAAAATTCTCCAAGGGAAGAACTTGCTTACAGCACTTGAATATTAAGCATTCCCGTTCGGAAGAGCGAAGATTGAAGCCCAGGCTAAGTTGCGACCGTCCGGGCGTCTGTCTCCCGCACACTGTCCTTCGCGTTCACTCCCGAACAAAACTCTGCGCGCCGACGTTTAAATCCTTTCGCATCCGATTTCTGTTCTCTCTCCTCCTGATCGCTTTCTTCAAAATAAAAAAAAGGGATTTCTGGGTCAGTGAGGTACTTTTAACGCTGTAGGTCATGAACGACTCGCCTAAACGTTTTTTTTTTAAATAAATCAAATCCGCCATCTTGGTTTGGATTTTTCTTTTTAAAATGATTCAAAGCTCCCCGATTATTTTCCGAGTTATTGATTTTTAAATTAAGGTATTATTTTCAAAGAAGGTGACTTTTATTTAACACTTGAAAGTAGGAATGAACAAAACTTAAGTCCAACGTGATGACGAGGTGCGGATTTAAAAACAATGGAAACGGTAGATCCCTGGTTGGATCCCAACATGAAAATTCTTGCGTTTTTAAAGGCGAAACAAAGCTCAGGTGTGAGGTTCTTGTGTGTAACCAAGACGTAAATTCTCTGCAAGACAACAAAAATAAATATTTATGAATGAACCTAACTTTATGAGCGTGGAGCTTTTAAAATAAACTTTGTCTCACTAACCGGATAGCTTGTCTTTACTTCCAGGAATAGTTTTTAGTAATCTCTCAACGTTTACATCTAGTTTCCTTCCTCCATACTGCCGAGGTAAATATTCAGGATCGATTATCTTATGAAGTGAAGGCCAGTCCTCGTAGTGGAAATGTATCTGAAAAAATTTTATGTTCAGATGATGTCTCATATGTGACACTTTCTCTAATTGAATGAGTTAGCAGTGGCGTGG
Organism: Columbicola columbae; assembly: GCA_016920875.1. Classification (NCBI taxonomy): domain Eukaryota; kingdom Metazoa; phylum Arthropoda; class Insecta; order Psocodea; family Philopteridae; genus Columbicola; species Columbicola columbae. Next base: position 8,811,909 of record JADMLL010000005.1, on the reverse strand, counting down.
AGTGATGTTAACGGATAATGAAATTGCGAGCCTGCGAAATTTATTTTAATAAAAACTCAAAACGACTAAGGAAGTTTAGTAAAGTGTCGTAGATAGGGTGTCTCAAAATTAAAGCAAAACTTGCCCCAACAGCCGCAAACTTCTTACTTCAAAAATGTAGGCAAATTTTGGTTGATTTTGGGACACCCTATACCTTTAAAATTTTAAAACAATTTTACCAATCACGGAGTGTGTCTCCTCTCAAAAAAAATTCCAAAATTGTCAAATAACAGTAAGCGGAGCTTCCAGAGCCGCAACCAACTACACGCCACTGTGAGTCAGCAAAAATATTCGAAAGTTTTTACTCACATTTTCCTTTGTTTTGGCACTCAGGAATGGCCAAATTAATTTAATTGCTGCATTGAGTAATACTGAAGTATTGACGACGTGAAACTCGATTTTCTTTAAGGGCAATGACTGTTTAAAAAATAACAGAATTAGTTTGAAAGATTAGTATTAGTAGAAACTTATGTACTATTACAAGAGTGGGAAGTTGATGGTGAGGTGTAGTCCTCTGTCATACTATAGTACCATTTCGAAGAGTGTATACAGTGAAAAATCTCTAATGTTTTGATTCTATGTGTTGTGTAATATTATTAGAGAGGAGTAACCTAACATTTCACTCAATGTTATGGTCTTCTGATCTACTGGAAGTAGAACCAAAAATTTAACCCAAATTTGATATTTGAATACCTTAGGAAACTACTCTCATATCAGACAGATATTGTCTGTTTGATTTATTCTGAAACATTCTTAATTGTCTGCTTGGGTTAGGAGACAATATTCTAAGTGTTATTCTCATAACAACATCTTTTATAACAATCTGTACCGTCTTGTAACAACCTAAACCACTGTTTTTCACTATAGTCAGGCGTTATGACCACTACACCAACAGCTCTCCCGCAGGCAAACAATTCTGTTTGGGAAGAGTCATACATACCTCGATTTTTTTAACGGCGATGCAAACGTTCGCTGGGGTTAACCATTTCAAAAGTGCCCAGGAAAAACTTTTCAAATCGACGATAACTGAAAGACCGTGTTTCTGAGTTTCATCTTCATCTAAAATGCATTCTAAAAAGAGGTCTTGAAGCTGAGACTGTTTCGACATTGTCGTTTTAGAAGTGTCAATCATCCCTTAAACAAAAACACAAAGCTTGGTTATTGTTCGTTTATACGGCCTACAGCATGTCAGATATAAAAATATCGTTCTTACCTAATTTATTAACGAAAACTCTTTTGCCACATCTGTCTCTGTCGTCCAGTACATAGTACAACTGTTTTGCCAACTCCGACTCAAACGAGCTAACTGATTCATACGTCACATACCAATCCGGATGCTGACGTTTATGAGAATAGTAGCTCTGCATCTAAAATGTTAGCATGATGTGTTAGAGACATCCAAATCCTTTCCCAAATTTATGAGGATAACTGTTCAGTGACAAACCTTTTGAAATGCGGATTCCGGGTTGAACTGAGAACTTCTCAGGTATCTCAGGAGAAAGTTGTCATCAGTCCTCACTCTGAGATGACTTTCTTTTTCGACTAAATCCCTCAGAAGTTTAATCTTTTTTATAACTTCTTCCCTATCAGCTTCGATCAAGTCATCATTTATAGTATCACTTTCTTTAGTCATTTTTGAAACAAAAATTCTCGTATATCCTTAACCTTAAAAAGAGAAAATCAAAAATGGGTTCCTGGTAACTCACCACCACCCAACAATGATCAGCAGCAGTCAACAAAAGCTGAAGTTCAAAAACCAAAGGCATTTATATACATGTAAATAAACTTATGTGGTCTTTATCACCAGACTAAGGAAATGTATTATTAAATGAATTCTCTCAGCCTTGTTTTTCAATCCACAATCCCTTCTTCTTATTTTGACTCGCCGCCAACATTTTTATATCTATCAAAATTGATTCTTCTAAACAAATTTGACTTTTGAGATCAATTATTTATATTTTTTCTCTAAAATTTGTTATCTTTATGTCTTGATCAAGTATCTGAGTCGTCTTGAAAATAAATTTGACCTGAATCAGCATAAAATGCAAAAACAAAAAATTCTCAGAACTTTGATCTCCTGCTCAAAGATACCGCGCTCACAACAACACCGACTTCTTTTGTGTTAATATCGCATTTTCATATATATACTAAAAATGATTTTACAGCCCGCGACCTTGACAATAACAAAAAACTGTGTTTTTGCTTAATCAGCACTTAAATCGAAATGGTTTCCTTGTGTGTGTGTGTTAGTTTTCTAGCAACGGATTCGTTTTTTAAGTGAAAAATCAAAATCAGCAAATCGTAATGAAGTTAGTCAGGCACGAGTAAACTTATTAAGGTTGTAGACTGTTTCTAAGTAAGGAAGGAATCTTAGAGAAAAGTTTTACGCCATTTTTGAAAAGAAGAGTGATAACAGAAAATCTTAAAATCCAAAGGTCAGCAATTTTTAGATCACCCAGTTGTGTAGGTTAGTCTGATTGTGACCAACACACTACACACACGATCAAAGCTCAAAATTTCGTTTATATTTTCAGTTATATTATCCACCACCAACCAATAGTGAGAGTGACAGTGATGTTAGGTTATGGTGTTAGTGACATCAATCAATTTAAACAAAACATAAAAGTATAATTCAAAACGTTACTCACCCCAAAAGTCATTATATATTAACAAAAATTTTAAACAGCTCTGTATTAATATATAAACCCATTATATGTATGATATGTTCTGACTAATTTTGGAATTATTTATTTTATAATATCACTCATTATAAATTTTTTTTAAAGTGGAGAAGACATTTTCAATAAAAATAATTTGTTTATCTATTCTGGTTGCATTCACAACAATCTTCTGCTGCAATTTACTGTTTCAAAATTAATTAATGTACCTCATTAATTATTAATACATTAGCTACTACCCAATGGATTTTATAATTATCTAGATAAATCACCGGAGCGTTAGCTATTAAATCATTTTATGAAATGAATTTTTTGTTACTAAACTCGAACACCGTTTTAAGTATCTTGTAATAGTATAAACAATATGAAGGCTTTTGATGAGGTTATTGTTTAAATGAAAAATGATAATTACATACAAATTTTTGATTTGGGGGGTTTTAGATAAAACGAAAACGTTAATAAAAATTATTTTATTTTATTTATCTGGGTGGTAGGTGACTCATTTGGTTACTTCGCAGGGTTCTTTTCTAAATGCTGTTCTAAAATCACTTACTTTTCGATCGCACAACACTTCTATGGACATCATATTTAAGCAAAAACAAGGCGTAACTAAGCAACTGTTTAAATAATTTATCAACAGAATCAGTCAGATTCCAAACACTTTGTTAAGTAGTTACTCTCGAACTGAATAAGTCCATTGCAAAATGTTCGTTTCAGCAATTTGCCTAAGCAGTTTCGCACTGACCAGACGAGTATTTGTTGAACTTTAAACGGGAACTATTAAGCTTAAGAATTACCATTTGAATTGTTTGCGTGTGTGTGTTCTCGACGCTCTGTCATACAATTCGATGAATTGATCTCTAAGAGTAGTTATAGATTACTGGTATAAAAGGTAGAGGGTGAGAGAAATTTCGTTTTGGTTTTTTAATGCCTTCGATAAACAAGAAGCAGTTTCTAAGTCTAGAATCGATATTGGTATTCAGATATAGACAAATGTCTCACCCCCACGTGGGGATGAAGATAAAATGATTAACGGTGGTGGACATCGACATTTTCGGATGGAGAATATATTATTAGTGACACGCGGCCCGCCAAGCATTTCTAAAACTGAACTTATTTTATCGACCTTCTCCCATAGTGTTATCATATTAATTATAATAAAATGGTAGTATATACTAAACCGAAACAATTTCTTGTGACGAGTTACTCCCTTGTCAGCGACTTGTTCAAACGAACGCCCCGCATCTGTACTTGTTTGTGTTTGCTTCTGTCACACAATCAGTCAGACTGGTAAGCTGTTAACTAGCAATTTCAGCAGTTCTTGTGTTTCTTGAAAGGTGTGAGTGCAGTATTGTTGTTGAAAAGGTTATACTAGAGTTTTTATATTCAAAATTAAGTTTTCCTACAAATTTGTGCGGCCCCCAAAAATTTTTAAATTTAAATTGACCCACTTTGCTCACCCTGAAATAGCCAATAATATTTATAATAATATATTAATAATAACAGTCTCAAAAATATTAAAACTCTTGAGATTATAATTTAATAAATATATACAACCTTTGGGAGGTGGTTGATTGGTCAAAGCCTCTAACTAGAGAAGTAACAGTTGAGAGTTGAAGTCACTTTCCATACTCTGTAATCCTCAACAACGAAATGCGGAATTGTAAACATACACAAAATATTTTCACACATTTTTATGAGTAACTCATTTCATAATTAATGCACACCCACATACACCACTCAAAAGTGCTACACACAATAGGGTGACAACTAAAACTCTTCCAGAACATTTATGAAGAATGGCTACTCCATAAATAATTAATAAACCGAGGCAAATAAACATAAAACCAAATTAAGTGATACATATATATATACTGTATAATGATTAAAAAGTTGCTGACATTATAAATTACATCGCAAGTTAATAACATATGTATATTTTTATCACATAATACTTATTTATTTTTATTACCAAACAACTATTTATTTACTTAATACAAATAATTAGGCCTCTTTATTGTTAGCCTTTAAACAAAAGCTAAACTGAATAAATAAAATATTTCGAACCTTATACTAAAAGGAAAGGAGGATGGGGTCAAATTCGCAACATTAAAGCTATTTTCTTAAATATCGTTTCCATAAAATAATTAAATAATAAGATCGAATCGTGATTTTTTGGTCCATAAGTTGTTGCACTTCCTTCCGTCATGTAAGGCTCTTAATAATACTACATATCACTCCGATATGTGAACAAAAAAAAATTAAATTACAATACTGAATATATAAAAAAATAATTTGATAATATCACGCAAAACTCTGCTCTTGTGAAGTATGATTTCTGTCGAGATGTTAAATATAATCAAAATGTGGCTATGAAGTAACTCGATGAGGATGAGGAGGTGTGTTTATCCATAAGTTATGTATTTAAATTTTAATTTATTCACTTCCTTAGTTGACATATTCTGAGGAACTTTTGAGTATAGTTTGCGTCATAAAGTGCTCCTTATTTATTTATTTATTTTCATTGATGAACTTGTATCCCAAACCTTTCAGTTCTGTAAATGAAAATTATTTTTATTAAATAGAGAAACAAAGATCTTTCTCTTAGTTACTTCCGTTTCAACCTTGAGGGTTTATAAATGACTAAAATCAATATAGTAATAAGGTAGGATGGTTGTAGTTAATGAACACAATATATACCTTTGTAAACCATATCTCCCATCAAAACCTTGTACCACTCTTCGGGGTCGACATCTCCATAGGTTCCTCCTAATTCGGGAGGTAGACAGCTTTGAGTGACGTGTTCGTGAAGGGAGGACATGTTTGAACCGTGGAAGTATAACTAGAAGAAAGAAAAATTCATAAATCCGACATGAAACATGTATAAATTTTAATGAAGGAAATATAGAAACTTGAACGGTTTTTATACTCGAGTGAGCTTTCAGATAATGAGTTATGTATCGTCAGCGAACATGATTTATTAAATACAATGAAGGAATGAGCTGCTGACTTACCCTCCTTTTCATTTTATCGGTCAAAAATGCCTTGTATATAGAAAAGACCATTGAAAATATTGACGGTTCATTGACCACATGAAGTGCATTGATTCGAACCGGAAGGCAAGCCTGAAAGAGAACAAAAAATTAATATTTTATAAAAATGGAGGTTCCCCGCCATTTTATTTCAAACACAATGATTTTCGAAAGTAGAAATTGGTTGTCTCCGAGAAAAAAAATGAAATAGATAATTTGAAAGAGATAAGTTTGACATTATTTGAAGGCTTCGGAGAATTTTTATAATTTTTCCATCTTTTTTTTTTAATTATTTAAATGAAAAATGTCAAACGATTACGTCTGTCTCTCTGTCTACGTTACAGCAATAATACTTGTTCCGAACTAAACTTAAAAGTCTTTTAATGATATGAACCTTAAAAATATTTTTAAGGTTATAAAAAACGATAAATTATAGCAAAAGTCGAGAGGAATTTGGTTGGGGAAATTTTTTTAAGGTTGTGTGGAATGGAGCAGTGGTCAGCTAAAAAAAGTGGTCTCTGACGTCAATGTACTGGTTCACAAAGAAACTCGACTTTTATTTAATTTTCCACGGGGTCATTTACTAAATTTATTATGTTGACTGGAAAGTAATATCGTGTATATGTTACGGTAAAAGTGATGAATCGGGAGAATCTATATAAAAATCTGAGGTGATTATTCACAATCGCCACTAAGTTCGATAAATGTGATTTATTAATGAATATTTATCACATTTACCGACTAAAATATCCAACTCGTAATGGGAAAATTAGTAAAAGTTGGTTCGAATGTGTAACTTCTGTCACTTTCCTGACAAAAGATAAGCAGTCCAAGCAGATGTGTTGGTCGATTACAGTGAACGAACTTCCCAACAAGAAACGACGAATGCAGGAGATGAAGAAGGGCCGGAGGCCAAGAATTTGAGCAAAATTGATTAAATTTTTCATTACGAGTTGGAGACTTTATAAACTAGCCGGTAAATGTGATAAATATTCATTAATCTAGCATATTTATTGTCAATAAGAATAATCGCCGGAAATTATATGAATTTGCCTGACTTATCAATTTTACCGAAACATATATTCATCACATTTATCACATTTACTGGCATTTAGTTTATAAAATACTTACCCGAAAATTTTTAATAAATTCGGATTACAAGTTGGCTATTTTATAAACTAGCCAGTGAATGTGGTTAATTTGATGAATATATATTATGTTAAAAGTGATAGATCATGCAAATGTAAAAATAATTCACTGAGATTATTCATAATCACCAAGTAAGCTTGGTAAATGTGGCAAATTACTGAATATTTATCACATTTACTGGTTAGTTTATGAAATCTCCAAATTGTCATGGGTATTTTAATAAAACTTTTCTCAGATTTTGAGTTAGATATTTTAAACTAGCCGGTAAATTTGATAAATAGACAATAATTTGTCTCATTTAGTGAGCTTAGTTAGGGATTATGAATAGTCGCGGGAAATATATATTCGCCTGATTTATCACTTTTACCGCAGCATATATATTAGGTGTAACACACAGACCGATATTATTAATATTTTCCGATCCTTCTAATATTAGGTTTTGGGATACTAAATTTTTCGACTCAAATAATATACCCCAACAATATCAAGAAATTTGATAATAAATAAATTTTCAATATTATGAATTTATACTCCCCTCCCCCAAAAAGTGCTTTATTTATGAAAAGGACATGAGGCAATTTCTAGCTAAAATATTTTCCGATATATTATAATATTGTAAAATATATAGAAGGGAGAATCGTGTAAAATTGTTGGTTGATAAATATAAACTGAATAATTATTAATAACTGAGGAAATAAATTCTTTAGGAAAGTGTGCATTACTTATGGAAGAGTAGGAATTCGTTCGAATAAATTCCTAATTTTCCAGGAACTTATCTCATTCTCTAGAAAAGTGTGCATTATTTATGAAACAAATAGCTTGTTCGAATGTTATCAAAATTATCTACACGGATGTAATAAGACCTGACAGAACATTACTATGATACTGTTCGCTCCTTTTATTTAAAAGTTAGTGGATCGCAGAACTTTTAATCCTGATTCCATCGAATCATAATTGAAATTATAAGAAGACTGAAATACTGAGGTTCATATATTGTTCGTTTCTGGTTAAATACTCGTTTGTGTCGGTCAGAGTGTGATCCCAAGTTTCCTTGGAAATGAATAGTTTTGTCTCCGTCCGGAACAGGATCAATTCGTAAAGATCAGTTGCGTAATACATAAGAAGAAAAAATTATGTATCCAGTTTTTTATGTTTTTATTAATATTTGTTAGCGTAACTTACGGCTAAAAAGTGCGTCATTTTCTTCGCAAAGGCAGGTGTTAACGCCTTTATCTGCGTCATTCCAACGTCCTTGAGATCGAAAATCATCACGATTCCAGCCACTTGGGTCATTGGCTCGACGATTGTAGCATCTCCGCATATCCCTCCGGCCTGAAAATTTTTCGAAAATTAAATTAAATTGATGAGTTCAATTTTTCATTTTAAATTGAAATCCGAAATAGGATTTTGTGCAATGTTCCAGTCAGTGGAGCATAAAACAAAAATCGATTCGCTTACTTGTAATAAATAATCAATTGAGCAATCACTTGGCTTCCATAAGCCCGCTCTCAGCCAAAACACTCTTCTCTGGAGTTGATCTCTGCCTGGGAGGACTTGAACAGCACCGCTGATGGTTAGCTGTTTCAGAATGGGAACGTCGATTGTCATCCAGAAGTCGTGGTATTTCATTTTGAATTCTTCATACGACTTTAACTGCAACATGAAAAAAATAATATATATTATAATATAAGTGATTTCGGTATAGGGAATCGTTCGAGGAACTAGTTTTAGACAAAGGTACGCGTGTTGTCTTTGACCTGGAGAGTTTATTCTTTTAAAATTTGAGATAACAAATCATCTCGCTCATTATACTTCCATAAATGTTACTCACCGATTTAATGACAGCCAAAAAGAATTATTAATGGAATAATGACATGACAGCGCCAAATTTGTCGATAATGAAACGTACCGTTTTGAAAAATGTTGGCAGAATAACTTTTCCCTACTATACCATCATTTTTCAAAATAGCCTTAGTGCGTATTTAAAGTTTAACTTCTTCCATTAATAATAAATCTAAGAGAGAGCCCAAAGTCTTTTACTATATACTATTAGTAGATAATCTGGCATACTGTCTACTAGAAACTGGTTGAAAGAAATAAAGCCTTTACCGGAACAACAGCAACGTTTCTGTAAATTTATATCAGTGTCTTTAGAGATAAAATTTTTTCTCCTCGTTTTGGGCCAACTAAGGACCCAAATTTTCTGTCGTATTTAATTATATCCTATTATAATGATTCCTGCTTTCACTTTGAGGCAGTGTGACATTTTTTTCTTTCTTCCCTGTCCACCTTCCTCCGTTTTGTGTTTGGCCTCTTCTATCAACTCAATCTATTAAAATATTCTGTGGTTTCTATCAATCGCATAAAACGAGACCTAACTGTAGATTTAAAATTAAAGTTCGTATAAAAGGAAAAATACCAAACGCTATTACATCTCATGTTATAAATGATACCTTGAAGGATTTGAGATTTGATAGAGAAAGGTCATTGTTTGTTAAGCATAACTAAAAAGCAGATTTAAAAATTTGAGGAAGCTCAGGTAATGGATTCAATCCAACCATGAAGATATTTGTAGTGCTTATGACTGACTCGGACAAAAATTATCCGAATAAAAAAAAGAAAGAAAAATTATGATTTGCTATATAGCAATAAAAAAGAGACAGAAAAAAATTACAAATAACTTCACTTGACTGAAATTAAGTGTAATTATGCCGAGAACTTTTAGACCTTGATGGTAGGTTGTGTTAGTTAGGCTATTGTAGGCAACGGCGTTCATTATCCACTGCCCGGTGATTCTTCGTACTATCTTCAGTTTTATGGTTTTAATCCTGTCTTAGAAGAACGAATTCAACCTAAAGGTAACGTCTTCCGCCATTAAAATTGATTACGAGTTCATTTCATAAATACTTTCTTTGAGCTCCCCTACCCGGTGTGTTTGTACTTTCAGAAATATATTCAAAAGAGCTCCTACAGTTTTTCATAAGTGATGCACACTTATTTTCATCCACACATTAACCAGTTAAAACATCCAAAGCTAAACATTGAAAAACAAGATATTTTCGCAATAGCCCAAGGGCTCCATCAAACAATAATATCAGTTATTAGTTAATATTATTGATCGGATTGGATGGACCTTGGCCTTGGTTCGCCAACGTAAATTGAGGAAACGATCATGTCAGTTTGTAAAATTTTTTTTGAAGTTGCCCAAACGACTAGAAGCAGCGACCATTAACGTGACTAATGAGAGCCACAAAAACGGGTAAGGTCTTCGTGTGGTTAGAACCACAACGTTTCTCGTCTTGTATCCAGTTGCGTCAGAAGACGACTACCAGACCAAGGATGACTTGGAGGGAATATTTGTGTTTGCACTCCATCAACTTTGATGGCTGACTCTTTCACAATAAACCATTCACTTTTTCTGGATCTTAAAATAGCTGATTAGTTTTTTCTTTTTCTTATTACAGTCTACCTTATTGATTTTTCACTTTTCAAGGAAAGCTCGACCTTCTGAGAAACAATTATCAAGTTAAAGAGAAAACGGGTCGCAAGTTTACGAAATCCCTAATAATTATCAATTAACCTGTTTTTAAATTAATTCCAGACAGTTTCGGGTTTATCATTATCTATTATAAGATACAGTACATAACAAGCACAGTAGCTAGCAGCAAACGATGCTACAAATGGAGTCATACAGATTCTATAAATAAATATCATCACATAAAGGATGAAAGGAAAGAAAAATTAATAATAAATATTATCATTATTATCTATCTATTATGCCATTATCTTTTTTTATTTGTATTATCCATTGTTATTTTATCTCTTCGTTGTTCCGGGTTTCCTTTTGTTTGTTAGTCTTTGGTTGAGTTTCTAGTCGAGTACTTTGTATAATTAGAATGTTCAGCATAGATCATAATGGTGATTAGATTTATTTAGTTAATTAGAAAATCACCATCTTCAGCTGCCATAAAAACGATTATCTGTCCCCGAGAAAGGGACAATAAGTTGATGGTAGGATATGATAGTTGGGTGTTTGTCTGGAAAACAGACCAATCCGAGCCCCAGGAGCTGATGGAGGAAGAGACAGTGTGTAGATAAGAATAAAAAATACGAAGAGTAATGTGGTGAGGAAGAGTAAATATAATTTAGCCGCTATACAGAATTCCGTGGATGAGCGCATTTCCCAGATAATCTGCAAATTAACTAGGATGATCCGTTAAAAATGACGAAAATCGTTGTTGTTCTCAAATTATCTAAATAAATCTTCAACTAATCAAGATAATTTGTTCATCATCTACTACAAACTTTTTAAAGTGAAAATAAAAAGCTGAAGCAATACCGACGTTCCATACATTCATGTACATGAGCGTATAAAATTTATAATATGAGTCCTTTGTAAGAGTGCTTATTACTTAAGAAAGTGTCTGTTAGTTTTGAAATTGTTATGGTACAGATGTGAACAAATAGTTACAAGTGTGGACTGGACACATAACGTCGGCTCTGCGTCACGCCTAATATATATGTTACGGTAAAAGTGATAAATCAGTCGAGTATATCTATAATTCCCGGCGATTATTCATAATCAATTATTCTCGGTTGATGTGACAGTTACTGAAGATTTATCACATTTACCGGTTAGTTTATACAATATCCAACTCAACCTGAGCGAAATTTTATTTTATAAACTAACCGGTAAATGTGATAAATAATCAGTAATTTTTCACATTTATCAAGATACACTGGTGATTATGTATAATCGCCAGGAATTTTATATATAATTGCCCAATTTATTACATTTACCGCAATTACAGTATCTATTCCCTTCTCGGTATACAGTATAAAGACTCAAGGTAGCACAGAAAAGGAAGTGAGAGGAACAAAGCTTTGTTCTACATGGAAGCTGTCAATGAGCAGTAGTAAAATGCGGAGAACTTTTGTTTCATCACGTTAATTTGGAGATTAGCTAGGTAGTGTGCACGGTCACGGATTTCTCTCATAATATAAAAATTACAAAGCGCCATTTTAAGAATTTTCAGTTACATTATAAAAATGTTTCAACCAGTAACGAACAACTAGTTCTGGGATGTTCCCACAAATACGGGAATTTCAGTCGGGATTCCCCAAAAATTATTTTGCATACTAGACGTCAAAGACGCCATATTGAAACCAGAACTGATAATTTCGGAGCAAAGTTTCAAATCCGGTCATAAGTTATGCAAACTTTCTGCAAACCGAGATCAATGAGATCAATCCCAGCCATATTGTTGATGTCCTAAATGATAAATTCTCAAGACAAATTCCCTTTTAAATTTTTGACTTGAGTTAGCAGTGCCTCCGTTGTTTCTCATCCATGATAACATTAATAACGATAATAATTTTGACAGTCCTAGCTTTCTCTTGTCTGCCTTCCTTTCTTTGCTAAATTTGTCCCGAGTTTCTAGAATTGAGTTTGTGTGATTAATGAACTGAGAGTTGTTTGTTTGTACCTTTGAGGCATGCAATCTGCAAAATTACCTTTATCATGAGCAAATTCTATTTCGTTTAGTTTCCAGTCGGACCAAAGGTTTTTAGAGTGCAACCTGGTTTTTAGACAAAGTGGGGTTGTAAAGGTGACTGTTTCGAAAACCGGGGAAAAATTGCGCCAAGTTTCTTTTTAGTTTCACACACAATGCCCCTTTCATTTCGTGCAAGAGTAGAATTAGTAAGGACCCAGACAAACTTAGCTTCTGTACAAAACTTTTCTCAAGAGGAAAACAAATTTGATTGTCTTCTGCTAACATCCGTTCAATTTTATTGTCTTGATCTTTCTCACATCCGAAGGCAAAGGAAAGGTTCCGTTATTAATTTATATCTTTTGCGATTAGTCAGCAGAAATGGTTATCGTCCCTGTGCTTACATTCACCTCTAATTTTGTTCACTCTAAGTCATGGTCGTTTATAAAATGTCATAAAATTGTTCATTTGGAAGAGATGGAAAGAAAAAGGAAGATTGGGGGTGCGCGCCATCAAATTAACCAAGCCATTTCTGTTTTATTGTTTGAAAAACTTGAAAAACCCGTTATTTAAGGCAATTTAAATCCTACATTTTTAGTCTTTTATTACCCCCGCACCACCGCTTTTGTTTCTTCTTTTGTTCTCCATTCACGTCCATTCTAAAAACCTTAAAACGTTTCACCGATTTTATGTGCTGTATTGAATTTTCAACGGTCACTAGGAGAAGGTGAGTTGTTGTCAAGCAGTGTCAGATATGGTTTTATACCATAAAAATGTTAGTGTGGAATGGTGTTAAGTATAAAAACTATGTTACCACACACTGAACACATAAACACACTTTTGGGAATTTTATCTAAGCCTAAATTCGTGTGACTTCCAAAGTAATGAGTCTGAAAATCAGTTAAAAACTTCAAACAAACTTTTATTTATATTATCTTATTGAAAATTAGTTGAGTATAGGTAGTTCTATACTTCTTTTTGTACTTATAAGGTACAGATGCCTCGCACTTTTATAGAAACTGAAAGTTGTTCCAATTTTTCATTTAGGAAGAGAAAACGATCAGTTCATAAATGTTCTTCAGGGGCTCATACAAAACTGTTTGGAATGATCGCTTTATAGCTGTCATTCTTTTTTCATATACTGTTATAAAACTATTTTCTGCAAAACAATAGCCCACAAAAGTGTCAAATAATAAAAAAAAATTACTCACCAAATTAAAAGCGTATTTTGTGTGAAAGTATTTTGCTCTAAGAAATCTTAGAAGATACGTGTCATCTGTTCTCGTAGTTAACTCTGGAAAATCTGTAAAAAAAAAAATTTGTTGAGCCATTAAGTTGACCAAAAAATTGTAAAATGTCGGTAGTTGGAAGAAGGGGCAGCAGTTACTAAGTCAGAAATAAAAGCCAGAATTAGCAATAAAGGGATCAGAAGCCGCGTAAACACTCAGAGCTTTATACCCAAACACCAAACTTGAGCAAAAAATCATTAAACCGAAAGCTCTAAATGCTGCAGAGTGTTTTGCTCTTAAAAGGGAAAGTCTACCCGGAGAACTAGAACTGAAAATCTAGTTTGGAAAGAGGAAACAGTGAAGTAATCATCATCTAATTGGAATAAAGGCGGACAGACCATCAAAAAGGGCGTTCAACTACTTCCGGAAAACTAACAAAAACCAGTTCACGGAGGTCAAAAAGCATCTCAAAAATATAAAACTCACACACCAATATCTACAGAAGCCAAATAAAAATGAAAACTTGACCTTTTAAAACAAACGAAAACCTGAAAACAGTCGGAATATGGATGAAGCAGAGGAGGAGGAAGAACCAGAGCGAACGAATGAAAGGATACCGGGTCAAATTAAGAAAAGCGTAACACATCTCAACCCATATACGGTATAATTATACTCAAAAGTTACAGTATCTAAAAGGATAATACGATGGTTATATAATCGCGAGAAACGCTACATGCAACTCTGGAAAAACCGGAAACGAGCAAACGAAACGTAAAATGAATGAATGAAACGAAACGAAGCATTTAAACAATAAATAAATATTAATAAGTAATTATTTAATTAAAATTTCAAATCATTGTTTCGAGTTAATAAGTGGTTGCAATTAGATGGACTTTGAAATTTATTTCTACCACGGTATCGATGCGTGTGGTCAGTGCTATTCGAGAGACCACTTGACTATTTTATGAATGAACGTAAAACCCAAATTCTCAACTTAAAAATAAATAAAAATAAAATAAATATCTGAGTATTTAATTTTTATCGGTACAAGTGAAGCGTGAAAACCAGATTTTGGAAATCGGTTACAAAATTCCCTGACGTAATAACAGGGAAAAAATGATACAAAAATATCTTCCCTCCATTTTGTTTTTGATTGTCTTTTTCTTCCTTCCACCACCACCACCACTCCTTTCACTTTTTTGAAATCATTGCGGTCGCTTATGGCAATCTCTCATCCAATCTCGATCCTGAATTTCGATTATTAAAAAGTTTTGTAATGATTCGTGGTCTTGTAACACATGATTCTAAAGCTTATGGTCCATCGGCATACAGCCTCTGGTTATCAATTAAAATTCTTTTTTTTTGAAATTCTCATCTTGAAATTGCCACTTATAAAAAACGATTTCAAGTGACCTGTTAGCAGTAACTGCTACTCATTACCCCACGAGGAGGAGGTTGTTGTTGATTCTATTCATCATCTCAGTTTCGAATCTTGTTTTATTGACCGATTGCTTGAAAGGTCCGAATAAGGACCGACAACGCCTTCCTCGTATGTTATAGTCAAGTCTGTTGCTCGTGTCGACTCAGTCAATATAAGAAAACGTGAAACATCATAACAGTTACGTTTGTCATGTTATAAAATAATTTTCAAGCAGAAAAATAAATTGTTTTGTCAGTTCTGAACGATTAATATTTATTTCAGCAATATTTGACACCAGTTAGGAAAGTTCGCATATCTCAAAGACTTCAAAGAATTATGACGAAAGTTATATATTATAATGTGTTCATTTTCAGTAATTGTTACAAATTTCTCAGGCTCTGTTTTTGCCAAATCTTCAAGCTAATCCGCAGATTAATTGATCATATCACTGTTTGGAATTGAACTTCAGTTCAATATAGTTTTGGCAATTTGATTATTTATTCATTACAATCTCATAGTATAAAACGCAATATATTATAATCACTATAACCTTAAACCCAAACGTTTCGCTAACACATCGAATTTTATCTATAAATAAAAGAATTTTTAACGCGGATTCGTATAGTCCGTATCCATCGCATAAAAAAAGACCCAACTCGGGGTTTTTTTTTCTAACACCTACTTATTTAGTATCCAGTAAGAATTTCTTTGCACAAATATCCAAGCATTACGGGGAAGTTGACGAAGAACTAATGTCAGAGGTCAAACGTCGTGAAGAGGCATTGAACCATCTTCGTTACTTCTAACATCGGGTTATTGTTCGAACGGAAATGACTTTCATAGAATGCGACTATTATTTCTCTTTAATCCTAACACCCATAGGCCTATGACACTGGTAATAAGTGTAACCACGTGTTTCACACGCGGTAAAGAACTAGTTGAGTTGGACGAAATATGAAATACTCATCTGCTCTAAATTCAACAGCCAATGAAACCAATTTTCCAATTATGGGACCAAGACACTAATCTATTCTCTAGATCTGATACCTTAATATTGGACCAACTACTTATTGTCTCCTTGTTGACCTTGGAGACAGGTGGTCATTAACTGGAGGATGAAAAATTAAACTTTAACTTTTGAAACCGGAAGTCCATTTATTAAATAAATCGCCCAGGTATACAGTTCAAACTAAAACCATCATACTCTCGTCAATTAGCATTCACGTGATAATTATTTTACAGTGTTTATTAATTATTATTATCATACAGTTGTATTATAAACAGTCAGGATGGAGGCTGGGTATTTGACTATCCGAAAAGTCAGCACTGGTCAAAATGTGTTCCATAACGTTAATGTCTTTGAAGGAAACTCAGACTCTACTTTAAGCTCCCTGAGCTCGTTTTTGTGAATCTCTAAATACAAGTAACACTGTTAATCTGTATAAATATAAGCGATTATGCATTGTTTGTGAAAGAATAGGGTTGGAATGCGGTCCTGATTCTGTAAAAAGAAGTTTATGTGTACAAAAATGTCTTAGCTCAAATTATTTCGTTAGGTAATTGTTATTAATTAAATTGTCCACTTGACTTAGATTAGGACCCTAATTATGCAGGTAGATCGCAATATTCAAAATGTTTCCGGCCAATTTCGTCCAAACGGAAGTCAAAATTTCATTTTTAAGACATGCAAACATGCATTTTCTTTCATGTTGCAAGTGCATTTCAAACAAATCTCTGTCTTCATAACGATAAATCTATTTTTATCTATTTTAATTATCTGTTTTGCGTAATCAAAGACATTGCTCATAAGAGAATTTTATATATCAGTTTAATCAAAATGCTGTTGCATGTCATTATAATGCTCACTACTACTCCACAGAGACTGGAGGTAGATTGTGGAACTGGATAGAGACCCTCGACCTCTCTTTTCA
Organism: Columbicola columbae; assembly: GCA_016920875.1. Taxonomy (NCBI): domain Eukaryota; kingdom Metazoa; phylum Arthropoda; class Insecta; order Psocodea; family Philopteridae; genus Columbicola; species Columbicola columbae. The sequence goes on along the minus strand of JADMLL010000005.1, from coordinate 8,794,939 downwards.
ACAAGGCAGTGCCTTCATATAAAAGGGAGGAGGGGCAATATAAATGCAATAAGGAACCAGTTTTCTCTCATGATGCAGTTTGCTGAAGTTAATCAATTGGACACCCCTAGTCTAGAAGAAATGCATTTCAATTAACACATTATAAACCGTAAAAATGGGTGCGACGACTACATGAAGAATTCTTTATGTCACTTGTAATGAGGAAAAAATGAAAGGATGTTAAGGTTTCGTAATAATTTTTATTTCACGCTAATAGTGGCAGATTATGCCCTCGATATTGCCAATTCAAAATTTTTAATTAGGGGCAGCAATTAATAATTCCAACTGACTAATAATTAGCCAGACATATTCGTGCAGGAAATTTTGAAAGGAAAAGAGAACTTTGATGAGGGTTTTACGACCAATAATTAAAAAGTAAAAAAAAATTTGGTTTAGTACCCTTAATTGCCAGACGGTCAATTTTTTTTTTCAAAATCATCTTTCAAATCTCGTGTATTGAGAATGATTCTTACACAATGGGGTTTGGTTATTTGTCATTTTTTCCTGCATTAAGACATAACATTATTAAGGCGTGAATTTGTGTCGTAATTTTGTGCAATGCGGGCCAATTTTGCAAAATGAGGTTTTGCGCTAACCCATTGGAACCGCTTGTGTCTTTTCCTCAAAATCCCAAATTAGATCACCGGCCAGCTAACTCAACAGCTCATGCGACCAAATCTATACCGCCATCGGTTCTTTATGTGTTTGTATTAGATGTTAGCTTAGTTCTGAGATTCCTTTTAAAAATTTGTATGTAGCTCTATTATAGCTAAAATGCATAAATAAGTTAGTCAGCATACATCCTAAGGAAATTCCTACTCCCTGAGAATTACAGCAGAACCTCGCTTAACAAGCTAAATTTTGCATGAGTGACTTGGATAGGGGAACCCCCGAATGGAACTTTTGAGTCTTTTTTTGAAAATTTCAAATTTTGAGTATTTCTATAGTAAAAATTGTTTGCTTAACGAGTATTTCGCATTACGATTAAGCCTCCCGAACGAATTGTGCTTGTAATGCGAGGTTCCATTTAGAAAACAAATAGAAAAACGGTTAACCGAACGCGATAACCCAATAATAAAGTAAATACAATCAAACAATCGATCAATTACTTATAATCAATCACAATCAATTAATATGTCATTATAAATGAGTTAATTACCCCTTAGAAGTGCTGTTTAGTTTCATAAATAATGCACACATATTGATTTATTTATTTACACTCGTATTTCCTAGTAGTTGTAATTTTACAAACGCATTCAAGGAGGCTCGTACTTCATTCATTATTAATCCATAAAAATTCAAATAAATTTTATTTTTCGCTGACGATTTCAAATCGTGTCAACAGATTTCCGGGCCATCCGTTGATTTTTTGCGTTCATTTTCCTACATAATTTTGTTCCTTCTCCGTAATTACCTTCCTCTTTCTACTTTACATTAATAATATAAATTCCTTAATTGCCTCTCTAATTATTTTAAAAGCTCAAATAATATTTTGAACTTTGCTACAAGAATAACAGAAAAGTATGTAATTAGTCAGATGGGATTACGAATTTTTTTTTTAGTATAGAGGCAAAATGAAGCCATAAAATAATAAACAGCCCTTGAATGGGTTAGGGTCACCCAAGAATGCTGATAACGCAATTTGTATCCTAGATTCTGGACTCTCGAACCTCCAATTAAAACTCAGTTTTCCTCTCAAGGGTTTATTTAAATACAATTGACAGGCACATTCGATTCCGCCCATGGTTAGCTAATTTTAGACTCACTTTAATAATATCCTTAATTTTTTTATCTTTTATGTTTAACATTTTTGGTTGCATGATTTAAGTGTTGGACGAGATACCATCTCCCTCTTACAGTCTCTAAGTAGAATTGTTTGATCTTAAATCGGATTCCATACCGTTCTTAATAGGTCCCAACTTCAGAGAGGAAATTTGGATAAGTACATATATAATCCATTATCCATTTATAATTATGAACTTTCCTAATCCTTTTATACACTTCTCCGATTTTATCTTATCTAAAAAACTGGATACTGAAACCTTGTTTTTCCCGGTCGGAAGACAAGGACAGGACTTGTTTGGCGATTTCTAATTTGGGTATAGAGAAGCCCACGTTTGTGAGATAGGCCAAGGGCCAGCAGGGATGCTCAGACTTTGAGCTCCGGTTTTAAAATAATAGGTGGTAGTTACAGAATAAATTTTAATTTCAATCGAATTTAAATTTATTATATTATAAATTGTATGCGAGATCGTAATGCATGAAGCGACTCAAACGAAACTTTGATCACATATTAATTACAATTACATAACCAATACCTACTTAGGTATGGATCATCTCTCATTAATGTTTGCTTTGTTGTTAAACAATAAACAAATATTTTGATAGTGATGGTATTAGGATGAAGTGAGGATGTTTATTTTTTTAGTTAACGGGCCCAATTTATTTAAAAAATAAATTCAGTACATAATTAATTGTAGGACTATAATTGTTTTCCTCTGTTATTAAGATATTAAAAATTAATAAGAGTAAATTCAAATAATTAAGGATATAAATAACATAAATTACAAACGCCATGTGCCTTATTTTTTAAATAGTCTGTTTTAAAAGTGTGCAATACTTTTGAAACATGTGGAAAGCCAAGTTTTTTAAAATCAAACTGCTAGGAAAAGTGTTAGTGAGTTATATGATAAATTAAAAAGAAAATTTATTAAATGAATAACTCAAAAGGATTTGAAAAGTGTGCAATACTTTTGAAAGATGTAGGTAGTCAAACAGTTTTTCAATTAAAAAGAGACAAATTGTAAGTGAAACGGTTGGTAATAAATTTTTAAAAATGTCTTCCTGATGATGGCTGGTCACCTGATGAGGGGAAGTGACAGAAGATGGACCAAAGTGACCACGCTCTGGACTCCAACTCTGGGGCACAGAAAAAAGGGCCAACAGAGAAGGAGATGGAAGGACGACCTAGTTACCTTTGCTGGTTCCCAGTGGCATAGAAGAGCAAACACTGTGGAGAATAGCGGGAGAGGCTTTTGCCCGAGATGGGCCTAGTAGATATTGTAATCTTAATTAATGTTAAAAATTTTAAACAATACTACTAAAATAAGCTAATATAAGAGTGTGCATTATTTATGAAAGATCTAAAACTCCATTTCGATACGTTCCTAATTTTATAAACGTGTAAAACAAGACGTGAACGCAGTGACGTGTATCATTCTCTTGGCTAATTTTAATTAGATTCTATAAAACCCATGTAAGTGGTCCATAACAGTCTAAAAAGATTGCCGGCGGGTGTTTTAGAATAATGGCGAATTCTTTTTAGAACCTGCTAGACATCCTTTCGAAACCTAGACCTAAAATTTGAACAATCGGTCTCATTCTGCGACGACCGTCTCGCGCTATTTAATCAAACAAAATCGTTTAAATCTCTCTCTCGATGGTCTTAGGCAATACAACGTCGCCCTAGACATGATAGCCAACTCGTCGTGGGTTAACCTTGTCAAATCATGTGACCGAAAAAGAAAAAAAAGGGATTTCAGGGATTACGCAAATGGAAACCCGTTTTGATATATTGTTGATTATGATTAACACTTTTCGAAAAGTTTTGTTAATTGAAATGAGAACGATTCAACATTTTTTTCTTAATTAATTGATTTTATTAATGAATAACTACTAACACTATTCAATATGGTGGGATCTTGTAACTCTTTTTCATCTTTTTTTATTTTAAATTCGCTCCTGAGTTATGCAATTTATGTTTGGACTTGTCAGAATGATTTCAAGTGAATGTGAGATTTTTTTTTTCTTTCCTCGTGATTGCTTTCCCGTAACTTCCTTGTAATCAGTTTCGAATTTTGCGTAATTTTAAGTGCGATTTAATCAAAATTCTGTTTGCTTTCTTTTTATCAAATCGTATCTCTAGAAAAAAATTATCCTGTCCATTTCTCTCTTTTTGTTGCCATCTTGTTTGGAAATCATTTTGAAATAATCTGAAACTCAAAACGTTTCCCAGCCAAATACCACGACCTTATCTCTTATGCGACCTTATCGCTTGCCTTTAATGAAAAAAATAGTTAGCACAAGTGTTAACTACCGTTAGGGAAGAAATATTATTCAGGTTGGGTTACCTTCCGTTGATAATTAAACTGTTATTAACCCCGAAAATCTCTGAGTCATTTTGTTTTGAAAATTTTTTAACAGCGTCTTTGTGGTCAAATTCGAGCAAATTGGCCGCGTTATATGAGTCGATTTGGAGCGGATGCTTTCACAGTGGAACCTCTCAACCTCTCATATTCGTTCCGGAGTTTTACTCGTTATGCGAAACCATTTTTTTCCATATAAATTAATGTAAAATAGGATAATACGTTCTAGGCCGCACAAAAGCTGTCGGGGGATTCCCCATGTAGATGTCGCTCTTTGTGAGAGACATTTATGTTGCTCGTTATGCGAATTTCTCGCTATGTTAGGTTCCACTGTAATTGATTTATAAACTTGCTGACGATGATTTATCCACAGCACTGTGAGAAAATGAATTTGAAAGTGTACAACAGCAGGCATTTTGATTAGGGTTAGTGAATTATCAAAATCGAATTGATGAAAGAGTTACAGAACTAACTTTAAGTCTTCTTATACTGAGGGTTGTAATCAATCATCCCCTCTAACAAAAAATATTGGACTAACAGATTTGGAGATGTGTGAGAAAATTTTTCAATTTAACAATACATAAAATTAATTAATTAATTAATGATAATTAGCTTCCCATTAAAATTTTTTTGTTGTGGCTCGTGTGAGAATGAAATTTGGGTTTAAAATTTTTGAGATTTTCGCAGCTGTTGTTATTAATGTTAGTATGTAACTTTTGGCCTATAGCCGGGTCAAATTAAAAATTTTCTCTCACCATCTTAGTGTTTGAAGTCAGCAAAAAATTTGACGTAATAGCCAAAAGTTACAAACTAACATCAAAACCAGCTCGATTCTACAAAATAAACACCGTCGCCGACTGTTAAAAGACATCACCCCATAAAAACACCCAAATACGCAGTAACATGTTCCATCCTCAAGGGTAACCGTGGTTTTCACATTTACGTAACTTCGAATCATCCATTTGGACCTCAAATAAAACAAAATCCCCGAATTTCACGTACGCACTCATTAACGAGAGATTTTAAATAAACCAGAAGACCTCCAGCCCAATCCAATCCAATTAACCAATAATATCACCGACAATAAATAAATAATAAATGATGGACATATACTGAAACAATCGAACTATAAATCCAAGTGTAAATAATTTAAAATAAAACCGCATAACATGGAATCGGTTTTATAGTAATCAACTTCCTTTTCGACGGATTAAAACAAAGAAGTTGAGGATTCGGACCATTGAACTTCTCCGGAGGGAAAGGGAAAGTGTTTCTGCGTTTTACTTTTAATTTTTTTCTATAACTCCACAAGGCTACATAAGTTATGATTTGAGAACAATAAGTGTATACAGTATTGTGTTTCACAAGTAAAAACTTCCTCATCGTGTTGTTCGGGGGCGGATTATTATTCTTCCTCGTTACAATTAGGCGCTCTTTAACATGGAAACCGCAACATTTTCTCTCGATTTTTCGGTATTCAGGTATTCAGTTTCATATTCTTGGGATTTGTTAAAACCTGTACGAAATTCTCAGACTCTGGAAATGGGAAGTGACGTCAAATAAAGATTAGAGAAGTCACTAAATTTTATTGTTGCATTCAAGGTCACTCGATTACAAGAACGGTAAATGTTTCCTGGCAAAACGAAAAATTTTTATTTTTACTTCTTTATTTCAAGGTCCGTCCATTAAAAAATAATTTTTTCTTAACTTCTGCTATCTCTGAGTATTTATAATGAACAGCGGTTGGCAGAACCTGGTTTGTGACCACTGCTGTTTTGTGATGTAATTTTCTTATTGAAATGATCGCACTATAAATGTATAGTTAGGTATTGTTTTAGATGAAAGATGAGGACAATGTAATGGATAAACCGACTTTAGTTTTTATAGAGCTTTCCTCACTTGATATAAAAAGTATAGTTGGAGGCTTGACTATATATTTCCCAAGAGCAGTGGTTGCCCAACTTTTTTGTCCTACCACCCCCTTTCCAGTAAAAAAAAGAAAACTTAGCGCCCTTCGGGTTGTTATTTTAATTTTAAAAGTAATTAATAGTAAATATATAGTATAAATATATACAAGGCGTCGTCGAACATCTCTCAACCTGGTCCTTTTCCCGGTAATCCTTACTTTAGTAGGGGCTTTATGGTCTCGTTGCCTGCAGGCATGGAAGGATCTTCGCTTCTTTGCTTTATACCAGGGGTCGGCAACCTTCGGTCCTTTGTAACTTTTTGTCCGGCCCTTCCAAAACACCAATATAATTATATTTATATTAATACATTGAAATTTTATTTTATTTTTCCTTCTAAGAATTTAAAAAATTTTTGTTCTCTGACATTATTGTTATTATAGCATGTCAATCAAAAATTAATTTTTTCTATATTTATTTTTAATAATTTATACTCGTATATGATAATAATATATTTATACTCGTGTATGATATAAAAGCACTAATTTTATTTTGACAACAGCCCACCGTCCGAAAAAGGTCGCCGACCCTGCTTTATACTATCACCATCTCCTTACAAGACATTCCCAAATGCACCTGTAGCTATCACCGCCTCTCTGAATTGCTGCAGCGCTCACTACCCCAGACAACCACTCAATTGGTCTACAACTAACTTTCATGTTGATAAACTACAGTTTAGTCAAAGAGATTCCTAATAAACCACAATATAAAGACATTTGAGTGTGTTATCGTATTGCAACCCAAAAATCTGTTAAATGTGCAATATTTATGAAATTAATTTTATCTAATAGTATAACAAAGTTGCGCACTGTTTGTTAAACGATATTTTTAAAGAAAACTCTGCGGTTTGTTTGATGTTAAATCTTGGTGAATTTCATGGGGTTTTTTAAAAAAGAATTCATGCCAATGGCGTGCATTATTTATGAAATGAAATCTTAATTAAAATCTTGTCGTATTTGAAAATAAATTATCGTTAAAAGCGTGCGAAGTTCGAGAAATAAAATAAAATGAATGAAAAGACACTTTGTGATAAAATCAAACGAAAGTTATTTGTATAAAAGGCGCGGAATATTTTAGTAGCCTCACGGTTCTTCGAATTGATTATAAACATTTAAATTACATTTGTAAATAATTTTTGACGTCATTGCTTTGAAAAATGGGAAAAGCGTTTGTGTGTAACTCATTACATATATGACATCAGGATTTTCAAAATAACTTATCTTTGCTTATTCCTTTTTTTCTTTACATCTAGCAAATTTAATAAGTCTTAGATAAAAGCTCTCCGATTTTAACTAGTAGACAAACTTAAATATAAAAAAACAAATAATTTCAGTCTCAACTGTAAGACTATCCCTTGCGGACTACATACTGACACAAACTTCGTATGTGGTCGTCGTTTTAATGCTCCAAGTTATGGTCTTAAGAAATGAGCTACTAAAAAGGGACCTTGAACGCATGAAATCTCGAGCATGAGTGTTGGACCATTTAAGAATTTCACAATCCTTCCACAGAAAATTTCGGATTTTGGGGGTTTGATGGCGACTACGTTGTAGTCAACAGCACAGAGCTGTGAGGGTTATTAATGCGAGGCCGTCACAGTGTGAAAACGTGTACCGAATAATTACAGAGCTAAGAACATAGTAATTAAAAGTACCGACATGCTGAGAGCATAGTTCAAATGTCGGCAACCTTTTGCTTATTGCGGGCGGTTGAATTTCCAGTTAAAGCCTTCGCGGATCAACTAACATAATTTATAAATTGTCCCCGTTAATCCCAGCTACGAGTATAAAATATAGATAAACTCAAGTCTCGTTTTATGCGATTTGTGTGATGTGAAAAGTGGTTCAGATAGACTTCTACTAAATTCATAAATACTACACGATTATCGAAATCATTAATTATAAAGTACTATATATACTATAAAGAATTTCATTTATCCTATTCCTCTTTTTTAATTATAGATAGGTCTCGATTTACGCGTTTTATTTTTAAACATAAAGAAAATCGATAATATACCCACAATATACTATTTTTTCATTCTGAAACACGACCTTTTTTAACGCGTTTTAACTTCGTTTTCTCCCTTTTTACGGTTCTTTCTGTATCGTATAAAACTAGACTTGATTATTAAAAGTTTATTTATAAATTTAATGAGTTTGTTCGCATTTGACTAAATCAGTTCGTCGAATCGGTAGAATGATACCTGGATTTCTTTATAGACTATTACGTCACGGATCATGGGTAATCTGAGAACATTGATACTATAAGACTGCTAATAGTTAGTTGTGTCTCAATGATTGGTATTATCATTGGTATTAAGATTTCGACTTGCTTGAGAGGGTATTAAGAAAAAGGACCTTTCTTGTGACAAAGAAAGTTAGCAACTACTTGCGATCATGTTTTTATAAATGATGAATTAATATATTGTAGTGATGAAATTATCGGTATATCAGTCTTAGTTATTCATTACAATTTTCTAAACTTTGTTTAGGTTTTGTCGGATTGTTTTTAAAAATAACAAACACGGAATGATTCCACATAGTATGAGATTATCCCGCCGTAATGATCCATCTGTGGAACATCATATATTCATGCATAAAATCATCTTTAATCATGTCATAATTGTATTTATCAACAATAACACTACAATACGTCAGGGATTGTGGGATGAGCTTAATTTTATTCTCTGTAAAAAAAATTAAGCAACTAACACCGCTTATTTATAAATATAAAAAATATTTTTGATAATAATAAAAAACAATTTTTATCTCTCTTTCGTATATAGTGACTCGCCTTGACATTTCTCATTTTCGGTTATTATATTAAAACTTTTCGCTGCCAACCCTCCCGCCCTCTGATTTAAAAGCCGACTACCGTGTGTCACAAGTCTAACATTTTGGCGATTTAGAAACTACTAAATATTTGAATTCTTAAGAGAATATAAAACGAGCCTACGAAAAACCTAAACCATTAAACCTAGACCTAGTTTTTTCATTCGTTTATTAAATAAGATGTTTTTGTTTATCGCGTTCCTCGGCAGTGCGCTAAAGACGTAACTAACTAACAGAAGTAAATAAGTGTTAGTCATATTGTTTTCTTCCTTGGTGTTCGTTAATTAATTATATATATTCGTCTTTTTTGATTTCAGGTAATGTCGCGGGTAACTGCGCGTCCAAGTTTGGACGGCTCGCCAAGGATTTAAGGTTAGTGTGTTACATGTGTCAAAGGTTTGCTATGTGACAAGGTAACTCTTGTGTCATGGAGTTGGTTTTATTTTGCCGTATTAGTTTTCAACAGAAGTTAACCTTAGCCAAACACACGCACACACAATTCTGAAATGGTTATCAAGGTTAAAACCTGACAATGTTAACGAAAGCTTAAATAGTAAACAAAAGTTAAATAACAATAAACTACATTATACTAATAATGTGTCATGTGGCGTGTAAATATATCTAAAAGGAGATGAGAAAATGGTATTTACTGCTGACAACAAATTTTTGAAAATATGTTCGGCAGATTTGTGTTTCGATAAGTTTTATGGATAGTATAATCCATTCAGTTTTTCGTATCAATCCTCTTACCTCCTCCTCAAAAAATATAAAATATATTTAAAAAACTTACCATTCAGCAATCTTAGGAATTCTTGAAGTTTTTCCGCTCGATTTTCCGGAGTTTCCTTCGATCCGTTGTCATTTTTCTTCAAAAATTCTTCACTTAAATCGGTATCGACTGGAAACGTTTCTAACGGTCTCACGCTATCCACGATTGCCGCCATTTTAACTCGAATAATATGATTCTATTTCCGCGTCGACAATTAAAAAAAATTAACAAAAAAGATTTTTGTTATTATTATTATCTCACTTCCTCCGTCAAACCACAAAAGACTATCGAAAAAAGAGTAGCTTTCACTTTCGATCTGCTTCTGGGTGTTGATTGTAAGAACGCATTGGAGGAACTGGCAGAAGTGGCCGCTAACACTAACAGGTCCGCTTATTTATCAACTTAGTTTTAATGGAGTCCATTCTTAGCTTAGGGCTTCATGTTTTACATTCGCGGAAGATCCAGTATCACGGCAATTGAGTCACGGCCCTGCTAGATGACACAGGAACTGTTTTATTTTTCAAATTTTAACAATAAACATTGACAATTGTTGTGTGTTTTCCTTAGGAAAATTTCCAATTTAGATGATGGTACCGTGATAACGTACCTGTTTCCTGTCATAAGTACTTAAAGTAGCCGAGGGTGATCTATTGCTTCTTCGGGGGTGTTATTCAAATACCCTTGTTGACGTTAAAATCACGATAATTTTAAGAAATCATATCTCGCTCGTTGCCACCGGTTTGTGATCACGTTTTTAATGGTGCGAAGTTAGCGCTGAATTTTAATCTTTGTTTTTATCTAAATTTTCAAAAGGCACGATCGGATTTTGACCCAAATATTAGTTTTGGATTGCAAAGAAGAACCCATCTCTCTACCACTTTAATTATTGCGCCATATTCATGTATATTACAAATAATCACCAGAAATCAGTTAGTCTGAGGGTTAACTAGGGTGGTAAAATTAGTTAGTCTTTAGCTTAGCTAAGCTAATATACACATTAACGGATTTCGAACTTTATGTATTACATAGATGAGCGGTCAACAAGCTTTTCGACATCGTGAGCTATAAATCAGTGATTTCACGTTAAATGTCAGATCTTGTTTTACGCGAGTTGTTTTTAAATGTTTCAAAAATCCGCCGGACAGTTTTTTGTTCATTTCATAACTAATGCACACTATAGTGATGGATTTCTTTGTGGGAGAGTACAATCACGTCAAAACATCCTTCCACCAGGTCTGTCTCTAACACTCTTATTGGTGGTTTTTTCATGCCTTAGAGAATGACCGAAAATAAATTTGATTCTTAAGAATCTTTTAGAAAATACAGATGTGCTAAAATCTAAAACAAATAAGTAAAAAAAGTTTTAAAAAGGCCACCGAAAAAAATCCCAGACGGTCAAAATTTTCCTCTAGTTACTCTGTCCTTAATACATTCTTCCAAATCTCGGGATTTTCTGACGGAAAAACCAAATCAGTTTGATAAAGTTCTAATTCGGGTTTAATTTTATCCCCAAAGGTATGTAACCTAATTTAGATTTTTGATTGGTTTTGCATTGAAAAGTTAACTTATAGAAATTTTCCCTTTCAAAATAAATTTTTTATACTATCTGTATATTTAAATTATATTCTTTTAGCGTCGGTGGCCGTGTAGTAGTTTTAAATATGTAGGATTGTTATTAGAGATGTAAACAAAAGAACTTTGAGTATCACAGAAAGAGTTAAACTAAGGTGACCATATTTTTATTTCAAATCCGGAATGGAAACTTGTAGGAGGGGGTTAAGTTAAGTTAAACATGATTTGAGCATCCTATAAAATTCTGTACAATTTCTTGTAATTAACTTTAGTAAGTAATATCGCTTTTGGTGTATCTATTTCAGGTCGAGTCTTGTCGCTTGTCTAAAAGATGTTCATTAAAGAAAATATTCTTTTCGTAGAAGGATTTGTGTCAGGCAGACAGGAAAAGAGCTCTGCTAATTTTCGTAAATTTGAAAATGGAAGTTTATGATTATTAAAGTGAGAGACCACCTTTGGAGTGATGCAGTTCGGTTATTTTTCTAAATTTTGAAAACAAGAGCCTTTTCGAAAATTCGGAGCTATCCGGGACAAATATTGCTTCTAGAAAAATCCGAGACGTGTGGTCACCTTAGTTAAACCCATATCCATGGCAGCAGAATTAAACTTAAGAACTCGAACTTAATAAAAGTTATTTTTGTTTGATAAGTACGAACGTGATTATAAAATACAGAGGTACCTTGAGGTACGAATATCCTAACATTCAAATTTTGAGATACGAATTTGCGATGTGCGATAATTGCATAGGTGATCCTTAAATGGCAAAACGTTCGCTCAGCTTTCCTCCCGCCACTTTGAGATACAATTTGATTCCATACGACGATGATCACAGAACGAATTAAACTCGTATCTCAAGGTACCACTGTACATAAATAAATAATACATATTATTCATTAATTTGAAATGTTACGGGGTAACGTAAGAAAAGTGTTACTAAGATACTTTGAAAGATAGAATGAAAAACTAAAACAAAAGAACTCATTCCGGCGGGTAAAAATGGACGACACGAACCTTTGTCATAGAGTGTTAAAATCCTTCGAGAAATAAATCTTGAAGGCAGTGGAAACCGAATGTTGTCAGTTAATTTTTTGTCAAAACAATTTACCAACGGTTTTCCCCATGGTCAGTTCTCTCCGAACACCAATTTGAAAAATAAGCTTCAATAATAAACAAATAATCATTTTTAAAATTAATTTTAAAATAATTTGGAAAAAAAAATTTGAAGTCCGAGGTTAGTCAGGTCCCACAAATTAGCCTTAATTTTGCTTATTCATATTACTCAAGGTGAGGTTTTAGACAGCAAATTTTTATTCCTTAATTATGGTTACACTCTTTGTGTGAGGAAAGTCAAGAAATATAATGCCAATAAGGAAAATCTGAACAAACCTAGTTTATGTGGTCTCAAAATTGGCAATCGCACGCCACTTTTTCGTATATAATATTAAAATATATTTCCAGTGATGTTCATTAAGTAAAAAAGTTAAAAACTCTCGAAAGTAAGAAAAAAGCGGGTTAAGAAGTACTTTGTATGATAATAAAACAGACAACATTAAAATAGCATATCGTGTTGCTGACACAGTTATCATTGAGGATGCCTGTAGGTTGTTAAGCTGATGAAACATCTAATCGAGGTGAGGTTAAAGTGTCGTATAGTTTCAAAATTTTAACGCCGCATTGGAAACAAACCTTTTTTTTTAGTTTTGTAACAAAATTATGATAACTCGTTTATAATTACAATCCGAGATAATTATTTTAATCATATTATATCAGGTAAGGGTTTAATAAGATACTATACAAGTTTCAAAAGTACATAACGTGCGGCTTATTGATAAGTGCCTTGTTAGATAACCTCTTTGAGGAAAAAGTTTTAAAACTGTCCACCATTAAGGTGAGCCCTTGTATTTTAATATTATATGAGTCTCAAAATAAAATAGTATTTAGACTCTAAAAATAGAATCCTAAGGTTTTTAAATACATTTTTAATGTTTTCCCTTAAGGTTCTTAACCTTTTTTATTGATCGACACATCTTTAAATCTGAAACGTGCCCTTCAGTAGCGTGCGATTTATGGGAGTTGTTGAAACGCCTATTTCTATTTATTTTATAAAGTGTTAATAACATGATGCGCGATTATTTTTGTTGGGATGTTGGTTTCGTAGTTTGTTTGAAAGATAGAAAAGAGAGGATGCGAGAATCACAATAGAGGAATAATATTTAATATGGTAATTTGAGTATGCGGTTGTGATTTTTAGTATTTGTTCTTTTTTTTAACAGCTTTCATGTCATAGCATCCAACTGATGTCTCTACACTCTTGAAATATTATAGGCTGGGGAGGAAACAATAATTCCCAAATTTTTAAACTTCGAGGGGGCAATCATACCTTGCACACAGTCTAAATTATATAGTATCACTTCGGAGGAACCCTATAATGAGTGACAATAACGAAACCGTTTTGATAGTTATTTCGCTTTTTTTCCTTCTCCCAAAAATCATTTAGGTTTCTAGTGTAATAAATTCAACCACCGTGAACCGAACTATGTGATTCAATGTGATGTTGACTAATTCGGTTTGAGAAAATCAGTTACGTAACAATCCTAAAAAAGAAAGTTTGTTTACACATTACAAAAATTTTTCTATTCATAATTTTTTTAACAAAACAATTTAATAAATCATTTCGATGATTCTGCAAGTTTTCTTGCAAGTTCAATGATCATTGTCTTGAAGCCTTAACCAAAGGCCAAGTTCAAAGAAAAACGAACAAATCGAGAATAATAGAAAAGCTAATTTAGTCCTCAGGTACAACTTGTCCTACATCCTTAGTTGGTGCTGTTTAAGAGGAATCACAGCCGTCTTACATTGTAACGGCGATACAATACGTGCTTTCAGTAAGACGAAGAAATATTGAGTTGAAGTAGTGTGACGATGATGAATCTTAGTATCTTTGAAATATCTTTATAGCGGTTATAGCTAACTAATATTTATGGTGATTTGTGTGAGGGTTTCTAAACGATGGAATAAAGAACATCACCGTTTTTATAATCAGTAAGTAAGTTGGTCATTCTTACTAATTAAATAATAAAAGTTGAAATTGATGTTAAAAATTACTTGATTAGGCTTACTATCTTGCACTTACATTTTGCTGACAGGAAAGCTGTTTGAGAAATTTATGAAAATGTTTTAAGGCTAATTAATAAATAACCATACCCTGGTTAAGTGTGGTACATAAAATATTGCTTACTTGTTAAATTTTTTTAATGAAATGAATCATTGGAAGCGTTACGCGATGTTTTGATGTGCAGCATTCATGAGGGAGGTTGCTATTCCAACGTGAATAGTCTGTTTTACAAATAGAAGTTCCCGCATATGTGATTATGTAGAACTTCTATTCAGAATAGACGTAGATGAATGAGTTCTTGGTCTAAAACAAACCGAATCAGAAACTGTTAGTGGAAACCAAAAAAGAAAATTTCAATGATATTACTGGCTCTAGACGTAGAAAAATTGATTTTAGTTTCATAAACCTGTTTGAAATTACTGTTACTGTATACAACTGTATAATTAGCCACTATATGACTCATATACTCTTTCAGATGAAAAATGTATTTGATTCTGTTATGTTACAGACAGTTTCATGTTAACATGACCTTAGTAAACATTTGTCACTCTCTATATCAGAGTTGTCAGAGTGGGCCCTTTTGTCTTATAACAGGCAAAGAAACAGTATTTTCAAACGTCATTAGAGTCGAAGTATGTATCTACTATTTAAATGTTGAAAAATAAACAAATTTTTGAGGGAGTGAGTACAAGAATGTTCGATGCCGGATCGCCTTGACTGTTTTTAATGGAAGGCCAATTGTCGTATAAGTCGTGTATCAAATAGCTTTTAAGAACTGTTCCCAACGGATTTTCGTCATAGAGTCAGTTTTTGTTATTGGTACCAAGTTCGCTTTAATTAATGAATACAAACTGACTTATATTTGTTTGGAATCGTCACGTTTGAAGTATAAATTTTAAAACAACATCAATGTGGACAGATTAACTTCTCTTATACTCAGAATTTAGGAGAAATAATTTCCAAAGAATTTATTTATTACCCAATGCTAACTTTGATTACATAACTGTCAAGATCTTCCTTCATAAATTCGAAGATTTGTGTCAAAAATATTTTTCTTTTATAAGCAGCATAAAAAGCCTTAAGATAGGACAGCAAAACAGTAAGCAGGACCAACACATTTAAATCCTTAGCAGAAATGTTTTGGGAAGTATCCTCGAACATACAGCAAAATAATTTAGAAGCAGCAAACATCCTGAATGAAGACATTTGCAGTGATCTAACCCCATCCCCGAATATCAGACTTCTTTAGAACTTCCCGAGGTTATGCTTCAGCCCTCAGAACCAGAAGTTTCGCGAAGAAATCAGTTACAAAAAAAAGTTTTGTGTTTATCAAGAAGGAATACAGGCATAACAGAACTGTACGTACATATCTCCCTCCTACAAAAAATGAACCCCGTCAGACATATTCAGTCGGATATACAAATACTTCTCGAAATTTTTTTGTCGACCTTTGGGAATCAAAGAGCTATGAATCACGCACCAAAATTTAAATAAACGTGATAATAATCTAAAAAAATGGAAAACCCGACCTTCCTCCTAAGTGCACGTAAGACGTGAACGAAAAAGAAGGAAGAAGGAACAGAGATATACTAAACCAAAAAGAAAGAGGAAAGAATAAATCCAAAAGGTCGAAAGACCAGTTGTATTGGTCCATAGATGGCCGAAGCATACAAAAAATTCCTATAGAGCAAAGAGATGTCTATAACATTTTATATACTCTTATTTTATGTTATAAAAATTTTTTTAAAAGGATTTTTGAAAATTTTGATTCAAAAAGGAAGAATACGTAATTGCGTATTTTCTTATTTCCATCTAAAACAATTTTTATGTAAAAATAAATTTAAAAGTATTTACTCTGTTAAATAAGTTCTTTGCCTTTGCACCTTTTTAAGAACTTAATAGCTTTACACAAATAAGCTTATCTGATCGCCAACGTTTGGATGCCTTTTTTTTTCTTAGAGGAACATTATGGAGATATTCAGGAGATAAGATTCTGAAAAAAGGTTAGTAATACTTTTTTTTTTAATCTCATGTACCCAAAATTAAATTGAAATTCTCGTACTCACCATATTTTTATCGATTCAAACAAACACCAGTTGAAAAGTATAATCTTGAGAGCTTTAAAAAAAATATTTGGAGGTCTTCCGGATTATAACAACACTTGAATCAGAGTTATCTTGGAAATACCAGCAATGACTGTTATGAAGTGAAAAATAGTTTAAAAAGAAAATTTTAAGATGTCGAAGGAACGAACAAAAATGGCGGCTTTTAGAAGACGTTATTTAGGGGGTGATAATAAAGAGGAAAGTAATTAAATTAAAACACTTTGTTTTGATAAACGTAAAGAAGAAGTTTATCTAATAAGACACATGAAGTTTTAATTATTAATAAATCCCTCTTCATTTTAATAAAATCTTCATTACCATCTATTAGGTTGTTAACTTAAATCCATCGTATACAATAACTTGAAAATTAACGAATTATCTAGGAAGATGAAGAATTTGCATTTCTGATGACAAGAAAAAGGAAGAGTGAAACCGAAAATAAAAGATAATAATATATCTGAAGAGGATGAAAGATACTAATTCAAATCATTATAGTTAGGAATCTAACGATTTTAAACATTTTGTAATCGAAATGAATAAGATTATGTCACTAAACTGATTTTAATAAAACCCCAGTAACTAAAGACTTATCACAAATTAATAAATAACAAATTTCACTAATTATGCTCTTAGTATCAAAAATTTATTATATTTTAAAAATAAACGCCCCAATTGCAAAAACTAAAATTTTTCAGCGTTCCTGTAACGGCCGTTTTACATTGCGGGGAAATGAACAGAAGTCATGTTGGCAACACTTAATCCCTTAACCTGTGGATTTGACCTCATGAAACGGACTTAATGTAGCAATTATTAAAAATATTCTAATTCGAAATAATAATTTCGCAAGAAACAAGTTGATTTGTACAAAATTACCCCAGGAAAAACGTAAATTGCAATTCATTCAAACGTTTGTTCGTCTCGAACATAGATTTTTGTTTTTATTTTGATCGTTGTAATTATGCAGTCTATGATTTCGCTTGGAACTGACATTTACATTGTAAGTAAACAAATACAAATGGTTTTTGATAAATTTTAAAACTTATATTATCGTTTCAATTCCTTTTTCTCAAATTAATTGATAAATTATTAGCTTTTGAATAGCGTGACTCATATTTCTGAAATAAAAATCATAGAAAGTTTGTCATCTCCAATTAGATATTCGTTGTTGAGACGTTAGTCATTATCAACGTATGTATTAGCATGTGTAATCCCAAGGGTAATTATTTGAAGAGTCGTAAACTTTATTATTTAAATTCGAATCTCATATCCAAATTGTCTTTAAGTGTATTTGTTCTTTAAATAATACAAAAGAAAATGTGTGTGTGGTTAATTCATTGTACTAAATTAACTGATTAGTTTAGTTATAACAAATTAAGGTTATAGTTCTTGTATAGTAGGTCTTTCAGATTTTTATTAGTGAAATAATGATAATTAAGATGCTAGATTGCAGTGCTCTGTTTACATAAGCATATATGAATAGTTAACATTTTCCTTTCTTGCATAAAATTGAAATGGGTTGACAGTCCTGAAACTTTTATCACTTTGAAAGAACTTGTTTTCAAACAGTAAGCAGTATGTGTTTTAGTATGATGTTGTTTAGAACTAACATAAGTTATGGAAATAAAAATCAATTTTAAATATTATCGTCAATGAAAAATTTTTATTTTCGCTAAACCCCTTTTACACTTAATGATCAAAGAGCCTAATATCACAATTAAATTGCAAAATATTTTACATATTTTTATCACAAATTTACTTACACCAGAAATATTACTTAATTAATAGAGAAACTTACAATTGTTGTATTATATTATATAGCATTTATAATTTTTTCTGTCAAATTTAAAACCTAATTTTGACTGCCTCTTTAAAACAATTGAAAAATTTGTCTTTTCTTTTACAAAAATATTTTTTAGATAATAAAACTTTTGATTTTGATTTTCAGTTAATGTGCCTCATACTAAACCCTAAAACTATATACATCAATTTAGATCAGTCACCAAGATCTTGATGAAAAGTAACACCTCATAAAGTCTAACTTCTTTTGGTAAGTCTTTATAATATTATCTAGTCTTAATTAATTCTAATGCTTTGTTTTGCCATGGGTCTATAAAAATATTTTTTTTCTTTTTTAAATTAATTTAGAGTTAAATAATAAAAAGTTTTTGTTCAAAACACATATTTTTTGAGGCAGTATTTTGTTTGTAAATGCAGCTATCCCTAAAAATTATTGAAAACTGTGTAAGAAGTTTTCGAAATCAAATCAAAGAGTAATGTTCTTATCATGTCATCCAATTTTTTCTTGCCAGCCAATAGTATACATGAAATTTAAATTAATTTTACTAAATGCTCTCTTAATATATTAATTTTCTACTTTTGATCATTCTCAATATCTTCGTAAAGTGGTCCTAAAGTATCATCAAAACTTTTTGAATTTTTTCATTTTGGCACATTACAGATTTCACATATAAATGGATATAAATTTATCTATTAACCAATATCATTGTAATTAAAATGTTTAAATGCTGAAATTATTTCTAAGATTTGTATATGTATATATGTTTTTTAAAACTAAAACAGGAAGATCTAAGAAGGTATATGTAAAAGTAATTTTACAAACTCTAGGTTTAGTTTTGTTACAAAGGAAGAACTAACCAAGTATATACTCATTCAGAGTCAGAGCTTGTCTTCTCGTCGTCAGAGTTAGTAAATTTCGTGTCTACAAATTCTTGAGATATGACATATCCTGAGCTCCTCAATTCTGAAAACAAAACCCCGATTGAGTAATACTAATTAAGCCAAGAACTTACTGTAACTTACTTTTAGACATTTCTAGACAAAGCAAATAATATTCAGGCATCTCGAAATGGTTTTAGGTACAAACCTTGAATGAGTTTGGGATCGTTTCTGAATCCTTCTATCCACCTGTTGTATCTGTAATTAGGTCGAACTCCTTTATATCTTTTTGGCAGATATTTTGGGTCTATGTGGTTATGTAATGAATCCATGTCGCTTCCATGAAAGAACACCTAAAATGAATTTTACATTCGTTACTGTTGGGTTATTACATACTTCATCCTGAGCGGTACTAGTTTTAACTGTTACTTATTAGGCCTATACAAATCACAAGATCTATTATTGAATAGTATAAAGTTTTTCTGGTGACCGCAAAGAAGCTGGCGGGTTTGTAAGTTGACGAAACACCTGACTCTGGTAACAAGTATGATTCCGAATTTGTGACGTTTTGTAAGAGCTACGGAAAACCTTTTCCATTCAGTTGAGAATACCATGGCTCTACTTATTGAGTAACTAATTAAGACGTGCTAGTTTTATAAATAAATGTTAACGATTTATACTCATTGAGTTGAATTAAGTCATACTCATTATGAAAATTAATTAAATATTTAATAATGTTATAATTATTTTCAATAAATTTTCTCCCATTAAGGTATTAAGAAGACTTTCGTAAAAGTTATAGACGTTCTAAATAATTTATGACTTAACTAACTGAGAAATCTTATAAATAATATACGATAGATAGAGAGAGAGATTATCAAGTGTTACTTCACATAAATAAATATTCTAACTTTAAACATTTCACCATAAAGTAATGAGTATTTTGATTTTGTTTTAGTTAATCAATACTGTAACATCAGTTTCTGTCAAAATAAAGTTGGCTTCGCAGGTTTGATACCAAATAAATTGTTCTGTATTCCAAATTTTTTCTGGTATATAGTAAAAACATTCATATTTTCGATTATTCCTGAAGAGTATTATTTTATTAATTAATTGAATGTGTATTTATTAATTTCTATTGCCCAATATTTAAATTATTTCTGAGATTTGACCTGACATTATTTCTGTTTTTAGAATAACATTAAATAGTTTTTGGTTGTCTCAATTATATAGGTTGTCGCCGAAGAGCAGGCTCTCTATTAATTAATGTGCACAGTACCTTAGTAATTTGTGTATTAATATAACTCAAATTCATAATAATTTTTGTGCATACAAATCTCTCTCTCTCCAAAAAAAATTTTTTTTAATAGGCTTATGTTAATTTCCCTTTTTTTGGAAAGTCAGTAGAATAGAGTAGGACTCAGTTTTGTTCCAATTGATTTAACGGTCAGCCTTGACTTGAACACTTTACCTTTTCCTTCATTTTTTCATTTAAAAGTGGTTTGAATATATTGTAAATGACGTCAAATATTCTTGATTCGTAAGTGATATGAACAGCATGAACTTTCAAGGGAAAACTCGTCTGGAAAAAAAATAAATTTAAAAATAATTTTTACCTTTAAAAAAGATTTTGGGGTTAAATCAAAATATTATTTTTTAAGGATCCTTATTGATGATTTATTGAATCTAAATGTGATTAGACTAGGAAGCGTCGAATCAGAGCTTGCTTTCGAGTAGCACAGATTTATTTTCATTTATTATGTTTTCCATGTTTTTAAAATTTAATTTCACGTTTTTATGTTTTTCAAAAAACAATTTGCTTTAAATAGAACTGTTTAAAAACGGTTTCGTTGTTACTCGTTAAAGGTCTTGACAGAGACAGTTAACACGTTGTTGTTGTTAGTCGTTTATCAGGTGACAAATGTGGGTTGTTATCATATTTTGAAAATAAAATTTGATAGGACAGGGAACGGAAATATATAATTAACCAGTTTTTAATTTTTTGGACAAGAATATGGGTTTTGTATTCTAATTTTTCAAATATTTATTTAGTATCATTATTTTCAGTAGATTTCAGTTATAATTACTTACGACCATTAGCTCTACGACTTTCCTTGCAACACCCGGTGTGATTTGCCAAGCGTGGGATATGGAAATATTTTGAAAATCGAAAATGCAAATTCCTCCTAAAATTTGTGCTCTGGGCTCTAGACATCCGAGTTCTAAAATAGTTAACGTTGCTTTAAACATATCTTCCACGGGATAGTTGTTGGGATTCCAATTTCCTATTCAAAAAATAAACAAAAAGTTAAGGTACAGTTAACAATGTAGACTCTTTTAGCTTTAGTTTATGGATTGATTCTATTCTTTTCCAAATTAATACTTATTAATATGTAAAAAAAATGTTTTAATTATGTTTATCTCATTTAAATTGATTTTGAAGTATTTTTTAATTTATTTCTTTGACTTTGGCGGTTGAGTGCCATTTTATGAGATAAAATATTGCGTATAATGTTGAAAAACACAGAACATGTTGTCAGTGTTTAAAATCATGCCAATAACAGCCTTAATCTGTGTGGACATCTTCAACAGACTGAGGATTCGTGCCACGTAATCTCACTTTTATACCTGGCGAGACGCCACAGATAAAGCCACTGTCATTCGTGGAGGTAGAAATGGCGACAGTATTCCCATTAGTGCAGAAGAAATATAGTTTTCGTTGGAGCCACTGTTTATGATGGCCGCTATTTGCTTTTTCTTTGTGTTTTACTTCAAATTTTTTAATCCATTATTTAGAAAATTTTTGTGAGTCAGTATGACTCAATATAGTGTAAGTAATCAATTTGTGTGGTGCAGACAAATTTTTGTTTGTTTGAGAAACAATTAAGAGGAAGATGAAATTATTACCAAGTTTATAAATCATGATCCTTCGTCCTGTTTGCTCTCTATATGGGAGAACTTGAATCACGTCTTCATCTCCTATGAAACGAAGTTCTAATGGATTTAGATTCTCGTGAAGTTCTGGGTTATTTTCCTTAAACGTATAATAATTTACTAACTGAAACACAAAATATCATATAAAATATAAAAATGGGTTACATTTATAAAGGCAAATTAAATTTCTGTGTCAGTACTTAGCGCTAATGGTCGTGATCCTTGGGAGTAAAAACAAAGATGGGTGATTGGCGTTGGAGAAACTAAATTGTCTGAGGTGGTTAGTTATCAAAATTCCTATTTTAAAGTTTATCTTAACCTGAAAATAAGGTTCCAGTCTTGAAACTGTCATGGTTATACCCTGTTGCAGTTATTGCAACTGAAATGGGTGTTGGGTCAAGGTGATTTTCTGACTTTCTAACTCTCCTTCTCTTTGGTAAAATAAGCAGGATATATATATAAGAGAAAAGTCGTTGCTGCAATAATTCCTTTCCCAAAAAAGAATAAAGTCATAAAATTTAATTAATTTAGTTTCAACTTACCAATTTATAGGCACTTTGAAGATTAAAACTTCTAGCTCTTAAAAACTTAAGCAGGTACAAATCATCAGTTCTGTGTGCTATCACATCTCCTTTTTCTAAAATGAAAACGAGAAAACTCAAAAGAAGTTAAAAAGTTCTTTGTCTCTTTGCTGTCATCGATTCTTTTTGTTGTCTTAATTTGTTTCAGGCCCGCATTAGTGATTATTTTGTAAGTGATATAATAGTTGTAGGAAACTGTCTTCGATATTTTGCTGACGCATCGTCTTCACATGCTGTGTAATAAGTGCCATTTAAATAATAAATTGATTCGGTCTGATATTCATTGTTAGTTTTCAAATGTCACCTGCTAATGCTAAAAGTTATGTAATTTATTAATGGCGGGTTTTCGACGCTTTTTTACTTTCCTAACTTTGAGATGTATCGCGTTTGTTCGTAGTCACATTTGGAGATGTTAATCCCATTCGGCTGTAGAAAGTAGGGTGTGTGTCGGGTGTTGTCAGCACTGTTATTTCTGTTAGTTTCGTTATTGACTTTTTAGCTTCGAGCTTTTTCGTACAGCGGTGTTATAGTGCTTATTGTAATGTCTTTTCTCTCATAGAAGTAGTGGTGATTGATTACTTTAATGTTGTAGTCGCTTAGTCCAAGTCTAAAACACGATCTCAGAATTTTATTCTCTAAATTACTTCTTCAGTATAAATAAAATAACACATACCAAATATCATCTCTCGTAATTCGTAGATTTTCATACTTCTGTCTTCTTCTGTTTCGCCCAAATGTTCCCTCGACCATTCGAGTATTTCTGGCGGTGGTGGCTCATGAAGGTCAAGCCGGAATTCGACATCTTGAAACGTTCGGCCGGCATGTTAGTCGTTTTTCTTTTTCACTGATCTCAACCTGAAAGTAATTTTTAGATCTTATTTATGAATAAAAAGAGTTTAGACAAAAGTCGAAGAGGTAGCTTCAGATAAAAGATAGTAATTGGTCTTTTCATGATCGCATTCGTGGTCGGTGAGGAACTTTGGTCGTGGAATGTGGCAAACTCACCGTGAAACTAATAACCGCGAGAATTGATTACTTATGGTTGTAGCGTGTAATTCAAGTTGGGATGATCTTGAATGTGAGTGTGAATAAATGAAAAGATGTAAATGAAAGATAGATAATGGGTCTGTTGGGTACACTAAGTGAAACTTTGATTAGAAAACAAGACGTAACAAAGAACTATCTTTTGCAAATATCTGGATCTAAGGGAAGAAGGTGTCTGGGTCTCTTAGGTTGAAAAAGGTTTGAAAAAGTTAGGAATCACCCACCAAACCCTGACTTTCTCTTCCTCTGGCTAATAATCCCGAAAATATTACCCAAAATACTGTTAGTCTAAAACACTACCAAGAAAGGAATGTACAACGCCTTCTATTGTCTTAGTGTTAACCCAGAAACATTCAAAATCAATAAGAACTAATGGATGCTGTCTAATATTACATACAAGTGAAAGTAAATAACTCAATAATATTATTTTTGTTAGAGAAGAGTTCTAAAGACTTGTTTCATTAAAATTAGTGACCTTAGCGTGACATTTGTGTAAAACAATATGTTACTTAGTAAGTCTAAAAGTGAGTTTTCATGACTTTTTTTTTCTGCCAGGGAGTCAAATAATGATGACTAAGATTTATAACTTAATTTTATTTCAAGTGACAATACAAAATTTTTCTGACGTAATACCCGGGATGGTTATTAAATTGAGGTTATTACAATTTTGTGGGGAAAAAGGAAATTAAGCGGTAATGCAATTTTTGGAAATTAGTTTTGTTTTAGACATTGGAAACACCACTGTTTATAATAAGTTCTCACAAAAAGCTAATTCTCATGGGACTGTTGAAAAATTAATGTTTCCTTTCGCATAAAACGTAGAATTGATTTTTTAGATATTCTCACGTACAGTTAGGTCTTATTTCCCCTCTTCTTCGTAATTGTTATCTTGTTCTAGTCTCCTGTTTCCATTATACAGTACTTTATACATTTCCTGAATGAATTTCTAACTATAGTCCCTGTGGAGTTTGCTCCGTAGATAAAATCTCTTAAACCTAGATTAAATGCTTGTTGTCTGGATCTTAGAGACAGGTAGCAGTTAACTTGGAGATAGAAATCTAGGTCTTCCTTTTGCGCGGAAAATACCAAAATGAAGAAATAATTCCCTCGCCATTATTGAAAAGGTAGAGATGTAGTTTGGATTTTTCAAAGACACAGAAATGCCACGCGTGGGGCAAAAACTTGATTGTAATTAAATAATTAATAGAACTACAACGTAAAAGAAAAACTATAAAAATATCAATTAAGTAAGGATCGTGTTAAGGAAAGGCCTTGTTGTCTAGTCAAAAGGTACATGTGAGATGAAACGTGGGTGGATGTTGGTAAAGAAATAAACGTCAGGTGCTTGTTTATGAAAATTATTAAACGGGCATTTTAAATGAAGATTATTTCTTGTCGAAGTGTGCATTACTTTTGAAATGAATAGGGGTTTGGAATTTTTTTAATCCCGATTATTTATGATTCCTAAAAAGATGGAATCTCATTTAGTCCTTTAATTTTTGTTTTTGGTTTATATGCATCCGACAATTGTACTGCTCTGACTTGTAGTCGGTGGTGTTTTAATTTTAGTAACAGCTAACTGGGAGGACATGTTTGAACTTGTACGGATTGCTTTTACAGCTTAATTTTTAAATTAAGCGATATCGTATCGAGGTTTGTTCTTTTTATCATCATGAGTTAGTCGCTGGTTTTCTAACAAAACCGGAAGATATCTTCTCAAGTTTTCGACTTGATGTCTGTCTCAAAAATATAATAAAAGCCGGCACCTACTTGAGTGTCAAAACGATAACAGTTTTCTTTAAGAAATTTGTCAAAACTCTTAGCATTTAAGTGAGCAAGAAAACAATTTAACGCTCCATCGGAAACAAAATTTGTCATTAATCCTTAACAAAAAATATTTTGGTACAGAAATTAACAGTCACGCCTCGTTTTACCTGTTTTGTTTTTACCCTTTTCCTAAAGAATCTATTTCATAAATAATGCACACTTTAACGAGCAACTCATTCCGTAAATAATGAACTGTATTTATTTATGCACTAACGGACTTCCTGGTAGTGCTCTCTTATTTATTTAATTACAATTATGTCTCATCCTGGGCGTTTAAAAAGTTGGACATTTGGGAAATCCGAACCGTAAATCTACCTTTTTAACGCGAAGTTAGGTCTTTTTTTATGCGATTCTGTTGGTTTTTTTTAAAATCGTCTTCATTCGCATAAAATGAAATTTGATTCGGTTGTGCATTCCAGTTCATTCGCATGCTTTTTGAATTAATGTCAAAGACCGTTATTTGAAAAATTTTTCTCTTGTTTTAGTCCGAGTATTTTTATCAAAACCAGAAATGCTTCTTTTCATGTTAAGAACAACCTAATTATCAGGTCTTCGATCTGCCTGCAAACTTGCTCCTCAATTTATCGAATCCGAAACCGTTACGTTAGACTTTGAAACGGCTAATTTATGTATTAATAGGCCTCGGGTTCGTTGCAATTTGTTGGATAAGTTGAGCTTTAATCAAAGTCTTTTGGTTTTTGAAAAATTTTGAAACTCCCGGGCAGAAATATTGTTCACAGGGGCCCGATCGATATTTCCATGTAAAGATACTGTTAACTTTTATGAATTATTTATTTATTACAAATCTTTCCATTAATTACGCAACTGCCTTCAAATTTTCGAGCCGGGCCGTTTTGCGGGTTTCTAGTAAAAACGAACGTGAGTTGTTGTCCTTTGGGAATCGACCCGGGTGTTAGATCTCACTTCCTCGATTTCATATACTTTCAAAAATACCTGAATTCGGGGAAGGTGTACCTGCTTAAATATTCAGACACCAGGTTTGGGTGAAAAGACAAAACGTGCTTCCGGATGGGTTTGTTTTTGTTATTGTATTCCATATGTGAGGGTTATAAAAACTTTTGAGGTTTATCTATTGAAGTTAAAGAGCACAAAGATAAAAAGAGATAAAAAGTTAATCTTCAGCTAAAAATAAGACGTAAACAATTGTTGCGAGCAGCTTATAAAGACGAAATTAATTAAAAATTAATTAAGATTAAAAGAAAAATTATTTGTGTTGAATACCCACCTGTAAAGAATCGACAATTTCAAAACGGTCTATCAAAAAAATAATGCAAACAAAAAATTCAATAAAAAAATAAATAAATAAATAAATGAATCACAGACGAAACCGAAACGAAAACAAACAAAACATTATGGAAAATATTTAATGAAAGCCTAGAACACACATGTCAAGAGTATGAATGCTGTTATAATAATATATATTCGATTCTTTTCAAGTAACAACAACAATAGTGTTGCTTGCGAATGGACTGAAGTAAACCTAACTTAGCCTTCAGTGTCCTAATCATGTGACTTAGATGAAACAACGATCTAACTGGTTAACTACTTGCTCAAGTATACTAATCACGTCATTTCAGTGGAATAACGGATTATCTCCCGAGAAGTGTGTATGATTTGTGAACGAAACACACGCATACACAAGTTGGCAATATTGGTTTTGCAACGATTTGTGCCAAGGATTTTCACTCCCAACCTCGGTCTCTGTTTTTACACGCTCGGAGTTTTTCTCTTCTTTTCTGCTTGGCTTGCTCGCCAGGAACTTTTCCAGAGATTGTATGTAGGTTCCGCGAAAATTTTCCAAGCCTGGTTTCTTAAGTTATGGCGATTTGGAAAGTAGATAAGGTCTTTTTTTTTAATTTGGCTGTTTAATTATTAATTTACCAATTTATTTATTTTTCGTTTTGGTTTTGACGCTGCTAAGATTTTTGAAGAGATATTTTAGTCAGCTTTTGATCAAGTGGGAAAGAAGTTTTGATATTTCGTGAGGGAAATGAGCTGAGTCACCTGAAAAAGAGACCTAGAAAGTAGTAACCGTGCTATTACTTTTCTTAGAAAAAGTTCATCTTTGGCGTCACTGGTTTTCTGCAAGGATATGGGACAAGGCGAAATGATTTGAGATGTGATAGCAAGTCTGAAGAGACCCAGTTGACTTCTTTATTTTAACACTTTCATGGATTAAGTGAAAAGGTTGTTTATTCACTCTCCGTGAACCGTCACTTAGTTTCTAAAACCGGAAGGAGGTTGAAAAATTTGGAGTTTGTCTGGAGAACACATCACAAACTAGTAGCTAACTAGGTATAGCAGACACACAGAATTCGTAAAATTAAAACGGGACAGAGTGTAGATGGGAAAAGAGTGTTATGGAATCAAAAGGTTGATTCTGACTCCACTGCTTTCTACAGCTTTTGAGTCTTTGGGAACACTTTCACTTCTACGGTACTTTTTTTTTATAAATAATTTTTGAATGCACAGCTTTTTTAATACCACAAAAGGTTTAGTGCGTCTACAATGCTACAAATTTTTCGCTGCCTTTGGTAACAAACTTTTTCTCGAATATGAAGAAGGATGCTGCGGATCCTTTCTTGATGAAAAAATTGAGACAACATCTAGAATACATCACATAGACACAGACAACATCAACCTAAACAAACATTTTGACAAAAATCAGGCGATTTTTACCCTCAAAAGTTACTTTCAAATAGGACAATTGAAAATGGAATCAAATACTGATCCAAGAGCAGGAAGCACTACTATATAGAAGAGAGGCGCTCTAAAAATTAGAGAAAATTATAGAAGAGATTAGAGTGACTAAAGAGACATTAAAGAAGTGATCCATCATTATTAATATTCATAAATTTTTTTTACTTGGGAAAATATTTTTAATATTTAAATAAGTTGTATTGAACTATAAATTTTTAATGTGGTTTTCTCTTAATAGATGCCAGAATCATTTAAAGAGAATTAGAACAAAACGAAACATTTATAGTTTCTGATTTCTATAGTTCTATAGTGTGCCTTTCATTTTGTTTAAAAATTTGAACGAAGAAAAAAATTTTTTAATATTTAGGCGCCGAAATAATGATTTAAAATGCTCAAGTATAAACCTATAAAAATTTGATCTTCAGATGTAGCGACATCTTTGGTACATAATCCTAACTAGTAAAATCACTTAGCTCGGCGATTACCAAACGGTCCGCCGCGATACAGACTTATCTGTATTATTTTGAATACTCAAATGACTTTGCACAAAAAAGCAATCATCCTGTATATAGTGCTCAGACAGGACGTCATAAGAACATCAAAAAATACAACGTAACTGGATAAAATCTGGGAATCACGACTTATCTAATTACATCTGGGACCCGCAATTATCTTAACTATAATACAGTGAGCTCTGTAATTAGCGAATTTGAAATTGGGCCCTCATTTTTAAGCGAGTGTGAGTACGCCGGTGCTCAGCAAAAGATGATCTTTGACGTAAGCTTAATGGTCCGAAGAGAAATTCAAATTTTATTTATAGTCCACGGATTCGTTTAATAAAGTTGATAACAGACTTATAAAGAAAAATAGTCGAGTCTCGTTTTACGCGAAAAATCACGAATATGTCATTACAAAACTAATAATCGCGTTAAAAAAGGCCTTGGTTTTTATAATGGAAACGTTCAACTTTATAAAAATAATTATTTATGAGATGAGTTTTCTATATAAAAAACGTGTGTGTGACACATAATATTATAAAATATGTAAATATCTGTTTGAATATATTGCCAGTTGTCTCTTTGGTTGAGAATTGCTCGCGTAAAAAGAGCCACGCTTGGATGTCTGTTTGGTAATGAATAAATGTGCACTACTTATGAAAGGAAGTGTTCATCGAAGGTTGCAGTCTCTTCATGAGCGTGCATTTTGTTTTTCACAAAACTGTGCAATAATTATGAAACTTTGGACACGTAAAACAAGAATTAGGTTTATATGCGCTACGTAGAAACTCGTATCAATTTGCATCTTGGTGGCAGGATTGGCTTCAAAGGATTACCGACTGCTGATTCATCCCGTTTCCTTTACCGTGATAAGCAAAATGTTTTTTGTTATGTAAAGTCTGAGAGTAGGCTTTGGACATTTTGAAAAAATAACCTTTTTGTAAATATTTAAAACTTTGGATTTGTTAAGTTTTGGATCGAATGTTTTAAAACAATGGCTACGGTTTCTTATTCCGGGTTTCCTTTCGGCGAATACTTCACGTGTGTGACATTGAATCATGCGATGCAAAGAAAACATCATTTTCATCAATTTCCGTGATTTTGACGCCATGGATTCATAATATTTGATATGAATAGTTTCAAACATAACATTATTTATTGACTTATTTAGAAGCAGTTGCATTGACATCGTTTTTTTTTTATTTGTTAATTGTTATGGTTATGACCAAGGTTCAACCCGGTAATGAGGTCTGATTATGTTTCAGCTTGTATTTTAATTTTTAGACTTTGATGTCTCTTTCCAGGAATCATCCTCATCCTGTCCATGTCACATACATCCCTAGAAACTAACTGGTCTATGTTAATAAGCGATCTTTGTCCTCCTTTGAATCATATTCTTTCCTTTTATGTATTAATCATCTTTTTCATTTCCCGATATTTTTCAACCAGTTTCGATAATTTTCCATTGACTTTTTTTATGCGCAATGATTAGACTATAAATAGAATCGAATTTTTATTTTTTCTCGGTAAGAGATGAAAAGTTAATGAGGTTGTAACACTCGCTGGAAGTTACTTAGTCTCGTTGTACGTGCTGAAAATATTTTTGCGATGGTGTGTTTTCTGACGCAGTTGGAATTGAATTAGAAAGCTTTTTCCTTCGTAGGGTAATTTAATAATTACATAGAAGATTAAGTGTGCATTATTTATGAAATTAATTCTTTTAAAAGGAGTGCGTCACTTATAAAATGAATTCTTGGGAAAATGGTTCGAAACTTAAATTCTTGCTGGAAATTTTGTGCCATTATCAAATGAGGTCTTGTATAATGTTATTTAGAAAGTAATACTATCAGTGTTCAGTATTTATGAAAAGATATTTCCAAAATTTTTGCATTAGGGTGGGCTTTAAATAAATAAGAGCAGAAAATTATTCTGTTATGAGTAGGATTTGAGATTTAATGACAATTTATAATAATTATTAAGGAAACTCCATATAGTATATCTAATCACATTTAAGCGAATTCGAGTGCCAAGTTGGGCTGAAATCGGTGTGTGCATTTGCGACTTTTTCCTATACCCATAAACGTACTTCCCATTTTACATACTTAAGTGCATATATACATAAAATTCTTTTGTAATTTGAATTTCGAATTTATTTGTCATATTATGAGCCAAATAATCGCTAATTATTTATTTCGGGAGGTCTGTAATGTAGTGGTTAAGTGCCAGACTAAGAAGTTATAGTCGCGAGTTCAAATCCTCCTCCCGTATCCTGTTATACCCAAAAAAAGATGGAAAACTCGACTATAACCATTATTACTTATTAAAAGAAACTTTATAGTTTCCAGTGCCTGCGCTGTAACCCTTTTACTGTGATACTCCATTCATGCCTAACACTACAAACCTTAGGTCAGATTTTCGTCTCCTACGTTTTTAGTTGACAAGATATAATCAGGAGATGAACCTGAATCGCAATTACGTCGTATATAGTGTCCTATAATAGTAAGAATTGGCGGGTTTAAATACAATGAAACAGAAATTTCGGTGGATAATTAAATACAAAAATTAATTAGATGATTTAAGGAAGAACAAAAGCAAGAACAGTTTAATAAGCTGTTGTTGCTATATAGCTGCAGCAATAGCTATTTATACCACATAAATCATGTGCAAACTGTAGAGGTTACCGGTTTTATAACAGAGTCCTTGGTTTTTTGTCAAGGTGGGAGTGGGAAAACCAGGAGCAATTTCCTCGTGTGGAATTCGGTCTTGGATCTTTGTTGTAATAAGTGTAAGTCACAGTTTATGTGAGTTTCGCAGGTGCGAGTAAAAGACTAAAGCGCAAATAAGGTAGAAAAGTCTGAATGGAATGGTTAATAGGTCGACGTAAGGTAATTTAAAAATTTGTATTAAATAGGTTAGAATTTACATAGACATTGAGGAACAGTTGCAAAGTCAACTCATTATTCTATTTTTAATGTAGTTTTCGAAAAGCCTCATAAACAGCCTTGCGGTTCTGGTGAAACAGTAATTACTAAACTCAGCAGGATTTCGAAGTTCAGGTTTTGACTTGGCACTTTAACCAGCATTCGGGACCGAATTCCAACCTTAACCAACAATGAAGAGAGAGAGAGAGAGAAGAAACCACCTTTTGCCTTTGAATATTTTAGCTTTCCCCTTGGCCTTATTTATAAATTGCCTTGACGATTTGGAAGTCTGGGAATTCTGGCAGACAATCGACCGACATGATGAAATCTAATTGCGTTTCCTCGAAAGTTCTTCGACGGATGACAGCCCCCCTCTGCCTCCCCATCCATCACCTTTTGAAAAATCTCTAAAATTTGTTACTGCAGTGACAGAAACATAATTTACCCCAAAAGGTTTGCTGCCATTTTGTTTAGTCATCCCTTGATACAGTGTTTTGCGAGGTTGGGCTCGATTCACGTGTTCTGATTGGGTAGAATCACCTGGTCGGAAGGTCGCAAGAACCACGAGAGTGGCAATGGTACTTTTATGTTTTTTTTTAAATGTTTTTTATTTTGACGTAGTGAAAAGAAGCCTAATTCGACATGTTGTGATGTCATGTGTATCTCGTAGAAGAATTTAAATGTAAAATGGCCAGCGCTTAGAAACAGTTCCTTGTCTGTTCTGCATAACTTATCACTAATCAATTAATTAATTAATTAAGTTTTATATTAAATCTTTTTGTTGTTGTTGTTGTTGTTGTCTTCGAGCAGGTGAGATCACTTATTCATTTTTATTTTTTTATTTAGTAATTTAATTAATTCGTTTTTCTCAAGTTACCGGTATACCTAATAAATTATTCAAAAAATTTTTGTACAGATTTGTAATAATTTTTAAACTCAGAAAAATTTCTTTTTCGATTTGTTTTTTGGGTAGCTAATTAATAAATTATTAATTTGTGGCATGACCCAATCGCATATCGCGGATAAATTATATTAAAATTAATAATAACATTCCATTCGATTTTTATAAATAGTACAAACTTTTCGGGAAAATTCATTTCATAAATAATGCACACTCTTTTGAAATTTGTTTTCTTTATGTCATGTCATATTTTAAAATGAATGTGTGTGCGAAGTTGAAATGAAGTGTGCATTACTTTTAAAATGGATTCTCTAGAAAATTGTGCAGTATTTATGAAACGTATCCTTTTCAGAAGTGTGCTATACTTACGAATTGAGCTTCTCATAGAAGTTTGTGTGGATTATTGCGGAAAATTTAATTCGTTAACAGAACAAATCACTCATTTTGATTATTAGCTAGGTAATCTGCACATTACCGGGTTTCGAGTTTTAGCGCTAACATGTGTAACAGTTAAATTTGAATATGCAAAATTGGTTCAGTGAGTGTATTTAGGAAAAAATAAAAGGTCAACAGAAATAAGTGGACGAAAATTAAAGAAAAATCGTTTCCGTGAATATGAGTGGGAAAATTTTTTAAAATTTTCTTTTGAAATTGTTCTTCTGAGACGTATGGGATTGGAATGTAATTTATTTTTATCGGTTTATTGTTTCGTGAATTAATGTTTAAATTAAATTTAATAAATTATTTCAGCAAGGCTCGGTTGTGTCACGGTTGATGTTGGAAACTTCCCAAGTTCCAAAAAAAAGGAAAAACGTTTTCCCACCGTTACCTTGAAAACTGTGACGAAAATTTAGTTGTTCTGGTGGTGACTGTATCAGAATAGGGCATGTAGAATTTTCCTGTCGGTTGTATAACGTAATGCGTTCTTGGTTAATATCCGTCAATCGTTTGTCTAAATAATGCACAATCCTGTGAGAAAATTTTTCATAAGTATTGCACAGTTTTATAAAGGAACGTTTCTCGAAATCATTGTCAGATTGATGGTCACACCTGAGGATGACTTTTTTACTTCATCTCCGCGATGATCTCCCAGCTGTGACATTTTCAAAAAGGCCTTCGCCCCCCGTCTTAATTAGCTTTGTTATGTGATATCGTTTTCTTTATTTTCAGATCGCTAGCAGAAAACATGTCTGCACCTTTAGTACTCAGCATGCCCCTCGGCGATTGTAAGTATCCAAACAATTAGTTCTAATTGGTGTTTATCATTTTCGGCCTTTTTCTCGGGAAATATTCAGACGAAAGACATCACAACTTGGGGATTGTGTGTGTGTGTAATTCCCAATCGTCTTCAATGAAGTGATGACCGAATGGAAATTCAAGTCGTACCTGATTGTTATACCTCGGTTTTCCTAATAATTCGATTCCTGGAAGGATTTCGAATTTATTTTTAAACTGGTTTTTTGTTCTCACTATTATCGTTAGCTTTACTCATTAACAAATTTAAATTGATTGGTTGTCAAGTGTCATGGTTACCAATTTGACAAATCGAAAACAACGCAAATCTTCATCGCAGAGACAAAGAGTATCTCAGTGCGACATGATATCATGCTTTTGTAATGTTGGAAAGTTTAAAACATGGTCGTGGAATTGAAGAACGGCTTACCGTTCGCACGTTCGCTTTTCTTTCCTAATTTTTTTTGTTCTTCCATTGTACCACTATGCTCACATGATTTTGAAATTCTAATGTTTCGACCGGAAGCCAATTTACATAATCGAAAGTTTCGTTTTTATCATTTGATTAGTTCGTTCGTCGCAGTTGGAGAGCTTAAGTCGTTCTCATCATCACCCGGCTCTCTTTATTTTGTTTCTGTAGGAATTTACTTATTTATTTGTTAATAGTTTGTCGGGAGGATCGATTTATTAATTTGTTTTTAAAGAGTATTAAAGTGTGAAGTGATTTGGAAGAGGAGGAGGAGGTGGTTTGGATTAAAAAGGAGAGAAGGAAAATGATTTTAACTGAGATACTATGAGATTGTGTTCGAGGTTCATACCTGGGAGGGGTTAGGGGTGTGAGGTTTTCTTGCTGACTTTGAATGATTTACTGATAGTGTTCGTCAAACCTCGATTAAGAAATAAATTTAAATGGGAATGATTAGGTAGAAATGATTTGCATGAGGTATTGACGATGGAAACTTTTTAAAAGTGAGCTGACCAACGGATGCTTATCGGACCTTACGGCTGACGCGTTTGTACTGTTGCCAAGATAACACTTTCATACCTAGCTAGATGTGTAATTAACCCCTTTTCGGAGAAAGATCAGGTTTAGGTTTCTGTATATTCGTACTCTTTGAGGTGTCGGTAATAAGTATCACAGGACAGTTATGCGGATGAAGTAGCTGTAGAAAATGCGAACCAATTGGGTGAATATATCGTCGAATCTTTTTTTACGCGTCTCAAAATTGGATTCCTAAAAATTAGGTACTTCACCGAATGAACAGGTTGATTGGCGGTTATTTTCCTTTGTTTTTCATAAATAATGCACACTTTCATCAATTATTAATTTCAAAAATTCATATTGCTAACGATGTCTAGATCTAATTTTACGCGTACTAGTTTTGTGCGTTTGTAATTTGCCTTTTAAAAACGAACCTACTTATAAAATCTTTTTTTATGCGATTTAGTACTTTTTTGAGTAATTTTTTCAAACTTTATATTTTCCCAAAATGAAACGCAACAGTATTTGTGTTGATTTCACCAAATCAGCTCAATTTCTTCGCGAACCATTTATTTTAGTGAGCCTGTTGTCAGCGTAACTGATTTAGGGAGTTAGATGCTCAGACTTTGTAATCACGTTTCCAAATTTGTTGGCCTAATGTCACAAATGTTTACCTTCTCGCTTGTCAAGGTTGTGTTTTAACCCGGGTCGCAAAAGATCAATCAAGGAAGTTCAAAAGATGAGTCAAAGTCTGAAATTTATGGCGTCTATAACAATGGTTTTGTTATTGCGTAATAAATCGAAAGTGCAGCACAGTAACAGAAATGGAAGGTTGACGCACACTTATGTACATAATTTTTTTCCCAACTTAATAAGTATATATATAAAAAAATTACAGAAACATGTGTCTGTCATTATATATAATGCAAACCGTTCTCAACGGTTGTATAACTTTTTTGCATTTTAATCTTGTTGTCGAAGCGGAAGGTTCGAGAAAGATGACAAGCATCCGTGAGGATTATGCTCAGTCAGAGCCGAAAATTAGTTGAGATTGAGACTGTAGTCACAAATTGTAGTTAATTGTGAAAATTAGATTCAGATAGATAGGTGGATGATGTAAAGAAGTCTGCTGATTGAATAACCTCCACGTTGATTTCCTTTAAAATTTATTAGTAAAGGCATTAACAAATGGCTCATTTCATAAATGATGCACAGTTTCATGAGGAATTTCTCTCTCTCCGAAAATTTTAAGCTTTCGTTTGGTTTCGTTAAAAAATGTTATTTCAGGCTTTGG
This sequence comes from Columbicola columbae, assembly GCA_016920875.1. NCBI lineage: Eukaryota > Metazoa > Arthropoda > Insecta > Psocodea > Philopteridae > Columbicola > Columbicola columbae. Next base: position 8,758,788 of record JADMLL010000005.1, on the reverse strand, counting down.
AATTTGGGACAGTTGAAAAATGTCTCCAAGCTTTCATTTTGTTAGCTAATTTCAAATTTGTGGGGAATTTTGGATTTTAATCCCAACCCCCGATTGGATTTCCTGTTGCATATCATTACCTTCTCTCTCCTTTTTAATTGTTTTTAGATTTATTTAAGTATTAAATTTTAATTAAGTTTCTTAACTTGGAATTTTGTTATCGGGAATCGCGAAGACCTAGGTCAAAGTGATGGGTGAAGTATCATGTATATTATTCAGGGTTCCAAACACCGGTAAGTATACAGATGTGTGTTTTGTTTTACCAAATCCGACAGTAGTTTATTTCTGTTGGGTTTCTCCTCTCCATTCTCCTTATTCTGTTTTTGAGACGAGCACTGTTCTATTCTGTTATCTGCTCCAATGTCTGAGACACTGGTGTATAAGTTAGGTGATGATGATGGATTGACACGACTTAACACCTCATGTGTTTCGGTGCGCTTTTGTATAATTCTGTGATCAAATACAGAGTTTAGAAATTAGCGAATTGACATGAGTATTGATAGTGGTATATGTACCTTATCAAATTTCCTGTGAACCCTCCCAATTTTTGTATGTCTGGGAAATTGAAAGCGTTTTGCGAATTCGTTTCAGAAATAGTGCAAAACTTTAACGAAAAATTAATTTCATATGTATACTTCCATGTTGGTTTCATTTCATAAATAATGCACATTCGTATTTATTGATTGGTAACATTCCAGCCTGGCCCTACTGTCTACTCAAACTTTTCTTTTTTGCATGTCATCGAGGTTGTTTTTTACGACTGGGAAGGTATCCAAATTTCTTTATAGTTTTAATTTAAAAGAAAAGGCGTTGTGGGATGGGAGAGGGTGCAGATATTGAAAATCCATTGAACTGGAAACAAAAGAATTGATAAAAGAAAATGGGAAAGAGAAAGGTCGAGGCGTCAGTCTCGATATGGTAAGTCATGAATTCCGTATAATTGCATAACACGTTGAAAAATTTCTCTTTTTTTCCTTCCCTGGCATTTTGACCATTCACCCGATGAGCATGACTTGGATGGATAATTTTGTAGGAGGACGTGAGTGAGGTACATACAGCTATGACCTTACACAGACGTGGCGACGACGAGAGGGACGGTCGGACAAAGTACACTCAGGGTGTTTGACGCCGTAAGACGACAAGTGAATGCGAATTCGAGGCGGACTTTTTCCTTTTCTCATCTAGATTTCTCTGACAATGGTGTTTAGTTTCCGGTTTGGATGACGGGTGGGGGAGGTCTAATTATCGTCTAATTTGTGGGCCGGTTGTCTTTCACTTGGTATTTGAACCTAGAAACAGTCAATTCGGTTTAGTTTTTGAAATGAAGATTTTGGTTTAACGAAATAAGACATTTTTGGGTGATAGCTTCGCGAGAGATTGTAGCTAGAACCATAATCTGAACATAACTAGATCTAGTTTAACTCTTTAACTTCAGTTTGAGGTCGGTTAAGACATAACCGAAAAGATTTTGTGAGGAAAAATGTTGAAATCTGATTTGCAAATGAGTCAGTGTTTGTCAGCGTTAATAAATCAATGACAACTTTTAATAATATAGATCAGGGGTGTCTAAACATGTCCCTTTAATACACGATCGACGGTCTGGTAGTTAGCCCTAATCCAAAGCTTCCAGTTTCTTTGAAATCCCTCCAAAGCTCACAATCGTGACAGATCTGTAGTCATTTCATAGGTTGACCGAAAAAATTCATGTTGCACACAGTAATTAGTAACACAAATAGATTTACTAGGGACAACGTAAACAGTCTTTTGACCTACCACACTATACCCGCATAGAGTATATTGGCCCGGATGATTGTCTTCGACTTTGCGTCCTGCCCCCGTAAGCCTAAGAATTTTACGTTCGGGAAATATTTCAGGAAGAAAATTTTCCGGGCCCTGTTACAGATAAGAATCATTTATTCATGTATTCATTCATTTGTATTCGAAGGTTTAAAAAACAAAACACTAATAACAATAAATTCATAATTATTTCAAGAAACGATATTTTTCAAAATTGTTTTTCTTTTTCGTAATGTCCCATGCCATATTTGGTAAGATGACTTTTTGGTTTTCGGACCACGTTTTATTTTTTTGAGACTGGTCTTGACTTTTTTTTTAACACCGGATTTACCAACTGAGCCAATTTGACTCATTAATGTGTAAAGATAAGATTTAAATCGTTTCTGTAATTAATTTCCTAAAATCTTTTGCAAAAGACTTGGCTTTGTCGAGTCGAATTGGGTCAGTTCGGTATCTAATCAACATTCGTAAATTCAGTGTGAATTCCGATCACGTGACTTTTGGAGCTTTGTCGAAGTGTGTTTTGGATGATTTCAATTTTTAAGCCTGTAAAATCAATTTTTAACAGTGTGCGTTATTTATGAAATGTGGTTTCGGTAAAATCGTACACTATTGATGAGGCAAAATCTTGCTGAATGTAGAATTAAAGAGATGTGCATCAGGTCTAGTGTAGGAAAGCTCTGATTTGATTATTTATTAAATTCATAGGATGAGCCAATTAGACTCGTATAAAATTTAATTGTAGTGATTTTGGATTGTAGTAGTTTTAAGATTTAGGGTCTGAGTCAGTTCGACTCTTAAATTTCTCTTTTGCTGCATGTATTGTCGCATCCTTTAAAATACAAAGTTTCCTTTTGGAAGTAAAGTTTTCGTTTAAGTTGATTTACTTTTGAGCCAAAGTGACTCAATTTATTGAGTTTTTGGTTAGTCTCTTTAAATTTAGTGTTGGAAGGAGGTAGGATTTTATGGTCTGTTACAATTTTATTTTTGCGGTGACAATATTCGTTGTTATAGTCACTGAAACCCAACCCAACGTGATGTGTAAGAGATGACCTCAATGGCTCAAAGCTGTTTACTCGTTTTTATGTATTTACTTAATATGTTTACTGTTTTATAGAATATTATGTATTTTGTTGCTAATGAAAAGTAATTTTTAGTAATGACAAATTAATTGTTGGCCATGAAAGTCTTGGATCAGATGTTGAAAGCTGAAAAATTCGATGGATTTTCCAAAATTTTGAATTGATCGAGGAAGATTTGAGTTTCTAGTTTTCCCCTAAGCATCAATGACACCAAGTTTCTGATGAAAAGACACAAATCCAAAACCACTACAATTAACTTTCATACGAGTCTAATTGACTCATCTTATGAATCTAATAAATAATCACATCAGAGGTTTTACTCACACTAGACCTGACGCACACCTCTTTAATTCTACATTCAGCAAAATTTTTTTTCATAAATATTGCACGGTTTTAGAAAAGATTCATATTTTTAAGATGTTTAGATTTCAAATTGTAGTTGGCCAGGTCGTATTATTTTTGAGGGTTTTGGTTGTTTCATAAGTAATACACATCTCATCAAAGGTTTGCTTTCGTGAATGGCTGAGAGTTGGATTTGATTTTCGACGTTTTTCAAAATTTTTATTAAATATTCTCACCTTATAGTAACGCACATGTTTAACTTTCGTTAATAATGAATTTAAATTTGTGTTGGTTGATTTTTAAAGTTGCCCTTGTTTCTATTTAAAACGAGGCCTCGATTAATTTGTGAGGTTTCCAAAATGAAACTTTTCCGGGTAAATAAGGCTTTTCTTGATTGTGCTTATATTTTTGGATTGAGCCTATAGTATATAGTCTACTCCACTTGAGCGGGGTAGTTAACTTATGAGATACGAATACTGTTTATCGGCATAGTGTTTCTCTCATGTTTCGCATAAAACAAGACATGGACTTATGTACTTAATTAATAAAACCAGGTCAGTGAATTAAAATAAAATCGGAAATTTATGGAGGATCATAAAAATGACGTCACAGAGTGCAGGTTTTCATATTGTCGTAGGACCTTTTGAGTTTTTCCCGAGATTCACTCACGTTAAAAATAAACCGAGTACCTGATTTGAAAATCAATTTGAAAAAAAATTTTCTTTTTGTCATCTTAAAAAATAAATCCTTGATTCGAAAATGAATGATAGTAGCAAGGGCTTAAACAGCGGAAATCATCTGACTGAATTTAGAAACGAATGGAAAAATAATTTGCATGGATTAAAATTAATTTTTTTTTTGTTTTTAGCCCTTTGAACGCGCGCTTTTATTGTATCATAAAGTCCATTTAACCAAATTGTAATTTATTTTTTTTTGCTAGTTCCGAATTGAATTTGTAAATTAACTGGGAGGTCTCGAAAGCGAAACATAGAACGGTCGGTTCAGGTACCGGTAAAATGTCACGGCTTAACTTGGAAATGGTACCTTGCATTAAATCCTGACTTTAGAATGATGAGATTAGTTGTGTAAGAGTTTCGCTCGGGCAAGCATACACACAATAATATACAGTACATAAGTCGAGAGAGTTTCAACCGTACGGAATCCCTCTTAATTATCAAAAAGGTAATTAATTATCAGGGATATCGCATCTCTGGAATTTTTTATTTATTTTGAGATTCATCAATTCGCTTTCTGATTTTTCTCATCTGATATTTATTTTATTTTATTTTATAAACAAGGGGTATGAATATTTAGAATCGTTTTTTGATAAACTGATATCGGGAAAAGAAATTTTTTTAGCACAGGTACACGATTTGAATATTGTGAAATCGTTCATTGTGTTATATAAGTCGGTGTTGGCCATATTAGAAATGACTTCTTGAATAGGCCGTAAATATTTAGTGTTAACCAAGTTCATTGTCAGTTTGACAAGTCCAAACACTTATTGTTGTCTTGTTTCCTTTTTAAATTTGTTTTGGAGAGGCTTTTGTCAGTGTTGCGACATGTTTTTTAATCATAGGATTTAAAATTTTTGACACATATCGGTTTTCTTCGGTGTTTATGGTTGTCGAGAACTTTTGACGTCCTTTCTCTAGTTTTTGTTTTTGGAATCGGGCTTGTGGGTATTGATTTTGTAGTCGTTTTCAAATAGAGTCGGTTTGACTCACCACAAAATTGATATTTTTGAAATGATATCGATTTAAATTTAAAGACAGGATTGAGAGTTTCTGAATAAAAATTTTTCGTTATATTTAAAGAACCGCAGAACTATAACAAAAAATAAATTTTAATGTTTTGAATTGCCTCGATTTGTAGGGTTTAGTGTTAAATAATAAAAACAAACGTTTTGTTGGAACTAGATTTACGCAAGTCTAGAAAATTCCACGCAATTTAAATTTAGAAAAGTTTCTAAATAATTAACAAGTTTAGCGAGAATTCATTTCATTAATAATGCACGCTGGTTCCGATATTCCGAAATCAAATCAAGGGAAGGATTTATTAGTAAACGGAAGTGTTTTGAGAGATGTTTCATCACACACTTAAAAACTCCAGAGAAATATTATTTAAGGTCTAAAATTTTAAATGAGCCGAATTGACTCAGTTCGATGTAAGAATTTCAGTTTGTAAAAGGAAAGGAGCCATCGAACGGATGATTTTGCCAAAAAAACTTCTTCATTATCATTTTCGTTCATAATTTTACTTTCACCGAAGAATGATCGTTAAGATCCCGGAAATGATTTCGGTAATTAAATTCGATTGTCACTTTTATTTTCTAACATGGACATTGTTCCCGTGTTAATTAGTGTAAATTGAAGCGAGGGATAGAGTGAGACCTTCCGCCGCATGCGAGGCACATCTTCCTTTTAATGAGTTGCAGCTAAAGGAAACCTAACTGATGAATGTTTAGGTGAGGATGATAAATGAAGAGAGGAGATAAATTTTATCTGTTGTTCCTGTAGATCTGATTTTTATTCATCTAAGACTTGTGGATAAGTGAAATGTTATGTTTAGCTTACATCAAGCTGAGTTAGGTTCCTTAGAATCAGATACAGTAATTAAGATGGATAGGACGTAAGTTGTATGGACTTTGATTTGTTAGCTGTTTTTATAGATTTGAGCCAATTTAACTCACGACAAATATTCACAGATTTCAAATAACATCCAATTAGTCTTTAGTGTTAAATGGGTGACTTTTGTGATAAGGAAGGTTCTTCCTGTTATCTAACGTCATTTGCCCTTTCCGGTTTTTTTATAGCAAGGTGTCGATAGCAGGACATCGATTTCACCTTGTCTTGCCTTTGAATCTCTGATTTTTGCCTAAACTCAAAAAGCGTCATTTCGTTCTCCGAGTCTTTTAAATATATCTAAGACAACAGCAAAGCTTGAAATTTTTGCGTGCTGGTAGAATTTATGAATGATTAGAACGTCAGAAAATTGCGTCTTAGTCTTGACAGATTGGGCGTACCTCTCCGTCAAGAAGAAGAAGATTATGATTTCGTATGATTAGGAGCCATACCTAAAAGGAGATGGAAGTTCATGTTTCCCGAAATTTTTGTATATTTATCTTTGGGTACAAAATGTCAAGTTCAAATTAAATTTTTTTTAAAACCTTTACCTTGAGCGTGTTGTGTCGAGGGGGCAAAGTCGGCTTTGGTAGTTTGCCTTGGGGCTGACTATGGAAATATTACACCGAAGACTTTGATTAACCTGTTAAATTGCTGCGGTTATGCAAGTCAAGAAATGATTTTCCGAAGATTCATTTTTAACTTATAATAAATTAAAATAGTGAGAAAAAAAACCGCAGGCCGGTCAAGACCTTCCTACGTCAATTTGGTAAACTTGAAGAATGTCGCTAATAATTTATCTCAGTCAATGTCGCAGATACGTGGAAACAAGGTTCGAACTTCCCCTGATTCACCAGACTCTTTTTTTTTAAAAGAAACTTTCCAGTCTCTCAATGATAATTTTAATGTTTATCTTTTCGACGAAATGGTAAATTTGCCGGCCCATAAAATTTTGGCCTCTATCGCATGGATTTTCCCTTCATTTGACGTCACAAACGCGTTTACGTTAATTAGCCAAGGACTTGAAATTCCTCCCATGAGTTTATATATGTATAAATAAATCGTTTCATCGAGCTGGAAGGAAAGAACCTGAACTCTCGAGAGTGATTAACATTAAAAACATTGGTCGGTGGACGTTGGTCCGTGACAAGATTTGACGTAACGTGGTTGATTCTTCGCTTCTCTCCACCCAACCGGTCTCATTCCATTTTCTTAAAACGATTTTGGTTTTTTCCTCCCTTTCTGATGACGTCAAACATATTTATTTTTACCGAAACGTATAAATGGATGTTTGAGCTCGAGGGGCAGTTTTATACGTGGCGGACATGTTTGTTTTGATGAAAACACGATAACGTGATACTTAGTATGGAAATAATGTCATTCCAGAGCTTTTGGGAAGTTTTTTATCTTGATATTAGAGACATGAACTATTCGATTAAGTTTTAAAACATTTTTGGGTTGGTTGGGTTGATTCTGCTGACCTTTAGACAACTTTCTGACCCACAGTTTGGTTAATTAAGGGATGTTTGAATAGGTTATAATTAATAAACAATTTTTGTCGGGAGGCGTTTAAACCGGAAGTGTCAATTTAAAGATATTCTAAGTAATCGAGGAGGAAAGATCAAAGCTAAAAGCTCAAGGACGGAAGAGATGAGGGAGGAGTAGTCACGTCCTTAGAAACTCTTTCATAAGCTGGAGTTCGAAACAAGATGACATTTAGTTTTTATTTATTAACTTAAAAGGAAATAAGGCCTAATCAAATAGAGATCAAGAGTCAGACGTGTAAATAATTAATTTATAAATAGGTATACAATCGCGCTCACGTGACAAAGTTGGATTATGGTTTTAGACTTTGGTTATCCTTTCCCCCGGGGAGAGATTTTTAGTCAGGATCCGGATTTGAGGTATTAACAGAGCTTTTGTAATTTTCTCTTTTCAGCCGCCAACATCATGTTGTCAGATATTCAAGAACTCCCTGCCCTCAAATTCGGGGACATGGATTTGCGACTGGAATTAGATGAGCTCTCTCCGGAAATGAAAGAAATCGCGAAAAAGGAACTGAGAGAAACGCCGGACGTCTCGAAAGCAGCCACGGAGGAATTGAAAGCTCTGCTTAAAGAAGATAAAGAATTGAACGTTCCCTTCGACAACGAGCAATGGCTGATTCGGTTTCTAAGGCCCTGCAAGTTCTATCCCCAAAGTGCTTACGAACTGGTAAGTATTTTAGGTTGGACACGATGACAGCCGCATCTCAACTGGGTTTGCAAACCTATTCTGAGTTGGAATAAGTGAGAGACCGCAGAGTTGAACGACTTTGAATGTTTCATTTGGCGAAAACTAGTTCCCAGGTTGAGGTGCATCGATCTTTAAACTCGGGGCATTTTTGATTGGCGAGGGGAAGTCCCAGGTTTGATCCACTTGGACATTGGTCTCGTCCTCACTGTATCATTCGAACCTGTTTTGTTATTTTTAGATCAAGAGATATTATGCGTTCAAAGTGAAACATAACAACATTTACGACGGACTGGTGCCAAGCAGAGAGAAAAACGTATTTCAACAGAACATAATAACAGTTTTGCCCAAGAGAGACCAATTCGGACGAAGAATCCTCCTCTTGGAATTGGGAAAAAAATGGAAACACAACAAATGCAACTTGGACGAAGTCTTCAAAGGAGTCGTACTCTTCTTAGAAGCGGCCATGATGGAACCAGAATCCCAAGTCGCTGGAGCTATTGTCATATTCGATATGGATGGCTTATCACTCCAGCAAGTTTGGCAGTTCACTCCACCGTTTGCCAAGAGAATAGTTGATTGGCTTCAAGTACGTGGTTTCTTAGTTAATAATAATTAATTGGGACTTGATGGGTATGATGCCGGTATTTCCCGGCTTTTGACTGTTTTCTTAAATGATTTAAGACTCATGTAAGTGATTGAGACAAGAGGAACAGATGTGTGTGTGATTTTTTTATTACACTGGAACGAATCTGTCGTTTTATAACTTCTGATTAATTTATATCGTTTTATGGTTTTCCTTTGCTTGATCAGAGTTTCTCCGCTTTGTTTACTGTAACTGTTTGATAAATTGTAATTACTTCAAGTAAGATTTCGTTTGATGATTATACTAACGCCGCTATGTTTTTGTTTTTATAAAGCGTAATTCATTTAGCAATTTAAAAAATGAGACAGAATGGTCTTGATGGAGATTTTTATTTATTGATAATTTTTGGTTACAGGAAAGCGTTCCTCTTCGAGTCAAAAACATTCACATAGTCAATCAGCCCTACATCTTCAATATGGTATTCCAATTGTTCAAACCCTTTTTGAAGGACAAACTCAAGAACAGAATCATCTTCCACGGTACCGACCGTGATTCCTTGCATCAATACGTGTCGCCAAAATGTTTGCCAAAGGCCTACGGGGGCACACTTCAAATCCCCCTTGTGACTGGATCTCAGTGGTATGAACTACTGGTACTCTGTGATAAAGAATATCAAGGTAAGTCTCATTCGCGTAAGTTAGAGTATGTGGAGGAGCGGGAAGGGGGGCAACTGGTTATCTGCGAATTGGGAACAAGGCAGTTGAGTTGAAATTTGCAAAAGGGGACAATCATGTCTGGATCAGCGGATATAGTTCCTTCGTCCTTGGAGGAGATGGAGTCATAACATATGGTTATTCAAGCCGATTTTGCACATGGCTCTCAGACACTCTTCTCACACTGTTGAGATAATCACCAAACGACCAAAAATGTCTGTTTGGGAGATGTCACCAATCGATTTTCTGTATTGTTAGATTTTTTGGTGTTACGTCAGACATTTTCTTCCTGTCTTCATACTGTGGCTTATTTGTAACAGAAAAATATTGGAAAAATTTATTTAGTGTCTTAAATGAGTCTAACTGAAATCTCTCGTGGTTACTTAAATGATTACAAAGAAAGAGTCAGAAGTTAGTAAGAATAAGAACCCACCTGTCGAGAATGTCAGCTGTGGTCATCCCAAAAGTTTCGGTTGTAATCATATCATCGTTATTGGACTTTGAAAAATTTGTATACTTAGTCCTTCAGTGGAGCACTTTTATAAATTATTATGGCGCTGGTGCAACTACCACACTACTACCCATCCTGCAGTGCTCTACAATGGCAGCAATTATCTGCCAATACAAGTAGCCAATATCAAGGCGCTAACAGGCTGAAACCGACATGAGATTATACAATCAAGCAACTGCAATGAAAAACTCAAATTCAAAAATGATCAAAATTTAAAGAAGACAGCAATCAAGTGACCATAACTTTCAAATTCTAGCGCACATTTCCCAAACACACGAACGGAAAGAAGCCGCATAAAAAAAGACCCGAATGAAATAAATATTCGTTTTTACATAATTTTTATATATTTATTTTTCAGCCATCAACTCTTATGGTTATAAAAAGTAATTAAATTAAGGCCGTCAAATCAGTTTTTATCTTCATCGACACTTTTCGACGAAAATTTTGGGCATCAACCGGAAGTTGGAAATGGATTCCTTGTCATTCCCTTTTATTAACTATAATTTTTTATTGTCGTCTCTTCTCTATTTACTTCAAGCTTAAAATACTTCTATAAATTATTTTATAATTATTATTTCTATATCTAATTCATCATTTATAAAAATTTAAATGACAGTATTAGACAAAGATCATCAATCATTGATTGATTGATTGATTTGTTTAGACGAATTGAAAATGGCATTCCGCGAATTTATTTGCCTTGTCTTACGAAACATCACTTATAATATGATTTAGAAGTTAAAAAAACTTTCCGAATTGTTTAATTTATTTATATATATATATTTTATAATATCTTTATTAATGTATTATAATTACATTATTATAAGTATACGTTAAATATTTTTTTCTTCTTTTTTTTATTATTTTTAACATTTTTTTGTTTATTCGTTTGATTGATGTTGTTGTTGTTCTTGTTTATGTTAGGATCGACATGTTTTGAATTAGTACTTTGATATTGATTTTGAGGAGTTTAGGATTTAAGTGTTCTGTAGGATGAGCTTAAGTTTTTAGTTAAAGTTGATTAAGTATATGTGTTGGAGAGGAAGTAGATATTGTAGGGCTGGTTTGTTAGTTTATCTGTATACGACACAATCACCAAAAGAAAATTTAAGCTTACTTGTCTGTGTTTCATGAAAGTGCAAAATATTAGGTCGACTTCATTTCATAAATAATGCACGATTTTCTAAAGATTGAAATTCATGAAAGTATGATACAGACCACTTTGAGTGACACATCAACCAGCAACATACAGAAATCATTGAGATATGTTTGTATCTCTCTTAAAATTTGTAGTTCACCCGATTGTAATTATCTAGCCAGTGTGCGCATTAACTAGAATAACCCATTAAAGTGCCAAAAGTGTTTTATTTCTCAGAATATCTGCATATTGTCTACTAGAAACTCGTCAAAAGGTGTTTGCCAGAACAACAGCAACGTTTTGTACGCTTAAATTAACAGTGCTGTTAGTATTAATATATTTTGATTCATGTTTATACAAGAAAGGAAATGAGAGTCAAAGTTTAACGATACAAAAACCGTTAATGTGCACATTACCTGGAAATGAATGTAATGCGCATATTACCGGTAACAAATTTATTATTAGCACACCACATTGCTCAAAAACGAAACAAAGCGTTGGCCAAAATTTTTTTTGGGTCGCTTTAAACTATTTTATGGGGGTGTTATGAACCCTATGCGTTCCCCAAAAATTGTTAGACTTTTGTATTTAACGATCAAAGCAAGAGCTAAGGTACTAAACGAGACTGTATTGTTATTGTTTTTTGGTTTCTTATTGACCACTTACAACTTTCTCTTAATAACGCTTTGTTATAGAATTGCGGAAGTTGTTAATAAGTTCGATTCGCCATTTTTATAGCCTATCTAAGCTCACGTTAATGATTGTTAAGTGATTATATGATTAGCAATACAATGTTAGTTATTAGAAACCTTTAATAAAAGTGTTCGAGATGATATTTCTTGATGTGGACGTCAGTAGTGAAATTAAATTAAGGTGTTGAAGTTCTGAAATGCCGCTACTATTGTATTTCTATATTATAAATCTATATTATAAATTATATAAGTGTTCTGTGACTAAATTTGTTCAAATATTTTATAAATGGCTAATTTGAAGGATACGATGTGGGAAGTGCTCGATATACAATAACATGAGATAAGCTCTTCCGGCTGGAATAACTCATCATTTGATTATAGGCTCGACACCAAACATTGGTTGTCTGATGTGATAGATAAAACAAATTACTTCCAAAATCGCGCCTACAAAAAAAAATGGCAGGCAGAAATTATAGATCCTGTAGACAACGACCAGAGGCTTAGAATTTCCCTCAAGAACATGATTTCAGGCAATAGTCCAAAAAATTATTTTTAATTATCTACTCGATAGGTATAACACGAAATTGAGGGACATTATGAGAGGATAGATAGTGGATAAAAATTTTTTGAAAAGGTTGACAAACGAAAATCAGTTTGGTAGGTTTATCTGTGTACTTTATTTATTGGGTCTCTCTCTTCCTCTTTCCTGTGTTTCTTGTTTCGCTACCGTTTATCTAGATAAAAAAATTCAAAGACTTTGTGTCTTGTCCATAGGGGTAAAAGGTCGTGTTGATTGATTTATCTAGTAAACGATTTCTATTTGTTTCTATTGCCTGTTTTTATTTTCTGCCTTTTCATACGTGTTTGGTTTATCTGTTGGATTATCTATCATGCTTCTACTTGTTCGAAACTGAACGCTGGTTTGTTATATTCGTCATAACTTCCGGTTGTAGTAATTAGGTACATAAACGCATTGTTTCGCTCTTAAGAGTAGCTAGTAACCATGTGGATCTTGAACACCAAAATGTCACAATCTTGTTCTTGTAACTAGTCGAGTTGGGGAAGCAGCAACAGGAAAAGATGAGAGTTTCTAAGACTCACATATGGTCACATGAAATACTCTCGCGACAGGAAATAGTCATCACAAGTGACTCATATGCCAAAGGGGCTGACTATTGTAGCTTCCATCTATCGTGTAAAATTAGGATAGGCAGTGGTGCAAAGACTTTGGGCTAGGCTACCTTCTACTGCTTTCACTAGTTTCAACTACTCTGTTTTGATATAAATAAAAAAGGGAAATGGATGTTGAAAAAAATGTTTGAAGGCAAGTAAAACAAATAAAAATATATTTACACGTGTTTAATTCTTACAGACTAACAAATTTGTAGGTTACCTACCAGTTTATGATGTTATTATTATTATTATTTCTTGGAGTTCGTTTTCTGTTCCAACTTTTAATCTTTTCCGGGCTGTTTACTGTAACCATAATGCGTCCTTTCTATAAATAAATAAATAAATAATGTCGTCAAAGCTTTTTTCAAATAAGTAATAGTAATTATCATTGATAACTCTCTCGTTTACCTTCGAAGTCGGAATCGAATTTGACAAGATACTCATGCAACTCCTGTCCTTTATCTAATGGGATGTCTGCGTCGCCTCCGAATTCTCTCGGCAAAACGGAAGGACAGATGTGTTTGTGAAGGTTCTCGAAATTACTTCCGTGGAAAATTAACTGCGTTAACATAACAAGAGGAAATGTTATTTGACTGAACACTTTTCCTCAGGATCGGATTAAGCGTAATTCGAATTTTTGGATACAAGAGCACTGTTATGGAGATTTGGTTTGGGTGTAGTTAGATTCGTATTGGAATAGAATTTGAAGTGAGTCAGATTGGCTCACTAAATCTTGTTCACACTCACTCTTGTCTGAAGTTTTTCTCCTAAAAACGGCTTGAAGAGAGTGAAAACCATGTTGAAGATGTACGGCTGGTTGACTATATGGATGCCTTTAAGACGGATCGGGATGCAGTCCTGGAAAAACATCGAATTTCGGTCAAATTTTTCAAAATTTTTGGCGCCATGAATGAAGACGTTTCAAAACGGGATTCTCGAATTGATTTTGTTTTATGTACATATTTTTAAAAGGAAACTGTTACACAAACTATAATTTACATAAAACAAGTCCGGACTAACTTACTTGAACCCAATCGACGACATGTTTGGCGAAAGTCGCGGTGAACTGCCAGACGTGTTGGAGAGATAATCCGCCCATGTTCAGTATAACTTGAACTCCGCATATTTGAGTTTTGGGCTCCTCCAAAGCCGCTTCTAATATAATCATAACCGAGCGAAATATTTCGTTGAGCGAGCACGTTTTGGTGTCCCACTTCCCCTGGAAAATTTCGTCAAGGAGAACCATGAGTACTAGTGCCACTACCCTCTCCGATTAATGGTAACATTGATGGTTTGGTTGTGGTGGGTGTTACTCATGTTAAAGTTTTGGCTATTACGCCGCTGGAGTCAAATTTTTGGACAGGCAAAAGAATTTTCATGAAGGCATCCTGAGGATGCCTTCATGAAAATTCTTTTGCCTGTCCAAAAATTTGACTCCAGCGGCGTAATAGCCAAAACTTTTAACATCCCTGACCACCACCTTATTCCAATTCACAATAACTCACTTCCGGCTTCCACTACTAGTATCCTTTCGCCATTTTTGTTTCTGTAGGGTAGTATTGTAAGTAGACCTTGCATAAAAGCTCTCTTCTCACAACTGGGTATCAAATTCTGAGAGTATTTAGGGTATTTATACTTGAACCTGTAGAATTTTTTCATCTGCAAAAGACAAAAGCATCTCATTATCATAAATTATTAATCAAATTTAGTTAACCTCATTAATAATTAATTACTCACCCTGTCTAAGGCACTTTCTGGATAATATTTGCAAGGTCGGAGAAATATTTGAAGCTTTTCGTCGTCATTCCTTGGATAATTTAAACTTGGCTCCTCTATAAATACAAACACATAATTAATATTATAATTTATGTTATGATAGATAATTCGATACTGTATATACTAACAACCGACGCTGACCTTTTAACAGCTTTCGAAAAGCTTTTAACGATTCCTTAACGATTTCTGGCGTTTCTCGAAGCTCCACTCTCGCTTTTTCTTTGCTTTCCGGATCGAGTTCTGTGTTCTCGAACCTGAGGATGTGATCGCCTATGTGCAGATATACATTTTCCAGATGTTTCTTAGGTCCAGGTTTCTGTAAAAGAATTTTTGAAGGACTGAAATTTTTATTTATTGACTGGAGAAATTGTTAACCCATAGAAATGGAGTTTTGAGCATTTAAAAGCTTTCTCTTGAGCCTTTCAACAAAACTTAGACAGTCTAACTAAATCCTGTCTAAAATTAGACATAGAGGACTGTCTTTCTTGCAAGACCGAACCCAAACACACTCGAAGTGAATATTTGAGTGTTTCATGAAAAAGACAACTTCATAGTTCTCAGAAATTATTAAAATTCCATTTCATAAGTATTGCACACGTTAATGAATGAAGTAATATAAATTTTGACTTCCAGCAGCATCTACAGACGAACGACAGACTGTTGAATTGTATATTCAAGTATTTCCGAACAAGGAAATCGGTGGAGATTGGTTTATGATGATCTAGAACGATATAACGCGTAGAAAATTTTCAGAACCACGCGTCAAGCTCTCATTTCATAAATAATGCACACTAAGAGAGAGGAAACTGTTTCATTGTAAAAACTTGAGACTTGGGACAATAGAAAATGAAAGACATAAAGCAAGTAGAAGGTAGAAAGATGGAAGAGATACAAGATCAGGGATGAAGAGGGAAGAATTAAAAAACTCAAAATGGGTAATGAGGAAGCGAAAGAAAAAATTTAGACGACTACTGCCTAGATCAAAAATTTATTAATTAACCGATCAGATCAGAGATTATGAGAGAGAGAGAGGGACAGAAATAGTATTAAAGCCTAAACCAAAAGTAAATGAAACGAGTCAACATTTTATTTCCTTCTAATAAACCAATTCGTTCTCGTCTCCTGTTACACGAGTTTTGAAACTTCTTCTCCTAGGCTAAGACACTACTCTGTTATCCTAGATAAGAAGTTTCTCTTAAGCGAGATCAACTCCTTATTGCTGGGAGGAGATTTGGTTTAAGGCTACCTTCTTTAAGCTTAGCACGTCAATCAAACTTTCATGAACTTTGTCCTGCGACAACATCCGTGTCATGTTTCTTAACAGAATATTCAAATCCCTTTTTTGTCTGCCTGGAAAAACTCATATAATTAGCAAGTCTCTCACACAACATCCATGACTTATGTGTTCTTCGACGAATCAAAACGTGAGTCGCATAATCCGTGAACAAAGAACTCATTCGAGCCGAATGTGAAATGAATTCATCCGAAAATAAATCAAAAATTTTACCTTTTTATTAGATACGACAGCGGAATCTCCCATATTGTCAGCCTGAAAAGAAAGAAAGACCATAAATATGTTACTGTATATATGTTACAGTTAGAAAGTAACCGCATGTTTTATTTATAGCGATTAATTCAAATTGTTTATAGGAACTAGAATATCTAACGAGGCGGACGTTTATACATCGGAAACTTACTTATCTTTTACGATTATATTCAAATATATATTAAAAAAATTGATTGCAATATTCAAGGTCGTCTCAACTTTATGCATTTTAGATAATTTTCTTGTAATTAGAACTTTTTCGTCACGAGATTGCCTGAATTAAGTCACGGAGAACCGATGTGTTTACAAAGATCATCGTCGGTGGGGGTGATCGTTGTTGCCTTACAGCTTTTAATTACCGTAATTAATTTATAAGTGCTTACAAGCCTCCGGTGCGTGCATAACTATGTTTGGTGTACCTCTCGGCGACCTTTTTATCTGTTTCGATAACTCAATAAATCGAAGAATGGACTCGTGATAAACACAACCGAAATAATAGGTTTGAGTGATTAGGTAATGGATCGCGTATCGTCACCTCACCAGACGGAAGGTAGACAATGGTAGGCTCTTTAGACGACTAAAGAGAAGTCCAGTCAACGAACTTAACCAAAGATGTCTGCCAAGCTTTAAATAAAACTGAGCGCTGATGATTGAAAAATGCTGCATAAACAATTTTGGATGAAAGAGAGAATAATTAAGACAGTTATGGGAACAGTATATGTATATGTCGTATGTTATACAGAAGAAACGACCAATATTTGATAGAAGATAGTAAACAGTAACAGTTGATTCAGTCTTCATAAATATGTGCATTATTTATGAAATGAATGTTCGGCACTATTCATGACATAAATAACTTCCAAAAGAGTGAGCAATAACTCTTCATAAGTGTGCATTACTTTTGAATGACATCTTCACACGACTGCGCACTACTTTTTGAATATCCCAACCGAATTCTTTCTTTATCTGGGACATAGTGACGCGAAGGTCTGTTCTCTAGATAAAAACTATTTGCCGTCTCGAACTTGAGACAGATGGCAGTTTGACTCGAGGGTATATTTTTTAAAATAAATTCTCAGCAAAACTGTTATATATAAATCTCTGTATAACACATGTAACTTAAGAATATAATACGTCTGGTGAGAATTTGGAGACTAGTCAGAACGAGAGTAATAAATAACTATTGATGAAGGCATTTAAGTCCATAGTTGAATAGTTTGAAGATAACAATATCTGGTGAAGTTTAATATTTTTGCGGCTATCACTATTAATAACAGTTAGTATTTTATTTACATAGATGACAGTTAGATGTTTTATTTAGTTTGATTTTATTTATGGATGGAAGTTAGATGGCGTTTGTATTGTTATTACACCGCTCAAACAAATCGTCGGTATGACAAAGTGATTTCGTCTTGGTGTTGAGTAGAGACAAAACTTTTAACCGCCTGAAATTTGACTAGAGCGGTGTAATACCCAATACAGCAACAGTATATAAATATATCCAGCGGGACGTCTGTGGTGTAGTGGTTAAAGCGCTTGACTATAAAATTTATAGTAGTGACTTCAAACTTCTCTCGCTTCCTGTTGTGTCCACACAAGGGTGAAAAACGGGATTAAAACTCAAATAAATAATATAAAATATTAATATTTCGTTTGATTATAATGATTTTAATATATTAAACAAGTGGGAGAAACAGCAAGAAGCTAAAAAATATTTTGTCAATTGGAAAAATTTTTTGGAGGGAAAATTCAAAATTTTTATTAAATTTTATATATAAGTTCTTAATCCCGTTTTTTAATCTGAGGTATAAGATGGTTTACAAAAGACAGTATATAAAATATATATTATAAGAAAATAAGAGAGAATTGTTGTGTAGTGGTCAAATCGCCTGTTTCCAGAATTTTCCAGGCTATATGTTTGTGAGTTAGACACGAAGCGAGAGATGTTTATAGCACAACCCAAATTTTAAAATTTAGACTTTTTAGAAAGAGAAAGATTAGGAAACTAAAACTAAAACAAGCAAACGACGCCGCGTAATCTCTGGACAACGATCCGACACTAGAACTAACCTCTGGAGGAGGAACTAAACAACAAAAAAGACAACGAGATACGCAGTTGAAAAGTGGCAAGGTTAGGTTAGATGCCATTTTATAAAACAAAATTACCGTTACTCGTATTTGATTCGAAATAAAATTTCAGTTGAAAACTTTCAAATCACGCATATTAACAAAACGGAAACACAAACTAAGTCCATCAACAACAACAACAACAAATCATTTCACCGATGCTTAAATGACTAACCAACTAACCGAACCACACTGCCTTCATCTGACTTAAATCCGTTCAAATTAATCACAACAAACATAACACAACCAAATTAATTTTTTAAATTTGTCTCGAAGTAACAATTCCATAGGGTTAGTTATGTAACTGAGTCAGTGACCAAAATCAGCGAACAATAGATTTAAAAAAACCGATTTGTCGATTATTTGATTGTTATTTATGTTTTAACTATTTTTAAGAGAGATATAAATACCTTTCGATGTGTTTCACCCGAGCATTAGGTTTTGTAAATTCAAAATTTGAATTTTTGTATATATTTCCTTATGCAAACCGTTGTTGTCGAACGTTCACTGAATAATCCGAAACCTCAATAAATAAAAAATTATAGTAATTCAGAGTCGCTCACTTCTCTCTCTCTCTTTCTGTCCGCTTCACTCTTTCGACTGTGCCTGCAAATCAGTGTTAAACGGGCTTAAACAACCACTTTTACAAGAAGTTACTGTTAAACTGTTAAAATGTTCATGTTATGCCCTTGACGCATTGGAACACGTACACACTGGCTCTCCTTTATCTCCATTCCCTCCGATTTCTTTTGAAATCTCCAGATAATAACATCTTATGAAACAACGAGAAAGTTAGCCAATATTTCTGGTATTTGGATTATTGACAGGGAAAAATTTGCACTTGCACTAGAGCACTATACTCCTCCGATTACAATCTCATTTCCGTTTTCCTCCTCCTTTGTTATTAGACAGGAAGCCGGATGATAATATAAAAGAGAGCGACAGAATTCAAATTTTTATCTACTCCTTCCGTTCATCCGCTTTTATTTGCTAAGTCAGCAGTTTTAAGAGTCAATATCCGCAATAACGAATAGTCATCAGTTTGGATTCTCTTCAAACCGGTCCCACGCTCTTTTCCCCCAGGTTTTGATATTTCCTCGTGCCTGCATCTTCTTACTATAATACCTAACACAACTAACTCACGCATCCGTATCTGCTATAATTTCCCTTTCGACCGATTTCGATTCGAAATGACTATAATAAGCTTAACGGTTGTCAGGAAACGCACCGGAAGTACAATATTATTACAAATATTAGTTACTTCGGTAACAATGTTTACAAAAACTAACATGGCCATCATGCGTTGTAAAGGTCACTAAAATAGAGTGATTTTAAAGAAACTATGTTCTGCTTCGGCGGTTTAAGGAAATGAAATCCGAGACTGTAGAAAACCTGTTCATGGTCATAGTCATAGGATTTTTTATTTATTTAGGAAGTTCACACTCGTAATCGTAAACGAAGAAGGTTTTCGAGTTATCTGGTTATCCTCTAAGTGCAATCTTTTGTCTGGTATGAATAATAAGATAATTCTTTGACTGAGAGTTACGTTTGAAACGGTAGAAACATTGTTCTGTGTGTTTTCCCATTCCCGACAGTTGAGTTGTTTGAATGTGATGTTAAATTGCTTCATCATCATCCTGTACGAACTCTACCAGTCCCGGATGCGGTTTGCTAAGCCTCTTGGTAATCTCTCCTCGTCTAGATATGTTTTATATTCCTCTTTGTACATGGAACCTGAGGATTTGGAGGATCTAAAAGACAAAAACCCTTCGGAGATTGAAACTAACTCATCGCCCTTGGTGATCTAGCTTAAGAGTAATTATTGAAATGAAATCCAAGAAACTGAAAACTTGATTTGTTGCCACCAACTGAAAGTATTATCTGTATAAACAACTCTCACACCTATACGTATGACCACACCAATTTTTTAGAATGTTTGAGGAAAAAAGTTAACCAAAATTGATAACTGAAATGACAAATTTTTTGGTTAGTTTGCTTTGGTTTGGTTTACTAAAGCATGCAGCCTTCGGAATCTGTAGCGGAATAGCGCTTCTTACTTACTGGAGATTATTTTTATGCGAATATCCCACTCAAAGTTTTATGAAAGCCCAAATTAAAAGAAAACGCACAAAAATAGTACGCGTAAAACGAGATCTAGGCGTAAAGAAACCGAGAAATTAGTCGTAGTGTGCAATATTTATGAAATGAGTGTTTATTTGAAGATGCAGGTTATGAACTAAGAACACTTGCCAAATACCCAAATGAAAATTTCCAGTGGAAGCTCTATCCAAAACAGCTTCCACGGTAAATGAGTAACTTCCCTACCAACAACTATCACCGGACGTTACTTCTAAGATGCAGGTGATTCAAGGGCGAATTCGCGTACTTGACCACTATACGACCGACAAAGGTCACTCTTGTCACTCTTTCTAACTTCGGCTTCTCCAGAACATAACCCACCTTCCGATTGGGATTTACTTAAAAGGTGAACTTGTTCTAAGCAAATTGAAAACTTCAAACCAAAGCACGAAAAATGACACCTTCGATTTTATTTCGTCGATTCCGACTCGTGTTCAGTTCCAAATTCTTAGAAGTCACTCTTACTGTCATGCAAAACCATCTGTTCATATCGACTCATCGCGGTGAACTTAAAGTCCAAAGGAATTCAATGAGACACTCTTTCACGGAATCATTTCTAATTAATTTATTTATTGGAATGAAAAAATTGCTGATTTGCCTTGAACTGAATATAAAAGTTAATTAAAATATTTATTCGTAACAGTTACCGGTAGCCATTTTGTGTTATCCCTAGTTTTGTAACATTTGTTTTAGGGAAGGACACCAAATCAAAGCGATTTCATTCAGAGGACGTTTATTTATAAACAAAATCACGTTTTTAGGAACCAATAGGATGAGGTGTTGACGTTGTAAGTGATGATCATTGTAAAAACAGCATTTCCAACTTGAAATTGGACACAACAACTACAAAATGTAGTCATTTACAATTTTTTCTGTAAGGACATAACCAGGTGGCATGATAGGGCAATGCACCAACTAACTGCCAAGTCAAAAACCTGTATCTCCCGAGGGGGGGATTGGATTAAAAAAATTTTTTTTTGTATAAGGAACTTCATATCGTAATGTGAAAGAAGGTCAACAAAGAAATTGTAGTGTAGTGAAGAAAGCATAATTCTTCCTCATAGATACGTTGTAGAGACTTAAGAAAGCATAGGTGAAGAGTGACTAAGCAAAAGCTTAACTCACTCGAGTTTGTGAAATTTGAACGGAAGTCAGTAATGCCAGTGTTGACATAAGTGCGCTTTAGTTCAGGAAGTTGTTTTTGATGAATGGGTCAAATCAATTCATACTGTAATTAAAGTTTTATAATTACAATTAACGTCTGACTTACCTAACACTTGAAAGAAAGAAAAATTACAAACGAACACCGCTAAGCTCGCTGTCTTGTAAGCTTATACTATCACGGCAGAGGAAACGGTATAGCATCCATGTTTGTTTTGAGTGGGTGAAGGCGTCTTGTACAGGTTTTAACTTGTCCATAGACCCGTATAATGGTCTGATGTTTAATCCGGTTCCATTTGGCTCTGACAGGGAATCCATAAAATTCCAGTCAAGTTAGTGAAAGTGATTTGTCAGTGAGTTAGAGTGATAACAAATTGGACTAACATTTTGATGGATACGTGTGACAACAGTTACTTGAGTCTTTCGTCTGAAACCTCAGAACGTACAATGATGGATGAGTAATCTAGCATCTACGTTCACATTCGTGATGTCATGGAAAGGTTATATGTTATAATATATCGATTTGTATACAATATCTTTTATCTGATAGCTTCAATTATCTATCAAATACCAGACACCAAACCAAAATAACTTTCAAACACACAATTTTCATTTTAGAATAGTTAGTCCGACTGTCCTTCGGTGGAAACACTGTCAACAACAAATCAAAACAGACAGTAAAACAAGTGTATAACTCAAATTATATATAAACAAGATTTATAACAACTTTTTGATGTAATAAATAAGAAACTGGTTGAAGTTTTCCCAGATAATGAGAAAAGCCATGTCTACTTCAGATGTGTGTGACCTTTAAGATCATCGCGATGCATTCTCGATGAGATGAATTACTCGTGCACATTCAAGGTTAACTTAAAATAAACTTTACCAGAAGTTACATTAAATTGAGTAACTATCATACAACATTTTAACTAAAACAACTTCTACCAACTACCATTGTGACATTTTTGTCTCCTAGTTAACTGACATCTTTATACAAAATAGGATGTCCCGAAATTAACGCAAAATTTGAATTTGCCGCCATTTTTTAAAGGTTGGCAACCCTGGAGAAAGGATAATTTGGACAGCTGAGTGAATCAGTAGCTGTTACATAGGGTTGTATGAGAGCCGTTCCTAGGCTTTTGGGGGCCCTCGAACGGGGGAAGGGTCCGGAGCAAAGAGCAAAAGTGAACCTCAGACGAGTCGCCATCACTGTTTTGTCTTTGGCTCGCGCCTAGTCATTATATTGATAATTCTGCCACCACAGAAAATTTATAATCGTACTTCTCAAATTGTCGGCTACCCAAAAACAACTCGGAGAAGGTCCCCTCGGCAGTCTGGGCCCTAGTTTGCTTATGCCCAGGAACGGCTCTGGTTGCATACATACTCTTTACGCCACCAAACTTTGCTCCTGAAATATTGTTTATACATTATAACTATTATATACTAAAACGCTCCATTTTTACTAACCCTAAACTCTTTCCTGTCAAATTGTTCTTTCTTCAGGGTTGCCAACCTTTAAAAAAGGGCGGAAAATTCAAATTTTGGGACACCCCACATATTTTGTTAATCCAGCCTTAAGGAGTTGTATCTAATAATGAATGAGTCTTGGTACTAACACCAGAATGAAATAGAAAATTAAAAATCAGTAAACAGAAAGCAGGAAGACAGGATAGTAGTAACAGTTCTAAAGCAGAATTACGTAACATCTGACTTAGTATTTGCATAAGCAAACAATGGATCTCTAAATTTTACGTTAAATCTAGAGCTAACTATTCTCATTTAAAGTTACTACCGGCTTCCCATATTCCCTCAATCTTATATTATCAAGCTTCAACGCTAACGAAACTAACTAACTACCACCTTAGAGAAACAAGAATCAAGATGGATTCCCATCTCATCTTCCATAAAATTTCCTTCCTAACAAATACAACGACTAAGACTTATCGGACCAACACTACTCCAACAAAGAAACTTCTCCATAAATAAATGAAAATGGCGGTTGTATTATAAATTAATTTATTAACTGTGAGGCGATTGATTGAACGTTAAAAATTATTTATTTTTTAATAAATATAATAATAAAATACCATATAATTTGTAGCAAACATAAACTTCTCACTTTACATGCTCCATTTCTCATCTTATCATCCATCTTCGGTTTACTTCTTGGCATAGCCAAAAGTATTGTGCTCTGCAAAAATTGATTTAAAAATATTAATTAGTTATTTGTAACTGTTACAACAAAACAGGAATAATTAATATCGTTTCCTTTTTTGTGTAACTGTTCCGGTCTGTTAATTTCTGTCCTTAGGTCTCCAAACAGTGTAATCTTTAATTTAGATATCGCAACTGTTCGATCGAGTTTCGACAGTCATTCATCGAGTGCTAACATTTATTTAAGTATTATGCGAGGGTAGAGTTAGTTGTAACGTTCTTACCTTCGATAACAGAATCCAAAGATTTAAGAATCGGATACCAGTCTTTAGAAGAGTAATCAGTTGCAGGCAACAGTCCTTGGTATTCTGCTGGCAGGTACTTTGGATCTAAGTGCTTATGGAGGGATTTCATATCGCTTCCATGAAAGAATAACTGTAATTTAAAAATTTATTAAAATCTGAGTCTTTTAGTTATGCGGTAGATAATTTCTCTTTTAATCTTCTCGACGACAATGAAGTTATGCAATCAGTTCAAAAGTGTTTTGGGTATACAGTAACGAGGTCATTAACAGTTTTAAACGATACTTATTGATTAAATTAAAGAACCTATTAGAAACTATATTATGAATTGTGTTTTGGCAAATTTATGACACGATACTAGATAAGATAAGAAGCGAGACAATTTAAATCGATAAAAATTATTAATCAAAGGACGTTCGAGTGTCGAAGGAAGGTTTTCGGATTGGGAAGGAAAGAATTTGGCTATCGTGAAGTTTGTAGATAATTTGAGTTTTAATCCCGATTTTCACTCTTGGGTGTAAACTTATAGCCATAGCTTCTACTTAACCGTGTGGACGAGTGAAAATAAAAATTTTTGATGAGCAATGTGACACTTTACCCTTTTGTTCAGCTTCTCTCTGATTAAAGGCCTGAAAATCTTCCAGACTACATTGAAGAGCATCGGCTGTTTTACAATGTGAACTTCTTTCAGTCTTAAAGGCATTGCATCCTGGAAGAAGAAAATTTTTTTCTTTATTTCTACTGTATATATCTAATTATTTTGATTATACTTATATTATAATGAATTGATTTAACTGTATAATATTTGAATTTCTTCTGATATTTTAATGTTATGGGTTACGATTTTGGTATTTATATTTTGCAGCAAGTTTATAGTTCTAAAACTAATAGGTTAACAGTCTTGGTATATTTTTATTTTTGTTACTAAGTTTTGGTATAAATAATTTTCTTCTTTTATTTAAGTTTCCTAAGGTTTTAGTTTTTGAGCTCAATTTAGTCTTCTTGTAGAGGCCTGGAGTCAAGTTTGATACATCGCTTTCCGATTTCTCAACCGGTAAATAGGACAGATTTAAGAATATGAAAATTATTATTGTTTATAATATCAATTATAACTTTCGTGGCTGTTATTCATAGTTACTAAACACTTCCGGACTTTATAGGTTTGTTATAAACCACCTGAATGGAAACATCTGATTTGTAGTTAAAACCTTTTCCTGAATCCGATCCATTCATTCCCTTGGTACCCAAACTGGGCCCATCAAACTATACTGAGTGGCCCAGTGGAAACTGATTGGGTGAAAATTTGTCAAAGGTCGAGTGCTGACTGTTGAGCCTGAATTCTGGAACGTAGTACCTGGCCAGTACGAAAATGTTCGGGCCTGTGCTCAAAAACTGTTTGCATCTACACATCTCTATGAGGCAATATACAGAAAATAGATACAGAAACAGACTGACAGATGTACATACAGATGGCCTGAGGGTGGACTGTATGCGTCAAAACCTGGACTCGTAAATTTTTTTTGGTAAGTCTTGTGGCCCAGTCGCAATGGTCACAATGGGAACTTAGCCCGGGAAGGAAAAAGCTTGAGTACCAAGGATTCATTACCATCCATTCTAATATCATCATCATCATCATCATCATTCCATCAATCCTAATAACCTCTAGTTTCTATTCAATATTTATACTTTCATATTTCTTCACCCTTAATCGGATCTTGACCTCAAATTCTCTACCAGTTTAAGATGTTCGAAGACATTTTACGGCCTTAGAGCTCACTTCTACTTAACCAACAGCTAGAAAGTTGACGAAACGGCCTGATTTTGAGACTATACGCACTGCGTTCTCTCAGTTAAAAATCTATGATCGTTCTGACCTTTGTTTTACGCGGTTTGTTTATTATAGTTTACGGAAGTGTTTGGTTATTATAGTTGTTGTTAGATCATTTCAGTCCTGGGGATTTTCGTAAACGTTTACAAATTTTCAAAAATACCAATAATAAAACTTTGTTAGTAAATAAGAATCTGACGAATAATTGTGAATACAATGAATTGAAAGGTGTTGTTTAATTTTATTCAAGGTCTGAGGTTCATTCATAACTTTACCATCCTTATTATATTCTTGTTTCTTTCATCTTGTCTAAGGTTTAGAAAAGGAAAATCTAAATCAACTTTGGTAGAAAAACGAAATTACTAATTAATTATCGACGAATTGTGACAAGCTCAAGAGCGAAAGTTTAAAGTGTTCGATTTATCACATTTACACTGTGGACCTTGAGTGGAATTGGATTATGTTCGAAACAATGAGTGTTATGTTATACTTTGATCCTATTTCGATAGGTTTTCTCGATAAGATTTCATGAATCCGGCCAACATATCGCGTTCATGTGTGTGTTCTCTTACCTGAATAAAACTCAACAACCTCATGGAGAAGGTTGGAGTTAAAGCTGCCACTTGTTTCATTCCCAAACCGTCAAAATCTAAAATAACGACCACTCCGTTGACTTGAGTGGCCGGTTCCATCATGGCTGCTACGTGAATCAAGTAAAAAAGTTGGAAAACTTGGTCGTTGGAGACTTTACTAGTGTTCCACTTCTTTCCCACGTTTGCGACGAATAATCGACGGCCGTGTTGGTCTCGGTTTACCAAAACGTTGACGCCATCATGTTCCAACATGACATGTTCCAGGTGTGCTGGCATAAGACCATCGAGAAGAGCTTTATTTTTTAGCCTGAATTCGGCTATTCTTTTCATCTAGAACAAATTGTAACACATAAGACAGGTTGTTAAAATTTGTAGACAACGCCTGAATAATTTAGTATAGTCAGTTTGCCTCCCAACCTGAAACCTGTTATGACTAAAACCTTACCAACTCTAAAGCACTCTCTGGATAAAATTTTGTAGGTCTCAAATATCTGATAAGAACTTCGTCTCGGTCAGCAAAATGAATACTGGGTTCCTTTTTCAGCAACTGTCTGAGCTCATCTATGGATTTTTCTCTTTGTTCTGGTGTTTCACGTAATTCTCTCTTTGCCTTCTCCTCCAACTCTGGCGTTAATGGTTCAGTCTCCAGTTTAACTTGAGTCATTTTTCTGAAAACAAAAAAACGGTTACTATCATTCACAAATCACAACTCGGCTTTAAAACTGGATTTCAAACCTTCTTTCACTACAATCACTTTATGCTGGTAATTATAATTACAACTACAAATAAATAAAAATAGTTCGGGTGCGTTGATTATTTCTTTTAACATCATACCCGTTTATGACATTGTTCGTTGCGTTTTGTAATTAAATTTGTCACTACTTTAACGCAATTTTATTCACTAAAACTACAAAATTCGATTCGTAAAAACCATCTTAAATGGCGCCTCGGACCAATAACCCAAAATTAATGCACGTAACTAACTGTTCGAATCGAAATTTTTTCTAAAACGTTACTGTTAGTAGGAGATGTCGCGACAAAAAAAAATTCGCTCATGAAACTAAAGAACAAATGCGAAGTGAGTCATTAAGGACAGGCTCGTGTTTGTAGATAAAGAAAAATTGTAGTGCGATTAAGTTAAAAGTATTAGGTCGTGAGTCATTGGCTTTGCCGGTTAGAGACGATCATCCATCGCTTCTATAAATGAGGAGGAAGTGGTACAAAGAACAAAAGAACAAAAACTTATTAGAGCTACAAAACAAATTTGAAGGTGCCGCAATTTTTTTGAGATAGGCCTATACAGTCAGCACAATACTGCTGTTTCTTAAATCAGGCTTTGGTACATTTACAGGTTGTACTACCTAACCCGAAATTGTAACCTTTCAGGAACATACATAAAATTACTGAAACAATTTTCCTTATTACCCTGAGAGTGGTCTGTAAAAAAAGTTATCTAGAGCCACATACGGTCCACCAGTTTGATATCCTTACTTCAAATAGGATTGTTAACGACCCCAAACTAAATTTTAGTTCAATCACACCGGTTGCTATCACAAATTATGGCCTTTTCTTAATGGCTATCTTCGGGCATCAAAGTTGCTAATGAGCAGTAAGTCAACACTACGGTTCATGAAACAAATTCTTGTTCCCTCTTCAGTTAAGCCAACCCTGATTGCTTCCCTCTCTTCCTTAAAAACATTATATTCATACTCCTATACTAAGAATTCTCTCTTCAAAAATATACCAAGTTACGAGCTTTCTCGTGGTCGTGTCAGTAAAACCAAAACAGCCAAATCAAAAAGTTACAGAAAAATGTAAATCACTCCAATTCATAAATTTGAAAATAAATAAATAAAATATTCAGGTATTGAAATGAAAGAAAAGAATAACAAACCTGAAGAAGTGAGTGGAAGTGTCAGGAAGCGAAGAAACTTTACAAATGAATAAAAGTTGTAATTGATTTTCAAATTATTGATATTATATTTATCACTTAAACAAAGTTCGAATACTCGAGATTATTTTTGATGACTTGTAAACAAAACCTTCGATGTAATCAGTCTCTTGAGAGAGGGAGACGATATATTACAATTACAGATTAAAAGATCATCTAAATAATAATCAGAAGGAATTTTTGAGAAAATCTTTCTACATTTTGTAAATTGTTTATTAACTATTCTCAGCCTTGATTGTTTGGAAAGTTTTTCAAGGAACAAATAAGTTTCTTTAGGTCTTATACTTCATATCTCAAATGAAAATTTGTTAGTAAAAATTTTGAGCTGGACAGGTATTTCTTACTCACTGTACAAACTATTTGAATACAATCCTCCTAGACACTGGTATTATTTTTTTTATCAAAATTTTTTTCGTCCCTTATCCTGTAGATCAGGGATGGCGAACCTCGAATGGTGCCACAAGTGGAGCGATTGAATATTTTGATGGCACGCACAAAAACAAAATTTTTAGAAAGTTATCTTTTTTTATATAAATTAATTAAAAATTATTAATCTATACTTAATTTATAATTTATGATATAAATTTGTAGTACTGAATACCCATCTTAGTGTCTTAACTAGAACCGTCAAATTATGCGTTTTATAATTAAAATATGACACGGATTCTCTCGAAGTATATAAAGATGAGCATTAAATAAAATTGTTTGAAGAAGCCTTTATTGGGCTATTTAATTATACTTATGTATAACATCACCACACTAACATTTCTAATGAAATTTTATTGTGGCACGTCACCTATTTAAAAAAATTTTTATGGCTTTGTGGCACGGATATCAAAAAAGGTTCGCCATCCTTGCTATAGATCATTGGCTCAAACTGCGGCCCACCAAACTCAATTAAGTGGCCCAGTGGAAACCGATTGAATGAAAATTTGTGAGAGGTCGATTCCTCATTGTTAAGTCTGAGCTATAGTGCCTGTCCTCAGAAACTGCTAACACTGTTTGCCTCAACATATCTTTATGAAGCAATTTACAGAAAGTATATACAGAAACAGACTGACAGATGTACATAAAGATGATACTCTGAGGGTGGGCGGTATGTGTCGAAAGCCGGAGTTGTAAAATTTTTTTTTTGGTAAGTCGTGTGGCCAGTCGCAATGGGAAAGCTTGAGTACCAAGGCTATAGGTTGTACCTTCAGTTACATACGTTATACAGTTCCTAGGGTTGAGACACTGCTCTGTTCCCTAGATATAAAGTTCCTTAAAGCCAGACCAACTACAAAATGTCTCAGACAGATGGCTAAACTAGAGAAAATTTTTGTCGCCCTAAGGTAATCTATCCTAAGACTATCAGCTGGTAGTAGGTGTGGAAAATTAGCTATGATTTGAGTCCTTCACATTGTCTCTAAAAGATACCTGAAGTTACTGATAAACTATTACATCCAAAAAATAAAATGTAGACTCCGACCCCAGGTTGGGTTTCATACAATAATCCAAACAGTCAAGGTAGACATAATGAATGATTACTGGCGCAAAGTAAAAGCAGAGAAAGAAAGTAAAAAACGACAACAGTTTGAAAGCAATGTGTTCATAGCTGACCAACAACAAAACAATAAATAAATAAAATGTTAATAACTTTGAAACAATATCACAAAACAGAAAGAAAATAGTGTGAAACCCATCCATCTCCTTTCTCTAAGTCCACCTTCCTAATTTTTCAAACGACATACTATATATTAATATATTATACAATATATGACCAAAAAAGCAATAACAGAAAAAGAAAATTTCATTCAACATTTTTATAACCCCTCCGAGATTCTTCAAATAATTTTTTTTATCAATTTGATCGATGTTCAAGATATAAAAATTTGCGAGCCAAAAAATTTTGTCATAAATAACTCAAGCAAACGGTCAAAATTTAAAATAAATACGAACGTGCATAGTTATAACATCGCAAAACATTTGACATTTATTTATTTTTTGTTGTCATGAGGTCAGAAATATTTAAAAATCATTACCTAATATTTTCATACGAATATCCTAAGGAAGTCACACACGAAACTATTCTTCTGGGATGACTGGTAACTGGCCGTTAACTCGACTAACCAATCTAAACGACTTTATAAAGACTGTGACAGTGAGTTAGAAGGTCCGACGATGAAGAGAAAGAAAAAAAACGAAAAAGTTGACAAAATATTTAAGAATTAATCATTATGGTGTTTGTTATCAACAGTCAAAGTTCAAACTGAATCACGTCCGTTTATGAAAATATTCCAAATGGATGTATTACCGACTCCCCTGTAGATATATTTATCTGTTTTCGTGAAAGAGACAAAGAATTGTGTTTCAATGACATATCCCATCACAATTATTACTAATCAGAAATATAAAACAATACTTTTCGTGGTTTTAGCTCACAATTTGAATATTTGACCGGTGAATAGATCCAGGAAGTGTAAGCAAGAGAAAACAGTTTCAAAATGTAAGCAACAGGGACAATTCATTCAAACTCCTTAGAATGAATGAGACATACAAAGGGCTTCAGCCCCAAAGGGAAACGTCAATTTATGGTGGTTAATTGTAAGATAACCTTTGGATCAAAGTAGGCGTCCTGGGTTTTATTTATAACAAACAAAAGTTGTTTCATTATTTATTTATTTATTTATTTACTCAATAATTTACACCGTCGATGGACTTTGAAGTACCTTAAGAACAAAATATCATTGTGAGCTGGATTTGGGTGACTAACTTTTTCAAAATTGCTGAGGATTTTATTGTTATGTACAACGCGTTATTTTATTTTATTTTTATACAAAGCTACATTTGTGTGTTTCTTCTTTTCAACTTTTTACAGTAATCCGACGAAATTAAAATGCTTGACATCCCTGGTTTAACCAAAAACAAAAAGAAATTGTCCTAGAAGTAGATAATAAATTGAATGCCAAAAGAAAGCTTTGTTATTGAGAAGAAGACAAAAAACAATAAATTGATTGTTAAAAATTAAACTAAACATTTTTAGGGTTAATGTATTTTTAAAAAAACCCAAAAGCAGTGGAAAGGTGACAGTCAGACTTTCTTCTAGATTTTTGTTTGAAATTTTGGGAAGACAGTATGTTCTAGGAAAGAACTGGACATCTCTTTGGACTTATTGAAGGACCCTAAAAATTCTTCCTGTTGCACCCTTTCCTAATTATAACTTACATAAGCTCACTAATACTATTATTAATACGTTATTATCTTCATTATTATTTAATTTTGTTTGTACCTTAAGTTTGTATACTAGCTAACTATATAGATAACCGGTAGACCGGCAGCATTATGGAGGAGATTGGGCCCCCATGCAGGGATGAATGTTACCAAACCTGAATGCTTTAAAAAAATAAATTTTCCATTAAGGTTTCTTGGTTTAGGTTCTTGGCATGTCATTTTCGAGTATTTATAGGAAAAGTCCCACATTATTATTCAAAAATTAAAAGTATCGAAAAACGATAGAATTTAAAACAAAATTTTTGGAACATGTTTAGCATACCTTAACTCCCATTTTTACAACCGGTAATGTTCGGCCAAACTCGTTTGTTTCCGACTCGTCTGATGCAATTTGACTCATTATTCAGGTTAAAATGGCGGACATCGATGAGTTTAGAATTGATGAAATAAATGGACTTTTAATGTTTATTAAAAATGTAGGTTTGCCTGGAATTAAAATTTACGTTTCCCACAATCATCAATTGAAGACACACGGGTTTTGATAGTTTTTCACTCTCTTAGTAATGAAATTGTATTTAAAAAAAATCAATATTTGAATATTGATTTGTTTGGATGATTTATTTTTCAGATTGAATGGAAAGATCCATGGCTTGTGGGTCTCATAATTTTTCATATATTAGTTACAGTCACAACAATATTAACGCGAAATTATGGAAACATTCAAGTAGCTCTGTTCTTAGTTCTCCGTAAGTAAATATAATTTTCTTAAGTTTTGACCTTGCATTTTAATTGATGAAGTCTTTCAAAGTATTTTATGCAATAACAACCGATCATTTCATTTTCTTTCCAGTAACTTTAGTATATTTCTCAGAAAGTATAAATGAACTTGCGTCAAATTATTGGAAGTAAGTTTCCCTTTTCATTTATTTATTGAATTCGTTTGTGGGTCTTTTAATTATTACAATGATATTGATTTTTATTTTGTTTTTTTTTAAAGCTTGTTTTCACGACAACAGTACTTTGACAGTAAAGGAGTGTTCATATCATTGGTATTTTCAGCACCGATTCTGCTGAACTGTATGGTGCTTGTGGTAAGATCAATTTCTCTTTGTTGTAATTTGTTTAATTAAGACATTGAAATGCCCTAAGCCTGTAGTTAACACAGTGCCTTAAGGTTGTCAAAACTAAATTTTACTTTTATTAGGTTAGTTATAGCAGAAATTTATTCTGGGGCACTTGTGATGTACAAATTATTGAAGTTTTGCTTTTTTTTCACATCCTAAAGCCTTAATAAGTTCTGGTATTGGTCATTAAATTGAGTTTCGAGTTCAGTTTTAATCATGTTCTTCACATTTGTGTGTCGTAGTTTGTGGTAGATGGCTCGAAGTTTAATTGACCACCTTGTAGGTCAGGTGAATTGACAACAACCATAAGCCTCTCACAATTTAAATAGCATTATAAGCATATTATCCTAATGCCATACTTTTTGCTTAATAGTTATATTTTAAACAAAATTTTGTTTCCCTGTATCCAATACACATGTAATTGATGTGACTACTTTGTTCAACAGGCAAGTTGGTTATATCAGTCAAGCTTATTGATGACAAAGCTAAAACAGGCACAACTAAGAGCTCAGCGTTTAAAACTCAATCAAGATGGGGTTGAAAGCAATGAGAAATTCAAAAAATTCACAAATTCTAGTA
Organism: Columbicola columbae; assembly: GCA_016920875.1. NCBI lineage: Eukaryota > Metazoa > Arthropoda > Insecta > Psocodea > Philopteridae > Columbicola > Columbicola columbae. The sequence continues at coordinate 8,725,369 of JADMLL010000005.1, read as the reverse complement.
ATTCCGATCTTTTAAACAGGCTGAGACACAGGCCAACGGAATCCACCAATTCTATCCAATCCCAAAATACTGATGATAAAAAGCCTGATCCTAAAGTCTCAGAACCAACTGTAATCGAGGGAAATACCTAAGTACAATGCTTTAAGGTTCTTCAATAAATTGGCGAGACCATACTTTCAACATACCTTTAGCATTTCAGAGAAGTTTCTGAATCTGTTTATACTTAAGTAAGCAATGAATCATGGAAATATAGTTTTGTCACTACAACTTTATTTTTTGAGGTATGAATTACAAACGTAAATAAATTTTATCAGTCCCGATTTTCTGAAGCTCAATATGGGAAAACATATGATGTTCGTCTTTCCTTTTATAGATATTGTAGTATTGTTGTATTCCAAGTTTTGAAATAGTATCTAAATATCAAGCAGAATCTAAAGTATACATTTCTCATTCAGTTGATATCTCTTAAAGAAATATATTTGAGTCTGAATAAAAAGTTGGAAGGGAAAAATTCTCTTTCTGTGTAAGTATAAGACATAGAAGAGAATTTTGTTTAATAATGTGATTTAGTGTTTAGTTCTTAATGAAAATCAATAAAACGACAGAAATATCAGTCATACATAATTCAAAAAATGTTTAAGGATACTTACTTAAAGTTAGGTTAGTTTTAGTTTGGAAGATTGGTTCAATTTTATTTTTAATTTTTTTTTACGTACGAAATTCACATTTTGGAAAAATTTTGTTTTTCTTTTTCATACATTTTACCTGACACACAATTTTTAATTTTTAAGAAAGTGTTCTTAAGCAAGAGAACAGAATTTGTAATATAAAGATTGCCCTAGAGTTTGTTAGTATAAAAATACTCCTTTTTTTTAATATATATATTTAATATGCCATTATTTAAGTTGTTGTAGGTTTATTTTAGAGTTTTACTTGAGTATCTTTACTTGAAGTCGAAGTGGGCCCATTAAATTTGAGATGGAAAGATTTTTGAATAATGTTAGCTTAACATCGGTTTCAAAACGTTCATTTCGACTTTACTAGTCAGTTTCTCTTGAATCGTCTTTGAATACCTGAAGAACCTTAAAATTAATATAAACACTTTGTGAAAAATATTTCAGAGCCTAACAACTTATGTAAGCTTAATTACTTAAAAATATGTACAATAGAGTAGGTGGTGATGAATTCAATGTTAATTGATGGTGTATTAGGTTAAGAGAGTGCTGTGTACCTTTATAATGATAGATTGTCGACTGCTGAGTCAGTTTGATATTGGTTGTTACGAACACAAATTTTTATGCTATAAAACTTAATTTTGTAAGTGAACACGAAAGGAAATTTGACTTTCTGTTTAGTTTCTTTTTATTAAGTGTGACTAATAATGTAGTCTTTCGTTTTTATTTCTTGCTCTTAAGGTATTATATTTATTTTAAAATTTCTCATAATTTCAATTTAGGTTTTGAGGTGGTTAGTTATTACGCAATTAATTATATTTATCTGGTGATTATGGAAGTGCTAAAAGTATTCTTAAGAAATAATCATGTGTGTTGAATGATATTTTTGTATTCTTAAAAAGTGAGATTGGGGTATTATCATTTTCCTAGCTAGTAATGTCAGTACTGAACAAAGTTTCCGGAGGGTGAGGTTCACTCTTGCCTCGTTTAGACGTTTCCACCCATTTCAAAACGTACAGGTGTCTGTCGAGGTAGGTGAAACTTCTAAACGAGATAAGAATAACTTGCCAAAAATTTAGCTACACAGCTAAGCATACAACAACATCTTAAAGTCCCTTTATGCCAACTAGAATTTGTTGGTACAGGTTTTAAATTGGTGTTTATAGTTTTGCATCTAATTTCCACAAGATATTGTCAATTTTGATAATCAAAACATCAGCGATTTGGTTTTGTTTTAAAGAACCAGACAGAAAACTGGAGTCAGTTAATAAGTACAAAATAGTCACGTTTATTTAATGGATTCGATTTATTTTATTAAATTTATTTTGAAGCATTATTAACCGTGAAATTTACGGATGGTGTTTGTGTACCTTACTGAAATGAGCCAAATTGACTCATAAGTTTTTGCCAGATATACTTAAAATCAGTTTAATTGGAAAGGATGTTAGTAATAATATTAATCAAAACATCTTCTATATAAAATGGCTGGTCTTTGACATAAACATAGCAGTTCTAGATGGGTTCATTTGGCTCAGTCCGTAAAGCGCTTATTTATTTGTTAGAGTCAATAAGTTTTAACTTATCTCAGTGAAATTGTTTTATTTGCTTTATTCCACGTTTAAATTTAGATTAGTTTCATTACACACCTTGACTGCCTAGTGCAAAATGTCTCCTAGTTGGGATTAACTGTAATATTGAGTCGTGGGCATTATACTAGAGATTTGAGCAGAGTGGCAGTTGAGTGTACTTTCTTAAACGTTTCTTCTATACGGTGGTTAGCATTTCTCTTCCGTTTCCTTTAATTTTTATTAGTAAAAACAAATTATTTTAGATCACTGTAAACTCTTGCTTTACTAGAATGAGATCTCACCTGCGAGGTTTTGATGAAATTTGAGGTTACCAATGAAAGTTTGCCATTTTCCCACTTAATAGAAATGAGTTTGTAACCTTGCAGGCTGCATTCTGTTTTATATTGTGTTAGTATTGTAATTTCTTGGGATATTATGACATTCCAAATTCATCATTTTCTAAATCAGATTTGATTTCTTTATTGATCTACTGATACATAAGAATGAATTTGGAGTGATAGAGTTTATTTTTAAATAATGATCCTAGGAAAATCAGTATTTAACAAACGAAGTGTAATTTTCTGTTTAGAACAGCTGCAATCTGCTTTTAATTCGTGTGTTTCATTATTAATTGTTTATTAATTTTGAAATAAATGTCTTAACTAGATAATTGGTCAAAATTATTTATTAACCTCTGGATACCTTTATCAATAAAATTTAAAATATTTTGAGGAAGCTGTGGAAGAGTAAATTTGATACTAGTATGTAGATAAGAGTTTGGCAGGAGGAGTGTGAGGTAGAAATTTGTGTAAAATTCAGTATATATAAAAAGTAAAACTTATATTTATGTGTAGTATTACAAGCAATCTGTACAAACTTTAAAAAGTCTAAGAATTCAAAATATACTTAAAGGAACTCCATTGTCATATGTCGGGTGGCTAATAGCATACTGCAACTGGAAATCGTTCCTAAAGAGAAAAAAATGGTTGGATTAGTTTGACATGTAACAGTTACGATTAATTTGAATTTTTGGTGTGATAATGACTGAAATGATATGAAATGATGCTTACAGTCCGTTTCTTAGTCCTAAAAGATTTGACTTTTGTGGATGACTGTTTGTTAATAATGTGTAATATTGTCCAATACCGTTTCCGAATCCACCTTGGGTGAGAGCAGCGGAATAGATACTTCCCACTCCTTGTGTGGCAGTAACTGGAACTCGAATAGCTGCGCTAACAGTATTCAAGTCGGAAACTCCAGTTGAACCCTGGTAAAGAGGATGAGCATTCACGGGATAGGATGAACCGGCAAAGCTACCATAGGTGTTGGGATATGGTACGTGGAAAACAGGGTAAACGTTTCCTGGAGCTCCTGCGTTACTAGGTCCAACTGCTGCAAGAGTGGTGGGAACCGATAATTGGACAAATGAAGGGATTGCACCTTGTCCAAAAAATGAATTATGAAATGAAGGAGTTTGACCATTTCCGGAACCCTTTCCGTTTCCATTGGCACCATTTCCACCATTAGCAAAACCGTTTCCATTGTTTACTCCATTTCCAACGCCGTTTCCACCATTTCCGTGTCCATTGCTGCCGTTATGACCATTTCCACCGTTGCCATTGTGCCCGTTTCCGTTTTGACCATTTCCATTGTGACCGTTTCCATTATGACCATTTCCGAAACCGTTTCCGTTTTGGCCATTTTGACCGTTTCCTCCATTGGTATGTCCATTGTTTCCATTTTGGCCGTTACCACCATTGCCAAATCCGTTTCCGTTTCCGTTTCCATTGCCGTTTCCATTGTGACCGTTTCCTCCATTACCGTTACCATTGCCGTTACCGTTACCGTTGCCCTGCATACATGAATAAGAGTTTAAGACGTCCACATACTAAAACTTAGAATTAAAAATAATAAAGAAATTCAAATTGGTTACCCCAAATCCGGTTCCAGGTATGTACTGATTGTCTACAGACGGGCCATACTGATTGGGTGGTGGTCTAGCAGGAGCCGGGTTAACTGCTGGACCATATTGAGATGGTGGTGGTTGTCCATATCCTGAATCAATTGGTTGTTGGACACCTCGGCTTTCACCAGGCAGAAGAAGTCGTCTGCCTAAAAGCATTTTATATATTTAAATATACATTTTGTCATTTTATATAAAAATTTTTATAAGTTTATAAATTTAAATTTACCAGCAGGTTTCCAACCACTTGGTGGGTACGGTCCAGAAGGACCTTGTTCTTGCGGTGGGGTGATTGAGTCTGTGGGCACACCATATGCATTTCCATTACCGTTACCATTACCATTACCATGTCCGTTTCCATTACCGTTTCCGTTTCCGTTTCTAAATCTGAATCCATTTTGTGGGCCCACATATTCTGCAGCCACTACGCCAAATATGGCGGGTAATAGAGCTAATAAACTTCCCTGTGAAGAAGGTATTCGTCTTTACATTAATTTAGAACTTTCGTACGGCTCTAACTGAGGAATTGTCATTGTTTGTTTATCAAATTTTGGGTTAAAATACTTTTCAGCGATTGCTTAAAAAATTTGAAACCACATAACATCTTTCTAAAACCAACCAAAAAATAAGAAAAATGGTTTTAAGAAATCTGAGGTGCACAAAAATTTGAAAGTATCAGCAAAGGTTTACTAATAAATTATAAACCTGATTTAAAATTAACCATTTAAAAACTGTTTAGGTACAATTGATCCTTTTTCAGTACATAAACCTGCTGACACACTATCGCTGAATCCTTTTTCTCATTTCCTCAAACAAAAAATAAAAACTTAAAACACTATTTTCGAAATCCAAGTTCCCTACCTTCATTTCGATCTTATCGATGGATTAGAACGTACAACCCTAACCGTTAAACCATGTAATACTACACCGAATTCTTTTCCAACACTGATCCTCCTTTAAGAATAACGTAACAATAAATTTATATTCTAGGCAAGCGTTTCTGTATTCACAATTCGTAAAGTTTTTTTACGTGCCGCACTGTAGGTCAAGATTTCAATACATCAAATAAATAAATTGAATAACAATAGATTTTTTGTTTCTCTCCTTTGACTAGACTTAAGTTCAACGGCGTCGTTTTTGACACTGCTCTGGCACAATCCAATAGGACTATTAGCCATTAGTCATTCTAACATGAGGTAAGTTCCCTTTGTTGACAGTCAGGACAACAACACGACACATCTATTTAAGATGCTAATCCATCCTGTCAGAAAGTGTTTCGTTTGAAATCCTGTTAAATCGCTTAATTATGAGTCAATAATCCGTGGAAGGATTGTTGTTATTCTCACAGTTTCCAAGTTTAACGTTTTTATGTAAAAGTAATTTGGTGGTGGTGGTTGTAATCCCGTTTTTCACCCTTTTTGGGGGTTTGAGAACCCACGACCATTTGTGTCCTAGTCAGGAGCTTGAACCACTACAACCACTACACTACTCCTCCCACAATTTAAGTACTTAAGGATTTGATGTGTAATTTACAGTGGTTTTGAAAGTGGGTGTTTGGTTATTAAAACTACATATTTATACTGTTATAATATATTACATGCGCTTTCACTGGTTTTCGTTTATAATTATTTGGCTGTTGCTGAACCCCTATGATACTGAATTTAGAGGTCCTTAAAACTGTTAACAATTTAGTAACACTTAAGAATCTTCACTCTAAATGAAAATTTGATGTCTTCTATAACTACCCCCAATCTCTGTAGTTGGTGATGCAATCAGTTATCAAAGGTATCCCACTACCTAAACTAATGTCCTTAAAACTACTTAAAATTTGTTTAGCTTAACTACAGCAACACAAAATCTATCATATTTGTGGTTTAATTTGAAGCTGTTGTCATCTTCCATATCCAATTTTCTCGTGTCCTCCTTCGTATCGTATCGTGGGTCTATATCCATGACTGTCGGCTATGTAATCGACGATTTGTCTTCTTCCATCGGGCAGCAGGACCATATATTGCCCTTTGGCAACGTCACCGTGTCGAGATTCTGCATGTCCGAACTGTGATCCGTGATGATGGTCGTGGACTTGGTATTGGAATTCGTAGTGAGCAGGTGCCTGACACACAAATTTTTGGGGAATAATAGTTTAGTTTGGTGTTAAAATGTTGTTTAATGGAAGGAACGACAAAATGAAGAAGGAAACTAACGTGATGAAACTGTTCTTGGTAGTGCTTTACGTTAGAGATGTCGTAGCCATTACCGGAAGTGGAAACTGCATACTTGCCAGGTATAACTGCGAATATTTTCGGTCGTATGAAAGGTTGCTTTAAGAGACCGTAGTATTTGGCCGGGCTTGAGAATCCAGAGATTGAGTAACCGGTTGGCCCGCTGAAACTATTAATATTATTATAGTCAAGCTAAAATCAGAGTATAAATTTTTAGTATTAGTTATGTTAGGTTTGGCTATTGACGATGTGTCAGATTTTGAGTGCGGTAAGAATTAATACCAAACGGTTCTGTTTCTTGGCTGCAGCCAAAGGTCTGTCTTTTAATTGGCTTCAAAAGCCTAAACCTTAACCTAAATTCCTAGTCTAACTGTCATACTTGAATTAATATTTCCTGTACTTGAACATATACTAATCTCTCTCTTAATCAATTATACTATAATACTGAGTTAATTAGATCATTTATAGCTTTCAGATCATCTCAGATTCCTTAAACGAAGAACTTGTTTCAGAAGTCTTGCACACTTAACGCAGGATTTTATTTTAAAAATGACTCCCACTTTCTTGAACATCCTTTAAAAGATGTTTTGATGTTGCCATAATTATAATAAGTATAATTTATACACTTCCTCATCTGTGTTTTCAAAATTTAAATCTAACCAGACATCTTGTTTTAGTGAACAATTTGTCACCTAAAATTTGACTAAATTTTTGGGGGTTGATGGTTTTTATATTTCTTAAAAACCTTTTTGGGTTAAATACCTGCTGTCGGTAGTAAGACAGAAGAAATTTTCAGCAGTTAGATAGACACTGGCTTGCTCTCCAGATAAGATCTCAAAAAACTGTTTGAGACAGCAGCGATTCAGAGAAATTTCCGTTTCGCTACTTCTCAAATAGAATTTTAGGGGTGTTTCCAGTTTCTTCCACAAATATTTACACGCCAAATTTAGAAAAATAATTTCCGTATTTATCATCTTAAATATTCGGTGGTATCCACCATTTTTTTTCGTTCAAATTTCGCAACACAAACCAAATTAAAGTGAAAACATTTTCGTTGAGTTTGATGTCTCACAGGAAGGCGTAATTCAAAAGTTTGTTTTGCGCAATTTTAATTTATTTCTTATTAGCAACAATATTCCAGGTTAAGATTGTTTGCCAAAGACTTTGCCTACTAATTATATTATAGCAATTATAAACTGACAAATTTCTACCATTTTTTTGTGATAATTATAATTTGAAATCGAACGTTCCCATAAGAACAAAGAAGGATGAGTCTTACCCAAAGGACGACTCCGTGGGCGATCCAAATGAATGCGGACTTATTGTAGAAATCGAACGAGGAACGTAGGAGTTGATTCCAGTTTGGGTTCTACTCGTTATTATGCACCAACTCGTGATCGAAAATAGTGCAGTATAAATCTATAAAATCAATTCGGAAATCATGTTAGCTTTCAACTTACAAACAACATTGGTCTGGTTCTCATTGGACACCCTATCCCGACTGTAACTGTGTATCAATTCGGGGTTGGAGGTATAAGTGCTAGAATATATTATGATAGTGCTGAATAGCTTTCCGATGAGGAAATGGGACTCCCTGTTATGGGTATACAGGGCAGAATGACTAACCTAAGATGGACCCTAAAATCCTGGAGGAACTGGGTTAAAAGAGTGCGGTGGCAGGGAATGGAAGAGGAGGAACTTGCGGATACTCTTAGATATCCAGCTGTAGGAGCACTCAACAGTTTATGATTTGATGAGGGAAAACCAGAGATTCACTGTCAGTAGATGTTATCGCATTCCATTATTGGGGAAGATGAGAGAATTTTTTTATTATCATCGGGAATTACCCAGACGACGTGTTAATTTATTCATCGGTTTCTGCCAAAGACATAACGGATATGTGAATTAAATATGCAGGAAACTCTGGAGGTCGTCTTCATCGAAATAAAATATTCGTCGAAAATCTCTCACATTAAATCAAGAATGTCACGTTTTATCTCTTTGACCAATCCCACTTCGTCTAATAGTTTTTTTATGAATTCAGAAATCGTAACAGTTTTTCCCAAAATTTGAGCTTTGTTAGGTTTTACACGTTCGCGACTAGTACTACTGTTTGTGATGTTACTTTGTTTGGGTATAATGGCGGTTAGATTTTGAGTACGATAACAACAGAAACTGTTACCTCTGCCAAACGGTAGGTCTACCTTTTCTGCAGTTTCCATTGCTGCGGTTCTCTGTTCTAGTACGGCTGCAGACGTCTGTTCAGGCAGTTTCCATTGCTATCGTACTCAAAATCTAACCCACCATGATACCCAAACAAACAAACAAACTAACAATCCTAGCAACATTTAAAGTTTTCTTGTAAACTCATCTTATAATCAAATTCCTGAAGGTACAGAAATAAATTGAGTGTTAATCCCTCTTCCCCACTCTTCAGCATAACCCAACGACCAAGGAAGGTTGTCAAAACTTGCTACCATAAATTCACTGGTTAAGCACTTTGACCACTCTTCCGCAGGTCTTCTTCCTCAGAGTAAAGACACAAAGTATAGACAACAAAAATTTTGATTCTTAACCCCAGATTTACAGTTGCTGATTGTTTATCCTTTTGTACTGTACCGAACCTATTTGCAGCTTATAACCCACTTATATCGTATATATTATACACGATTCGGAACTTTTTCAACTTTACTTCCCGCCATGTTTAAACAGTTTTCTGTACAAAGAGAAGATTGTGTACTAAAAATTTGATAAATCGAATAGAAATGAAAATTATTATATTTTATCAATATTAAACATATATTAATATATATATTCACGATAATTCGATAATAATATGATTTAAGAAATTCTTAATAAATTATATTCTCCTGGTTGCGATTGTAAGGGTGGGTTTGGTTTGGACCTCGTACGTCTAACAGACAGCTGTTCGGTCTGTTTTGGGTCATATTCCGAACAACTCATTTCATAAATATTGCACACTTTTATGTCGATTTCATTTTATAAGTAATGCACAGTGTCAGGATATCACTGATCTCATACCCTAGTACAGGGGTTGGGAGCCTATGACTTGTGGGTCACCGAATGACCCATTTGGTAATTTGAAGTGACCCACTTTAGTTCCGAATATATAGTATAAGATATACAAACTTTTTTCTTTTCCCCAAAAAATTTTGGTCGCAAAGTTATGAACGTACCAAATTTGAATCCAGTATAACTTATACAAATATCAGTTAAAGCCCCACCCCGCCTGACTGGATATGGAATCGGCCGATAGTATGCAGAATTCAGCGACATTGTCCTGTCGCTGTTTTAATACTAAAATATCTCCTAACCCAAACCTCTCTTTAATACTCGCATTTTGGTTGATTTGGACCCGCGGCCAAAAAAGTTTGTCGACCCCTGCCTTAGTAGGTACATTGGCAGTTCGATACCTGATTTCGGTTTTAAATTAACGACCCAAAAATGGCGGAAGGGAACTCTTTTCTAAAGCATGAAATAAAGCCAACAAACAACAGAAAAATTTTCTAAGAGTCAAATTGACTCAGTACAACAAAGTTAGCAAACTGCTTTTGAGAAATCGTATCAGTCAAATTCTGAACTTGCGATTTAGTATTTGTCTTAGAACAAAATAAACATCAAAGCTAACATGAAGTGGGTTCATTCAATGGGTCATTATTTATTCATAGTTTATGAAATCATTCTCCAATTTTGAGAAAGAGATGCCTTCGAGTCTCGTCATAAAAAAAAGAAATAGTTGTTAAATTTGGCTCATTACTCGACAATTTTTTTCCAAACATGGATTCGGATTCAAGGTCGGACACAAAACACTGCCAAATTTTAACAGAAAAACACACACAACAATAAATATTTTTATCCCCGGCGAGAAAAGAGTGTGGATTTAATTTTAATTTTATAACCGAGATTGTTTGTTAACATCAAATCACAAGGTGATGGCCAAAATGGTAAATTTATTTGAATGCCAAGGGTTTCACTAAAGTCAGTCATCATGTCAAAAGCTTGACATTAATATACAGTCGAAAGAAATTACCTTAGACCCTCTTCAAGGTTCCCCATCTTGCTTTTTAAGCTAAAACACTTTTTTAAATTTTAAATCAAATTGCTTGCTGACATATAAGGGAAAATTAGGCTTCGGAGGAATGTTCTGAAAACATCTAACCGAGGAAGAATAATAAAAAATTGTTTTTGCCTTTTACTCACCTTCATATTTTTAGAAAGTATCAAAACAAACTATTTCCACCTTTTCGATGTTTTCATTTATACTGAAAATCCGCAATCCTGTACTCACAAATAATGAGAATAAATGAATGGACCTAGTTTTTATAGAGCAAACTCTTATTTAGAGCTCGACGCCCTCAAACTCTTTTCACTTCCACTCAGTTTTAGCTTATGAAAGTGTTGACTGATCACAAGAATTTGTTATTTCGTCTAGTCAGAATTTTGACGACAACCGAAAATGGTTAAGAGAACTACAATTCAGACCTTGATTAATTTGTTAATTAGTAAAAAGATTTAATTGTAGTTATATATTCTAATTATAATATATTGATGTCCCCAAGAGCTAATAATTTTAGCTATAAGTCCGTGTATCTGCTTTAATATTACCATACTCCAGAATCTTCTGGTATTTCTCTGCTGTGGGTATCTGTATTAGTGTCTGTTGTGCTCTTCGTTTCTCTTTCTCTATACATAAATCTTTGAGTTCCTTCTTCTCCGACTCTTTCATATCATCACTTCCTCTGAATGTTGCAAATCTTAGTTTTGTGACTACTTCTCTTCTTCCTGCACTGCTCATCAAACCACTGATTCTTTCTATCTAGATCAGTGATGGGTGAAATACGGCCCGGGAAAGTATTTAGGGTTTATAGACATAGGTAGTATCAATACATGGCCCGCTACAATTAGTTTTTGACGGTTTTGGTTATGTTTAGAAGTTTAAAGTAGATTTTACGTAGTAGACTAATAGATGGATAGTCTACAGAAGAAGCTAAATTAGCCGCGTAGTTCATGTGTGCCAAATTTGTGGGGCCCTCCTACTTTAGTTCCTATTTTATATGCGGCCCGCCAAAAAATTTTGAAACTTAAATTGGCTAAAATGATTGCCCACCCCTGATCTTTTCTCTTAGTTACCATTCTCGCTGCTGCTCTTTTTTGACCTGTTTAATAGGTTTAATGCCTCCTCTCTGTTGTGTTCTTTTATTGCCATGTCAGCAATATTTTGTTATACATTAGAGGTCAGCAAAGTGCGGTCCTTTTACTCCTTGACTGTGGCTCTTCCATAAAATATTTAGTCCAGCCCCAGTATAAGTTATTAACTCAATATAGTATAACACCAAGTTTTATTTAACGTACAGTTAGTTAAGCTAAGACATACAGTATTAGGAAAGGCAGACTCGAGAGTGCACTCCTAACATTAAAAATATCTCAGCCAAGTTTGACTATACAGTAAAGCTTAAAAAATGGCTCCCCGAATAAATTTATATTTTGTATAGCTTTTGGATGATGAGTTTCCCGACCACTGTTATCTAACATAAGAAATTGGCATCTTCTGTGGTCAACAAGAACCTTGATTTCCCAAGAATTCAAAACATAAATAAAATGTAAGAAGGAAACTGAGCACCAGGATGCGAGGTAGGAAATTAAAAATAAAACCGATTATGCCCCGAAATCAGAAAACATGTCCTGACGTAAGATTTATAATAAAATGACCACGTGACTAAAATTTCTTTTGGCAACACATTAAACTATAAATATTTGATTTAATTAAATAGCATTTAATTAGATCAGACTAGTGCAATCAGAGGCGTTTCTATTTCCAACAACCAAATATATAAACGGAAGACCTGGGTGTTTCTGTATATTATACTCTCTCTTGGTGTTCAAAATTATTTGGGACTGTCTAAACGTCATCCAAGAGATTCAATTACTTGTAAATGTTCAGAATGACATCCGGCGATGAGATCTGACATCTTGGCGATTGATTTAGACTTTCAGACTTCAAAAGTGACTTATAGAAAAACAGAAGGAAAAATGAAGTTGGATGAAAGTGACGTAATTCCTTAGGGAATTATATCATTTCAGATTGTGCGTTAAACTCTTTATTCTAGTCGCTCTCATCATTTGTCTTCCTTTTCAAGGATTTAAAAAGGAAAAATGCCTCATAATTAACACCGTGTTATTGTAGGTGTTGGTGAGATTTCACAAATTTGGATTTATATGTCTCTTTCAAAAGATGTCCTCAAATTGTTTTTGTTTTCGTTCAATTGTCCTTGCTTGCTTGTCCTGTTAACCGGTGACTCGGTCAGCTTTCAAGACAAAAGAATATAAATGATTCGGTGAGCTTTATTTGTGTCATGTTTAAAGGTTTATGTCTGATCCTGTTGTATTAAAGACAAGACGTGGGAAAGGGTTCGAACTAGTTGGTGGTCAAGTTGCATATACCACCCAACCAGAAGTCCTCCCACAATTGATGGAGATAGTTACAATGATGGTGACGTAACGACTGTAGGAAATTGACAAGAAAAATGGGAATCGAACATGACCCAGTGGCTGTGGCACCTAAAATTCCAAACTCAATTGAACTTGTTACTCTAATTTTGACTATTCAAGTTTCCCTTCGGATCTGTTACAACTGAAAACAAAATGACCCTTTGAAGCGATAAAAAAAAAAGACAGGATTTCTTAATTCAGCGAGGGCGGTGACCTCTATAGTGGATTAATTATATTACTATTGTTCGTAAAACTGTTGTTCCCCTGATTTTTATACCTAAATCACTCGAATTCAAGGCGTTCGCTGTAATTTCGAATAGGTTGCAGCAATACTTCAGCGAGGAAGTTTGTGCAATTCATTTGTTGACATTAAAGCCGGTTTCGAAATGTCTCTCCTAAGGTTCACGGCCTATGTGTTCGACTCGAATGTTTTCCCACTTCCTAACTTTCAAAATTTTTCTTGGCACTCTTCGAAGTGTTTCTTAAAATAAAAGGATTTAAAGTACTTCCTTTTGAGAACTTTGTTGCGTTTCAAAATCTACCTCCTTGATACGTGTCTTTCAATGGATATAAATTCTGTCAGTTCAAATTTGGAATTATAACAACTTTTGGGGTCTTAATTATTTAACTATTAAAACGCCTAACAGTAACTACTTATAAGATACTGTCTGATGGTTTAGGTTCTTTTTCTGTTGGGTGTCAACATGCTTTTGAGGAAGAATCTCTTCATAAATAGTGCACACTCGCGTTTTCATTTATTTATACTCACACACAGACTATCTGGTGTCGTTTTTCCATTTGATACTGTCGGAACCAGATTGTGTCTGATGGATAACACCAATTCCGAACGTATATGTATACTGATGTATAAAATGTTATTATAACTATAATTTAGAATCAAAATGGAAAAGATGGTGCGGAGCTCCGGGACTGAATGAATTTAGCTTCGGTTGTCGGCTGCTTCATTTCACTGTACCCATTCCGGAATTAGGAATCTGGAGAACGCCACAATACCTTTATACTACTTATACTTATCTATAATCTGTTTTAATAACATCCTGTTATACTTAAAGGTGAAGTAAGTATCGAATGGAGACACTCAAGACCTAAATGGTGTTTCTTCTTCTTCATATTAGTTATGTTGTGTGGAGGTTTGACAGAAAAATGGGTCACGCAGTCCACATGATAACACTGTAATTTCTGTCTTTCACATATCGATAAGCAATCTATATCTTGTCTTCCTTGTGAGTAATAAAAATGGCTCTTAAAGTTTGACGGGACCACCATAAAAATGTCAAAAGGCTCGATTCTGCAGATTAATGACAGCACAACAAGAAAACTAGGGCCTAAGGAAAGTCAGAAATGACTACTAGAGATAGAGAGTAATGGGGAGAGAGAGAGAAGGACTACTAAATAGGGACTACTAGGATATAGAGTATAGAGAATAGGAATACCAACCAGAGAGGACTGTTAAAGAGAGGATACGGAGGGGGAGTATCCTCTCTTTAACAGCTGAAGTAAAAAAGTTAAGCCAAATAGCTTTCAAATAGGAGAGGAAAATGTAAAAAAGTTTTATAATATTATTATAATTTATTAATTGTACACCCTTTTATAACAGTAAAAAATTGTATAGGCCTATACAAAATAATTTTGACATGTTTCCCCGGACATTATTTTTATTTTCAGGTATTCACATCAATTTTCAAATTACTGAAGATCAATTAGGGATTTTAATTAGGCCCTAAAACTATTCTAATTGAAGGAAGACGAAAATCGAGTTTCATTAACCACAGGTACAATGAGTATTAACTTCAAATTAATTTCACTAATGACAAAGAGAACAAATGTTGTGGTCAACGGTGGCCTGTTGAAATTCCCAAAATAATGCCGACGCATAAATCATTGTTTCCTTATGTCTGTGTGTGATTTCGGCGCGTCATAAAAATTAACCTCAAGTTTTAGCCGTTGTTACATAATCGCAAATTTTTACACGCGTAAATTATTCACCTGCATTAAAACGTGACAACTGATTTTGTCACACAGACGGTAGACAGACATCGCGACTACCTAAAACGATGTCTGAAACACAAAAATTTACAGACAAAACATTTTCTCTATTCAAATCGAGTCTTAGCCTTGGAGTGTTGACAGATGAGGTTTATGTCTTCTTGAGAACCGTTTGACCCACCACTCACGCTTATTAACAGGGTAGCTAGAGTTAAATGAAACTCCAATTTTGGTGTTGCGATTGCCACTGACCAATTGTTTGGAAATTGATTATTCTTCACCAGATAAAAGTCTTTCTTCTTTCATTATCTATGAATATTTTATTTATTTGTTATTGCGTCATAGTGATCAATATAATTTTAGCTGAATCAATATGGCGACTGAATTCTTTTTCTTTTAGACTTATCCAGTCAGACTTTTGTTTTGAAATAAAGGTTCACGTCAAACCTTCAGGACAGGTTTTGAGGCAGAAGTTTCAAAATCGCTCTTCACCCTGGAGTATAACAGGATATGGAAGATAGCTCAAACTCTCAACCACATTTCGCTTGCCAGACCACCCAACCACAAGACCACTACAACCTCAATTACCTATCAAATTGGCTTTTATACTCTCAAAATATTTCTCCCATACTTATACTATTCAACTGACTTTGAGTTATACTGTATAACTTGTTATTCAAGAGGGTTAGTTAAAATTACAGAATGGGTCAGTCGATAATCCGTTGATAGTGGGTTACAGACATCTCCTTTAGTATGTTACACACTGTAGAGCACTCACAAAACACAAATTTAATATATATAGATATTTTTAGGTGCCAGATAAAATTAGGCATTATTTGATAATTTGGCAGGGAACTCATTTCACTGTTGAAATTGTTTACTTAATATTCCAAACAGTATTCACCGAAACTGAAACGAGATCACTCCAACGTTACACCTTAAATTCTTGTGTTTAATTTATTCCGATGCGCCTTAACTAATTGTTTTCATTATTTCTATTTAAATTCTCAACGAAATTTTAATTTTATTATTTTATTTATTTATTTATTTAAAATTTATTTGAAGAAAAAATTTTTTACTCTCTTTTGTATCTTACAAATTCTTATTTCTCTCACACAATATTTATTTGTAAATAAGTTGAGCAGGTGATCAGAATTTGTTTCTAATATCAAATAAATGTCAGAATAGTTGAGTTTGACTTTATTTATTTATTTATTTTGTTGTCGAGAATGATTACTTGGACCTGAATAACACCAAATTTCAGTGCATAGAGTAGTTAGGCTCACTTAAATGCATTTGTGTCTTACAAGTTGCCTACCCAAATTTTTGCAGGAAACTTGAACTGCACTAAGGAAAATCGTCTTTAAGGAGAGAGAATAGAACCTGGAGAGGATAAGAACAAACTGCTGTTAGAGTAACTTTTGAAATATTTATTTTGTTATATGTGGTTATACTTTAGTACAGAAACCTTTTAAAAATGCGTGCAGATTTCAAATAAGGCGAAAAAACTGGATGAGGTCTCATCCCAAATACTCGACGGGGCGTTCTATCATATATGAAACGAGTATTATAACATAACACATGTACATGACTGTGGTATTATAACATAGTTTAGAGTCACCAGTTCCTCAAAGCCTGAAACTTGAAACCTGTCCCTTATCACTCTTTACATTAGCAATTGATAACAATGGCATCTGTAAAGGTTAGCTACCCATGGAGTCAAAACTTGTTGAGCAAATCTACTCTTTTAAAAAATTTTAATTACAAATCGGTCAGACACTAAATTATTGAGGCTAAAAATAATATTTTAATTCTTCTTATCGCTTATCTTGCTGAACTGAAAGCAAACATTTAACTTGAATTAACCCGACTACACAACAGAAATGGTGTGAGGTCTGTCTATGTCAAAACTTTTCCCACCCAACGCGCACAAGGTTTAAGGATTACATTAATACTGTAATAGTCCCTGTATCACTCATCTGACTTAATCAAATTAAATTTCCAAAAAATATGAGCTTAAAATGAACAATTCCTCATTGAAAATGTGTTTTTGTAAGAAAATTTGGAAGTGCTTGGTGTGAGGCTGTTGTCTCCTCCATTGCGACTGAGTTTGATACCAATATACAATTCAACATTGGGGGGTAACACTTTAGAGATTTTATTCATGGAACTATCCAGGTACTTTGAGATCGCTATATAGCAAGGTGACAATCATATTAATTTTAGTTAGGCCACCGGAGGACATTTGGCAGGTTTTCAAAAAGACATTTCAACTACAATGGGAATACCATCGTATAAATACAGAGTTTGCATGTAGACAGTCTCCACTGACAAAGATACCCGTGATAACCTAACTTTACTCCTATCAAGAGTAATAATAGATCCATCACAACCCATCAATTCTTCTGAAAATTTGTGAAACCCTTTTACAAACAGTACAGACCAATATTATTCATATACAAGTCTTAAAGTGTGTAATAACATAAAGTCAACTGTATTTTAAATATATAAGATGAATTCAGTATAAATAAAATTTTGTTTGAGTTCTTACCCCAATTTCTAGAAACCTTCTAAACCGTTCTAATGTTAAATGTTTAAATTCCTTAAATTCAACTTCTACTTAAGTTATTGTTTAATTTTAAGTCGTCTTCAAAGTTATGCGGTTTTGTAAGAACAAATCAATGTGATATAGTATCCACTTAACGTTTATATTGATTTGGGTGAGTCCCAACGGTCTCAACAACCACCCCAAACCAAAAACTGAATTGCACTTCTGACAAATTTTTTTTTAACTCATCATAGTGATATTAAGGAACCCATTCTAACTCGTTAAATAAGTTTAGAATATATTTTGGACCAAATATTTTTATTAATACGATGAATTTATTTCGCAAATATTTATTTTATATTATAGTTATAATCCCGTCTTTCACCCTTGCGTATAACATGATACAGAAGGAGGATTTGATTTCATATCATAACTCCTATAGTCGAGCACTTTAACCACTTACCTCACCAGGCCTCACGCTCATTTCATAAATATTGCACACTGCTTAATATATATGTCATCAGATTTCTTTAACGTTTCCTTTATACTTATTTGATTGGAATCAATTTATGTATAAAAGTTGTGAGGGTTTCTTCAAGCTGATCTCTTAGAAAATAGGAAACGAATTATCAGTATAAAATAAGATTCATTTATACAAACTTTTAGATATATATATTTATAAAAGATTGTATAAACTGTATAGCTCTTATATTATCGTACAAACCGAGATCTTGTTGTAGAACTGTTGAAGACCAAAAATCGTTTCGTATGAACCTATTTACATACAACAGGATTTTCGGAGTAAGGAAGAGAGTATTAGATAGGGAAGTGAATTCAAACGAAAGTTATACATTTTCAAAGTATATTTCTCAAATATAATCTATTCAATATACATTAGGATCAATCCATGGCACAGCGTTTGTCATCATTGTAATTTCCAGTTAGGGCTCTTTTGACTTGAGTCTCTTTCGCAAATATAACTTCATTAATATCTAAAATAACTTTGGTTGCGAATATTAATTCCAACAACATAAAAAAAATAAACAAATAATATTATAAAAATAGAGAAAAAGACTTCCGGTCAAGAGAGCTTTTAAGAGTATGAATTAAATTATATGAAAAAATTGATTCATTTATAAAATGAACCTTTAAAGCTTAGTTATTTACAAGAAGAAAAACCTTTTTCGCTACAAATAAATTAATATAAAATTTTCAGTATATGAAAATGTTAATGGTAACTAAAATTTAATAAAAACAAATTTAGAATTGAGCAATACTAATACCCTCCTTGGCCATCTTGACCAGATCTGGCGTCTGGGTAACCAGTTTCCTCGTAACGGATTTGAGGTCTGTATCCTTCTTCATCGGCTTCGTATTCTACGATTTGCATGCGACCATCAGGAAGAAGAACGTGGTAAACTCCTCGAGCAGATTCATCTTCTCTCGATTCTTGGTGACCGAATTCGGCTCCAGATTGAGTTTCTTCATCCTTGACTTCGTAGTTGTACTCGTAGTTGGCTGGTTCCTTCAATCAATTTTATATTTATAAGTAAATTGCCTGCACTCTCGAATATGGTCACTAGAATGCTAATTGAGTTCTTATACTTACGGCTAATGGGTCTTCGGTGGTGGTTTTCTTTCCGTATCCATATCCGTTACCATTTGAATATCCGTTTCCGTTTGAGTATCCGTTTCCGTTTCCTGGGGCTCCGTATTGGGATGAAGGTTGACGGGCGAATTGAGAGTCGATTCCATTGGATGGAGCTCCGTAAGTGTTAGATGGAGCAGAAAAACCGTTGGATGGTGCTCCGTAGGTGCTGGATGGGGCGGCATAGCTGTTGGATGGGGCTCCGTAAGTGCTAGATGGTGCAGCGAAAGAGTTGTCCAAAGCTCCGTTGAATGGGGTTCCGTATGTGTTTGAAGGGATGGCTGAGGTAAATCTGCTAGCGCCTTGGCTTCCTGGAGCGCCATAAGTTCCAGCTGGTTGGGATCCGAAACCAGATCTGAAGGAAGATGAACCAGATGGAGCACCATATCTGGAAGAAGGTTGGCCGGATCTGCCTGGAGCGCCATAGGTGCTGGAAGGTTGAGCAGATCTGGATGGGGCTCCATATGAGCTTGAGGGTGCGCCGAAGGAAGAACCAAATCCATTTCCGTTTCCGTTTCGGGAAGGAGCGCCATAAGTACTGGATGGAGCACCGAAGGAAGAACCAAAACCGTTTCCATTTCTACCAGCTGGGCCTGATCTACCTGGAGCGCCGTAGGTGCTGGATGGTTGAGCAGATCTGGATGGGGCTCCATAAGTGCTGGATGGTGAACCGAAGGAAGAACCAAAGCCATTTCCGTTTCCGTTTCGGGAAGGAGCTCCGTAAGAGCCAGAAGGTGCTCCATAGACTCCAGATGGTGGGCCAGACCTAGCAGGAGCTCCATAGCTTCCAGATGGTTGTCGGGATCCGAATCTAGCAGCATCAACGGTTACACTGTCGGAGCCAAAGTCACCAGCACCTTGATCTCCGAAAGGAGCGCCATAAGTGTTAGACAATTGCGATGGGTATCCATTACGTCCAGATGCACCTTTCCTGCTGTAAGAGTCGCCACCAATGCCATTGGAAGGAGGGAGGTAAGAGGTAGAAGCTGGAGTTCTAAATCCAACAGCTCCGCCAAATCCGTTTGCTGATGGGGCACCATATTGACTTCCAGGTGCTCCTCCTCTGCCTGGTGGGAGGTAGGATGAATCTACTGGAGGCTCAGCCAAAGCTGCAGCCAAGAGGACACTCAATGCAAGGAATACCTGGAAAATCCAAAAAGTTTTTCTTAACTAAGCGTACTCCTACAGATTTTCTTTTATGTTTGCTAGCTTAAAACAATCATTCGACAAAAAGATTAATAAATTTTGATGCGCTTTTAAAATCTTCATAAAAATTCACGAACAGAAAGAAAGAAAGAAAGAAAATCTGTTGGTAGAAGAGCAGGCTTAGAGCCGATAAGCTCATAAAAGTAAAAACGTACCTTAGCCATTTTTTATCCAAAATTGTTTTTGTTAAAAGATGCGCGGTGTTTTTAGTTGAAACCCGGTGGAACTAATGCTGATAAATTGGAGCAGAGAACATTTTTATACTATTTTCGGTTTGTCTGGTAATTCTTAGATCATAGCTTAGCCATTGCCATTAACCAACCCTTTAGCCAGGCTTGCACGTACTCTCAGCTCACAATCCACGTTCCGCACATTTTTCACTTATGTCAGAAATCATTCAAAAGTTACTCTTATTTTGTTCACATTCGCTTCTTCCAAAGCCAAACGCATCTAGCCCTGCCCAGGTAGATGTATTGGGGTCATTACTGTTCTCATTACCGTTCAACATGAGAGCATTACGGTTAGCTTATGGAGGTCGCACTTAATAGATCTCCCACAGAAAGATGAATAAATGTATGATCTTCTTTTCTTGCGAAGATGATTTTTCTCCCCATAATTTCAGTTATGCTTATCTTTTGCTGAAGCGAATTCAAATCAAAACAAATAGTCGGTAAGAATTTCCGGGAGATGTTTAACTTACGACTGTGAACGTCTTTAATCATGAACAGCCAGTCGTGCCATCAGTCAAACGTCAAAATATGAATATTATTGTTTTAAAAATAGTCGAACGTTAGCGGAGTCTGTCTATGATTGTCATTCAGACATCTTAATAAAAAATTATTAATTCAACAGTTTAAGACAACTTTTTATTGCTGACAAATGAGTTTGTTATTAAACTATTCCCTTTCATTATCACCATACCTATTGTTGTTATTAATTTTGAGGAACCTTAAAAGGTTTTCACGGTCTAATGATAGCGAGCCTTATAAGTTCCTGTGTGGTTGGCTTTGTTAACATTAAAACAAATTTGTCTTGACTCGGGCAATATGTCACAACTTGCGGCTTTGGTTCTTTTGTCATACTTATAGCTGATGTAAACAAAAAATTTTGTTTTATTGAAAAAGCAATATACAGACTTTTTACAGACTTTACAGACTTTTTTGTTGTTGTTGAGTTTGCTAACCTCAAATTTTTGTTTGTTTAAATTTAAACGGTGTTAGCTGAAACAAAGTCGACTACTCTTGGCCGATGACCGTTTGGTAACAATCCGTGTCATACAAGATGTCATGGCTTGTCACCTTTGACACTGGTCTCATAAATTTGATGTCACTGGAGTAAATGTTAGACTAACCATTCTTTCATCTTTGTTTTCTGGATTGTTTTCGAATTGTTGTTGTTGTCCTGAGTCGTACTCAAATAGTCCTTAAATCTTCTGTTTAGGTTCTCCTAACCAATTTTACTGGATTTGGTTGTTTGTTAAAATTATTATTTTACAAAAAGTGGTAAAAACAAACAGTGACGGGGTAGCAGACGAGGTAGCAGATTTTAAATGATACAAGTAAAGGAAGCGAAATCCTGTAACTGTCTAGTCTGGTTGTTTGAATATTTCTACAAAATTTGGAGATGTGGTCAGGTTTTAACCCACCAAACAATAAATTCAGATGATAGGCTAACTGTGTATAATATATGAAACTGCAGGAATTTCTCTCGTCCCAATGGAACCGAATCTTAGTCTTAGAGATTTCTGTTATAAACAATTTAAAAGGGCACAGTATCGCTTCCTAAATCACTCCATCTAGAGAAAGAAAAGAAGAGAAACTTAAGATTTCGGTTAATAAGATCTTCAAAATCCCAAATTTGATGTAAAATGCTCTACTAGGTGACTAAAAACTTTTATTTTTGGTATATTCAGATGACTTTAAATTTGAAGTTTGTATGGTTTAAACTTAAATATGCATTACTCTTTTGCATGAGGTGTTCTTAAAAGCGTGCATTATTTATGAAATGGGTTATTGTTCTCAGTGTAAATTTCTCATGAAAGTGATTTTTTGACAAAAGTGTAATGTTGCCTTTCACAACTTCCATTGCTGTGGAAAATGACACTCCAAATGGACACTTTGTTTTCAAGAGTACACGTTGTGGCTATAAGCTATCAACTCAAGCGATAAGCTATGAGACCCAGCAGACTTTTAGGCTAAATTGAGAGTGTATATGTAACCGAAAATCGTTTTTGTGCATATTACACCGTTTAACAGTCTGATTGGTTTCGTTGTTCTACTGTACAGTCACGTGCCAACAGTATTTCTCTTAAACAAAACTAGATACAGGTTTATACCTAAACCCTTGGTACTCAAACTGTGGTCCAGTGGAAACCGATTCAGTGAAAATTTGTGAAAGGTCGATTGCTCATTGTTAAGTCTGAACTATAGTAAAATGTTCGGGCCTGTGCTCAGAAACTGCTATCATTGTTTGCCTCAACATATTTTTAGGAGGTAATATACAGAAAATACATACAGAAACAGACTGAGAGATGTACATACAGGTGATGCCCTGAGGGTGGACTGTATGCGTCGAAAGCCGGACTCGTAAAATCTTTTTGGGTAAGTCGTGTGGCCCAGTCGCAATGGTCACAATGGAAATTTGGCCCGGGAAGGCAAAAGCTTGAGTTCTAAGACCTTAAACCCAAAAAGCAACTTTAGAGCTTTAGAACTATTTTCTCTGTTACATAATTTCAGAAGGATGAACTTATTCGTACATTCACTCGAGACGTGAGTAAGAAAAAAATTGTCTGTCCGGTTAGTTGGGCTTCCTCCCACGATCCCGAGTCCAATGCCTTGAAACAAGTTAGCCCTTGGCACAACTTCTTTTGTTTTTCTCTTGTCAAAAATGACTTACTCATTGTTTCATTTATGTTATTTTTCATTTCCAAGATGAGAGTCTTTTGCCAGATTCTTCTTGTGTCCTTTTTTCGAAGAATTTTGTAATGGGTTAAAATTCCGAACGAATCTTCGCGCTATTCCACGTTAACATTAGTTTAAACAAGTAATAACAACCTTTCTCCGGACGTGACGGATTTTTTCTTCTCTCTCTTCTCTTATAAATCAAATTCGTATATATGAATAATAATACATTAGCATAATAACTCAATACTAACTTCGTTTTGTTTGATTTCGTCAATTTCAAGTTAATTATAAGTATTTATGAATCACTTGAGCAACTGTTAATACGTTCAATGGGTTGGCGAGAAAAATTTTTGATGTTTTGACAAGGTCGGTAATTATGCCTTGAAGTAAGCTTCAACACAGCTTACCTTCACAAATAGGGCAAATCGCAAATCTCTTCTCTCCTTCCTTCGTACCAATCCTTTGGGATTTAGAACGCACCCTTAAATTTGATGACGTTTTTCTTCAAAAATTTTTTGACTATGTTGGCGGTTGGAAGGAGATTCCGTTTTATATTTATTCCTTTGAGTCGGCCATTTTGATAAATTTGGTGTGATTTCTTGAGGTACGATTTGAAATTATAAAATATGAAAGATCTTCCATCATTTTTTGACAAGGTTTCATGTCATGAGTTTTTAGCATTCAGAATTTGGGCCCTTTAAAAATTTTAAATTTATTTGAATTAGTTATGTTATCTCTCTTTTTCTTTTTAGATTTATACATATCGTATATAAAAGTAGAGTTGATGACCCTCAGATACCGGTTGTGTGGCTGCTGAATCTTTGGCTTCTCGTTTGGGGTTGTGTGGTTCAGTCTAGCGATTTAATGTTTGATGGGTTGTGGAGTGGTTTCGAACCCATTTCCACATTGGGTTGTATTATACTAAATTATATTAAACTAAAGAGAGAAATATGAAATTATAACTTCTCACTCTTCCGTAGGTATATACAGAGGTTGGACAAAATAACGGAAACACGATGTGATGGGATACCGCCGGGTGTCAAACTCAGAAGCTAACTTGGGCCAAACGCTAAACTTTAAGTTGGCCTAAAAAAATCAACGTTCATAGAAACAAATATTTTTATAGTAAATAGTACATTATATATATATATAATTAATATTTAGATTTTCGCGGCAGTAATTTAAATTTTCTGTAAATAATTTTGGGCTTTTACGCCGCGTCGACATTTTATAAAAATGAGAGGATTTTCACTTACCTCCACCAAACGTTTCGCCTTTTTTGAAAGCTTATGAAAGGCATCTCAGCGTATTTTTGACAAAAAACACGAGGTTTCAGTAGAAACCAACCAGCAATCCACTGAAGATGGCTTTAGCTTCTAAAAAGGGAAACTTTTGGTGAAGGTAAGTGAAAATCGATGCGGCGTAAAAGCCCAAAATTATTTACGAAAAATGTAAACATACATAAAGTTAATTTATTGTTTAAAATGATTCGTATACTTTATAAAAAGTATATTATAATTTTATAGGCTGGTTTTGTTCCCAATTCACATTTTATATTTACTTTAAAGCGAATAACGAGCTCCAAAAATGTTTATCTCGGGCCGAGAGTTTGACACCTCTGGGGTATAGTTCGGTTCGTGTTGGCACCACTGCTTGCGTGTAAATACAGCTGCTAGTTTAGGGTTAATAAAAATATGTGTTACATAATTTTTCTAAAACAATGAAAATTTGACCAATTTTGACAGAAGAGTGCGTATCCAAACCTAATCTTTGTACCTTTAGGATTCAGTCACAAATACCTGATCTAAACCCGAAAAAGTAACCCCAGACATCACGAAAAGCCTACAGACCTTCTAAAATCGGTGCCTTAGACGAATAATGAAAATATTTTGGCCGAAATATCCAACGAAGACCTTTGAAAGACAACAAAAGAACAAAGAATAGGCATTCACATCCAGAAGCGAAAATGGAAATGGATCGCTGAGGAAGGAACTAACAGCGCCCACATGGAACCCCCAAGGAAGAGGGGCAGACCTAAGACATCGTGGAGAAGGTCTGTGGAACAGGGAAGTCGTGGGAAGAGCTGAAAGCCCTACACTAGTAGGGTATACCCTGGAGAACCTTCGTAGAGGCCCTATACTCTGGAAAAGAACGACAGGACACTAAGTAAACACTAAAACCTTTTTTAATCAAATCAAAGTGTAGAGTTATAAAGGAAAAAGTAAATTCGATCGAATTTCTAAGGTTACCACTAGCTTTCGGGATCATCCCTCTTCTAATCAAAAATGAATTTCGGTCAGGAAGAACAAGTGATGGAAAGCGAAGAGAAAAGCCAAAAGTTAAATAAAGAGAGAGAGAGAGAGAAGAGAGAACCTCGAATTTAAATAACTAAAATTAGGTGATATTACTCGCGTTTATTTTAATAACTGTTCGATTAATACATGAAATGAATGAATTTCAATGTCTTGATGTCTTAACATTGAAACGGTTGGCATTGGTATTACTTAAACTTCTGAGATCTCACGATTCGCCTTAAGTCAGAAACGCACGTCTTATGCAACATAATTTTATACTGATTTCGTTCTTTTTTTCTTCATGTCGGAATTATGATTCTCGCACCTCGAAATAAATATTAAAATCTTGGAGAAATGTTTAATCATCCAAAAGGAAACCTGATATTGTTACGAGAGGAACATTCTTGTTACCAATAAAGAGGGCGTTTACGTGTAAAATGTTTCTTAACTATGTGTCAATTTATTTATTTATTTATTAATTGAAAAGGTGATGATATGGATTTGATGATGTTTACATAGACAAGGATACATAGATGTTTGGTCGATGGCATCATTACAGTGTCATGATGAGTGAGTCTTTTGTAATTAGCTCATCTGTCAAGCCGAGATTTGTTCGTATAACTGTATCAACTTGTTTAGGCTTTGTTAATTTTTAGTAGAGTCTTTTTTTACGCGATTGCTTGTGAGATGATATTCTGGTTAAAAGACCAAATTAGGCAATGGTTATGCATAAATGTATCTATTACATTTCAAATGAATTATTGCTGAACTGTCTAGAAGTTATAAAATGAATTCTTATGCAGTGTGGAAAACTCCAAATGCCAAATTTATAAATATAAATTTATTCAGAGCCATTTTTAAGTTTGCTATACAGATCAAACTTTTGCGACTTTTAACAAAATAATTAGGGTTAAGAGTAAACTTTGAATCCCTTTTGTATAAATGTCTAAACAGTTATTAAATGAAACTTTAACCATTATATAAAGATAACATTTAGTTAACAATTAATACTCGAGCCTGTACTAAACATTTTGTAGAAGAGCCACAGCCGAATTTTACCGACCTCTGTTCTACGTTATCGTATATCATCTTTCATATAAATAAAAATATAGTATAAATCACAATAAAGCTTTAAAAAAACTTGAAGAACAAAAAAATAAAAATCCCACTGCATTCCCTCCCGTAGTCTCAATAAATAACAATAAAACCAGTCGGGTTTCATCAAAATCAGAAGAAATCACAACACTCACACCGAAATTTAAACAATTCTTTCATTCAAATTCGGTAGAAGTGAAAAGAAAACAAAAATTTTGGAACTGTCTGGATTTGTTGCACCACTGCGAAATGAGCTATCAGGTGTTAAATAAGACGAAAGCTTTCAAAAGGGCAAAATCATTCTATGAATACTAATATTCTAACCTCCATTTTAAAGACTATAGAAAACAATTATCGATTTACGATAATAATAAATTACACGCTTTGATAAATACATAAAGCGTATTTTGTTAAACGCTTTTTAATAACGTATTTTACAAAATACGGCCTAAAACATTTCATTTGATAAACATTTATGTCTTTTCATTATAATTATAAATTATCGTTCGCGAAACTTTCAGTATAGTCTTTCCAAAAAGGAGGTTATTACCGTGCCGCGCAATATTCAGTATTCATAGAATGCGGTGTTAACCATTTTAAATGTCTTGTTATTATCCTTTTATAAGTACCCAGTAGTCTCTGCTATTTTTCTCTTTCATTCCCAAAATTTTTTTTTGTTTTCTTCCTTTCACTTCGCCGAATTCGTGTAACTGAAAGAATTTGCTTCAAATTTCGGTATGTGACAATGTATAGTGATTGTCTGGGCTTGTGATGCTCACCTCTTTAATTCCTTCAAAATGGCTGTCTTATGTAACGCTGGAGTTTTTATATTTTTTAGTTCCTTCAAGTTTCGTTTTTGTAAAGATATTTTTATTTTATGAAAATTATTCAATTTCTGATAACATAAACAGAGTAAAATTTCGGCTGTGGCTCTTCTACAAAATGTATACACTGTCACGAAGATTATTTCTAAAATATTGTATACTTGTATAACAGTTTGGTTTCAAAAGTTTACTCTCATAAGGAACTTTTTTAAAAATGTACAGTAAAGTTTGTTATAAATCTTGTTAAAACATTTATATTTTGTATAGTATATACTTGCCTATTTAACGAGTTTTCCGAACACTATCATAGAAGAACAAAATTTATAGATTATACCAAAACTATAAAAAAACTGTTTCAAAAGTATTTCACATTCTCATGAAGGACTGGTTTCAAAAGTACTGCACACTCTCATGAGGATCTGATTTCAAAAGTATTGCACACTTCTATGAAGAACTGGTTTCAAAAATATTGCACCCTGTCATGAAGATCTGGGTCCAAAAGTATTGCACACTACCAGGAAGAATTCATTTTATAACTTCTAGACAGTCCAGAAATGATTAGTTTGAAATTTAACAGACACATTTATACATAACCATTGCCTAATTTGGTGTTTTAACCAGAATATCATCTAATAGACACGACTGCAATCCCGAAATCGCGTAAAAAAAGACTCTACTCAAAATTTACAAAGCCTAAACAAGTTGATACAGTTCTAGTGATACATTTTAGTACAAATTGAGCTGATACAGTTTAGTGTTAAAACCATAGGTACTTTTATAGATAATGAATATGCCTTTATATTATAAGACAGTATATTGTAAGTAAATAGGTGCTATCAGTGTATGCTGAGATCCCCATTTTCATTTCATGGACCCCTAAATGTTTTGTTCACTGAACAGACACCTTGCAGGTTATCATAGACCTCTGGGGGTCGATATAGACCACTTTAAAATCACTGGATTGTACATTGCTTATTCTACAAAAGCTCTGAATTTGGAGCTTGTGTGCTTTTAAACATTTTTATTTGCAAATCGTAATTCTTGGCAAAATTCATTTCTTAAGTATACACATTTAGTATATGTATTCATAATTAATGCACGGCTTTTATGAATACATATACTAACAGGTTGTTCTTATACTTCCTTTCCGTTTAATTCCTTATACTCAATTTATGAATGTTGTAACAAAGTATGGGTACAACAGCTTTTGTGCTATATAAGGTTTTGCGTGAACTTTCGAAAGCTTTTCGACATAGTTTCAACTCGTTGTTGATGTTACGCCATCAAGTTACACTTATCAAATGTTAGTTTGTGTTACGTTCTTTATTTTACAGCTCAAAATGGAATCTTATAACTTTTCATATCCAACATAAAAATTTAGTTTCAATCCTGTTTTCCAGCTTTGGATGTAACAGGAGACAGGAAGAGGATATGAAGTCACAACCATAACTCCCGCATTTCCAAAATGAAAATGTATAAACAGGCCTACCGTTTGAGTACCATATTCCTTTTAAATTAACAAAAGAATTTATTTTTTGACTTTAATTGTAATTCATTTATCCGTAATTTAATTAAACTTTTTTCTTCGGCATTCTTCTCCGAAGCGGAACCTTCAACGATGGCAACCTAAAATACAAAATGGCTTCGAGCATTGCCTCCTGCCTCAACCTTGCATTCAAATCACACATCACAGAATCTTCCTTTGTGTGTGCGTGTGTGCTTTGAGATTTATTTCTTTTAGCATTATAATGTGATAAACTGGGTCAAAGTTAATGCACATTATCCGTTTTATTCTTGATTAGTTCGTGATAATCAATTAGAATAAAAAGACGTTTTCTTTGCCTCGAAACTGAAGGTTTCCACCACGACTACTCCTCGTGGAAAAACGAAAACCCAAATTAGTCATATTTTATAAGAGAAATTAGTTGGCAATTATTTAAGAACCAGCAAAACACCCGAAATTATTTTAAATAATTCACCGGTTCGCTAATTTGATAAATGCTGTTCATACTTTTGGGCAGTGGCGTAGTGTCGATAGAAAGTGTGGAAGCCTCACATCCGTTTTGATTTATAATATTTTAATGCTGAGATCATTTTTATGCGATTATTTAGGTTGTTGTTGTAATTAGTTCAACTCAAATTAGCTAAAAGAAGAAATGTAAAATGGGAATGTGGGTCGGATGCTTAACCCATCACCGCCCAGGTATAGAAATCGTAGAAACTTTTTGGCACAAAAAAGTCAAAAATGAGATTCCTGTAAATTTTAAAAATTTTGTCCGGGAAATTGTCCTCATTTTACCCACTTTTTTGCAAACTTTAACAAAACTATCGGTTTTCTTATTGCGTATGAATTGAATACATTAATTCCCCTGGTCCTCAAATGAGGACACCAAAATTTGACTGTGGCTCTTTTTATTTTGGTTGAAATCTCGATGAAAATTGTTTTATAGCTTTATCCCACGACTTCTTGAGTGTCGGCTAATTTTTTCCCGTAGTGATACCTCCAACAGGATGTGAGAAAAAAATTTTTTTTTGGTGAAAATCTTTCTGTCCTCATTTGAGGACACAGGGCGTTAATGGGTTAACAGAAAACAGATTGTCGTGGTGCGACGGGCTAATCACACCTGGTTTTGGTTGTATATGATTGTAGATGGCTATCTACGATCCTGTAGAATAAATTAGGAGGAAATGGTGAGCCCAGGAGATGGACCAAAGAGGCAACTTTCTAATCTCCGACTCTAGGATATAGGAACAGGAGCAAACAGATGAAGAGATGAGAGGACAACCTCCTGGCTTTTGCTTGTTCCAGTGGTACAGGAAAGGCTTTTGTCCAAGATGGGCCTGATTGCCATACTATAATCATTATTTTTAAAAAAAGTAAAAATTTATAGCCAACCCTTAATATTAATATCATCCCAAACGGAAGCTCTATGCTGTTGTATACACCTCAGCTTCCATACATCGTGACAAATGGTCAAATACACGCATTCGTTCAAACGCTTTAGAATCGCAGTCTTCCATCATCTAAAGATTTATTAATATATATATTCATTATAATATTTGCGGGAGGTCTATAGAAATTATAGTTATGAGTTGGAATCATCTCCCGCATTCTGCTATACCAAGTGTGGGAAACACTTTCTCACTGGAAAACGCCACTGCTCGTTCATCAATTTTTCTTTCCTTTTCAATTTATATTCAATAATTTGGGGATTTATTTATGTTTAAATCAAACTTTAGGCGATCAGACAGAACACAATTTTAATTTCACGCTTGCTTACGTTATCATATTCATAAGAAATGACGAAACGCCAATTAGACGCACATTCACGTTAAGTATAATGATACACCGATGGCAAGCTTATCTACCAAAAGCACCGAAATACCATATCCAGAGTAATTGATAGTGTTACTAAATTCCCAGCTATTTTCTCCAATCT
Source organism: Columbicola columbae (assembly GCA_016920875.1). NCBI lineage: Eukaryota > Metazoa > Arthropoda > Insecta > Psocodea > Philopteridae > Columbicola > Columbicola columbae. The sequence continues at coordinate 8,694,467 of JADMLL010000005.1, read as the reverse complement.
ATGAACCTTGGATCTATTTATTTATTTATTTTCTTTCAGACGAATTTACTTTTTCAAAACAAGCGTAACGAAAAAAATGGAGAGTAATCAAAATTTATTAAATTAGACGTTCCCGTGTGATTCAGTAAAAGAAAAATTGTCCGGTTTGGTGGAACAATAATTTAAGCTGGACTCTGAAAAGTGTAAAAGTTAAGATAAATTGGAGGCAATTTATTTTAAGGAAATGTTTTAATTGAGTGCACCTTTGAATGTATCAAAAATAATTGGAAGATGTTCCGTTTTGAAGACTCTCAAACACCTCAGAGGAATGTGACTTAGTAGCTGTTACAAAATCCTCATTGGCTTTGTTTACATTTTCAGTTTTTGTTTACTTTATCCTACTTAGATGCTGGATAATTTAAATATCATTATTATCACAAATGACTCGTCTCTGGTGTAATGTTCGTCCACACATAATGGGATAACAATGGCGGAGTCAATGGCTTCCCATCCTAAAAGAATGTCATCAACTCATCTTTAAAGAAGTTGATAAAGTACCAAGAACTGAATCTACCCCTGGCTCATCAAGGAAAGACATAAAATTATTTATTACCTTGATAATGGGGAAAAATAAAATCAATATGCAAATTAAAATTATCCATAAAACAAACAGTTATTATCTAGACAACCTTGAAGATGATCTACTTTTCTAATGGACCGTCATTCTTCTCGTCGGGTACTGCACGTCACGACTTTAGACGAATCCCTCTGCCTAAGTTTAGCTTATTTATTCACGGGTTCATCATATTTCATAATCAGACGTTTGCCAAATGGTCTTCTAATGATTTAGCTATCAGAGATTTAAATCAAGATCAGTTCAAGTCATCTTTCTTATTCGTAATCTTGTCTTTTGAAGCTCCATGCACCAGGGTCAACCACACATTCCCGCTGCATAAAAGTTATCATTAGTGAAATTTCGTCTTTAATTGTTTTAAAAAAATATTGTTTAATTAAAATACTTTCTTTTTTTTTCCAGGGATTCTCGAGGTCAGTCCGAACCTAAAAGGAGAATCAGAGCACTCGAGGCGATGAAGTGTAACATAAGGTTATCTTCAATGATGATGATGGAGATGATTTTACTTCTAAATCACAATTTTATAATAATTTCTTTCATAACTAGACCACTTTATATGGGTCCGTTCGCATTTCTAGTATGTGTCCTCTTATGTTACGAAAGAACGCGATGAAAAGGTTCGTATTTATCTCTTAAATCTCGTAGGATATTGTACAAGTGTTATGCTTCAGGGAAGTCTAGAGAAAGGAGTCGTCTGGAGTTTCTATTATTCCATAATACTAACACAACATTTCCTTAAAAATTTCCGTAACTGTTCCAAAAGCCTTAGGACACTTATCGTAATCCAACAGGCTGTGAGAACATAGAAGATTTTGTGGGAAATAATAAATAATTACGCCACGAAATAATTTAATTACAAGACTAATAGATAGACCCGAAAATAATGTCGGTTCTATAGGTTACACCTAAATTTGGTAAAAGTGATAAATCAAGCAAGTACATATAATTACCGGCGATTATTCATAATCACCTAACTTTCTGTACCTCTGACTTTATTTATACTTTCATCTATCCTATCATCGTCGTGTTGTTCTTCTTTTCTTTCATTTTCCTCTACTTTCTCTCCTATTCCTCATTATTTCATCATCTTCTTCTTGTTACTATATTATTTTCATTCCTTCTCTTATCCCATCCTTTAGACTACTCTTCCAGTCGCATCCTTTTATCCTATCCCTGAGGTTGAGACACTGGTCTATTCCCACAGATGGCAGTTGGTATGGGGAAAAAATTCGTAGCCACCAACTAAGCTTAGTAAATGTCATGTTACTGAGTATTTATCACATTTACCGGCTAGTTTATAAAATCGTCAACTCGTAATTGGAATTTAAATGAAAGTTTGCTGAGATGCGTGGCTTCTGTCACTTCTTTTCATGTATTTGGACGCTCATAGAGTGATATTGATAGCAAAGCTGCATCTTTTTGTCAGAAAAGTGGCAGAGGCAAAGAATCTGAGCAAACTTTCCCCATTACGAGTTGGGGATTTTATATACTAGCCGGTAAATGTGATGAATATTTATTGATTTAGAGAATTCGAGAATTTCGTAAATCAAAACCCTGGAAGGGTGGCCTACTAGTTGCAAATTACCTCCAAGTAGTTTTAGACTTTAATTTCCTGTAGTACCATTTCATAAAAAATGCACACTCACAATAAATAATTTCATAAATAATGCACATTTCGTATGAAATTCATTTCAAAAGTTCTTCACACTTTAAAGAATAATTAGTTTCGTGAAAAATTAACAATTTTATGAAGCATTGGTTTCAAAAGTAGTGAACAGTCTTAAGGGTTTTATTTTTTGCCAAAAGTGATGCACACTTTTATTTTCATCACGTTTAACAATACACACCAATGAATAAAGAGTTCATTTCTAAGCTAATTCACACTCGCACGGTGGGATTGTTTCATGAACATTGTTCCCATTCAGCAATAGGTCACTTCATAAATATTGCACATAAGCATTCCACTTTATTTATTGATCACAGGCGCATGGTTTTGGTGCCAATTTATTTTAAAAATCATAAATCTTTTGTTAACAATTATATCGAGTCATCAGTTATCCTTTGCTGACGCTTGCTTAAAAATTTTTATTTTGTTGCTGTGTTTGTAATATTTCCAACCAGATTTGTGTTTACTAAAAAATTTGAATAAAATTCCTTTCGTTTGAAATGATGTTATTAATCAATAGGAAAAAAATCAATGAGTCAAATTGACTCACTCTGACCCAGAAAAATAGTCAAATAATCTATCTAAAAATTCACACATCTACTCAGTTCTCTTGCAACATTCTAAGAAATTAAAATAAATTGATCAGATCTAGAAGGAGAAGTCAAATTATGTTAACTGGCTTTCAGTTGTTTACTTTTCAAACTTCTAATCACAACAGACATGACAGGACCCACGATTTTAGACCCAACACAGTAAAGTTTACTAAATTTGAATATTTTGATAACAGATTGTAAATCTCATCTGTCATATGGTAGCTCAAATCACAAGAAGACACTGATAGGTGGTATAAAGCTAAAGGACAACATTTTTGGGGGTTGGAAGATTTAACTTTCATAAATTTGTGTAAAAATGTAAATTAGAATCGAATTCGGCAATACGAATAATTTTTCCTCGGCCCTAAAATACGAAAGGTAAAAACAAAAGGAAAGGTCTAGGTTCTTGAGGATCCATCCACTTTCGTGGTGCGCTTTTCTTCTTAATTACAAGAGCGGTGGTTGATGCAACTTTATTTCTTAAGTGCTTTCGCCAGGAGTTAATTCCTTTTCTAAATATTCTTCTGTAAGAATGAGAAAGTAAATATGATTTTACCAGGACGTTGAAGGTCAATAATTTAACAATGAACTTCTGCTGCGAAGTATGTTACATATGTTACCCCAGTTGTAAAGAGAGAGAAAAAAAACTTTTCACTAACTACAGAAGGATCGTTGTCAAATGAGACTGCTACTGTGGACTGGACAGTTACTTTTACTCTTACAACCATTTTTGTAGATAATGTGCGTGGGTTCCATACATCCTACGTGATTACGTCTACATTCTAAAAGGCTTTGTGAATGTTTCATTAATAACCCAGGTGAATCACATAAGTCATAATTTCAGGGTTTTAAGGGAATTAAATTTTTATACTTCAAGAACTGTCTCTTGGTGGTTGGGAATTGGGGAAATAAAATTAGCTTCTTGGAATTGGGCTTTTGAATGGTTTTATAGTAACTCATCTTCCTAGCGAAATTCTTAAAATATTGGTTGTGGGACTATCCAGTCACTTTGACTAACTATGTCATGATCATTTGACCAGTAAAACAAACTCCGGTCTAGGTGGTAACGATTTTTCATACATAGCATTTATACTGAAGCCACCTCCTGACTTCTTAATCATAGAAACAAGATGTTACTATCACAGTTATTTAAAGTGCATCAGTTTAATGTCAATTCTTCTATCACCCAAAACTAACTCTAACTTCCTCCAAACAAACCAAATATTGACCTAAGCCTTTGGTACTCAAAACGTGACCCATCAAGCCCTGCTGAGTGGCCCAGTGGTCCAGTAGAAACCGATTGAGTAAGAATTAGTGAAATGTCGACTGCTCATTGTTAAGTCTGAACTATAGTGCCTGACCAGTACGAAAATGTTCGGGCCTGTGCTCAGAAACTGCTAACATTGTTTGCCTCAACATATTTTTAGGAGGTAATATACAGAAACAGACTGACAGATGTACATACAGATGATGCCCTGAGGGTGGACTGTATGCGTCGAAAGCCGGACTCGTAAATTTTTGGTAAGTCGTGTGGCCCAGTCGCAATGGTCACAATGATAATTCGGCCCGGAAAGGACAAAGCTTGAGTACCAAGGCCCCAAACCAACCCCTTAAAATTGCAGGGGTGTGTCATGAGAGGTCAAATCTTAACCACATGAAAACAATTTGAATATATGGATCACTGACGATTAAGCAAAAAACAAACATCCGGCTTTTTAGAGGTTGTTCCAGTAACAAAGAAGACCACATAATCACAGATGCATATTATAAAATCACGAGAAAATTGGACAAGCCGATGTTCCAGTGTCACCCAGCTTTTATTTAATAAATAATGCACATATATTATTAATCAATCTATTCTTACAGAATTAGAATTAGTTTATAAGACATCATCTTATTACAATAAAACCGCTTTGTTTAAGTTGTCGTTAATTATTCATTTATTCAAAAGCTGTTAGTGGGAAAACTTTGTGCCTAACAGAGCTCGTCCTTTACTTATAATTAATAGGTGCATTGAGTGGTCGAAATTGGATCTTGTGTTTTAAGGACTATGTGGCGCCTACAAACAAGTTAATAGTTCAGCTAACGCTAATTATCAAAATTTTAAATGTTCTCGGCCTGTCTACGCCCTTTCTATGATGGTTTACAGCTTTCACGACTCTATACCATCTGTTGTTGGCTACTGAGAATTTCGAGAGCCACATTCTCACAAAAATCGGATCTCGGGGTTACAAGAATCCTTTTTGGGTTGTTGAAGCTAATTTGTAGAGAAAAGATAAAAATATGGGTTACCACGAGGCTGAATAAATTTTATGAAAACGAAAACTTGGAGATCTGACCTTGAGATGTTCGTTACGTGTAAAATTATTTTGATGAATTCTATTGGCTTTACTTATTTTCACGTGTATGAAATTCTTTTTTATGACGTGCTTTCGAATTTTCTCTTATTATTATCGCATTACTTGAGTGAACCACGTGTGAAGAGTAGATTTTTAGAGTAATTTAAATCCTTGAAAAGTCAGTCTCGTGTCAAGTGTTGTCTTGGACGAGTGAAAGCCAAAGACAATATCCTCAGCTCTGTGTACCGCTTGACTGACTGCACCTAAAATGTCCACTTAGATGTATATCGCTTTAGTTTGCTTGCCTGACAAAATTTTTGTTCACGTTCAGTACTTACTAAGGTTTCGAATTATTATGGAAAGAATCTTCATTGTGCACTATTTTTGAAACCGATTCCCCATTCAAGTGTGCAGTATTTATGAAACTAACCCTTTTTGAGTGTCTGTTTAGTCTGGAACGAATTCTCTACAAGTGAATGCATGTATGGAACAACCCCTTGTGGGATATTTTTGAAAGAAATTCTTTACAAAAGTGTGCATTATTTATGAAATAAACTATCAAGAGTTTGTATTATTAAGAAATTAAAATCAAAACATCAAAGTCTAAGAGTACTTTGAAGTGAGAAATTAAAATTTGAAAGATAATTCTAATTGGTAGACTAAAATCTAGGTTTCTGTCTGCCAAAATTATTTCTGGTCCTACAGATAGTTGAGACACACTCACTATAGATGTTCCGTTCCGTTCTATTCGCAATAAACATGTCTCACTTTCGAATTCTCGTCTGAGGGTCTACAAGACACGATGTCGTGTCATCAGAGAAACTTTTATTGTCAAAGACCTCGACAGGAAAGTTTGTCTACTTCCTCCACTACGAATTTTGTTGCATTCCATCCCACTGTAGATGTTGAAGAAGGTTTAAACTCTGCTGTTACTTTAATAGCTAGGTTCTACCACTCAACTACAGGTCTACCTAGATTCTAAAATATAGTTGGGAGGAGTAGTGTAGTGGTTAAAGCTCCTGACTTGGACGCAATGATCTTGAGCTCGAATCCTCCTCCCGCATCCTGTTATACCCAAAAAGGGATTGAAACCACCACTAAATTCTAAAATTTGATCAAAACAAACTGCTGATACAATAAAGAAGAAGAAAATTTGAAATTTTGTTTGTATGAACACCAGTCAAAAGCAAAAAACTTTTCCTTTCACATAACGCAAGAGGGCAGAACGGTTCATTACCCTTCCACTAAACAAGACACATCTCAGGCTCAGGTATAAGAATCGCATAATCCCTCTAATACGGTTATTCAGTCGGCTTTCAAACATCTGGTTAGTACAACAATGTTTGGGTTAGGCTCATGATATAATATCGTTGAACTATGCCTCTGGCAAGGACTCATCACTCAGAAACAAAAAGATCTGACTCACATTTATTATTCGGTAATAATCAAATTTTAATATTTCACTATTATTTATTTTAAATAAAAACGTCAGAAGATTACAGATTTAGATCTTCAAGTTAATTGAAAATGAGTCATAGAGGTGAAAATAGTTCGCCTTAGAAGGCGGTGTCCGCCGCATCCGCGTTCGCATAGAATAACTGAAAAGATTTTTGATGGAAATTAAATTGAGGACGATTAGCGTTAGGTCACTTTATGGGTTAAGCATGACAGAACATTTAACAAAATATTGATGTTATTTTTTTAATAATGGGATATCTCCATTGTTTTCCCAAAGCTACGACCTTGAATGCCTAATGGGAATGTTCAAGTTGACAAGAAAAGGTGAGGCTTAAGTATAAGGAGCGCTTCATTTTTGAAATGTTACGATACATCCGTTACTTTCGTTATTCCCTATTAATACCACAAGGTTTTATTGATTTCGTTTCTACAGACAAACAGACAAATTCTCTGAAAACCCAGACAGCAAATTCAGTGTAGGACTGAAAAATAGTCTCGGACGCCAACCTAAAATAAACTCAAACAAACCGTTAAATCGGATGTTCATGTCCTTTCAAGCACAAAAATCGATTCAAATTCATTTTAAAAGTGTGCAGTATTTATGAAATGAGTTCTCGCTTAAAATTCTCCTCGACTAATGAGAATGAAACGAGTTCGGTGGAAAACGGAAGAAGTTGGTGTTCAGACCTTATTTTTGGATAGAAATCCTTGCACACAAGTATGTTGCTTCCTTTCCGACTCCTCTTAACCTTGCTTCTTGAGGGCTCTTGATCTTCAGCTTGAACTATTACTGATATAGAAGTCTAACATCGTTTGGTAACATCAACTAATTACTTCTTTGTTTGTTAATTAACCAAAATTTTATTTTTCAAATTTTGGTTGCTTAATATTAAGCAAAATTAACGAACGGGAACAAAAATCCTTTGACGTGAAAACATTCCAACAGACGGGATAAAAAATTTCTTTCACTTCTTTCGTTTTTGCCTGTTTGTCTACCACCGCCTTCTCGAATTAACTATTTTTTTGCTTTCCTTCTTTATCCCTCCAGTTCTTAACAGTTTTCTTTGGAACCATGGGTTTCCTATCTTTGTTCTTACAGTAACATGGTTTTGTAGGTCTCAGTGTGTGGCTCCTACTCCTTCCACGTTTCTTTCAAAACTAAGAAGACACTTATGATGAACAATTCCTTTCCTTCTTAGTAGTGCAGTTAGAAATTAGTTTCATAAGTAATGCACACATTCATGAATAATTCAAGCCTCAGCAGCCCTTGAACACATCATTTCCTACTCCTTCAGGTCCTTTTTAACCTCTTTCGACCAGTCTCCTCCTTGTGCAGGAAGTCTTAGATGGTTTCAATTTCAGTTGAGTAGTTAATAAGATAATTTTCATCGATTAGACTACTAGATAAAATGGTTTCTGTTGAAAAAAAATGAAGGAAATGAATGTAAAAAGCCCTAAAGTGATTTTTATGAAAAGTTATCATTGAAGACGAACTTTTGATTGAATTTAGACAAGCCGTTGCTCTTCTCCCCGCCACTCCTTCCCCAATTCACTCACTCACTTCTTTGCTTCATTTGATTTTATTAAATTTGAAGGACCTTGGAACAACCTCTTTTCTTTAAAAACGAATAGTGGAAAAAAATTATCGAACAACGCGGCTAATTAAGCCATGATGATCACGATTTTATAGATATTTCCACGGAGAAGGTTAACGCCATCTTTTTTTTTTCTTTCTTCCTTTCTTTCCTTTGAACTCCATCTTTCTTTTTCATTTTTTTTTGGAAGCTTGGAAGTTAGCGATTTAGTCCTCACAGCTGGCTTTGAATGTTTTCGTTAAATTTTGTTCTTCACCAGTCAAAAGATTTTATTACACAAATCAAAGGATGAGTACCTGGAATGAAAAAGAAATTTATTAATAAATAAGTAAATAAATAAATAATTTGTTTAACTGATGAAATGATTTCTCCCAAGAAGTGTGAAGTATTTACGAAACGATAGCTTTCTGTAAGAGTGCGTTACTTATGAAATAGATATTCCGTGAAAGTGTGAAAAATCGTGTGTGGATGAAACAGGATTTGATTTCCTCTAATTTCATTACCGCGTAAAACGAGACCCAAGCCTACCACTATGGTCTTTCAACATGTTACCAAATCGCATTTTCGACTTCGAAGGTTTCGTCTGGAGGAGGTTCATACCCCGAGTAACATCGTGGATTCGTGCATGAAACGAACACCAAGCGACTGCCCTTGTAGGTGAGGAAAGAAGGATGGTCGGATGATTTAATTGAGCGATTCTATAATTTTAATGAAAGACTTTAATGAGCTTTACCCTGAAAAATCTGGCGAGGGAGAACAGGAAGGAGTAGGAGGAGAGCGGGAGAATTTCCTAATGGCAACGTATTAGAAAGTGAGGTAGAAAAGACATTCGGAGGATATAAGCAAAAGATGGAGACTAACTGCCCCGATTATGAGCCTTTGCTTCTATCTAAGACTTTGTTATCTACTCCCTCAGCTTATAGGCTTTCCCACTTTTGGCGAATCAAGACTCGTTTTCTAATTATACCAATTAAAGATAAAATCCTTTCTCATGTTGGGAGTCACGTCTTCCTCAAGACGATACCCGAACGTCTTAACAACTTTGTCTTTATTCTTTTCGCCTTTTAAACAAATCAAAATCATTGTTATTACCCCCAAAAACAAGTTAATAAATAAAAAATAAATAATATTTCTCGAATAGTCAGGTTTTGGTTTTTAAAGTCGAGCCGTTAGGTAATGAGAGATAATCAATAATAACTCATCTGAACAATCTTTTTGTTTAAATAACACACAATCTTATTCATTTCATAAGTAATGCACACTTATTTATGTATACCAACTACAAGATTTTCCTCCGTTTGAGATAGTAACAGTTCGGTTTCGTTTTATGCGGTTTTGTCTTGCAGTGTCTAAACGTTGAAATCAATTTTGTCGATTTAGTACTTTTCCAAACGCCATTATCACTACCTTTAAGAACGAGATTTGAGTATAAGTGTTTGTATAAATTATCGGATTTAAAAACACTCACAAGCAACAGGCATAAAAGGAATACAAGACAGATAAGTGAGAGTGAAAAGTTGGAAAATGTGCTGATAAACAAAAATAAATCAAAACACAAGTGTGCATAACTTATGAAATAAATAAGCAGTCCTCCGAATGCGTTTAAGGATTTCCTAAACGTGAAACAAGTTCGCGCGTGATGACACCTATAAATCCTATTAACTTTCAAATTTTGAGATCACATTAGTGATTCGCAATCCTGAGTGAATCTGCCGACTGCCGGCAACCGTCCATAGACATAAATATTACAAGATTTTAAGAAATTCAAATATCGGTAAAAGAAAAAAGGTGTTGTCGTAAAAGTACCTGGGAATACCAGTTTGGTGACAGGAATCGTACATCTCCAGGTAGAGGAGTCTGAACAACGCGGGGCAACGACATTCTGAGATAAACATGACCACACATCCAGGGGTGGTATTTGAATGAATGCTTCATGGTCATCCAAGAGAATAACGTTTCCATGACGGCAGGGGAGGATAGTAAAACGTAAAACGAAGACAGAAAACTAGGTGAAAGGATGTACCTGACTAAGAAAAGATGGAGAGAAGTGAGAGGGACTACATCCGGGGGAACTGGTTGTGGAAAATCTTTAATTTGAATTTGAATTATTTGGCCAAAAGCCCAGGTTGGTATTTCGGCCAAACGCAAACGCCATTAATCTTGTCAGATTTTGTTTATTCACGCAGACTAACTTTTTCGCTAAAAATTTTTAGCTGACAACCTGAGATGGCTTTTCCGTTTGATAAATCTCACGCTCGTCTTCTCTCCCTGACACATACACACATCATTTGACATAATCCTCGCTCCTCGCTTCTCCTTTGTCACTACCGAAGACAAATCTTTTCAGAAATACTTTTAACCATGTTCAAGGGTAACTTAAAAGGTCGCAAACAGAAGAATGTAGCTCAGACGAACAAACTCCTCTGTAAAAATTAAACTTGATTAATTTATGTACTTATAATCGCCATATTTATTTCTTACTCAAGTTTTATTAATGTTCTCGATGTTTCCATTACAAGAATGTAGAGCAGAAATTTATTTATTCAAAAAACCTAAATCAAGTTGAGAGTGGTCAGTTTGTTTGGTTATATATTAAGTAACCATGAAAACTGTTATCTACAACGTTTGAAACCCCTGAATCCCTAGACAATGTTCGTATTAACTGATTTTCTCCGTTAGTATCTGGAATGGCATTTCGCACATTCACAGCTTCTCTATCATTAAAGATCAGAACTTGGTGGCCTATAGTAACTAAACAGTTGCGTATTTTATGGGTTTATTACAAACCGCGTAAAAAAAGTCACTTTTTCAATGAGAGAACATTGTAAATTTAATGATTCTGACTTTTTTTACACGGTTTTAACCCATAAACCCATAAAATATTTAGTTATTATGGATAACAGTCACAGAAGTTAAGGTTTTATGGGTGTCTCTCATTTTTTTCTTGTGTTTACTTTATTTTTTGGGTTCCAAAAGATAAATCAGTCAGCGAATAACGTTATGCTGATTACAGGAAACACAAATTTGCTTTTGTTCCACCAAAAACTTTTTCTACCTACGAGTTTCTAATAGATAACCTGCAGATGGTTTTGAGTTTTCGTTTAAAACGAATCCTTGACCGTATTTATAAAATGACACCTATAACTGTGCATTACTTTTGAAATTAAGCCTTTCTGAAGTTTGTACAGTATTGAAGCTAAGACAGTGCCTGAAAAGATGACAATAATATCACTGGGAGAAAAGAAGACGGAAAGGTACAGTAAACCGCACCCAGTGAACCGTAGGGATAGTACATAGTAATGACGACATTCAAGTCCCGACGTTTCTAGAAGTGGAATAGAAAAGTGTGGCGCTTACAAATGATGTTATGCCAAGGTTAAGAAAGTTAAAAGGAAAACAAAAGTTCTGAAAAATTGTGGCCCACAAAGAAGGGGGCCCCGAAGGATACAAACCCAATTAAAAAAATTTTGACTTAATTTCCAGAGCCATTTATCAACGGCCAACTAATAATGCGAACATTTGAAGATGTATTTAAAACACTGAAGAGAGCTACTGTAAAAACATTGTACAGTATAATTGAAGGATCGGCCCGAGAAAGATGTGGGAAGTAAATCATTTGCCAATACTAATGAAGCTGTTTTCTTTCTAGCTATCATCTCACAGTTAGTAAGCAATTCTTGTACACTTGACCTGCGACCTGAATCCGTTCAGTTTTTCCACACCCTGTCATACCAACGATTTAAATTTTCTAAAGAGACCGTTGATTATGTTTAAAATCAAGATTTACTAACTACCGGAAGTAGAGAATAATAATTCAGGGAAAATGATCTTAATAAGCTTTCAAACGCTCATTATCAATTATCTTTATAGTGTTACAGAGAAAATTGTTAATTATGTTCTATAACCACGGCTGGAATTGAAGACACGCGATCACGGTGTAAAATTTAATGTTAATTTAATTGAAAGCATTTGAAGACCTTTTTTTGTGCGAATTATTCCATCTTCAACTAATTCGGTTGGAAATAAGACTTCAAGTAATGATGAGCGGAGACCTCGTTTTACGACCATGATTAGTTCCAGGAACTGAGAACTTTTAAGGGATTCCCATGGGTAGTGATGGAAGTGAATTGTTTGTAAGAAGCCTGAAAGTATTATCGCATAAAAATTACGGTAAAAGTAATAAATCCGGTATTCGGACTTGCTAGCTTGTTGGAGAAAATTTATTAATTCTATGTAGGGTGATTCTACCAGTTCAAGGCCGGGAGGTCTTTAGGAAAAGGTTTTAACAAAAGGCCGCCCCAAAAGAATCGGTAAGAAATGCTGTACCTGAAACTATTATGTTAATTGTAAAGTGACCCATCCGGACAAAGGTTTAGGAATTTTAAGGAGAATGGTTCATTGATACAATAACCCACCCGGATGGGTCAGTCACAGAATAACGGTTGTCAAACCCTTTTGGGGGTATAAATACTGGGTCATATAACCACAAAACCTTCCAGTGGTTTTGTTTAGTCCAACCTTACCACACTTTGTCACCATTAAGAGTGATTCAAGAGCATCAGAGGAGTTGTTCGTTGACAACCTATCCTCACACATCTCACAGACCACCACAGGTGATTTCAAGGGGAATCAATTCTGAAGAAAGAGGGATTTCGGAAGTCCGAACATCAGGTGAATATATATATTTAAGTACCGGCGATTATTAATAATCACCAATACAACTTGGTTTTAGTGAGAAATCATAAAATATTTATCACATTTACCGGCTAGTTTATAAAATCTCCAACTTGTAGTGAAGAATTTAATAAACTTTGCTCAGATTAAGAGTTGGATGTTTTATTATATAAACTTAGTTGCTGATTACGAACAATCACCTGAGAATTATATACACATTCACCTGATTTATCACTTTTACCGTAACATATATTTGGTGCAATGCACAGAACCGACATTATTTTCCGGTCCATCATCCGGTTTTCAGTTCAGTTTTACATCACTCTTAACTATCAATTGTATGAGTCTGAAGAAGTTTTTTGTCTAGAGAACAGATAAAATCTTAACTCAATTGTAGGAGAGTGGATGTAGATAAATCACGTTGTTGGTGATCCGAACACTCGGTTAACACCTAACAGAATTGCTGGGATCTGTTGACTTCTCTTGACTCATTGGGAATTTTTTTGTCTTAGACTAACCAGATCACCTCAGAAGGTATCCTTCTCTTCAATACCTGAAGCTGTATTTGGTTAAAATATTTAGGTCGTAAGGGAGGTCTGTGGTGTAGTGGTTACAGCACCCAGCTGTAGAAGTTATGAATCCACTTCCGCATCCTGTTATACCCAAGGCTGAAAAACTGGATTATAGCTCAAATAAATAAATAAAAATTTAGGCCCTAAGATACAGTATGTTACCGCTAAGGTGTGTTACTGTACGCATTATCTAGTCAATCAATATTTCAACGGATTCGATAGTTTTTCGCATTTTACCTAGGCAATGTTGGAAATTAAAATTTTTAGCACTCCAACGGTTCATTTTAGTCAATCTGTACATCACACAGATAATACAAAGATGCAATCTCCACTTAAGTGGTTACTTGTACCTAAATAAATCCCACAGACTCAATTAAAAATAAAGTTTGCGTATTTCGACTAATGCGGTACAGGTTCGGTTAATAAATTTTATTATTGGTAAGAAAGAGTTGAGAAAACTGAAAACAAGTCCGACTATTCTCGATTATTGCAAAACAAACCATCTTTTGATTCATTTTACAAGTTGATTAATAATCAAAGTGAAATATGCTCGAATTTATTAAACGACGGCCTTATTAAATCCGTTGCGATGGATGGATGTGCGATGTAGGGATGTGTGCGAAACGTGTTTTCTACGACCATCTTTTATGTTCAAACTGGATCAAGTTCAAAATGGATGAGTTATACAGGTCTTTATTCAACGTCTTGAATTATCAACATTTTAAATGTGAAATATATTTATTTTCTTACCTTTTTGAAATCAGTTTATGCGTCTGCTGAATTTGAATTTTGGAATTGTTCCGCCAGTTACTACAAATTTTGGTGTTGTACTGTGTTGGTTCTTGCGTCCGATCGGCTGTTTGGGATAATAACAAGAAGGATTGGTATACTGAGAGTTTATAAAAGAGGCAGACAAAATAGTCTTTTAATAAATTATATTTTCGTTATCAACAATAAATAAATAAATACTTATAACTAAAATAATAATAATAAGCACTTTTTACACCTCTGAAGATGAAAATCATGACAGTGACGATCATGATGTTGTGTTGCTGTCAGGTAGTACGGTAGGTGATTTGTTTCTTGGTATCATCCTAATAACTGTATTCTTCCTCGCTGTTCCTGTATTTGTACCTCGAGGTCTCTATCTATAAGTTCTGTTCGGACTTCCGAACGAGTAACCATCAGTATTGATTCTCCTTGTGGCGGTCGGTGAGGATAGATTGTTAATGAACAATTCCTCTGATGCTCTAAATTGACTCTTAGTGGTATGAAATATGATAAGGTTGTTAAGAAAACAAAACCACTGATTGCTGATTTTGGAAAAGTTTTTGTGATTGTACCTGCCAGATTTTGAATGACCCATCCGGGCGGTTTATTGAGTCAATGAAACATTTCCTTAAAATTCCTGAGCCTTTGTCTGGATGGATCATCTCACAATTAACAGAATGATTCGTCTCGGCGGCCTTTTGTGTTATTTTACCTTTTCCTAAAAACCTTTTGGCCTTTTGTTTTCACTTTTACCGACAACCTCGCACCCATTTCTCTTCAAATACTTTCTTCTTTTGGTTCCCCATTTTGTTGTAGTTCTTCCCGAGTCACTTTCTAAGATCTTATTTTTTCGATGCTGCGCAGATGAAATATATTTATATTATTTTCCTTATAAATTTGGTATTAAACATGTTTTGGTCACGATTATATACAATATGAGAAGAACAGAAGATTCGTAAGATATACCAAGGTCACAACAACAACAACAAGTTGTACCAAATGTTAAGAAGGCGTGTAAGCAGTCACGAGAGTTAGTATTCCAAGTCTGAAAGAGAAAGACTGTGAGGTTGGGAGGTTCATTATCCACGGAAAAACGGTCAAAAGGTTAAAATAAAGTTCTGGTCTACTATTAAAAATAAATAAATATATAGTATAAGAGCTAAAATAAATGAAAATCTTAAAATCGGTCTGAGTCAGGAAGTTAAAAGCTACAGAAGAGATCATCTTAAAATGGATAAAGTCAAATAAGGAAATAAAAAAAACAAAACAGGCCATTAAATAAGTAGATAAAATATAATAGACAAATAAATAAGTTCACAGACAAAATGAGAAAAGGAAATACTTAGTTCAAGAGAAATGTGTTTGGAGGAGAAATGGTCAAAAGGAAAAACTTTTATCTAATAAGTAGTAGACAGAGAAAAAGATAACTACAACCAAAAACCGTTGATATATATACATAAATCAATCAACCCCATAACCCTGTATTATCTGGCAACTTCTAAAATAATAAAAAGTTAGGAGAAGTGTCCAGAAAGTTTGTCCGAAGGCTCATGACTTAAGGAAACCTTCGACTGCAGACAATATGCGCTCCTGTCTATAAATCAACTGTAAGGATGAGACTGTATGTATAGAAGTATGGAGAAGAAAACCTTAGTGTATAAAAAAGAGATCTGAATCCTATTTCACGGTTCAAATTGACTCACTCAAGCTCAGCATCAATAAGTACATAATCAAAACCTCTAAATCTAGTGTTAATGACTTAATGCAGCTTATTTATAGGTCGTTAGAAAGCTTCGGTTAGGTTCCTTTCATTCCACTCCATTTTTTTCTTGTTGATAGCAGCAGAATAGGAAATAAAATTCTGTATCGGAAAGCCATAATTAAATAAATTTCAAAAACCTTATCTTTATTGCTAATTATGAAATAAAAAAAAAAATTTCGCGTAGGAAACCTTGAAACTTTAAAACGTTGCCAAGATGGTGTTAAAGATGTTTCGCGCAATTAAATGCAAATAAATGTTGGACATGTAATTAGTGTATGAAATTTGGAAAGATAAATGGGCCATTTTCCTAAGAGAAGGCTAAAACGAATAAATATTATTCGATTCATGGTGAAGTCTTCGAGTATACGCTCATGTATGTAACATCCTAGGAGGTAACTCCGTTTCGGCAAAATGATTCAATTACGACTAATTCGTAAAAACGTTCTTGAAAGCTTTCATGTGATTAACGAATTTTGATGACATTGAATAATCCGAAAGTGAAAGAGAGAGAGAAGCTCTTAAGCTTTAACGATACGAAAGCTCTGACTGTTCATATTATCGACGTAAAAGGGTTAAAACTCCTCATTTTGCACTTATCGAAATGAATCGGAAAAGTGTGCAGTTTTTATGAAACGAATTCAAGATTAATAAAGTAAATAAGTAATTGCAAGAATAGCGATATATATATGGTGTCCCAAAATTAACGAAAGATTTGAACTGGTCACCAATTTGCAGATTGAGTTTGCACTCAGGAACTAGGAACACAGCTGAAAATAAGAGAAACGACCTTACTGGATGAAATTCCTTTGCATCTGTATAAAAGAGAGAGGAACGTAATAATTTAAAGGTTTAAGTATCGTTTTTGTTCAAATTTCTTCCCTCCTTCTGCATGTTGAGCTAGGAACGTCTTCATCAGCAAAAAATCCTGAGTGAATGTTAGGTTTTACTGAAGTCTAATATCCCACAGTTCAACATACAGAGAAACATGTACAAAAACAATACTTAAACCCTCAGACTGTAACGTTTCTCTCTCAGACTACAGATACAAAGACATTTTATCCAGTAAGTTTGCCCTCGGGAACTAGAAACACTGTTGAAAATAAGGGAAACGGTCTTACTGGATGAAATGTCTTTATATCTGTAAAGTCTGAGAGAGAAACGTTATAGTCTAAGGGTTTGAGTATTGTTTTTGTATACGTTTCTTCTGTATGTTGAACTGTGAGATACTAGACTTCAGTAAGACGTAACATTCACTCAGGATTTTTTGCTGATGAAAACGTTCGTAGCTCAAGTTTCTGTTTCCAGTTCCCAAGGGCAAACTCAGTGTACAAATTGGCGACCGATCTTTTCCTGAATTCATTCCATAAGAACTGCACACTTTTCCGATTAATTTAATAAATGTTTCAATAAGTGCAAAGTAAGCTAATATGAACATTCAGAGCTTTCATACTGTTGAAGCTTTTAAATTAAAAACGGTCAAATCTTAAAAGGAATTTAATCCAGTGGGGTCATTTTCCTTATATTCAGTAGTGTCTCCTGTTCCAGAGGGCAAACCCAGTCAGGCTTTCTATCAGGTCTCCTTTTTGTAAAAATTTTTTACTTTCATTTATTCTTTTGGAGTTCTTATGTATTTATTGTTTATTTTGAAAACACTAAATTTCTCAAGTTTAATTTTACTTACTTGTTTTAAACATAATTCGTGAGAATGTTGAACAAAATGTATGAACACAGATTTGTTTGAAAATGGAAAGTGAGCTAAACTCCATGAAATCACGTGTAACACCGCAGAAAGAAAAGATCGTTATTGGCCTAATCCCGATTTAATTCAAAGCACATCTCTAAAAAGTTAATTTAATTAAATTTCCTAAACACTGCCTGAGAACCAGAAAATCGGCCACGATTCAGAATTTTGGATAAAGGCTTACGACACGAGATTCACAAATAGAACTCTTCGGCTTTTCTTCACTTCGAGACGTGTGTAAAATCCCTTAGCGTGAAACATTTCAAACTTCCAAACAAGGTACCTGGCTATTAGACAGGTCAAACCAGTGCGTCCTGCTGTAACATTCTCTCATCACTTCATGTTAACTGAAATCAATAAAAAATAAGAAACCAATTATTCAAAAAGGATTAAATTCGGATTTGGGAGATGAAGAAGAAGAAGACAAATCTGTGTCGCGCATGGTTAAAGCTTCTCAAACTTTCAAATTGTTTCAAAAGCGATGGCGAACTTCAACTGGACCGGGGTCCCAGAAACTAGATCGAGTTTCATAAGTCGAACCGCGAGAATTTCGCCCAATCAACTTTTTTTTTTCTCTCTCTCTATACTTTTTTTTAAACGTGCTTTCGAATAAGATAATAATTAATAAAACCATGGTTTTCATTATTTTTTTGTGTGTGCGTTCGTTTGATGCGAGCGGCTTGATAAAGAAAAAGTATGGGATGCATATGATGAGAGTGATGACCATCATGCCAGTGGCAATGACGATTTGGTAATCAGACTCATTTTGTGTTGAAAAGACAACGCGGTTAAATGTTGCACTTATGGGAATAACAACTTTCGGGGGCACCTTTCCTCCATTTCATGGAGTGAAACCAAAAAATCGGTTGAGGTCTTTTTTATTTGGGATGATTTTCAAATATAAATTAAGTCGCAAGTTTGCTACAATTATCAGTCTCATTCTGATAAACAGACAAGAACGAGAATCCAAAACAACAACGTCAACGGTGTTTCAAAGTGCGCGGACTTTTTCAATAAATAATGGCGAAGTTGATAGTGTTAGCTCTTTGTGCGGTGGCCACTGTTGTTATTGCCGAGCCTCCATCAAGCTACCTTCCTCCACAGGCTCGTAACTCACCGTCGAGCACTTATGGTGCACCTTTTGGAGGATCACGTAATGGTAATGGAAATGGTAAGGCTGCTTCATTTCACTCTCAGAGATCGGGATCGAAATCCTTCTCCTACAATTCTCTCCATGAGAATCAGTTTGGAGGCGCTCAGTCCAGGAAATCATTCGGTAACGGCGGTGGATTTGGATCCTTCGGTAATGGAGGTGGTGTCTCCCAACAGTATGGTGCCCCACGTCAGTCATTCAACGGATTTGGACAATCTAACGGATATAGAGCTTCTGGACCCAGCTTCGGAGGTGCCAGTCGTGGAATTTCCCAACAATATGGTGCTCCAGGTTTCGGTGGTGCCAGCAATGGTTTTGGATCTGGTCCAGCTGCTGGATTTGGCGGTAACGGATTTGGAGTCTCTCAACAATATGGCGCACCAGGTTTTGGAGGTTCTGGCGCTTCCTTCGGAGGCTCAAATCAAAGATTCGGAATGTCTGGAGCTAAATTCGGCGGAGCTTCTGGTTATTCTGCTCCAGCTCCTGTTTATGGTGCACCATCCTCAAAATATGGAGCTCCATACTCCAAAATGGATGACGATTTATCTGTAAGTATAATTAGATAATAAGCCTAAATGAAAAGTAACCTGATTAGCTGGATAACTATTTTATTAATTTGAAGGAACCAGCCAACTACGAGTACACATATGAAGTCCAAGCAGCTGAAGAATCTGGTGCTGAATTCGGTCATCAAGAATCAAGAGAAGACGAATCCGCCAGAGGTGTTTACCACGTCTTGCTTCCAGACGGTCGCACTCAAATCGTAGAATACGAAGCTGATGAAGAAGGCTTCCGTCCAGTCATCCGCTACGAAGAGTCTGGTGGTTACCCAGCCGCCAGGGGACCCCAAGGTCCTTATTAGAGGTTTAGGAAAACCGGTCTAACCTCTCTAAAATTAAAAATGAAAATCTAGACTAAGTACATGTAACTAAAAATACCGCAGACGACGGACATAATTGGATCCATTATTCGTTTTGTTGTTTTTTCTTGCCAGAAAGATTTATAATCTCCTAGTCAACAACAATTTTATTAATATATATTGTTAATAAGTTCTCTAAGCCAAAAATGTATAATTTGTGACGCCTTGAAATTGGCATAAAACGAATACATGTAAGCGTGATCCTAAAACTCCACCATCCGTAGTTTGTAGTATATATTTGTACCTTTAATTTATATATTTATAAAATCAATAAAAGGGCAAATTAACCAGGAATTTGTGTTTTTCTATTTTATTATGAATCCTCCTTTACATATGTAAAAGAATAGTATAAGTGTTAGTTGGACATGATAAGCTGTACCAATTTTCATCAAACCCTGAAAACAATCAACAGTACTGTAAGGATTTAAATTTTATACATTCAGAAGGACTACAAACCCTAGAGATAAAGGTAGATGGTTAAGGAATAGAGTTCAGTTGTACACATTATTTGTCTTCTGTTCATGTATAAGTGTTGAAGGTTGAGAGGAAGCTGGTTTGTAGTAGGGTATATAGTCCTCAAGTCTCTGTTCTACTAATTTGTGCGATGGAGAGTATAATATATACGCTAATCCTCAGTCCTTCTCCTCAGCTGCTCTTTTCTTTATCTATTATTAGTATTATTGTGGTAGCCTTTTGACTAAAATTGGTAATTGGTTTGTGGAGTTGTCAGACAACTACTTTGCGACGAACTCAGTTGAAACTTTCGCGGTGGTTGTTCATTCTTGTATAAGCTCAAAACACTTTTGTGTTAATCGCCACACGGACCTGAATCAGTAAAGGAAATGTTAACAAAAATTTCGAGGAATGGCGAATGGTCAAAGTAAGACTACAGACACTCATTCAAAAAAATTCGAAACAAAATAGCAACGGAAAACCAAAAACCGTTTTAAAGGTTGAGAATTAAAATGATCTAATGACCTATTTTCTTAAGGTACAACAACAGCATACAGTTAGCGGTTTTTGGGTTTAAAAAAGAACTGAAGACAAGAAAACATGAAAGAAAAGTCATAGCTGTGTGTAAGTGTTAAGTGACACTCCTTCAAACCTAAAAACCTTTGATTCGAGCCTGTTCTTAAACCTTACGAAAATGGGTCATTAGACCCTTTTAATTCTCAACCCTTAATTCTATAGTTTGCTTCTTCCGTTGCCTTTTTTTTTGTCTCGCATTCTGTTGAATGAATTGCAATAGTCTTACTTTGACCACTGATGTCACTAATTGACTGACTTTAGTTAAACGTCGAGTTGTGTGATTTAGGCCGTGGTTGACTGTTAGTCGGTTGTAATCGAAAAAACCGTTAACGTTTCATTTTTTTCAAACTAAGACGCGGGTGCTGATTAACGGACAGTTTTTTAGTGTTTATACTAGTTTAGCTCGTCTAAGATATCAGTGAATTTAATTTTTGCTGTTGGTTACGTTAACAGTTGTGTTGTTACGAAGTTTTGATGTTTTCGCGGCTGTTGTAATTAGTGTTAGTCAAATTTCCTTCATCCTTTCCGTTTAACTGAAGACTTTGTCTTTGGGGTCCTTACGTCACTCTTGTCATTCTATTTGCATTTAGCCTTCTGAAGAGTTCTGTGTTCGGTAGAAGCTAACTTCAGTTCATTTAAGATGTCTTCAGCTGGAAATGAAAGCGACACATCTGCATGAGGTAAGTGGAAAGAATTGTCTTGAGCGGTACAACAGCCAAAAGTTGTGTTATACCTTTAAACACTCATCAAATCAAACAAAACCACAGACAACAGACTACAACCCAATCTATACGGAAATTCCTACATCAACCACTTAAGGGGGTAGTTTAGGATTAATACCGAACCCATTTTGAATTGAACTTAACACCCCAGAAAAATATTATCCAGAATCATGACACCATCATGGTCTACAATATCACTACACAGATACTATAATTTTGGGTGAGGTTACAAATATTTCACACACAACCCAAAAAATTAGAATTTTAGTGGTGACCAGCCAAACATTGAAAGAAATCTTCCTCCTAAACATCTTTCCTGTACTTCTTATCTTCTATCTCAATTAGAAGGAGATGAAGTGTTAAAAACTAAACAGTCAACAAGTTTAATTTTGCTAATAAGGTGATTTACAAAGTTGTAAGTTTGTTAATAAATTAATGAGATGATGTAAGATTTTGTTTTTTCTTCAAATTAATTAACCATAATGATGCAAGTAGTGCGTTTACTATTGAGCACAACCAGAACTGACTCAAAATGAGATGAGAAAAAGTTTTTATAAATTCTTCGTGACAGTGAAAGAGATTTAGGCTATCCATCTTTACAGGTTAGTGGAATCTTTTTGGAGTTACATCTTCTTGACTGTTCAGAGCAGAGGCTCCCAAAATTTTCTGTTGTAGACCCGCTGCCATGTTTTTCGGTTTTGGGTATACCCCTACGTACCTGATATTGATTTTTGTAAATTTCTCACTATAGTGAAGCCAATTTTTGCTTCATTAATAATGTACATGACTTTATATTATAATATACTATAATGTAAGTAAATAGGTACTATCAGTGTATGTTTAGATCCACTATCGTGGACCCCTAAATTTTTTTTTGGCTGATGTACACCCCTAACAGTTGGCTATAGACCCCTGGAATCGATATAGACCACTTTGGGAATCACTGGTTTAGACCCATGACACGTCAGCTCATTTCTGGTGACACACCTTCAAACATAAAAAATTGACATGTTTCAATATTATGTCTCCCATAACGACCAGAGTTGATTATTTGTAATAATACTATTACCATATTAGTAAGAATTAATAATTTAATACTGAAATTGCAATTTCATATATATTTCTTATTTAATTGTTTAAATTTATATTGTTTGTCGGTTTTGTTTTATTATATATATTGTAATTGAAGCACATATAGAATACTATAAATATAATATATATAGTAATATACAATATTATATATATAACATTCCCTTATTTCTCATAGTTGAACTCATCGCTCTTTCTTTTTCCTCATACTGTAAGCACTTAACGTTTGGAATACGTACGTACAAAATGAGGGATAATATTACGTATATACAAACTGGTATAGAAGTTGTATATTAGTCGTTCAATAAGTGTATATAATTAAACACATGTATAGTCTATTTGTATATACCTACTAAGTGCTATATGAATTGTATTCTAGCATGTATACATTAGTAAACAATTGGCAGTAACGAAAACAGAAAACAATATAATTTTATACAATTTGAACTTATATTATGAGTTATAAAACTTGATTTTCTATGTTAAGTGATGATGAAATATGTAAAAAAGTTCGCCATCACTATTTTAGATAGTCTATAGTAAGGGTGGGCAGTCTTTTTAATCAACGGGCCAATTTAAGTTTTGCGATTTTTTGGCGGGCCGCACGTAAAATAGGAACTAAAGTAGGAGACCCGCACAAATTTGAATCACATGAACTAGTTTAGCTTCTTCTGTAGACCATGGATCTATTAAGTAAAATCCATTATAAACTTCTCGACCGTCAAAACATAATTGTAGTGGGCCATGTATTAATACTATACATGTCGATAAACCTCGGTTTAATTACTTTCCCGGTCCGAATTGGCTCGTGGGCCGTACTTTCCTATCACTGATCTAGAAGGTCTCAGACTTTCTGAACAATCGTTGATCAGTCATTGAAATGTGTGAGGAATGTCTTGTAGTGAAAATCTGTGAACCTTTCTTTGAGGTTGAGGTTGGTTCCTTTAAGTCTTGAGACCATTATGGCGGTGAGCACAACAATTACAACGCTATTTACAACCTATTGTATATTTAAAAAGTTTAATTCAGAAAAATAATTTCAAAATAATTTTGACGACTTGTAATTTTCTTCAACCTTGACACGAAAAAGGACAGTGTCAAGGGCAAAAAAGGTAACACACTGCCATCCATCAGTGTCAGACGCTTTTCTCTCCTATTGCAGAATCATTTTTTGATTAATGAGAGGCACCAGTTTACTTTATTCAAATTACTAATCACCAGGTTAACGTCCAATTCTCGGACTCTTTTTCCTCCAACTAAATGAATATAAAAATATGTTAATTTCGTCGGATGGGCGAAAACGACATGATAATGATGATGAGGAGGAGGACGAGACCGAAATGGTGGGTCTGATCTGATGGTCTTTAAAGTAACCCCAGCCTGTCACGTGCCTTCATTTTGCAACCATTGAGCAATCATTTCTGCTTCCTTTCGTGGTCTCCAAACTTGACACCAGGTGTTCTGACCTTCACATTATTATTATTATTATTACGGCTCATCGCGGGTGTTGTCTTTTCTCCTTTAAACCGCCTCTCCGATTATTTATGATCTTTCTCTTCTTAACGGAGATAAATCAAAAGACGTTAGAACGATGAGTTATAGATTTGTTGATGGATGGATTTGAGATCTGAAACGATGAAACAAAGATTTTTTATACAAAGCTCTAACATGTGACACATAAGATGAGTACCTCTCGATGTATATATAATTATAATTATTTATACATAAAAATAAAATTCGTAAAAAATTTTAAACTACAAATTAAAAGTGGTTTAGTCGCCAATTTTCAGTCACAATTATTCATTCAGGAGCTAATTTAAGGTATAACCTTAACATACAGAAAATGGAGGGAAAGACTCGAATCATCCGATGCCATTCAAAAACCAAAAGTCGCCGCCATTACTCCACATCATGGAAAGGAAGCACGGAGAGCTCACCTTCCACATGACCCAAATGTTGACTGGGCATGGCTGCTTCAATGCATTCATGCACAGGATTCGTCGAAGAGACACGCCGATCTGCGATTACTGCAAAGAAGAAGAGGACACCGCAGATCACACACTCAGGAGATGCCCAACATGGACCCTAGAAAGGATAGAACTTCAGGGAAAACTCCCGGACCTAAACATGGAACAACTCATTCTAGATTCCAGGAAAAATGGCAGAGCTTCCAAAAATTCTGCCGCAAAGTCTTGGAAATCAAGGAGGACGATGAAAGAGCTCAACAGGGACAACCAAGGAAAAGAAGAACAGAATAACGTGAATTCTACTTCTCCTTTTCCTGCAAGTCGAACACTCACTCCATGAATGAGACCATAGGAAACATTGACGAGTCACTACGACGCAGAGCCAAGGACTTCCAGAAAGTTTTGTCTTCGCAACGGGTCATCTGGAAACCTTATAAGCTCCAATAGAATAATAAAAAGGTATAACCTTAAAATAGCCTTGATTTATAATATCACACATTCGCATAACTTCAAATACTACCCAAAATAATGTCTAACACGTAAAAAAAGTTCCCAACAATTCGTGTCAACGTTGAAAATATACTAATATCACAATTTTTAGGTTTCGCATTTTGTAGTTAGTATCCAGAGGTAGTTTTATACTCTCTAATCATACATTTGATGGTGGTCTGCGCCATTTATAATGTTTCGAAATCGGATTGTTTCAGATGAGACGATGTTTTATTGATGTTCTATGTGGGTGGAGCAAATGAGGTGAGGTTTGAGTTTATCACGATTCCTCGAGACCGTCTAGACTTAGGCTAGCTTCCTAAATAAGCATTATCCATCTTGTGTATCCAGCGTTGTTAGACCCGTTTGCTTACATTTCTCCGAACAATTTTTAAGAGAAATAATTTCACAAGATGGACGAAGATTTATTAAAAGATGATACGTTTGGTTATTAATTGTCTGTAAATGCCGCATATCCATATATAGATGAAGTAAATCAGATACTAGATGACATAAGTTTTAGTGTTTCACCCTGTAGTTGATGATGGTTTCGTATATATCAGATAACCGAACTATCAGCTAAATCTGTTCACATGGAAGACTGTATGTTTAGTTTTTAATACAGCCACAGAACTTTTTAGAATTTTAGACTAAAAAGCCTAATACTACAGTACATAACAACTACGAGATAATTCGTTCTTAACAGTTACTATGATTCTTAAAAGCGCACAAAACAAAACCCGATCACATTTAAAAACCAAAACAAGTACTCACGAACCAAATCTAGTTCAAGATGCGTTCAAGGAATCGACGCTTTCAAATTATACCGCTTCCAGCAACCGTTTGTATTCAACTTCCCTCAGGCCGACTCGAAGCTTACCTTCCTCAGCTTATCTCCAGGCTTTTGAGAATCTGAACATTTCAAGGGTTAAACACATTAATACTCGAGCAACATCCCCAAGGTCCTCCAATTAATTGCGCAAAAGGGGGCCCCATGCTTTTCATTCCTATCTCAATTACACTGGAGTTAGTTTTCCCCCGAGAGACATTATCAACGTGTGGTCTTTGGGTCATGCACATCTCTGCCCTCGCAGTTCCTTTCAAAACATGATACAATTTAGACTGCTAGAAAAAAAAGAAGAAAGAAAACTTCGTTACGACATATATTATGATAAAATCTATGAGATGTTAACGTTTATTATTATATTTTTTACACAAGTATTCATTTACATAATTAAACTTATTTCTTCTCCTCTGTCCTCTATCCGAATCCACAAATGATAAGTAAATATTAATCGTTTAATGGATTTCTCCCTGACTTTTTCATTTCCAGAAAATCATTAATTTCGAAGTGATTACTCTTTGATCGTGATCTATCGACGCGAGAGGAAACACCGTGTGTGTCTACACACTAAATTCTTTCTAAGGTTTTTCGTGTTGCAATCCTTGATTAGGTCTAATTTTCTGTCAAACAAGTAATTCGAATTAAATATTAATTTAATTTAGGAACATAAATATTATTTTATAAATTCACACTATATCATTTTTTTTAATACGTATACTTAGAAAGGTGAATCTCAAAATGGCTTCCCGTGAGAAAGTCATCCATCATTGCATTTCTTAAGATACAGATTTTTGTTATCTCTTAGTTAACCACCACTCGTCTGGAAGTATAAGGCAGAGAGTAGTTTATATACACGTATAAAATTTTTGGGTTATTCACAAACCGAGTTACTGTTCCAGCAAAAGCTCACAGCACTCAAAACACTACAGCACTACCCGTCTCAACCGACATTTCGCTAACTTTAAGCTGTTGGCATTATCAGGGTTTCAGTAAGACTGTTTGTGACAAACCCAAAAATTTTATATGTATAGGTTATATAAATTATAGAAAACGACCGTTTTAAAGTTTAAACACTATTAGCAGAGAGTAGTTTGTATATTAAATGGTAAGCGGTTGTATATAGAGACAAAACAGCCATCTAACCCTAAAAGCTGATTGAGAATATATAGTGGCTCTATGAGGAAGAGAGAGAGTGAACTAGTAGGATGAAGAATATGATTAGAATAGCAAAAGAGTTTGGTGTAAAAATTTGGAAGCAGGTCGCCCAGGATAGAAAGGCCTGGGGAAATACAGCCTATCAGGCCCAAGTTCTACTAGAATCGTAGCGCCAAGGGGTGGTGGTGGTGGTTAAAAAAATTTAAACCCTTTTAAAATTCTCGATAATATTTATTAAACACATCCTCAAAACACTATTCACTTTGAAATTGGTGTTGTGATTGTAGATAAAACAATCCAAGAGAATTTTCTAGACTTAAAGATACTTCTAGAACATTTAGGCAATGTGAAGACCTATCCAGACGACTCTCAAAGGTTGTAAGAATTTCTATCGAATAAACACATGACACGTCTACTTGGGGGTCAAATTGGGTTAAGTTTGTTTAGCAGCTGGATTAAGTCAAGTTACTACAACAAAGAAGCAGGGACGTAAAAAGTTATACTATGACTGAAAAGTAGTAGAAACAAAATGCTATTATGTCAGGAATGGAAAATATTTAAACTGTAACATTCCAAGAATGTTGTCATATTCGTAAATAACAGACCTTGAGTATACCTAATTATATCAGTACATGTATAAAATATTAATGGAGGCAAGTAAAAGTTGGAAAGGATTGAATCATATCAATAATGAAACTGTTTCTAAAGATACTGGGCTTAGGCCCTGTTAGGAAATGGGTATTTAGCACCCCTTGGAGTACATGTTGGTGGTGAAGAAAGACTTTTCACTAGAAATATACTATAATGATAGTATGATAGTATGATTAAGCTATAACGCCGTGTCAGACTGTTAGTTTGAAGAAAAGATTCCTTCTCACTAACTCTACCGGACGTAGCGCGAACTTCTTCAACTCCAAGCGTCTTCAGTGAATGTAAGACTGTTAACACTCAATCTTATAATCATACTAAAATCCAATCAAATTTAAATATTCACCTAATATATCTAAATTCTTCTGTCATAAGTGTGGGTAAGCAGATGACAACGAGTGGAATGTGTCACCCTCGATAGACAAAATTAAATTTTTAATAAGTTATGTAGATGAAACAAGATGATTACAAGTATGAATACATCCCCTAAGAAATTATAAATATAAGCTCAAACTCTTACATTGGTAGTCCTCTTGATCACCCAACCACATTTTTTTCTTTCTGGTTCAGACAAGAGTCTCTTCATGTGCTCACTCTTTAGCTCCACAATTACTGAAACTATAAACAGAGATGAGTGAACATATAAAAAGGTTATACAGTGGCGAATTCCAATAGCACAAAGTGTAATTGTTAGACCGATAAATAAATAACAGAGTTCAATGTCTAAAATTTGAATAGGAAGAATCAAGAATACATATAAAGAAATATAAACTTGTTTTGGGTAAAAAAAAATTTTTTTATTTAACTTAAGCACTCATTAAAAAGTAATATGTTTAACCTATGAAAGAGAGATAATGAAATGAAGTAGCAGACGTAAAATTTACAAAAATTTCTTTATAAAGCCAATGAATGAGATGTCCTTTTGGGAAAAGGCCATTCTCTATGATGTCGTGAAGAAAGCTAGGAATTCTCATGGTAACTTGAATCACAATCACAGATTATGTTTGACGAGGCTTTGAAAGCTTTATGCCACCGTATCCAATGTGTGAATTATTTAGCAAACATCCCAAACAATAAATAACAAATTAAGCGATTCGTCACTGAACTACTACTTCTAGAATCTAATCCTGGTTTGGCTTTAATTATTTAATCTATAATTTTTTATTTAGAAGAGCAGATTTAATATTTATAGCCAGTAGCATAGTCAAAGCTTCCGCTGCCGGAACCACCGCGTTGGAAACCTCCTTGGAAACCACCGGTTCCAAAGCTACCGCTGTAGCCTCCTTGACTGCCGCTGTATCCTCCTTGTCCGCCGGTGTAGCCTCCTTGTCCTCCGAGGAAACCTCCTTGACCACCGGTGTAACCTCCTCTGCCACCGAAGCCTCCTTGAGCGCCGGAGTAACCTCCTCGACCACCGAAGCCTCCAAAGCCTCCAAGACCGCCAAAGTTGTAACCACTTCCACCAGCACCGAAACCACTTCCGAAACCGCCGAAACCACTTCCGAATCCTCCGAAACCTCTGTATCCGCCAGCATAACCGCTTCCGAATGGTCCAACTCGGACTTGTCCTTCATATTTGACCTGTATGAATAACAAAAAAGACAGTTACTACCAGAACTTCTGTTAACTTTTGAAGGTTATTGATTTTACGATGGATAGCTTACATTGGGTTGGTAACCGTTTTCGTCAGCTTTGTATCCAACGATGAGAGTTCTGCCATCGGGCAAGGTAACGTAGTATTTTCCTTGAGCGAGATCGCCTTTCCTTTTTTCCATGTGTCCGAAGTTGTTTCCGGAAGGTGGGTCGTTTACGTCATACTTGAATTCGTAGTTGGCTGGTTCCTGAAATGTTTAAAAAACAAATTGTAGCTCGAAGTTTTTGTGGGACATTTAAATGGCAATCTTGATTTGGGATATTTTTAGTTAGCCCTTTTTGAGAACTAATAACAACTTGGCAGAAAATTTGTCGAAATTTCGTTTTTCTTCTAAAAATTGTACATCTAAAATGAAAACTTGAATCCTAAGGTGCAAGCGTTCGATAATCAAAGTACAGGCCTGTGTTGCAAATTGCATATCATCTATTTGCAAGGGGTTGTTTAAATTCTTGATTGTAAAATTTTTCGGGTCCACCTCCAGATTCTTCAATTCCTATTTTAAAAATTTTAATTGTACATATTAAAAATAACTTACAGAGGGGCCGTCAGCATATCTGCCGAATCCGCCATAATATCCATTGCCACCAAATCCGCCAAAACCACCAAAACCGGGCCTAAATCCGCTTCCGAAACCGGAACCTCCGAATCCACCTGAATATACACCACGTCCCCCGAATCCGAATCCACTCCCAAACCCTCGGTTCCCACCCCCGAATCCAGAGCCAGCATAACCGCCGAGACTTCCAGCTCCACCAGTAAAGCCACCAGCACCTCCAGTGAAACCACCAGGAGCTCCACTAGCGCCAGTAAATCCACTACCACTTCCGGTAGCGCCGGCGACACCAGGTGCTCCAGGAGCAGCTCCGCCTGCGGGTGATCCGGCTAGTGGAGGTAGGTATGAATTGGATGGTGGTTCGGCTAAAACAGCCCCTAGGAGTGCAAGAACGGAGCAGCACACGAAAGCCTGCAAAACAAAATTAAAAAATTTGGTTTAGTAGAATTGTAGTCGTCTGCTCGTAAGAAATAGAAGTTCATTAAGTGAGGGCATCCATGATATGCGAGAGATGTGGTACAGTAAATGTTGGAAAGGTTTTGTTGGGCCCACAAAATATAGATATACATAACGGAATGAAAGTTGATCACTTGCTCATCAAGTACCAAAACCCTCAACTTGATAAAGAATCTTTTTGAGGAAGTAAACAACAACCTCCTCTTCGGAAAACAGTAGGAATTTGCTTAATCGACACCAAAAAATTTTACAGATATTTCTCCGATTATCAAGACGTGTTCATTCTTAAAGTTCAAAAAAATTTAGGTACCATTATCAGTTTGTGATCTCAAGTATTTACGACAGATAGAACAAATTGTTTCGTACAAACAAGTTTGTACAAATAATTGAAAAAACGACACAATTTTAAGTGAGAAATTCGTTTCAAAAGTAATGCACAAATTTATACAAAATTAATTTCAAAAGTAGCGCACATTTTATTTATATGTTAACACTCTCCAGTGCTTCTATCTATAGTTTAGCCAAATATCCGTTTGTAGTAGAAGCAATCATGTCGTCTCCTGTTGGTTCATACCCAACTCTGGATCTCTCACTTTCAAAGTGTTTCTTAAACCACCCAAAACTTTTGCACCCCTTAAGTTATCTATTACTTAAAAATACAAATTATTAATTACTGTATGTGAGTGCTGTATACGTTTTTAATTTTTTGAATTTCTTCTGTATCAGATTGTAGTTAACTTCAGGAGGTTAGATATTTAGATTAATCAAAATTCCTTCAAAGTTAAAATGGGAAGGATTCTAGTAACACACCACCACCCTAATCCCTGATTCCTTTATAGATATTATGCCACAGCAAAAGAGACAAGCGTTCGACTGATTCTGCACGAAAGTAATGACTAAAAAATATGACGACGAGCTTACAGGAAAAGCTCAACTGTAGAGAAGTGACCGAAATAGTTATTCAGCCAAAAGCCAAGCCAAAAAAGGCTAGAGCGGTGAAGGAACCTTAAAGCAACCTTAACGTCGACGTCATCGTAAAAATCCTGTAGTCAGGTCTAAAAAGGGAAAATTTTGTCGTAAACTGAGGGAAGATGACAAGAAAAAAATTTTTTGTGGTTTTAATCCTGTTTTTCGCCCTTGAATTTGGGTATAACAGGATTTGAACTAACAATCATTACGTCCAAGTCAGGAACTGAACCACTACACTACTCCTCGACAAGAAAAATCTTAGCGATAGTTAGAAACGATAAGCTGGAGAAACTGTAAAAGTTCTGTCTAAGGATGGTTCTATGAGTAGCACCAAATAGCTGGAGAGCAGATAACAAACCCACAAAAAGGCCACAGGAAGATAAAGCTAAAGACACCAAGAAAAACATTGGTAGTCTGAAATCACCCACCACACCACCTTCTACCATAAACTCTAACAAAGCCTTAAGAACATACTTTGATAATTAATTTGATATAATTACAATAAATTTCATTATAAAGTATTACACAAAAAAAAATTCTGACAACTATGGAGCAATTGAAAATGATTGCGAGACACAGAAGAAGCTTAAAGATCAATTATCGGCTCACGAAGAAACAGGTGGATTTATCAAATTTCAATCTTGCGGAAAAAAAATTCACCGAAATTAATTGAACAGTAAATTCCGTTGAAATCCTCAAACGAACCTTTCGACATAGGATTTAAAAATTTGTTGCGCAGTCATCAAATATTTTTCCCAACCTCATATTCAAATTTAAATAAGCGAAGTAAGCATGGTCGATAGACAAGCCTACACTTCTCACTTTAGGTGATGTGTGACTGGGTGTCATTAAATGGTGTGTGCACCGTGAGTCACGAGACATAAATCGAGGTTTCTGTTTTTATTTTCTTACTTCACTGGATTTCATCCTGTTTTAGTTTGTTACAAGGTGGTTTCAGCTACCAAGTGTCTGAAATAATTTTCCTACTCAAATTGCTTAGGTGTTGTAGTCGTATCAAAAGATGAAGTGAAATTTGGTTTTCGTTACCTTATAAGTGGTTTATACGAAAGCTGACTATAGTTTCGTGAATGGGTTTGCTTAGTATTCCTGTTGGTAGTGATGAATTTTATGTTCGCTAGCTAAAAAATGAAAATTTGAAGCCAACTATAGGATTTAATTGCTGACATAAACCCAGGAGTCAAGATTAATGGATATAAACAAAAACTTTTAGATCAACTAAACAACCAACACCAAAATGTAAAAAGAACTTGAGAGAGCTTTTAAAACCTAACCACACAACTAACAGAACTAAAATTTACTTTCAAAACCTAAAAATTTGCAAACTGCAAACTAATTTTCAACTCAAACCCAAAAATATTTTCCCAACACACCACTTTCAGCTAAGATGTCTTGTTTTCAACTGAACAAATTTTTCTACTTCCTGTCAAAAAGCACTTTCTCACCTAAATCACTATTAAGATCACTATTGAGATCATTAGAATGTCAAATGAACTTACAACCACCACTACAACTAAACTACACAAATTTCCTGCTAAGATGTAACAAAAACTTAAAAAATATCTCCAACACAAAAATTCAAAAAGTAAATACAGTAAAGGTTGTTACAACAGCTGTTTCACTACAGAAAACGCACATTCCTGTTCATGAGTATAGTTCTAACCCTATCTGGTTGCAAATAAACTTGGAATTTGCATTTAATTAGCTAAACTCTGTCCAAAAATTTGGGTTAGAATTATATTTCTACTAAAAGTTGTTGCTTAAAATAAATAATTATCAAAAAAAGCTTATAAGATTGCTGTTGTTTTGTTAAACCAGCAGGAAATTAAAGATTTGTTAAAATATAAAATTCAAGTCCAAAAAATCTCAAAATAGTATGAAGATCAACAGAAGTTAACTATAATCAGCAGAAGCTCATAAAAATTATTAATTTTGATAGCTGATTGAATGAAAATGAGTTGATTTTGCTGTTGTGTATATAAAAAGTCAAAATCTAACCTGAGTAAAAAAAATTATAATTTTTATGAGCTTAGAGTTTGCCGATTTGTCAAATTTTCAAATATTCCCGCCAAAAACTTATCCCGGTTTTCTAATCATCCTTACCTTCATCATAGAAATTTTGGTTTTCTACTTTGACTATGGCACAATGAATATGTGTGAAATACTGATGAGAATATAAATAATGTTATCCATTTATAGGTCGCCAAATTATTATATACTACTCCGCGAACCCTATAGCGCCGTTGAATCTGCAATTTCTAGTGGGAGCATCGCTCATGTTTTTCATTCCGTCATTGATGATTCCCCCCCACAAGTCACATTTCCCACTGAATAGCTACCTTTTAACTATGATCAGTTCGTTGGCATCACATTTCTGGAAAAAGAAAAGTCACCTTGACAAAGAATATTGGGATTGATTAACTTTGTGCGAACTTCCACCGACATTTTCCATATGTGGCTGAGCCCCAAAAAATATTTTTTTGACTTGGTAATAGATAAATCCCTCCCCAAAACCATACCCACTTCAAAATCTAAAGATTTAAATATGATCCTGGGTGTTTGCTAAAATTTGCCAATCAAAAAATTCTTATTTTGAAATCAATATCCTGTTGACTTTTCTGGACTGTGTTTCGGAGTTCGCCATTTTCTTTCATTAATATACAATTAATAAATTCATCATTTAATTGATATATTATGTCGTCATTTCTCAGACACCGGAAATAGATTTTTTTAAATATAGGTTTTGGGTTAATTTCTTGAAGGTTGGACTTGTAAACTGGTCAAACCAGGAGCCATTTTTTTGAATTGCTCTCACATGACTGCTAATTAATTTGACTAATTGCTTTTAATAATATCCTTTAATAAGTTAATACAAAAAACGGAAGGCAAGAAATTTTACAGAATGGAAAGCGGATACAGATGTCAACATCCGATTTAGGATTTCGGGAAGTTGGTACTTCGGCCTCTTTCTGGCTGTATGCTGAAGAATGCGTGTAATATTGGAAGATGTGCATCGAGGTCTTCATTAAATTGTGCAGTATATATGAAATGGATTCCTCTTAAGTGTTGGAATGAAGACTTCGGGGGAGTATACACTTTGCGAGTTTCTTAAACCGTGGATCTAACTACCTTAAATAAATAATACAAAATGGAAGTTATTTATGAATCTAGTTAACAATTTCCCAAGATTAGCATTTATTTGATTGTAGTGATGTCCAGAAACTGTATTCAATGAGTTTTTAGACGATGCTCAAAGGAAGATAAACATTTTCTCATCGATACGCACATTTTGCTCCTTTTGTGTAAACACTTTTCGATGTTTTGACCTCTTTAACCCGTTCAAATTGTTGAGAGAACCTTGGTCGACCAGAAGAAAAGTGTAATTTTGAAGTAGGTTCTTTTTTTGGAAATCACATGTTCGTATTAGTAGACAACCAATGAATTATTTAAAAGTTAGAGGAGCATAGATATCTACTAAGCGAGGTTACGACTCCAGTCAATTGATCCTTTGCTAAAATCCCGTAAGGTCATGGAATTAGAGTGTTTCGTTGTGTGCGTCGGCATCGTTTCGTACACAAAAAAAGGTCAAGAAATCAGTTTTTGATTGCCACAAGAAAAACTCAGTCACAATTATGAGCAATATCGTGAAGAGCCGGAGAACGAGATTAGAATTTACAAGCTCCGCCCCTGTATTTGGGTTTTTTGGTTTTTGAATTTGGCGAACTATAATTAACGGAAATAATTGGATGGCTTTTTGAAATGTTTTAGACGTAAATTTGGGGAATCATGTTATTGACGAGTTTTGCAAATTTTGATTGACGGTCCTGACTAGAAATGAAGTTGGTCTTCGGATATTTCTTTCCACTTTGAAAACCATTTGTTTCACACTAATAACTAGGACCTAATTAATTAGCCTATTTTAATAACTGTATTAATAGTCTAGCTTCTAATTAATATCTTGTTCAACTCTCCTTTTTATCATTTCCTCCTGACCGAACTCCCAGCTAAATCCTTTATCTAGTCCCTGGTGCGAAGACACCACTCTCTTCTCAGATCCAACAGGATCTTAAAGACAGGTAGCAGTTACCTAGGAGATAATAAAAACAATATAACAACAACTTAATACTTTTTGCATTAGTACTAATCGTTAATTTGGTCAGGAACCTAAACAGTAACCAATTTCTGACTAACTACTAGTATCTGGTGAGTAGCCTTAAAAATTAGAAGTTTCCTGTTGTTTGAATGAAGCCTCCTGCAGTATAGGTTATTGATAATTGGCTGTGGTATTGAGTTTAGATGTCTATACAATGTATGTGAGACTATTCGTATATTATTATTCGCTGTTAGTGGTTCTGGTGTTTAATTTGTAACTAGTAATTAGTGATGACTCCCCTTAAAGGGCTTAGATCTAAGTCAGCTCATATTATTATCATACTATTCTTCATCTGTGTCCACTGAGTATCTTGGGAGGATTTGTTGTCCATCATTTCAGTTCGAATTCATCATAAATCGAAAATCCTACAAAAGAATTTTACTTTTTATGACCCGACCCAATATTTGTTGCGTCACAGGTAACTCTTCACGACTTTGAGACATGAGGTCATAAACATTCAAAAGTAAACCAGTTACCATTAATTATTCTAAAAAGGGATTTGAGGTTAGCTGCTTAGGAAACCTTCTGCATTCTTCAGTCAAGAGTTTTTTAAAAATAAATTTCTGGAGGAAAAATACAAGACGAACCATGACATGTCTTCGCAGACCTGATCTACAACCTTTCCATCGTGTTATTGAGTTATCACAACTACTTTGAGTGAGAATGGTCTATTTCCCTGGAGAGCTTTTAAAATCCTCACATCGTGCCAACACTTAGTTCAGCCATAAAAATGGTTTTTGATGTGATATGGAGAAAGACTGACCGACACGACAGAAACAAAAAACTAATTTGAATTAAATTTGAAAAATTTCAAATTGCAGTTTGTAGGAGTAGACTCAAATGACCTTCCTCATGAGTGGTTTCTATTGTTTTTAATTTCCCTGCGCCCTCAAAACCAGAATTCCTTTCATTCTTACTTTAATTGTCTTGATACTTCGCTTTGGTTTTTCATTAACAAGGAACTGTAACCAGCGACATTATACATAAGCATGCAGCAAAGGAAATTCATCCATGTCTACCCTCAAACCGACAAGTTAATATAACGAAAGCTAAAAGGAAGGAAAATTAATTTTCTTTATATATATATATATTCATCATACGGAAATGGTGATCCACACCCTTAGGCGAAACAATGAGTCATTGAGATGTTGGTATAATGAAGACTCTGTTGTTTTAATCACGGTGCATCAAGGACATTGTTCTATGAACTGTGTGACCTAATCGGTTTAGTTATGCAACTGAACCATTTGATATAATTAATAATTCAGTCTTTCCCTAATGTTCGTCATTTTTTTAACCTTTGATCGATTTCGCGATGCAGTTTTGATGACCTAATGCAACAATAACGTTATTCAAATGCAGTTTCAGTAGAGTCATCCATTGCATACTTGGATATTGTCTATTTACTTCCTGTGATTGGTGGAATGTCCTTGCAGGGGCACTGACTGCCACCTAGAGTCTCATTGTTGTTCTTCACCTCTCCACTTTTGTCTTTATTTTAGTAATTTTAGGGTTTACAGAATCTCCGCGGCAAATAGTTTAGTTAATTATGGGGTCTGGGTCATTAGACAGTTTCATTTATTGATGTGAAGCTTCTGTCACAAGTTTATACATGTCTACCCTAAAATGAAATCTTCAAGTTTTTGCGACGACTAATATTAGTTTTAGTCAAATTATACCTTTGCTTACTTGTTTTCTCAAACTTGGCCTCCTGAAAGGAGTGGATTACTTACTCAGCTTTGTCGGAAGTTGTTAATGACTCCACCAATTTCTGTAGATTCATACAGATTACCTTCCAACTTTGACAAATGACGTCGTATATATTTGTTCATACTGTAAGATTACTTCTGTAAAAAATAATAAACTGTCTTTTATCTATTCGGGCTTATTGACAAAAGGCTGTACAGGACCAAATGTATATCTATTAAATACCGTACATAATTATTATGCCCATTAACGCCCTGCGTCTCAAATCCTGTTGGAGGTATCGCTGCGGAAAAAAAAATAGCAGACACGCAAGATGTTGTAGAACAAACCCATAAAACTCTGCTCATTGAAATTTCAATCAGAACAAAATGAGCCACAGTCAAATTCTTCGTGTCATTAGATCCCGGTGTCCTCAAATGAAGACAGCAATTCCCCGGAAAACTGTGCAAAAATTTTGAAATAAATTTACAGAAATGTCATTTTTGACTTTTTTTTACTCCAGACTTCAAAAGGAAAGATTTTCACGATTTCTATACCTGGGTGTTTTTCCTATCCTCTGTCCCTCTCACCTATAATTTTAGAAAACTTTCTAAATGCGTCATGTGACCCTCTTAAATCTGATCAATTCCATCAAACGATTGGCGAGTTATCAGAGTTTGGCATCCATGATACAGATCGTTAATCTTAAACCACTTTAATTAGTATTTGATTAGGTTTAATATTTGTAAACAAGAAAGCAGTAGATATCGAGTATACTCACACGAGTTCATTCATTGTTAAAAATTTATTAATAGTATTAAATAGTATAATCAACTATTATTTATGATATAGATGGGATTTTAACGTCAGCGTGGGCTTGAAGGATAAACTGAAAATTTATGAGGGATCAAATATCTGGATGATAGAATAACTATTAAAGCAAAGGTTACATGTTACAATATACACGATTGTGTTTATTGTGTTAGTTTTTGTTCAAAAAAAGTTTCCCGCCAGTTTCTGTGTTCTTGGATATGTTTCAATCATTAGTCGTTTGTTCTGTTTTCTATTCTCACTTCCAGTTTTAGTTGCTGTCGTTTGTCATCTTTGCATTTTTTGTAGGTGCTTTGCTTCCTTTCTTTCTTATCATAGTACTTCTGTTTTGTTACTTGTTTATTCGTTTTTGTCACTGGGCTTTATATAACTTTTCTTTTATTTATTTGCTTGTAGATCTATGACAGTGGTCTGTTTTCCATCCCTTAATCTCGACCAGAGGTTCCAAAATTTTTGTGTCCTAGACCCGTTGCCATGTTTTTTTTTGGGTGGACTTACTACTGATATTGATTTTTGTGCTGTAGTGAAGTAAATTTTTTACTTTATAGATATAAATAATGTATATGTTATTATATTATAAGATAGTATAATGTGAGTAAATAGGTGCTATCAGTATGTTGGAATCCACTATCGTGGACCCACATTTTCATTTCTTGGACCCCAAAATTTTTTTTCGCTGACGTAGACCCCTTGCAGGTTGTCATAGACCCCTGTGGGTTACATAAACTACTTTGGGAACCATAATCTAGACCCAACTTTTTAGAGTTAAGTGGTAGTTAACTAGGGGTTTCAAAAATTTTTATTGATCTTATTAACATTATTTAAAAATGATTGTGTTAAGCTTTGTTCAGAGTACTTCTTGACCAAAGAGAGAGAAACTCAAGCTCATTATTAACATTATTTAAAAATGGAGCTTTGTTAGTACTTGTAACAAAAACTCCTGGGAAAGTAACAAAAGCTTTAAGATTTCATTATAAGATTCCTTCTCCCAACATGGCCTGTCACGCCTTAAGTC
Organism: Columbicola columbae; assembly: GCA_016920875.1. NCBI lineage: Eukaryota > Metazoa > Arthropoda > Insecta > Psocodea > Philopteridae > Columbicola > Columbicola columbae. Next base: position 8,655,333 of record JADMLL010000005.1, on the reverse strand, counting down.
AAAATCGTCTCCTCCAATTTCCCTAATTCATTCATTTCGTCTCATACGTATTAAAAATTTGTCTTTAATTAGAAACACTTTACTAATTAATTTTTTACATATTTCCATATTTGCGGTAACACATAAACGTGAATTATTGGCCAAAACGAAATTTTTCTACAAAAATGGTAATTGATGTTAATGAAATTTAAATTTTAAAACAAGAAAGGATTTGCGGCTGATTAGAGCCAATGAAGAAATCGTTTTTTCTTCGGTTTTTTAAAGAGAGAACACTCCGTAATTGAGTGATTAACCACAATCCCAAGGGTAATTAGATTTCGTGCAATGTCTAATTACCAAAACAGAAGCGAATTCATTGAGTCGTGCTTTTCTTTTTCGACCCCTTACAAAACTCGACAACTTTTGGAGAAAACCTTGGATGAACCCTTTTCGACGGATTTGGTAAAAATTAAATAATTGACGGTTCCACTACAAATTAAATTGAATTTTAACTAATTAATTATAGTATTGCTATAATATGAAAGGAAGGAGGATGAAAGAGTGGGTGGCGAAATAAATTTCCCGCAGGAAGGAGACTTAAAATTTTGAATGTGTCTCTGAGTCTTTTGTTAACAAATTTTTGGACGAAAGTTGATTCACAAGAAACCCACCAATTTAATTTAAATTATTCGATATGTTTATAATATGATATGGATATGTATGTTTAGTTACATATCCTGCTGTTGGGGATGAGCTGGAACACTCAACGACAGATTCTGAATAGTTAGGAGGATATTTGAAGCCTGGGATGGTTCCGGAACTAAGTGTTGTAAACAATTCGAGTGAAATAAATTGAATTTAATTGAAATTAAATTTATTTTGTGAGAAATAAAAATATTAAATCTTGATGGAGATAAAATTCATCTTCGGCTGATACAGAGAAATGATTTTTAACTGATTTCAAATCTAAAGAGTGGGAAGGTCGAACGATATCAAATTTTTCTCTGAAGATTTACTTTTCTAAGATATCTTAGAATAAATTATTCAGCAAACGAGCATTATTTATGAAATTATTCAAAATAGAACTCACACAAATTTTTGTATGTTTCGGTTTAGATGTCGAAGCTAAGAAAATTTGAGTAGGAGGCTCAAACTTCCAACCATCAGTAGTCAGCCTCACTGACCTTTCGACCAGTAGGCCTCATCTATTTTTCAAATTTACATATCCCCGACTCAATTGTCAGTTTGACGTGGTATAGTGTGAAAGTCACGCATGCATCATGTTCCTCCTATTGCACTGACTGGGTGGATTCTGTATAATTTATCACACACATAACATAGACCTTGAGTGTAAATAACGCGAAACCGTTCTTCAAGCCACCGCCTTGATAATTAGTCGCTCATTACGTTTGCCTTTAATGACACTATGGTACACCGAATTTGTGAAATCTAATAGGAACCATAACAGTTGATTGATTCCACTAGTCTGAATGATTTTCATAATTTGCAAAATTTGTTAGCGGACTATCAAGAATCGTTTGGCTTTAGTTTCTTGACTAGCTTTTGGCACCTATATCTTCTCCCATTTTCTCTGTTCTTGTGACCTGTCTATCATGATTTCTGTTGCGTATTTGTTTTATGCTTTTCTTATTCTTCTCACTTATTATTGTTATTACTATCCCACATCCATTTCCTGGGACTAAGACACCATCTATAAACCATCTACCCAATGTCTCTCGTAGAGGGTAGCAGCTAGCTAGGGAAAAAATTATTTCAGCTAATTAAAATAAAATAAAAAAACCTTTCACACAGAAAAATGGGTTTATATGAGTTTCGGAATTTACGTAAAGCCGCAGGAATCTTTGAGCCTAAACCTTTCTTCATAAAACTTAGGCTAGACAAACCGCAAAACGAGTCGCACAATATGACAGTCTTATTAATTCCATTCAACCGGAGCGAATTATTAAATTCTCCATAGATAATTCTGGTGAATAAAATTTTTAGTGCTTCATGAGAGCTAGTCCCTGAAATTTATGTCCCTCTCATACGCAATAAGTCAGCAACATGACTAAGTTTGACGGTTACGCATGTACTCATCAGAGATTTGGCTGTTAATACTAATATCCGGGAAAATATCAGCTGAAAGCATCCTGAACTGTTATTGATTATCAGTATATATGATTCATAATATGAACCTCTTTCAGAGTATAGAGTATGAACTCTCACATCATCCCAAAACTCGACTTGAGCGATTTAACCATCACACCACCAACTTGTTTTATTTATTTCATTTTTTGTGGAGGAATAAAAACTTCAAGGCAATCATAGCTTACCGTTTTAATTAGATATTATCTAATGAGATCTGTGTTTTATCTACGATTAAGGAGGTAAAAATTGGAAAGTTGTAATTAGTGAATTATCGAAGGAATGCCAATGCGAATGAGTGAACGAAATCCCAATTTCGATAACCAGTAATTCGTCACCTTGGTAAGAGTTCTCACTTTTATGCGATGACAAATCAAAAGTTCAATTCGAATCTCCTTTAGAAACGAGTAGTCGTAGAGCTCAGGGTCGTTACTAGGAGAGAGAAAAAAAAATGGGATCTCGCAATACGACATCGAAAAATTTTGAAAGTGAATGATTGCCAAATTAACCACGAAAATATTTTTAAAGATATTGACGAATACGGACAGGTCCCGTTTTTGACGATAGATAAGGAGGACCACGGAAATTGGCGCCTAATTTGTGGTCGTGTCAAAGGAACCTTACTTTTAGGTTTAAAAATTTGTTTTATTATCGATAAAAGTGTGCATTATTTATGAAATGAATTGTTCCCAAAACTATACACTTCTTTTGAAATAAATTCTTCGCGGTTTCCATTAAAATCGCGTGATTTTGAAAACAGTGAGTCGAAATTGATGTTAATTCGCATAAAAAAAGTTCTTATGGTTTGGTGTTAAATATACTGACTTGAACTCACCGAAACTGTCGGAAAATTTTTTGGTCCAAACCTCTCATCGTAGTCAAAATTTGTTTCTTGTTATTAACAAGCTTCCTGTGTAAATAAAAATGGCGTCAGTAGGATCTTCATAGTTGAGATTCGTTTTCAATTTTCCCTACAATCGCATAACTTTAAGAACAATGAGTTTAAATTATCTCAAAGCTCTAGCAATCCTCAGTGGTCGAGTGCTTGGTTTTGACCCAACAAATTTGGGTTCGTGTCATAAATTATGCACACTTTGAACAAAAAGAAAGAGGAGCAGGAGGAGAAGAAAGAGAAACGACCACAAATCGTTTACCAATTTTTGTACAATAACAACAGCAGACAGCAGATGGAAGCCCTATTTCATTATAAGTGCCCGCTCCTAACTAGAACTCATTTTATATATCAACTCTGAGGATGCTTGTATCTGTCAACTGTGGCAAAACGTCTGGAGGAGAAGTAAATTCACACATTCCTCCAAAAATCTGACTTGAGGCATAATATCCAACGACTAACTTTACTAACAGTGCCTCTGTTAATTTCACTAATCATAACAGTAACAGGAACTTTGTTATTAATACATAACAAACTCATATTCTTAAATAATTATACAAACTCGTTCAATATTTTATACGGACGAGTAGGCGTTGTACATATTTGACTTATATATTAAAACAAAAAGTGGAAACTTGATAATTTCATTAATAATAAAGAGCGGAATATTACAGAGTCAAAGATGTCGATTATACTGAAATATTTGACCTTTTAAACGGTTTTCCTGGGGAGGATAGTGATTTGGAGAAAATAATTACCCACATTACAAATGTTCGGTTATGATGATGACCTTATGTTTCAATGATTTCGGGCAAAATAGTTTTCATCTTTATTCAGAACCGTATTAAAGTATTAAATATGGTTTAGGGTTAGACTTGGTCAAGGATTTTAGGTGCCATTTGATATTTTATGCGGTGGTTTGGTTATGAACCAAAAAAAATTGTTTTAGACCCCATAACACATGTTTCACCCCGAAAATGAGAAGAGATACCCTGGGTGTGGAATACAGTTGAATTTGTTTGAAAATAACTTGAGCCTAACAACCGGAAATGATCTTTTTCCCTGATGTGGCTGTTGAAGATCCCAGAAGACCGTGAAGAAGGCATCACTTTCTGCGTCGTCCTGACTCGTCCGTCGTCCTGATGTTGCATCCTTTGGGTTAAGACTTTCAATAAAAAGAGAAGAAGAATTCGCGTTATTCTGCTCTTCTTTTCGTCCCTGGCGTGCTCTTTCGTCGTCCTGTTTGGTTTCCAAGATTTTGCGGCAGAATGTCTGGAAACTCTGCCATTTTTCCTTGGAGTTCAGCATTCCTGTAATGATTGTTTCCATGTCAAGATCCGGAAATTTTTTCATTAATTCTCGTCGCTCCAGTGTCCACGTAGGGCATCTTATGAGTGTGTGATCTGCGGTGTCGTCTTCTGCGGATCGGCGTGTCTCTCCTGCGGATTTTGTGAAGAAATCCGTTGAAGCAGCCATGCCCTGTCAGTATTTGCGTCATGTGGAAGGTCAGTTCTCCGTGTGACTTTTCCACCCATTCTTTTAGAACCGGAAATAATCTACTCCAGCTTTCGTGAACTGCATTCCAGGCCAAACCTCATCTACAGTAAACCAATTCAAAGCGTTTCCATAACACTCCTTGACTCCCAAAACTATTTGTTAAGCCGCCTTTGTCGTTGTGAATCTTCTTACCGACCTTAGTACCGACCTTGTTACCTGTAAGTGCTAATTCAAAACGTTCTTCTTTGAGTCTATTAATCATTAAATTAGAATAAAACGTATTTACACCTTCGTTTTTGGTAATTACTCCTCCCCAACGGTCATCATTACAAGGCAGAGATTGAATTTGGTGTGAAGCATCTCACCACACGAGTACTGACTCATTGTTCCGATAGTGCTACCGATAATTCTTATTCCTAACTCAAAAACCTTTTACCCGATTGGTTATCAAGTGCTATACTAAGAAATTTAAATAATTTATTAAATTTATTTGTATCTATTGTATTTTTATAATAAAATTTGAAATTTGAATGCGAGTGAATGACTTATTCAAGTGTTTACTTGAGTTATTGTAATTGGATTCAAAAATATTTCCAAATTTTAAAACGTAACTACCGACACATTTTATTATGAGTCATAAAAGGTGGTATAAAACTCACGCACAGAGACATAATCACATAAAGAGAATCCATTTTGTGCTTGATGTAATTTTCCTCTCTCCTGTCTTCCTTAAACAGTTATCGTTTGTCTTTACTGGACGACGTTGTAAATCAAAGGATTGCGAGGACCGAGAGATGACTTTAAAGGACCTAATTTTAGTCAAACTGTCGTAAAAGTAGTTCATCCTAGTAATCTGCATAAAAAAGGTAAAAGAAGAGAAAAATTTGCATAAATGTTATTGAATTTATACAAATTAAATCTCAAGGTGATCTCGTTGTTACTTTCATGAGATGCTACATCGTTCTGGATGTTTAAAAGGAACAAAAAGTCGTGACATATTGAATGAGGCACTGTTGTTACAGTTTTCATTTCTATTTAAAGTCTTTTCAGGTTTGAATTTCTCTTCCTCCCAAAATGTTACACACACTGGGCACGGGAAGATTGATTTGAGCGTCACCGATGACGAATTGTTGCCTGTATGTTTGGGAGAATCTGTAACATGGTTAATTAATGTTGGTAATGTTTGGTATTAGTCACTTATGTCAGATATTTGGATGAGTGAGACAGATTACTTTTACCTCGTATAGATGGTTAGTCCATGTTCGGAACTGTAGAATCCAGACCCAAATCTTTATCACTGAAAGTGTCTGCAGGTCTCAGTATAAACGTTTGGCGAGGTGAAAGCACTTTGTCTCTCTCTTCCACATATTTGACTTCAGTGGCGTAATAACAATAATAACATTAAAACTAACAGCTGCAAAGATCTCAATACTCAGCACAATGTCTGCTGTTAATAAACAAGCACAAGAATTGTGACAAATTCGTGGGTGGGGTAGTGTAGTGGTTAAAGTTCCTAACTTGGACGGTATGGTCGTGAGTTTGAGTCTATATTCATGTTGCTCCTCAATTTAGATAAGTTTAAGGGAGTGAGAGATCATCAAAACCATTTCATAAATAATGCACAACGACCATATATTCATTTATCTACTTATTTACTACCAGAACAAATTTGACTTGTCTAGAACTTTGAGGTGAGGAGTTAGACCAGCGGAAGGCCTAGTGTTGTGGTTAAAGTTCCTGACTTGGTTCCTGGATTGTGAGCTGGAATCCTCCTCCTGCATCCTGTTACACCCCAAAAGAGGATGAAAAACGGGAATGAAACCACCAGTAGACTTACGACAAATTCTTGAACCAGAAGATTCACTACTTTGTCTAGAAACAGGAGCTCTGTTGGTTAAGATGTCCGAACGTCTGATTACAGAAGCAAGATTTGGGTTTAACTGCCTCTTCTACAGGTTGTTATACTCTAAGCTAAAAAACGAGACCTAAACTAAAATTTGTATTCTCTATGAGGTGAATTCTTCATGTGAGTGTGCATTACTTTTGAAAAAAGCAAAAATAAAATACATAAATTGCTTTTGGTAGTCTTGTTATATCATAAACTTCGTGTGTGCGGGTAGCTTCGACAGCATTTCTTCCCTCTCTGAGTTACACATTACGAAAAATAATCTCGATACGTGTTTCGACCGTCAAAGGAAAAGCTAATAGTTTTGCTGAAAGTGAGTGCTTTGCTCCGGTTTTGGGATGAAATAGTCTAAAAAAGGTAGTTTCGAGTTCTGAAATTAGCGTAACGCCTCCTTTTTATTTTTATTGCTAGCGAGAAATGCCCCAGGAAATGGCATTGACCTGAAAGCGAAGGTAAATTCACTCTCGCGTTAGAATCATCTCAATTCAACGTTCGATATCTAACTAATTCGAACTAAATTCTAAAACACAACTTACCACAATCCTCATTCTACCGGATTTAGGAGTGTTTAATTGTTTATTACAAAACAATGTCATCTATTTCAAGACCACTCCATAATTCACGCTCCATATTTGAACCTCCCCCTCTCTTCACAAATTTTTGGTTTTCTAAAACTCCACCTATCGAATAATAGAAACTAAAGTAAACAAACCAGATCTTAAAAACAGGTAGCAGAAACCTGAATAACAATCGGGGCAGCAGGAGAAACAAAGCAGACGACATATTGTTTTGTGTGAGTGATGGTGGTGAACAGGTTCGCGTGTGGGAGAGATTTCATTGTTTGTGTTGTGTTCTGACAAATTTGGACACCCCAAAAAATCGTACGTATATAATTATCATATAATATATTATTTGAATTAGTATTTGTATATTCTTCCATATTTTGTGTTATTACACGTATTAGTGTCTTCGTAGTAGATGATCTGAGGTTGTAGGAGGAAAAAAAAATTTTTTTTAGCTGATCAAATTTTCTGTTCACTTGAATTCCGGGTTGATTAAAGGGGAACACAATTAAAAATGGAAAGATGAAACTGCCAAAAAAAAATTGAAAATGTAGACGTTGTTACCCTTTGAAGAGAAGAAGAAAAATATTTTTTTGGCTAATTATAGTTTAGTTGGGTTCCGTAAATAATCGAAGAGTAATTAAGACTGAAATTAACTTCCAAAAAAATCTGTTGATGAGTATTTGGATCGGGTTGGGACCTTGAGAACCGCTTCTAAGTCAACCTGGATGTGGATGAATCGTATTTAAGAGGTAGTTCCTCCGGCTTCCGCTTTTGAACACTAAATGAAGAGTGGTTCAGGGAAAACAACATCAACGGCTTCTTTTAGCTCGTTTTTTCCTGTCTTTGATGGTTTGTTCAGCTACAAATTCGCGCTTTTCTGTCAAATTCTTTGCTGATTTCATCCTTCCTCCTGTGTCAGTCTCCTCTTATGGGATTATGGTTTTCCTCGACTCCCCTCTCCTGTAGATTGATTTTACAATTTATTCGCTCCTGTTACTAAGAAACTAGTCTGCTCTCTGTATACAACCTCTCAGAACTAGACCTACAAGCTGGTTGTTGCTTCTACTACTTGAAGGAGTCTATTTGACTCAGTTAAAATTTTTTGAGATGTTTCTCCCATAAGTTGGGTTAAGAATGAATTAAGTTAAATTCTGTCAAACCCAAGAATCTGTCCAAAATTTTATTAAATATCTCATTACGAGTTAGAGATTTTATAAACTAGCCGGTAAATGTGATGAATATACAAAAATTTTTCACAAATTTAGTTGCCGATTATGAATAGTCGCCGGAAATTGTTCAATTTTGGTGGCATACATATTAGGTGTAATGCACTACCCAAAATTATTTTCTGACCTACTTAAAGTGTGCATCACTTATGAAACAATTAAGTTTTAATTAGATTAAACATTATTTTTGTAAGGTAAAAATTCTTAAAAACTTAATTAATAGAAGCATTCGTAACATTTATTTAGAGGGAATAAAGAGAACCTTAAGAAAAAATTTTAACCGAGTCAAATAGACTCACTTTTCAAATCAAATTTTTTTTGTCTTGTTAACTGTTAGCCAGTGTTAGACTTCCTACCATTGTAAGGTTCATTCCGTTCAAGGCCAAGAGGTTTAAGAAAAAAAGGAAAATAGCACAAAAGACCACCCGAATGAATCGTTGGATGCTGTTCATATACCTGAATCCTATGTTAATTGTAAAGTGGTCCATCCGGACAAAGGCTTAGGAATTTGAAGGAAATGGTTCATTGTAACAATAGGCCGCCCGGATGGGTCATTCAATAGAATAACTGTTGTCAATCCCTTTTGAGGTTCTTCGTCACCAATAAGGGTGATTTTAGACCGTCAGAGGAGTTGTTTATTGATAACCTTCCTCATACATCTCAGCGACCGCCACAGGTGATTTCAAGGTGACTCAATCCTGTTGCAAGAAAATTTTCTCCGTTCGGAAGTCCGATCAGCACGAAATTCGTGTCATCAATAATTGACTATTTAGACAAGAGGTTTGTTTCATAAGTAATGCACAATTTTAGCAATGGAAACAGTTGATTGGGGAATAGAAAACAAAATTATCTTCTTGTTTCATTCTAATTGCTTACATTTTCCGTTCTTTTGTAAATTTTTTGTTGTCTGCTTTTGGGCGGTCAAACCAAAGCGAGAATCACGAAGACATTTAATTTTTGACTGTAGTAACATCTTACTTGCTTAATATTATGTTTTGAATTTTCATTTTTATTAAGAAAATTTTCCTTTGAAATGGTTGCAGGTATGAAAAAAGGAAAAAGTGCATAAACATGGCTTGTTCATTTACGCCAATCACTAATGCATCTTGGTGAGTGAAAGTACTATTTTGAAAGAGTGTGCGTGCTATTTGGACATTCGGGATGGATGATGGCCTTCGACTTCTAAAATAAAATTCGATTTTACATTTGGGAAAATTTTGCAATTATCTGGAGGTTTTCATTTTCTTAATAATCACTCTGACAATTTTTTGGGTGTTTCTTCGGCTTTCGGACGTAGATGTAAAAATTTTCCGATCAATGGCCTGAGCTCACATGTTTCTCTTTAGTATTAAAAAATTTCTTACGTCAATAGAATCTCTTATATCTTCAAACCGTGTTTGTTTATTGGACTCACATAATATTATGTGAACCGGATACTAATATTGTATACATGTTACAACCAAAGTGATAAATCAGAGGAGTATATATAGGCCTAATTTCTGGTGTCATTCTTACTCACCAACTGAGCCTGGTAACTGTCACAAATTAACGAATATTTATCACATTTACCGTCTGTTTTATAAAATACCCATCTTTAAACTAGGAATTTCATCAAATCTCAGTTTATACTGATACTTCACTTCTGTCACTAACACAAGCTAACAATCTAAGCAGCTGTGCTCGTTAGTAACGGTAAAAGAACCTTCCAACAAGAAGCAGCAAGTACGTAAGAAGTAACAGAAGCCAAGGATCTGTACGAAATTTTATTAAACGTCTCATTACGAGTTGGAGATTTTATAGACTAGCCGGTAAAGGTGATAAATAGACAATAATATGTCATATTTGTCGAGCTTAGTTGGTGATTATGAATAGTCGCCGGAGATTGTACAAATTTGCGTGATTTATCACTTTTACCGTGGCATATATATTAGGAGTAACGCACTAACGGAAATTTTTCGTTATACTTAATATACTTCAGTATTTATTTTATTTTATATTATTGAATATGTGTGGATGTGGGAAAGAAACCCAAACTCTCAAATATTATTATTAATAATTTTATACAATCTTACTTGCTCTTTCGCCTGGTTAATGTCGATTAGGCAACCCAATGTACATTCATTAAAAGCATGGGACTAATTAAGTGTTGTAAGGCTGAGACTTTAAAACTTAAAATTTTTACTGAAAACAGTAAACATTTGTAGTTCTATACTTTCAAATGAAGACGGAAAAGTGATGACAACAGCTTTAGTATTGTCTAACAATTAACCTGTAGCTCCACCTACCAGCAAATCCCAAAATTAGAGAAATTAGATTCGTGTATAATCGGAATCGACTAATCCTTCCAAATTACGTATTTAAAAGGATCTGTCTAGACAAGACACGTCAGTTATGTTGATAGTAATTATGCCTGTCATTGATATAATCCAGTCATTATTTCGGGTAGGAGGTGGACGGGGGAAGAGATCATATAAATGAGCTTCGATTTCGGCTATTGCCAATTCTCATGATGAAGAGATTCCCGCTTCCTTGTTGAGAGTGGTACCTTGAGTTGGGACAGTTCGGACTCTGTTTCTGATTGCGGACAAACCCAGCAATAATTAAATGGATTCGAATGAATCAGACTCGGTTGTTTACAAACGGAGTCCTTGACGCGAGTTGTCAACTTCGTTTAAGGATGATTATTCAAACGGTATTGCATTAGCCTTGCGCCTTGAGATCTCCCATTTTGATTTTTATTAGGAATCAGTCAAACGTCAAACCTTTTTTGGAACTCGCAATAAAACCGTTAAAACAATAAAACCTTTCATACATGGACTGGGTGTTTGGCGGAAATTATTTTCCTTTTTATACGTCAATAAAAAGCGCAGCCGGCTGTCATCACACGTGATAGCTTGCTCTCAGGAATTTGTGTGGGATAAAGCCTCCTGCCAGGTATTATTACTCTCGATTTACGAAACGAAATAAATTTTATTTATTTGATTTCGATCACAATTTTTATAGTTATTCATCTAAGGGAGCAAATTTAAATTGTAAAATTTTTGATGGATTGCTTGGGAAATCGAGTTTTCTTTGAAAAACCGCCAATATATTTTTAATACAAATAATAACATAAATTTAATGCTTTTTTGACTTTTATTATTTTTATAAATTATGTATATGTCTGGCGTATGATATATTATGTAGTTGTACACTTGTCGAACCGATTGCTACTCATTTCTGATGATTATAAGACGTGATGTGTGATGATTTTCTCAGGATTTGTCAAACTGAACTCGTTTCAAGTTCTTTTCTCTCATTTTATGGACTTCAATTAGTCTTGTTTTGGTGCTAGTAGTTTAGTTTCTGATTTAGTTTCTTCTAGTAGTCGCTTATAGTTTAGCTTGGTCTCTTTATATATTTAGCGAGACTTCATTTCATGAGTAGTAGACACTTTCATTCGTCGGTGAAAAACGTATTCATCACTCCCAAGAAGGATTAATTTCATAAATAATGCACACTTATGTGTATTTATTAATAGGTTTCATGGGGATTGTCTATTGTTTGTTGTAATTTGGGTTCCCCCGAAGGTTTGGTTCTTATCCTCAACCTTTTGTATGCTGTCAGTTTGATTGACATTTAGGCTGAATTAGGACACCTTCGGTGACATTACAATTTCGATCCATTATACTGTTCACGATACTCGGCTATCAACATAATCGACCGAACTTAAACAGATCACAAGACCACTCTCCCTCACTTCGAACTGACCTAACTTTACTCCAACTTGGTTCACGTCTGCACTTTGCCATGTCTGCACTACGAACACGCTTTACTTCCTAATCTCTCTCGAAAAGTCCTTGCGTAAGAACCTAATTTGATGGCAAGGCATACTAAACACAATACTGTGAGAAAGCCTTTGCGTAATTCGGCAATCTTTCCCAAAAATTGTTGACTTAGCTTACCATTGTTTTAATCGATGTAAGCTAATTAATTTGTTTTTGTGCTATCGGAAAGAGGAAAGAATGGTCAGGGGCGGAGGGGACCTGGTGTTATGACCCGTCATCGACTCCACGTGTGGACTTGAATCGAATCTGCACGTAGGACCGTAAAACTGTCACGGGGGACACGAATGCGGTTCCAAAACTATGTAACAACTCTTTCGTAACTCTGACTCGGATTTAAATTCCTTCTGAAATCGTTAATCCTTCGTACGGTTACTTCCAAAGTTCAATGTCAATAATTATTTCTGTCACTCTTAGGTCTTTTTCCTGTTTGGAAAGACCTTTTCTGGGTCAATACTCTTTAATCAGATGTTTCATATAACGACGATTTGAAGTCGCGCACTTAAATAATTTAAAAACAATCCAAATAATTAAAGAGGATGTAAAACATGAGTTTGCTAAGTCGATAAATAATGGGCAGGTCGTTGTTTCTAAGGAGAGAATACCACAAACAAAAAATATATTTGTACAATTCAAATTTAAAAAGAGAGAAAAATTATTCAAGTACTTGAAAAATTTACAAAAGTTTCAGAATAGTAAAATGCAATTAGCAAACAATGGTACTTGACCCAGTTTCCATGAAGCTCTTTTGACCTCCCTAGTCTGAACTAAATTCGCACCGAGTTCCTTAAATTGTTAATTCATCCTATTACGAGCAGAAAGAAAGAAATCGCTGGAAAAGTTTTTTAGTGGTCGGCAGTTAACTCTTCTCTTTGTAGTGTCAGACTTGAGTCGACTTAGAAAAACTTAATTTTAAGTTAGAAAATGTTTTCAAGTCTCCTTGTTCTGTCTCGTCAATATTGAATGATAGTAGATTGCGTTGAGTTGTTGAATATTAAAGTGCTTGAAGGGACTTTGAGTAAATTGTGTGCATTATTTATGGAATGAATTCTTCTTAAACTTGTGCATTATTATGAAATTAATCTTAAACCTGTGCTCATTTTACCTCTCTTCTCTTTGACCAGTCCTGGAGCTAAGACACTGGTGTGCTGCTACCAACATAAAACCTCTCAAAGCTGCTGCAGCTACTTAGAGTCGTGGCTTTAATCCCGTTTTTCGCCCTTTTTTGGGGGTATAACAGGATGCGGAGGAGGATTCGAACTCACGACCATAACGTCCAAGTTAGGAACTTTAACTACTACACTAGGCCTCCCGCTGGTCTAACTCCTCACCTCAAAGTTGTAGACAAGTCAAATTTATTCTGGTTGTAAGTAAGTAGATAAATGAATATATGGTCGTTGTGCATTATTTATGAAATGATTTTAATGATCCCTCACTCCCCTTAAACTTATCTAAATTGAGGAGTAAGATGGATATAAACTCGAAGCTTCTTCCTCATCACGAGTTAGTTCTCCACAACCGTTTTGAAGTCAAGGTTCGAGCAAACTGAGTCAGGCATCGGATTAAAACGAAAAGGAAGTAAATAAAGCCTACAAGGATTAGATTAATGGCGTCATGGCGTAATATATGCAATAAATAAATCATTAGCCGAATGATTTTGAGTGAAATTAATCAAAATTGAACAATAAATCAGCTTTTAACTCAAACTCGATGATGATTAATTGTGACGGAGTATGTCATGTGTCGCGGCGCGGGGCTTGTGATCGATTGTGACTTTCGAATAGGAAATGAAAACAAATTATCGAGAATACAACTAGCCACTGCCTTGTGAAAATGTTTTGTTGGATAAGAGGAAACGAAAGAGAGAGGTTGGGGGAGGGCGGTGGGTGGGAAATGGGAGAGAGAGACAAGAGTGTCAACAAGTTTCGGAGTGTCTTCTTGGGAGAAGAGTCGATTGATAACCGATTACCAAATCGACGGATTTTCTTCCGCTTTTGTTTCCTCTTGAAGGGTTGCCATCCAACATGGAGAGGACGAAGCTGAAGTGAGTCAGTTTGACTCAGAACGAAATTCTATTTTATTTTTTAATTTGTTTAGGTCCCATTTCACGAGTAAATCTTCGAGGATTCTACTTGTGAAACAAAGTCCTGGCTAAGAGTGTGCATTACTTATGAAATAAGACTTCGTAAAAATAATCCAATAAAATGTTTTTTCATAAGTAATGCACACTCTGGTCATTAAAAGCATCCAAAGATTTATTTCTAGACGTCAAAATTAAAAGGAACGTGACAAAAAAATTTAGCTGAGTCAAATAGACTCATTTTTATATATTTCTTTGTAATTTATCCTCTACTCAACTTGTCTCCAAGTACAAGAGAACAAGCAGCATGTTGACTAGTTTTAAGGGATTGCATCTGAGAAGCAGATCAGTTTCATAGTCACAGGCGCGGATAAAGGATAAACGGTGAAATGAGTCTGAGGTTGAAGGGAGTAAAAAGAAAGTAGATTAGAGTGATAGTTAGGATTTAAAAACAAGAGAGTAGGAACAGTAGGAAAGACAAGTCAGAAAGAAGAGAAAACTGTTTGAGGATGTAACCGAAGAGAAAATTTTGTGATTGTAGTCTCAGAATTTATCTGAAAATAACTAAGAAACGAGTGTTCGCGTAAATCGACAAAAATCGGAAATTTGTGGAGAGCAGGGTAGTAGAAGAACGTTAAGACCAAGTTCACTCAGCATTAATCAAATCCTCCGGGTGATTTGTTTTCTTGAAAGATTTTATCTTTTTTACAGCTTCATTAGTGCATAATTTACGAAAACAAATTATCTGGTCGTTGACTGTAATAAAATGACGTAATAAAATTTTTTTTACGACGAATTTAATAAAAATCTTTTTAGTATTCAAATTTTCTGAGGCAGTTAAGTAAAAGCAAATCAATTACAATATTTTATAATTACAATATAATTTATTTGATTTGGTGTCATGGAAGTAACTGATGTCTGTGATAATTTTGTTTTCCTCTTCATTTCTCATTAAATGAGTGATGGTTTCCTAACCAAACAGTTTGAAAGTAACTTTCGCTCTTCAAATATTTTTTTGTTTTTCTTTTCTGTCATCTATGGATCACGCTGTTTCAGTAAAATTTTTTTGAGCTTTCTTGGTTGCTCGAACTCGAATATCTGTTTGAAGTTGTCGACATGGATTCCAAACAAAATTTGAACTGAGTTGTGCTTGGGAACTGGTTTATTGGAAGAAATCTCTCTTTGTCTATCAATACTGAATTGTTTCTTCCAAAATTGAGATTAGAGTTGAGGTTGGCAACCTGTGATGCTAAAGAAGTTACATTTCCTTAACACTTTTCAAACTTTAAACTATATAGATTGTATCCTGGGTTACTATTGTCTCTTTTGGTATCTTCACTTGGGTTCCTACCCGAGTCTTTCCTAGGCATAAGTAAGCGCCTAGGGCCCCAACTGCCGAGAGGGCCCCGCCAATTTTTAAATAGCCGATAACTCTATATCCCTCTATATTTGAGAAGTACAATTACAAATTTTGAAGACGGTGTCGCGTCTGAGGTGAATGGGATCTAAATCTCTCGTCTGAGATTCACTTTGCAACTTCTCCGGGAGGCTCTCTGGACCTTCCTTCGAAAGCCCCATCTATGCTTCCTGTCTAGGGCTCCCAAAAGCCTAGGAACGACTCTGTTCCTACTTTCTCCAGGAGAACTCTTATGAGTATCCGTCCTCTTTGTTGATAGGGAGTAAGTGGGACTCGCACCAACTAAACCTCTGAGTAGACATCCTAGGGGCTTAAGGAGAAGATCCGGGAGCGCGATTTTCTCAACCCTGCGACTTTACAAGTCAGACAAGTCCCTTCACTCATGACTGGCCATCCACTAGCCAGTGTGCAGTTTGGACTGACCTATCCAAGTCATTTCGGAATACGACCTCCAGCGTCATTTTTGCCCTGACTATATCAACACCCGTTTAAGTTGACAAAACGTCGGTTCTTCATAAGAGTATAACTCGTTTTCATCACTCAGTATATAATATATTTAGTTTTAAACCTAAGATCCCATTTTATAATTTCATATAACCAACTTTAGTTTTGAAGATCGAATATAATTTAGTATAAAAATTGGGACGAGTAGTGTAGTAGTTCAAATTCCTGACTAGGACGCAAATGGTCGTGAGTTCGAATCCTCCTCTCGCATCCTGTTATACCCCAAAAATGGGTGAAAAACGGGTTTAAAATTACACCAATATAGTATAAAAATAAGTGTGTGGAATAATTATATTAATGAAAAAATATCTTATTGTCCAATAAAAGACTTAACTCTAACTCTGCGAAGTGTCTAAGTGTTTCATTTGGACTTTTGCTAGCGAGTGCTGTACGTTTGCTGAATCAATTCGAGTTTTAAATAATTTTATATACACACTCACACTATTTGATTTTACCATCAATCAAAAAAGATTGCTGACACCTTGGAAGAGATTTATGTAATAAAACAAAATAAATAAATTCATCAAAAATTTTTAATAAATCAAGTATATTTAAAATGTTAAACTACTGGCCAGTGTAAATGTAAATCCGATTAACACAAAAAAATTATATATAGTTTACATACCAAAAGCTCATTTAACATTAATAAATGATTTTTTTATTGTTCGTTCCACGTCATTGTAGCATGGAACGAAAAATTTTTGTTTTCAAATATTCAAAATCGTATATCAGATTTCCAAAAATTCTTATCTCATTGTTCCTTTTTTACTCTATCGGTAACGAATGTGGCAGTTTTGTTATGTTCATTCATTTTTTTAAATTAAATATTTATCTAACATATCTGAAAGGAGGAGGCTGGCGGGGAGGCTGGGGAGAGATATTATCATTAAACAGCGAACAATTGATATTTTACGTAACGTTACAAGGCGATAAACACGTGAATCCCCCACAATTGTGAGAAAAAATTTTTTTTTATTATTTCGTGGGACCACGTCTCTTTGATTTTGGACTTTTTTAAATGCGTTTTGTGGTGTGAACGTCTATCATTCACATGAAATCGTTTTTTTATTCTTATAACTTCTCAACGATTTGATTTTGGTTGTGAAATAATGGCGGGTGACCGATTTATTTTTCATTCGTTTGATTCCTCGAATCTGAAGATAATATATATATATTAGACCAGTATTTAATATAAAAAAATGAAATGGCAGTTATGTTGCTTTTGCTCAATTTTCCCTAATTAGCAGTCTTCTTACACACAAGAATCCTAATCAATCTCGGTTCGGTTTCATCCTTAATAAATATTTATAAGTAGGTTGTAATTAAAAATTTTTCTTCAAAACTGTTACTGCTTTGTTCTCCTGTCGTTCGACTCGTTGAAAGGGTTTTTTGTACACTAGGAAAAGATTTGTTTTGTTATCGAATCTCTTGTGCTGCTTTTCGAGAAGGCAGTTTGTTGGATTTTCATTTTTACTTAGAGAGAGATCACCGCATAGATAATAAAACACGGGAATTATTTAAAATCCTGTATTAGCTGGAGGTATGTAGGCGTTGGGTGATTGTCCAGAAGGATAATGCGAGCTTCCGCTTCCGAATCCGCTTCCACTTCCGCTACCGCTTCCGCTTCCGCCTCCGCTTCCGGATGGGAAGGTTGGTTCGCCTTGGTAGGAAACGTCAGCGTGGAAACCGTTCTTCCAGTCGGCTGTGTATTTCACGATCTGAAGCCTTCCGTCGGGCAATTGAACGCGGTATTCTCCTCTGATTATGTCTCCGTCAGATACCTGAAATGATTATTTGATTTTTATTATGAATTCGAAATGGAAGTCGAGGATGGACTGAGTGATTGAGTGGTTAATGTATTCTTGCGCGGTAGGCTGGTATGCGAGTTTAGGATGTTGACTTTTGACCTCGGTTCGATAGAGGAATGGCAGTTGGCTCTGCGCCCAATTGTCGCCGCTTTCTTTATTACAAGCAGGTACTTCGTCTGAAGTTCAAGAAAACCATCTAAATCGAGACTTGAGAATTTGAAACGGAGGTCTAAAATGGTCATGACATGATCTATTAAAAAGCTACTGGGAATTAGAACAGTGATGTCAGACTGTAAACACTTAATAGCGAGGAGGCTTCCGTTTCGGGAAGGGGGGCTAAGGTGTTCGCACCTAATTAAATCACCATTCGGTCAAAATTTCGAAACGATGCGAGAAGATTTCCCAACCTCTGGCCCTTAAAGAACCTTGAAATAAATAATAACACCTCCGATAGCTTCGCGGAGTCTTACCAACCATTGGTAGAGTTATGTATGTTATGCCAAGTCATGACTCTCGTATTCAATTACGGGCTTCCTCATGGTGACTTCAAATCTTCTTTAAAGGGATTCTCGAAACGCGATTTTCCCGTCATACATTATGGAGACGTTTCAAGTTCAAGCGGTGACACGTCTGACGTGACCGCATTCGTTTTTGTCTTTCTTTAATTCCTGGATGATTCAAAACGTGGCCAAAAGACGGAGGTCGCGCGCGTTTTTTTATTTCCTTGCTCGGCCATTATTTACGCACTATAAAATTGTTGTTATCATGCTATAAAACAGTTGGACAACATCATCAAGAAAATTAAAAATAAATTTGTGATGTCGTTTGGGGCGTTCTCTTTTTACGCGATGGATACCTTGTCATTTGTTTCTTTTAACCAATTGTACTCTGCTGTTGTTGTTATCGGTTACCTCCAAGATGTTAAAGTATATGATAGCAGACGATAACAGTCTGCATTCCGAACTGGATTTAAAGAGATAATCGGGGGAGGGAGGAAAGTAAATTTTAGGTTCGAATCTTACCTCATTTCTAGAATAGTCGGTGCCGTAGTAGTCGTCCTTTACCTTATATTCAAAGTCATAAGGCATTCCGGGTTCATGGTGGTGATGATCGTGCTACAAAAAAATCAGAAAATTAATAAAAACAATTTTTTATGACTTTATTAATAAATAATTAATCAAGGACGGTTCCTTCGGTCGTCTCCTGAATGTAAATTCCCTAATTTAAATTAGAGAAGAGGAAAAAATTTATCCGATTTGACAATTTTATTTGTTTTATTACTTTCAACATTTTATGTTTGTCACTTTTGTCACAGGTTAAGATTGCAAGTTTGAAACAGGCCTTGAGAAAGGATTTTGAGTATCATAGGCTACAGTGGACTCATAAATAATGTCTGACTCTTCTTTAGATAAAGATTTAAATTTTAGTTAAATAATAAAGAAAAAGTTTTGAGATATATTAAGCAAGTTCGGAGATGCAATTCAGAGCACAGCCATTTTAGTCAAACCAGATTCATTTTTCCTTTTCTGTCTCGAGTGAAATTATACGAAACACAATATAGTTCAAGTAAGCTCATCCGTTATGTATTTAAATTGTTTGAGAATATTATTAATTGATTCTCCGACTACTTATTAAAAAATATGAAGTTGGCAGACTTATTATTTAATAACTTACTTAATGTATCTGAAGGCTATTTATTCTGTCTCCGTTTTGTGTTAATAAGATTTAAATGATAAATTACCTCTCCGCCGCTGCTACTGGCACCAATGATCGTTCCTTGAGTTCCGCTTGGAGCTGATCCAGGTTGGAATCCTGGTGTAGAATATCCTGGAAGAGGTCTAGATCCCTGACCTCCCAAACCGCCAGAAGGTCTTGTCGGGCTTAAAGGAGGAACATAGCTCGGAGAGGGTGATTGGTAGCCGGGGGTTGGAGACTGGAAGGTGGGTCTAGATGATGATGGTGACTGGTAGCTAGGTGTCGGCCTGGATGCCGGAGATGAGGGAAACGGTATGTTTGGTCGGTCGTAGTTGTATCCCTTGCTTGGTGGCAGGTACTGATTTTGTCCTACGATTTCGCTCACGTCGGCCGAAACTAAGGAAATCAAGCTGACTGCAAGAACAATCTGGAAAATGAAAAGTGGACGTCATTTCGAGATGTCAGATTTGGCAATCATGGGAATGACCTCGAGCTTTTAAAAGGGCATTATTTCGTTTGAAGGTTTTCATTTTTGTTTTTGGCAGAGTGCATCCATGATCTTAATTCGGTCGTTTGTATTCGTAAATATCATCAGCTACTTCGTCATCGTGGCTGTCATCGAAGAATTACGTTAATAATTCTTTGGATAAAATGGGAGAATTGATTTTAACTTTACTTTTCCTTGTCAAGCTCTTAGGACAATCGCTTACTAATTACATAAAAGAATTTTTTGAATTATGTCGTGTGGCTTCCTTCTGTCAAAACTATTTTGCCCAATCGATCAACTCAATCGATTTTAATTGATCTATGGGGTGTCACGGTTTTAATTTCTCTATCACTCACTTTGTTAATATATATATAAAAAAAAGGAGAAAATTCTAGAGACCAAATTTGTTGAGAAGTTGACGCACAAAGTTGCGTGTTTACATTTAGAAATTTGATGCATGGATCAGCCGTGTCAGGGTCAACAATTACCTCGCGCAGAGTTCAAACAAAATTACGTTTTTAGGCCATTCGAGTAAAAATTTAAGGAGATTGATATCGATGTTTAGTGCATGTATCTCAGGTTCGTTTTTCGCGTTTTTATTTATTTATTGAATATTACAGTAATGATTGATTTCAATATAAAAATTTCTCCTTAACCCATCTTCTTCACGTCAAACTTTTCTAACCGCTCTCAGTTTATAATTTAATCCAACTCCGATTCCATCAGCGGATTCGCGATGACCTCTAATGAATATCTCACCCGAACACTTTCTAATCTCTTACCTCCGCCCCTGACCACCAGAGAAAACGCACGCGTGCACAGAACTGTGTCATTCATGTTGGGTTTGAATAAAAGTCAAAATTTTTGGTTCGCCCTTTTTAATGAACCAGTTGTAACATCATCAATTATGAAAAAGAACGCCAACACCGCTTACGTGGTCACTGGTCAAATTTTTGGGGGATCGCCCCATCGGATAGCCCTGCTTTCGTAATTCATGTCCGTGAAGTTATTTGTGACCTCTGTCAAGATTTTAAAGAAAACATTTAAATTTCAATGGAGAACCTAGAAACGTTTGTGGATGTTATGCGTGAACCCAGGTTTTGTG
This sequence comes from Columbicola columbae, assembly GCA_016920875.1. Lineage (NCBI taxonomy): Eukaryota > Metazoa > Arthropoda > Insecta > Psocodea > Philopteridae > Columbicola > Columbicola columbae. The sequence goes on along the minus strand of JADMLL010000005.1, from coordinate 8,634,202 downwards.
TTGTGTATGGGTGAAGCACGCGATTATCATAAGACGATATGATTTTTATAATTTATAATGTGGATAGAAAACCTGTGACACGCGCGTGTGGCCCAATAATAGGTGGGAAAAATATTTGTGTTACTAGAAACAAGTCGAAAACAACGAAAGTTATGTGAATCACTGACGCTCTGCTATAAATTTCAGTCGAGTCTCACCTTTTAGGCAAATTGACTAAATTTACGAGCCCAGCTAAACTGACTCTGTGTTATGAGTCTTAAACATGGCTTTCAAATTCACTTTCGTAAAAAGTGATGTCATAAAAATTATACACTTTTTGATGCATTCGTTTCATAAATAATGCACACTTTCATGAAGTTACTTTCCATTATTATATTACAACCACTAACACACAGTCACTAACATCAAATCTCTTTGAACTGAGTCAGTTTTGCGCATTGGAAGTTGACCACCTTGATGGATATGAAACTTCAATTTTACTGAAGAAGTGCTGATTTATTTCGTTTCATAAATACTGCACAGTTTTTTGAGGAGCTCATTTCAAAAGTATTGCACACTTATATGAAGCTGTCGTATAAAAATTGTTTTATTTTAATTATTAGTGTTTCATTTCAACGGATCTCTGATTTTAGTTTTGTTTCGTGAGCTAAACTGACTCAGTGGAAATGCACGCAGTGTAAGTACAGTGTTAAGGAAAAGGGAAACAAATTTATTTTTCTCGGTTTTAGCTTCCGCGTGGCACAGCAAGGAAAGTATAAATGGCACATTCCATTTTCGGCGTTAGCGTGAGGTAAGCGCACTTGTCATATGTGATTCAGGGCTAAAAAGATCGCATATCAGGTTACACAACGTGACGGCGTTGAAAAGTGACCGCGCGGACAAGCTATAACCCCAGCGATACAATTACAAGAGAAAAATTTTTCTTAATTCGCCCCTTTCAAATTACTTAACTCTCGCCATTTCGTTACGTAACTGTTATCCGCGTGAATTTCCAAACAGTGTCGTAGGCTGTCGTCGTTAAAACTGTCCCCACGTGACGTTCTGGGAAATTTTGATCCTGTCATGATCAGAACACTGCTTACTCACCTAGTTTGGATGCTACTCTGTTAGTCTTTTCCAGATTTTCGAGTTGTTATAAATTTTTGGGTATGAGTGAATCCATCCGCCATTTTCTCTTCTCGAAAATTTTTATAAATCTACGAGTGGTATAACAAGTTCCTGATCTCATCTTTCAAATATTCGAACGTTATAAGTGAATAAACAAATTTTGCCTAGGATCTCATGTTATTAGTCGTGCTAATATATATTATTATCAAATAATTATATATAATTTTCTGAATCTAAATATTTATAAATATACCTTGGTGTAAGGTTATGTAGGTGATTTTTATTGTGTGCTAAGAAATTCAGATGTTATTTATGTATTATTATTTAATAACAGAGTTAGCGATCTGCAAACCTTGACTTTGAAGATCCGTAAAACTGCTGACTACTACCACGAAAGAATTTGTTTCTATTTCCGGTTTCTATGGAATATTTTTAGTCAAGTGATCGAAGTACTTGTCTAATAATGACTGAGAGTTGGAGCCCTCTTCCACATCCTGTTACACCCAAGGGTAGAAAAGTGGATTAGAACAAGTCAACTCACTTCCGGTTTGTTTCAGATCGACAAAGCTAACATCAAAAATATTCTCAAAGTTGTTTCTCTATGAAATTATCTATCTAAATGGTCGTAGAGATAAAAACAAAACCGAAATCATAAATTATAAATAATTGTTACAGATAAACGCATTTCCTTGTGACTCGAAGGACATTTTGACCTTCTGGGAACTTTGACTGTAATCACTCAGATCACAAACACATAAGTTAATACATAGAACAAGTGAAATTGTTTATCGTGAACCGATTATGTTAAATTAAATTTGTAGATAATTTGTATTAGTTGCATTTAACCTTTGGGATCATCGATAATATCCCTCGCACGAGATCTTAATCTTTAAAGAAGTCGATCTACTTTCTACTGTTATGATGATAGACAACATTATCTATCGCACATTGACCAGATTCAAGTCATAAATCTTATTATGTAATTAGTTTCATTTTGCAAATTAATTTGCGGGGTCACTCGAGTTTAGTCACACCGAGATGCGGTTTTTTTTTACGCGACAGGAATTCAAATCTTGGAAGATGTTGTCTAAACGTGGTCGTGGGAGCTTTTATCTGAGTGGTATAACTACGAAAACTAATTTTGGGTTGTAGAGAAGAGGTGAAAACGTTTTCGTTGCGCAACACAAATTACTTTTAATGGAATTTTAAACGTTTGAAAGAATTTTATGGAAAGCTCAACGTCTTTTGTCTTCGGACGCGAGTATGGGTGTGGATGGAAGAGCGTAATAGATACATAAATTTTGGGTTTTGTGTATAACTAACTTAGATAACACCAGATGCGTCTGAATTCTCTGTCAGGGGTGTTAAATTCAATTAAACCACGGCTCACTTAACGCAACTGGTAGGCCTTCGAAAGGGTCACATCTCAATTACAAATTTTTTTCAAATTCAAATTATGCGTTGTAGTGAGGATGTGAGGATTTGGATTAGATAATTAAAACAAATTAGGTATCAATAATTATGTACGCTATTGACTCGATCTCCTCCACAGCCTTATTTTTTTGGTTACGTATCGTCCTGTTTTTATTTTCGTTTGTGGGTCACGAATAGTAACCTTACGAACTCTTCGTTTGGTATACTTAATAAGCTACAGTGTTATTGAATAGTTAATGAGTCAAATTGGCTCAACACTCCGTAAGCGAAACCCAGTTAAAGACATGACTGTACAGTGAAGAGGTGTGAGAGATATTTTTAAAATCCCAAACGCACAAAAATAGTCCGCGTAAAACAGGAACCGACCGTAATTCTCAATAACAAAACACAATTTCAGAGTATTTTTAGGTCAATACAAAGGTTTAAGTGTGCATTACTTTTGAAATAGATTCCTGTTTAAGACTTGATTTATTTTATTTTATTTCTAGGCGTTCCGAAGGAGACAAGAAAATGACGGCGAGCCAGAAGATTGGCATCCCTGGCCCAGAAAACGAAAAAATCGAGAGGAAATTTTTTAGCGTATAAGATGTCTGGGAGCGGTGTGTAAACATCCGAGGTTGAAGATGATGTCTTAACTACAAGTTGTAACCCTTTGGGCTGTGCTTCTTGATTGACCGGTGTATCATGGGTCAGATGTTTGGTATGTACCGTGGAATTTTTGCGTTCTTGTTGGGAAATGAATTCGCCGTTTTTATCGCGAACACTTTCAATTAATAATAAAAATAAAACGAGAACTTACATAAAATAAAGGTTTTTTATAAATAATGATAACGAGGTTAAGTGATCGTTTTCCAAAACATCACCAAAGTTCAACAAACCAATGAAAGTGATTTTTAATTTTTAATATTAGTATTTATGCAATTCACGAGTTAAAACGTTGATAATAGACGAGGGCATTCGCGTAAGCCGTTTTTAACGATGCAATTGACCACTTGAGGGCTTTTTCAAGAGAACTGCCTCTGGACGAATTTTTTTTTTTAGCTGATTAATAACCTGACTAATACAGAGCCTGAATAAATATTGAAAACACTCTGGCGCGACATATTTTAATAAGTGAACGTCCTCTTATCCTTCTGTCATAGAGTAAGAAACATATACGATTCGTCTGGTCACCTCTGGCTTGACCAATGCTAATCACTAAAAGCTACAAACTATAACTGTTTAGCTATTGTTAGTTAATTGAAGAGTTACTTCGAATAGTCTATTAAAAGGGAATAGGGAGAAGTGTTATGTGGGGCAAAAGACGGTCTGTGACGTAATTTAATACTCCATAAAAAGAAATTATGATTTTTATTCATTATCTGAGGTTTTGTTTTACGCGAAAGATGGTCATCGCAAACAAAATTGCTTAGTAATCGCGGGAAAGAAAACTTCACTTTCTACTCAAAAGGTCGGAATGGGTTTTGAATTACTTAAACCACCACGGTTTTCGTTGATAGAAGTGTGCATTACATTTGAAATGAATACGGTGTGGCTAAGACACAATACACATCCCGTGGGAAAGGGAATGAGGAATCTCAGTTGCAAAATTTCCGTTCGCGTTTCGTAATAGCCATTCCGATGTCCAAATTATACTAAAATCATTCTATCAGTATGTAACATAAGTCGAGAAAAGGATGAGAGAACATGGTGATACCGATTGCGCAAAACGGTTTGCTTGTGAGATATATAACGTGAATGGGAACTCGAGTTCTTGAGCCGAAGTTCTTTTCAACTACCGTGATTCTCTCCTTTTTTTTAATTATGATAATGATAATAGCTGCGTAGGAAAGTGCGAAACGCTAAACTCACTGAAACACAGACTTATTAATTAATTCGTATTTGTTTATTATAATGTTCTCAAGTAATTCAATTGTTTATGTTAATTACCTAACAATATTGAGTAATATGAAAATCAGTTTAAAGTGTCATTGAGGTTTGTGATGAAAATATTGTTTTTGCCTCTTTTTCAAACTTAAAGGAAATTTTTACCCAACAAAAGCGTGAACCTTAAGAGGATACACTTCCGCTTCCTCAATTATCTCCTTCAATTTGTTATATTCCCACCCCGTTTCTCACTTTATAAATACAACAGAATGCCAAGAGGGAGCTCCAACCCTTTGGTATCCAGTTGATTCCATCACTCAACCAACAATCATTCAGTTCTGTAACATAAACCTCATATCCGGTTTGAAAATTGTTCCAAAGACAATTGGCAGTCAATACTCCATGAATAAGTTCTTTATTAATAGGCCTATTTAAAACAAAACGAGGCAAAGTTCAACCGGGTTCCATTCCAGCCTTCTTTTTTTGGAGGCCGTTATGTGATCTTAAATTATTTGTTTGCTTTAATAAATATGATCGGTTATTGTTTTTAGCTATAAAAAGTTGAAGCGGTTAATCATTTTAAAGATCAACGCCTCCATTTTGTATTTATTGAATAGCCAGAAGTGTTTGAAATTTTTTTTCTGGTTAAGGTCTCATCGCTTTTTGTATAGTCGATATGGTGAGAACGTGGAGTTTTGACTTTCGAATAGCCTTAGAGGATGTCATGTTTGGAGGAGTTACTTTAGACTTTTTTGGTTTTATTGTTACACTAACTGAATTGTGTTACAGTTTCTACTGATTAGATTTTAAAACGCATAAAAATAAGTCGCGTAAAAAGGATTCTGATTCGAATTACATTGAGAGCGTATGAATACTCGAAGATGTTTTAGTGTATAAAAGGAAATTGATGTGTCTTACTTTAAAGTGTGGGTTATGAAGTTAAATTATAGTTTATTTGGAGGAAGACCTGTGGTTTAGTAGTTTAAATGTCTGAATAAATAAGTTGTAGTTGTAGTTAAATGAGTTCGAACTCTCCTCCAGTATCCTGTTGTACCCAAGGGTGAAAACGAGATTAAACCTCAAACCAACACTAAACATCTGAACACTTTCTAATGACTAACCTTATAAAACATTAAAGTCGGTCATATTTTTATAAAACATACTTAAGATATATATAAATTATGTCTTTGATCGATACTACTAATAATAATATCATTTGCATGGGTTACGAGGGCTTTAGACAAATTGAATTGTTTGATAGGAGCTTGTTCGACACAGTCAGTGCGGTCCTATCATACTTGTTTAAACGTGATATAGGAACAGGAAATATAGAAAGATTGACGTGTTAAGTTCAATCAACACCACAATTTAAATATAAAAGAAGAAGAAGAGGAAGCATAGCCCATCTCGATAAAAACAGGATAGTACGGATGTCAACACTTTCCTTCAAACATCACGCTTCTTCTAAATATTCATAAATGAGTGCTAACATTCCTTTTCGATTTCTTTTCGACCATGCCTGTAATTGAATTCGTGGCACATTTTCGGACGAAATGAAAAATAAAACAAAAGACATTTTTGAAATTATTATGCACACGTCTAAAACAATTGTCTTCCTCTTCTGTGAAGTAAGAGAGATTCGGTTTTGGTATTTTGTTCACACGAAAGAAAACCTTACGAAAGAGAGAGAGAGAAGAATTACTTTCTTCGTTTCCTTTGCCTAGATTCACAAGTCTAAGATTAGATAAAAGAGATAGCTAATTACGAATGGCTACTAAGTTAATAGACCGACTTGTATAACGGTGAGAATTCCTCTCCTCCACAATCGCTAATACAAACAATGGTAATATAGTGTTAATTGTACTGAAGAACCTTCGAAGCTTGCCTCGTGCTCACTCGAGGATTGTTGAACCGTGGATTTTTTATAGCCGGTTGGCAAGATCAAAATGGAGATGAAAATCCCTTATTGTCCGACATTATCGAATCTGGTTCCTGTTTGTTTCTGGGTCGTTTCACACATTTTCCTTTCTGAGTATGAATAAATAGAATTAATTCCACTGTTATACGGTAAATAGATTCTTAGAGCACGTCGTGTTATGCAAAACCATGTTATGTGACACCCCGAACTAGGGTGGTATACGTCCTCAAGACTTATTCAAAGGAAACGAAATTTTAGTTTGGTAGTGTTTAGACCTAATCCAAATTCAAGGTGTCCTAAATTTTGGAAAGTTGGCCATTTTCGGAGGTGATGTGGATGAAATTGGGTTTGTGTTTTGATATCCAAAAGAAAAAATTTTTTTCTCTTTTCCACTTTTATTTTCATTATGCGTGATTGGGGGTCATAAATTAATTTTTTAATTAATAATTGGGAATGAAGCTGTCCTTTACACTTATGTACATAGGTTTTAAAAATAAATTTATTCCAAATACTCTAAAAATTATGATTTCTTTTGCTGTTGGTGAATACTAATTTTCTTTTCTACCTAGTGAGAGTACTCATTTTCTAACTAAAGCAGCGGGTGTTATTTCAAAAGTAATGCACACTTTTACTTATAATTCGTTTAAAAACAACTGATAACTTGAATAAATCTGAGCTCTTAGCGACTTATTCATATTCCTTCAAATATTTGATTTTGGTGGTGGTTTTAATCCCGTTTTCCACCCTTAATTTTTGGGTATAACAGGATGCGGAAGGAGGATTCGAACCAACGACCATTTGCGTCCAAGTCAGGAACTTAACCACTACACTACTCCTCCCACCAAATATTTGAGTTTGTTAGATTTGAAGCTGAATGTTATGAGAGGTTAACGCTTATTTCTTTAGCTGCTTAATTTTTTCAAGAAGTTGTAGTTTTCGTAAGCAAACAAATTTCTTCTGAATTCATTTTATTATTAAGATCTTCTAATTAAAATTTAAGAATATTGTAAATAACTCTTTCAGCCATTAAAGTCATCAAAGCTTCAACCCCTTTAGGTAGATAAATAATTTCACAAACATTCTGATTGCTTAAAGTGTTCGATCAATTTTTCAAACAGTATCACGAAAATATCAACACCAACAAGGTGTCTCAGAAAAAAATGTTCCTTAAGAAAAAGATAAAGTTACTAGTTTTCCTTCCCCTAACCAGATAACCAGTCATCCTTTTTAATCATTTTCATCTTCCTATTCATTTCCACCTGATGACAAGATAATAGATTAAATATAAAAAAATGATTTTAAAAGATTGACGCTGAGAGAGGGAGATGAGGATGGCAAGTCATCGATGCCTACAGGCTCACGAATGTCATTTCATAATGATTCCCTCCCTTCCTCCTCCTAGCCATCCTCCTCATATCACACACTACCAGCTTTATTACATCATTCAGGCTATAGGGTGGTCATTGTCTGCTTATTTTCGTACCTCCTCCCATGACTCGGAGACAGAAAAAGGAAATCAGTCGATAAATCGTTAAATCATATTCGGATTTAATTTTTTGTATAAGTATAAATGGTATGAAATGATATTTTTATTGCCGGTTATTATACTAATGAACGTAAATTTAGCACAGAAAATGAAAGGCACGAATGAATTAGCTATGGAGTGTGATGATAGATGGACAATCGAAGAGATTTGATGTAATTCCTTCAAAACGTTTTCGAATTAGTTTCTCCGATGAGAAGTCATGACTTCTGTATGAAATAAAACTAGGAAGATAAAATGGGATACATAACGAGAAAAAAGAAACAAAATGGCAGTCGTTATCATAAAAAAATTACGCTTTTAATGTGTCAATACTTTCGATAATTTGGTTGTCTTAGATCTGTTATGGCGTTGGTGAGGTCTATACAATTTAACTTTAGTGTTATGTTGAATAAGGACGAGTTCATAAATTTTAGAATTGTTAGCTGGATATAATTTTAGATAATCTAGGAAATCTGTCACAATCGAACATCACTTCAGTATAATTCAGTAATAAAATGTTGTTAACGTAGTAATTTATTTTTAAAGCATCATAACTCTCTTAATGGGCTTAAAACGGTGAGGTTTCGTTTTGTGCGGTATCACAGAAATTCGCAAATACCAATAAAATGGTAGCCGATTTCAGGCCGTGTATAAGTTCACTTAAGTGCACTCTGTATGAGGTGATTTTTCATATACAGTGGAACCTCTCATAGCGAGAAATTTGCATAATGATCAACATGATTTGCGACAAAAATGTCTCTCACAACGAGCAATTTTGGCATAATGACACATATACCGTGAATCCCCCGACAGATTTTCTTCGGCCCGGAACGCATTACCCTATTTTACATCAATTTATAAGGAAAAAATTGTTTCGCATAACGAGTAAAACACTGGAGTGAATTAAACTTCTTATAAGAGGTTCCACTATTTCAAACACAGTCAGATGTCGTTTTACGCGATACATTGCAAATATTCGCGTTAAAAAAATCTTTAAAAAGTCCCTCAAAGGGTCAAAGTAGAGGTCAAAGGTCGTCCTTTGTTCGCATAAAAAATTATTTTTAATTAAAAGTAGCGCAGCACAAATTTTTTACACTACCACCTTCCGCCAACCTGAGACACCAAGTAGTTGGTAGGTTCAAATAGGAGATTTGATCTAAGGTACGAACCAGCGTCGTAATTCCAGGGAGGATGGTAGACTGAAAGATAGATAGGAAGTCGGCTGGATGGGTAAGAGACGGAATAGACTACCTGCGACTAGGAGAAGTGTGTTGTTGAGTCAAGCACTTATAAGATTCTTAAAGATATGCGAGCTATCTCATACAGCTTTGCGATATGTGTGCCTGTTGTGATTGAACTGAAATGATTTAATTTTTTTTTCTTTTTATAGAGGCTAACTATAAAAACGCACAAAACGAAACCTGTATATATAGGCCTATACACCACTTCGAGGATACCGAAATCCAGTTTCGCTAGGAAGACTTTTTTTCTGCTCTTTGAAAATACAGTTTCGTCTTGTCTTACGCAACAATTAAGCAACTTGTAAAAAGAAAACATCATTAACTCTAATCATTAATCAAATCAGTTTGTTCTAAAAATTTTACAAGAAACGAATACCAAGAGAGAGGTGGGGTGGGAGGGAAAAAGTTGAGTCGCGACCTTAAATTAAAATCTGATGGCTACGAGATCAAGGTAGGACACTCTAAGCCATCGCGAAGACCTCTCAATTCGAATCGGGGTGGGATCGATTGAACTTGTTTCCCACGACTGTAGCATTTGAAAGAAGAAGTAGAAGTAGACGAAGATAAAAATGGTGAACTGAACCATTCCATATCGAATAAATAAAGAGGATTTCGAAACGACCTTGAGGCCAATTAAATCCACACAAGTGGTCAGTTTTCAGAATTACATTCGTCTACTTTAATTAATAATAATAATAATAATACAAAAAGTGGTTTTTGATTCATAGTCCGCATTCCGCCCCCAAACCCCCATTTTGTATTCATCTGAATTTACAACTGTCAGGAGGCTGTAAAGGTGAAAAGGAGATGAAAAATTGCCCTTCAACATCCTTCTTTCTTCTGATAACCTTTTTCTTTTTCTTTGTAACCGCTTCCAATTGAGGTTTCTCTTAAATGATAGTTCTGAAAAGCATTTCGAATCAATCGGATAGAAAACCTTGCCGACCTTGCGGGTCACTCTTTTTCCTTCATTATTTATACAAAAAAAGGATTTTTTTCTCTTTTTAATTTATGTTTGACTGCAACCTTAATTATTGGATCTTGTAAATATAGGCCCAAGATTTCAATTTGATGATCGTGATCTTTTGAATTCAAATGATTTCCCCGTTTCTCATTTCAGTTTGACTCTCTTTCATTTTCCGAATCCTTGTATTCGTTCACTCATTACTTAAAGGATGAGTTGTTTGTTTGAGTGTGCATTACTTTTGAAATAAGGTCTTCATCACTCTGTATAACTGATGAGTTTGTTTCTTCTAAAAGCAGTGCATCACTTTTGAAATGAATTTATATTAAAAGTGTGGGGTTTATGAAATCGTTAGGTTCTATACTCGGGAGATGAAAAACGCGTAAAACGAGACCTCAGTTTATGTGTAAATCTTTACGAACTCACTAGTTGGTAGTAAAAATTAGGTTCTTATATCTGGGAGAAGAAAAACGCGTAAAACGAGACCTGAATTTATGTCTAAGCCTTTATAAACTCACTAGTTGGAAGTCTAACACTTGTTTGTTGTAGTGTGCATTACTTTTGAAAGAAGGGCTTCATCAGTCTACATGGGTTTGTTTCTTCTAAAAACAGTGCATCACTTTTGAAATGAATTTATATTAAAAGTGTGCGGTATTTATGAAACCGTTAGGTTCTAATACTCGAAAGATGAAAAACGCGTTAAACAAGACCTGAGTTTGTGTGTAAATTTTAATGAATTCACTAGTTGGAAGTTTAACACCTGTTTGTTGCAGTGTGCATTACTTTTGAAAGAAGGGCTTCATCAGTCTACATGAGTTTGTATTTTCTTAAAACTGTGCATCACTTTTGAAATTAATTTATATTAAAAGTGTGCGGTATTTATGAAATCGTTAGGTTCTATATCCGGGAGATGAAAAACGCGTAAAACGAGACCTGAGTTTATGCGTAAATCTTTACGAACTCACTACTTGGTAGTAAAAATTAGGTTCTTATAACTGAGATGAAAAACGCGTAAAACGAGACCTGAGTTTATGCGTAGGCCTTTATGAACTCACTAGTTGGCAGTCTAACACTTGTAACTTGTCCTCAATGTCAGGTGACATTAATTTCTTTCTCGTAATAACCGTGGTGTCATGGGGTTGGGAGGGGGTGGTAAAAGCAAAGCCTTAGGCGAATAGAAAGGAGGAACTTAAAACCCACGCAGGAAATCCGTCGAGGAAAGAGATAAAAATGGGCGCTGGATCCGTCAAATTTCCCCTGATTCGATATGTCGAAAGTGAATTAAAAAAAGAAAAGAAAAATTTTCTTCGAGTTATTAAAACCGATCACTGAATCGTACTCATGTATTACCAGAAATGTCATGGCCAGGTAAATGTAATAACAATTCATCGATGGCGAACAGTGTTTCGCGAACGAAGACAAACAAAAGAAGAAGAAGAAAACAAAATTTCAGTTAATAATTAAAAAAGAAAAATTCTTATGGAACCCATGTTTACTGAATTTCAAGTAAATAAACCGAAACCCGATTTCGTAACAGTAGTCAGTTGGGCCTTTCGTTACTTCTCATCTGGCAATAAGTGATCGACTCTTACCAAACATCACAACATCTCTCTCTCTCTCTTCCCAAGAGTTTATCTTAGACTAAGAAATAATAATAATAGCCAGTCGTGAGGTTTTTCCATTTGTTCTCCATGTTCTCGACCCCCGGAAGGCCACCCAAACGTACGAATGAAAATCTCGTTCGGTGCTGCTATTACGTCATCACGGCCCTTTTCTACTTAATTTAAATAATATCATCTATTTTCAACTTGTTTTACCTTACAGATTTTGACACCCACAAATTTAGCGAAAAATTATTTTTAAAATGGCTTCGAACAGAGGTCGCCAACCTGAAATTCGCCAACTGACGTAATTCAAATGGCCCGCAAAGAAATTCGGGGTTTTGGTTCGAAATATTCGCTCAACTAATTTAATAAAAAGTTGTGCAAAGGTCAAAAAGAAGACCCCGACTATAAGTGGAAAGAATTGTTAACGATATCGAGTGTAGTCGGGACTTGTGTTCACGCGAAAGGTGAAGAAGACATGACTAACGGTTAATCGCTTTAAGGCGACCTGACATCATACCTACAAAAGGTCTCTGAAACTCTAAACCAGCAAAACAATCGCCCAAATTTATCGGTCACTACTGTGCAGTATTTATGAAATGGATATGCGTTCTAAATAACTCCTAAATAAAGTTTTAAAAACGTGCACCAAAGAGAGAACACAAAAATTGCATATCAGTGTAAGAATCGCTTAAAGAAATTTCACTTTTCATTAAAAAGGTAAAAACGTTTTTAGTTTATTAATCTAAAACAGAGCGCGTAAAAAAAGACCTGAGCTGTGATTACATAAAGAGTAGGAAGACGGTGGAAAAAATTTTTAGGCCCATATGTGCATGATTTTTGAGAAAACCTTAACTGACTTCTCACTTTTGAATTTAATTTTTCCTCAGATCGCGACAAGTGTGCAATACTTATGAAATGAATTATAGGAAAAAGTGTGCATTACTTATGAAAGAAGCTCATTATTGGGTTATCAAGCTCAAATCACTACTTACTTTCAAACAAAATTGAAAGGAAATAAATCGTGATTTATCTTAAAATTTTCCTGTCGCATAAAAAAAAAAAAACTCGCGTAAAACAAGACCCCAGCCCTTCTACTCCCATACTCTAACTGGGTGTAACTCAATAATCTCGGCTTTTTATTGTTGTTTGGAATCGGAAAACTGTCAACAAAAATGGCGAAAATTCTTATCGCATCAACTACCCAAACCTTTTAAATTTGGAGACAACTCCCACCCCCCTTCCAGGTGTATAAAACTTCCAAAAAAAAAATTTTCTAAAAATTTGAAATTGTTTGTAAGCAGTTTGATACCCCGAGCCGTGATTTCGTTTTCGATTTCTTTTTTAGGCTCACCGCACTAACAGGGTTACCGTAATCGAGGCAAAAGTCAAACCGGAATAATCGCATAAATTATACCTATACAGGTAGTATACATTGTCACGTAAAAATTTGAGGCAGTTCGTGTTTAATTACAGACAGACAATTTGGAGAATTTTTCATTTTTTCTTAATAAAGTTTGCAGTCAGGTTCTTAGTAGCGGAAGATTTCAGCAACGGAAAGTTTCAAACGAAAGGGAAACTAGTGAAACTTGATCTAAACCGAATCGGAAGGAAATATAAAATGAGAGCAATGACCTAGACATAGACATTGGTTTTTGATGCTTTTTAATTCGTTTCACGTCCTTTTGGATAATATAACCTCGTCATCATCTGTTGCCCTGTGGACATCCCCGTGCTTTGCCAGACACCAGTTTTGTATAAGTCGAGGAATGGAAGGACCATCAAAAAAAATGTTAATTCATCTAAGACTCATTTTCCCAAACTTGTATTTATTTATTTAATACTAAAAACTGAGATATACTTAAAAATATTATATACTCAAAAGAGTTTTAGCAACATAAAAAATTTAAAATCATAAGTATAACATCAGGACTTGTTTTACGCGAAAGATGAAGATGACAATAATTAAGAATGAACTGCTTAAAATTGTTTTCTAATAGAAAAACAAACCGCGTAAAAGAAGACCTTACTGAATACGTAAACCAATGTCAAAAATCTAATAGTAGAAAGTTAATTTGTGCCTTATTTATGAAATAAGTATAACTTATAATAAGTTTCTAATTTTCTAAGCGTTTAACTTCAAAACATCGGGAACAGAACAAAACGCGTAAAACGAAACCCAAGTGCTATTAAAATTAGGTTGAAGCAAGAAATTTATTGATAAATATAAAAGAGGCTAAATGTGCATTATTTATGAAATAAGGGGTGATAAGGGCGTGCAGTATTTATGAAAGAAGTGGTTTTGCAGTTTTCTAAATGCTCGACAACGCGTAAATTGGAACCTTAAAGTTGATAGTCATCCTAAATTTAATAATAAGACTCAACAAATAAGAGCTTTTTGCAGAAACAAATAAATTTATAACCGTTATACCTGTATAAATAGGTTAAAAGAAATCGAAAGGATGTAAACATACCTTAAACGAAGCCATAATTACGTAATCCTAATTATAGGAAAATCGAAATGAATGAACGATGTTACACTCGACACCAAAACAACGCACACTAGTTATTCAAATAACGCGGTTTTTGTCGAAAATAACAATTGAGCCAACTGTTCAGCAAATAAAACCTGGGATGCTTATATAGCATTTTATCCTTTCCTTAAATTCGACTGCAGGAAAATGTACTTTCCACCAATCATCAATTCACTCTCGTCCCCCATGTTTCACTTACCTCGACACACTTCTATCCAAAATCCGTGTTTCTGGCTAGTAAAAGAGGTATCCGAGGAAGGAAAATGCTTCTTGCCAGCATATGGTTAACTTACGACGGTGCATAACTGTATTTCGAGTCTTCCTTTTCATTTAACCTGTGCAAATGTTTAACTTATGAAAGAGACAGTGAGTACTCTTTGTTTGGGGTACTCGTCGACCGTTAAAAAGACTTCTACCGGTTAGTTTTAACTTGAGACGAGATGAGTTATTTCAACGAGACGCCAGGTAACATGGATGCGTGATGAAAATGAGTTTACTACTACCATTAGAATGAATTTGCCAAAAAAAAATTGTAGTAGATCTTCTATTGTTTATCACTAATTGGGAGGACAGTATTCGGTACTGACCTAGCCTTTCTTGCCAGTTACAACCAACCTTGAGGGCTTCTCTTTTGTCTTGGAAAACCTTTTTCAAATTCTTTCTAATAGGATGAATGATTCATGACAATGTGCACTATTTATGGAATAAAATTGTAGTGAAGTGGTTACGGATTTCCAATACGTAACTACAAGAGCTTAAAACGAAGTCTTAGTCGGAGGAGGGGGGTGGGTGGGTTATTTCCAAGAACTAATTCCCGAATTTTGACGTTTAACACCTCTAATTAGGTTTGCCGTTACGCTTGTTTTCTGTATTAGTCGCGTAAAAGATTCGAAACGGTTAAGGTTTCAAGGATGCAGAGCTCTAAATCACGATGAGAAGGAATCACGATAATTTAGTAAAGATGTCAGAAGCTCGAATGATGTTAGCGAAACATTTAACGGATAACATCCATATCGCTCTAAATCTTTGACACGACGACGAAATAGACCAAGAACTAACCGGGATTGTCTAATAATGGGCAACAACAACTCTTCGAAATACCTTAGAAATTCCACTTTTTCCTCTTTCCTTTCACGTTTCGTTTCAAAAGTGAGCATCTCTCTCTCAACTCATCTTCAAACTGTTGCCGGTAAAGTACAGAAGTCTGTCAATGCGCACATCACCCAGCTGATCAGCAGATTAACTTTAGTTCCTCCGTTATCGTGTAAAATCGTTAATATACACATAATCGGCTTCCGTATCATGAAAATCATATTTTCAGAGCAAACACATTTCATAAATATTGCACACTCGGATGCCAAAACGTTGCTGTTGTTCCAGAAATCTTATTATATTAATATACCTTTTATATTAACCTTATAACTCATATTCTTTATCACCTTTGCCAACTTGTTTTGTAGTATCTGACGTACAGATTATATACTCTGACTTTATATTATAATTTTGAGTAATTTTTTAAAATTATAATATTAAGTCAGAGTGGATAATCTGTAAGTCAGCTAACAAAACAAGTTGGTAAAGGTAATAAAGAATATAAGATATAGAAGATATAAGGTGTATATATATTAATATTAGGTGGTGTATTAATATAAAAGGATTTCTCGAACAACAGCAACGTTTTAGCACGTGAGTGTGCAATTTTTAATTTTATTTATTGCCCGGGATTGCCTTCTCAGCTTTCATCGTGCATTAACATGACCTTATACACATACATATATAAGTTATACACTGTAACACATATCACTCTGTTCTTATATTCTGTTTTTATTTCATGATCAGGGAAATAGATGTCCACGCCGTCTTGGACTGGAGCATGTTCTCCACTATGCTCCTACTTTTTGTTTGAGATGGGCCCTCTCGTCCTCCCAAAGAGGACACTCATCCTAGACGTGCTCTGGTGAGTCTTCTACAGTTGGTTTTGAGATTTTCCTTTTTTTAATAGACTGCAGGTACCCTTCGAAGGAGCCTGTCCAGTTAAAAATTGGGCAGTTCCCAGTCTACTTATCCGTGTTTCCGAAGGTACCATTTTTTATGTGATACAAGTTTCCAGGTTCGCTGGTCGGTTTGAGTTCCAGCAGCCCATCTTCTCTCCCACTGCTCTAAACATTTCCATCTCGTCTATTTGCCGTCGTGCCTTCCTCCAAGCCGACAGATTCCAGAATAAGAGATTGATGGGGATCATACGGGACAGGACCAAGACCGCGTCGGAGTGTGCAGTATTTATGAAATAAAAAACAAACTTGTTTTGTAGTAGCTGACGTACAGATTATCTACTCTGCGAGAAATAAAGCAATTTCTAGGGAACCCCTCTGGTTAATTTGCAAATTATCTAGGGAAGGTAACATCTAAGTTTTTCATCTACTTTCATCGTATATCTGTTATACTTTTTGATGGTAACACTTGACTCAGTTCGCATTTAATCCAACAGGAAATATTTTGAATGTATCTCTTGTAAAGGCCGATGAAGTCAAAACTGGAAATAATTACCTTCAAAGTTAGGTTGTTGAAACCGCGGAAAGAGTTAGTTAGAGTTAGTGAAACGCAAACACACCGCCAATGGAATTAATTTGGACAGACGATTAGGAAATGTCATTAATAAATAGGCCGCTGACCAACATCGATAGGAAATATGCAAAACAATTCGAGAGTAGTTTAAGTGAGAAATGGAAGACGAAGGTCTCTGTTCACACTACCTATACGTCTTAGGGTTATTCAGCCATTTTTAGTTAGTTGAGTCAGTTTGACTCACACAGAAAACTATAATTAGTTCAGTTCATCAGTCAATTCTCACTTTGAAATGTTTCATTATTTCACTATAAGCGACCACAAAAGTGAAGAGAAATCAGTCATTGTGCACATAACCCGGCTAATATACACAATAACTGATTTCTCCACTTTAACGGCAATATATACAAGTATAATAACCCATTCGGTTATTTATTGGTTCATTGATCAGGTACTTTTTCGTCAGTCATTAATCACTCGTCAAAAGAGACATTGTTTCCCGTCCGTCCGTCTGTCAGATCTTTTGCATAACGAACAAGCATTCCACGCGCACAAAATGTGAGAAGCCGTATTCGTGAATGGCGGTTACTGTCCTCACTGGAACAATAGCATTTCCAGTTCTGGCTGTTTCTTTTTAACGAGAAACGCCGCCTGGAATTTCCCTACCGTCTCATTGTAATACGTTTTCTGTTTTTTTGTCACATTTTACAAGAAAAGTTTTCTTTATGGTTCGGCTCTCGTAAAAGATTGATTTGTGCTTTATTAAGCAATATTTTCGAATGTCTAAAAACGCTTCCCACTTCTTTATAAAGGAGTGTTTTGAAATATATATGTTTTTAGCTTACATCTCCTGGTGTAGTAGTTATCTGTGTTATTGAAGCTTAATTGATCTTTTATTAAAGCGCCGCTAATTATTATTGATTATTGACACATTTTCTCGTCTTCCGTGTTAAAATCTTTGCCATTTCAAACCTCTATTTTTGGACTTTTCGCTTTACTTGATGCACATGACGTCATATTATTATTAATATCTGACGTCTTGTTTGTAATTGTTCCGACTGTCTTACGCGAGAGAATATCTGAATCTTTATTAAAAGTCTAGTGACGGGACTTGATACGGCCCTGAAACGAACCTTCTGAGCCAATTTGAGCATAGTCAATACGTCATAACAGGAGACTTTCTTACTTTCAGCATTCAAGAAAAGCACAAACTCATCGATGCATATCTAGAAGGTTCTAGGCGTCAATATTAAGCTCCACCCTCACCCAAATCACATCCATAGTGATCACTACAATCCATACAAAAGCTTTGTTTCAGGAGCAGATCAAGCCCAGCCACTACAAAAGTAACGTGAGTGTGATAACTTTTGTTCACCTTAATTATCTATATCTCCTATCTCTTATTTCTCTCCTAATTAACTACTACCACCTGTTTCTAATATTAGGCAATGGGTATGACTTTGTATGACTAAATTAGGCTTTTCTTGGCGGAGGATAGATCAACGTCTTAGCCTCAGGAGCTGACGGGTGGAAATGAACGGATCGCCCCATGTGGGTGTTGACCCTTGAATTGGTGACCTTTGAAGCCAGACGCCTAATTTTTCGACTACCATGTGACTTACAGGTATTAAAGCTAAAATTTGAAGTCATATATTCAAGAAGGTGGCGTGGGAGTGTGAACAGGTTAGCGCAAATACGTAGTTAAATTGGAGTATTTAAATTATATTTTGACTGGTTGTAGTTATTTCAGCTAATAAATAGTTGTAATGGTGGATGATTACAACCCAAACCTCAACAGCTGATGACATTATAGAAAGTGAAAAGGTACACGTTTGGTATAAATTGCAATTACACAAATTAGAATATTATATCAGGCTTAATTCAATTTATAAAAGTATTAATTATAAATAATTCCTTAAATTATACTACTTTTTAATATTTGTAGAAATTTTCGGAGATGGGGAACCAAAATCTTAAACTTCAAGACTCCATGGAGAAGGGGTTTTGGGAACCTTCTAACTGTCTTCTTCCAATACCATATTCCCACACAATTATGTCACCGTCAGTATGGACAACTTGAGGACTAAAACAGTTCCATTAAAGTAATAGAAATTAATTGCGGATCGAGTTTTGTCATTGAAAAATTCAAAAGTATAATTTTCTACCTCTTAAATTGATGCAATATAAATGACATCCTTTGAAGCTTAAGCACAAATGTTGCGATTACTATTGTAAAAGTCAAACATGCCATTTAGCAGAGCATTAGTAAGAACAATTGCAATTTAGTCACCAATCTTCCAAAGTAATAAATGAATTTAGCGAATATTGTATTTCGAAAATGTTACACAAATAACTGTTAGTTTTTAATAGCAATCTGTGAAGGATTTATTATTTTGATTATCCTTTGATTTCATGTTGTCTTAAATAGGTCAACGTGGGAAAACCTTGAGGAGAGGCGGCAAAAAGGAAGAGGGAACCGGACTTCTGGTTGCCATAACATATTGACTGATGAAACCCCTCACTTTTTCCGGCCATTGTTTTCATACAGTTTTTCTTGCTGTCATTGCGTGTTACCTCGCAAAAATGAAACGCACTTTGCCGTTTAACCTAGCGCTTAGGCGGTATGGTAAAAGTACAAGGATACCCATCGGATAAAAAAAAATTTTTCACTTTCCTCTTTGACGTGCGTTGAAGAGTGGCGTTCCTTGTAAATAAACGCAATAAATAATGGGAATAATTAAGTTTAATTTTTTATATTTGGTACCTGGGTACCGGGCTCAGGGTCTTTCGAAAATAATTCTCGAACCTAAATATCCAGGTTTTTTTGAAAGGTACGCTACCAAGACAGCAAGGCAATGTAATATGTCAAAATGTTGGAAGTTACGGAGACGAACGAGATGAAATACCTTTGTCTGCGGAACTCTCATTTTCGTGTATACGTAGGTGATGTTATTCAGTAACACCTTTCAACCATGGTCATTTATTCAAATAATTATTAATAATTTTTTATGAGTCATTTATTTATTAGTCGAACATCGCCGGATCATATATACAGCTTCCAGACTCTCCTCCTGGAATTTTAATTAAATTGGCGGAATAATTTCATTTGTTGGCTGCACAAAGCATGTTTTAGAAGTTCTATCAATATAATGAAACCATCTAAACACCCACTATACTATTGACTACTATTTGTTTAAGTATATTAAAGATTTTACGGATATTATGATATAATACAAGTTATAATAAATTCTAGCAAGCTTGAAAGATTTTTACCAAACTCAGTTTTCTTTATGTTACAGATTAAACCCAAATTTTGACTTTTCCCGAATCGGCCAACCATTTTGCACTTTGACTGAGGTGGTAGAAGATCTTTAATATACAGTATTAAAATTTTAACGGTCGCGATATTTGCATTTCTGCTCACTTTCTACTCACAAGGGGATTGCATATTTATTATAAAACACTGCGATGACCTCTCACCATTACCGACACTACCGTACAGTAGTTAATCTCCTTCCCCATGATGCTGCGCAGCCGGTTCCTCTCTTCTTCCCACAGGGGGCAGACATCCCAAGTGTGTTCGGGCGAGTCTTCCTTGTCTTGGCACTGCAGACAGGTGTTTTCTCCTCTCTTCTTGATTTGGTTTGGTTTGGTAGACTTTTGAATGCCGGAGGTTTAGGTCTCATATACTGTAAAGTGCTGAGGTTTGACTCTTCGATAGGCGACACAGATGTAAGTTCCGGTATACTTGATTGTATTGGGTATTTAAATTTGACGATAACACGTGTTCCGTTTGTTTGCTAATTTTTAGAGAAGGTTGTGAGTTTTACTAATTTCAATTTGGCAGGGTTTATTTCTTATTCTAGACCATTTCAGGCTTTGACCGTAACAAAGAACTGTCTAGATGAGAAATAGTGTTATCAAATTTCAAATAACAATTTAGCAGCCATTTTTATTCAAAACACTAAGCGAGAAGCCTTGTGTAGTGGTTAAAGTGCTCGAGTGTTATGGTCGTGAGTTCAAATCCTCCTCCAAGGGTGAAAAAGGATTAAAACTAAAACTAAACTATTCAGAACACTAATTTAGGAACCAACCATCACTCCTCTCTTCATTGGGAAGAGTGACACTGATTTCCTTAAAAAGTCTGACAAAAATTTCCCTCGGAAACCGTGGGTTGAAGATGTTGAATGACTCGAATTAGAAACTTTTGCCGTTTTGCCCTTAATTCTTTTGATCTTTGTGACCATTTGCTTTTCTCTTGATGCATCTTGCCCACATATTCTTTATTCAGTCACGACACAAAAATATTTACGTGAACGATTTCGTGCATTAAATTGCATGGCTATTAGCTTTTTGAAATCCTCGTTTTTGCTCAATTACCTATTTTTATCTCTTAAAATCCTTTTTTTTGCTATAATTCCATCCATTTGGGACCGACTATTGCGATGAATTCATCTTGACATTGACATAGAATTCTAGTGGAAAAATGGTAGGATGAAAATTTTTCACGATGATGCCAGTGATTCAAGTGAAGCCTACAAACAATCGATACCTTGGACTTAGATTTATGGTAAAGAATTGTTTTCTTCGGCCACGCTTTCTTTAATGGGAGTTTCTTGTGGGATGTGTGCGTCGAACTTTTGGGAAGTGTACTAATTATGGTTTCATAGGAATCGATCTTGGTCAAGGTTTTCGTATTTGAATGAGGTGACCCCACGATTCCGGATAAGTTAGCAACGATTCACTACCCACTAAGTGGCGAGTACTTGGGGGATTCCACGCGAGATTAGTCAGCGTCGTGTGTTACTAAAAATAGACTATTTCAAGTGTTGGACTTTTTTTTTGCCGAAAACGAAAGTGAAACTAATCTCTCGATACATGCCACCGTCTGTATAATGTGTTGTTACATTCGTAATTACAGTTACAGTTACAAGTCTGCAACTGAAAATGAACACACAAATTTGTTTTGATATTACGATTGTTAGGTGAAAGATACAACAGACAAAAGAAGCATTGGGTGTACCTTTATACCTTTGGTACTCAAACTGTGGCTCGTGGGTCACAAGCTCCACTGAGTGGTCCAGTGGAGACCGATTGTGTGAAAATTTGTGAAAGGTCGATTGCTCATTGTTAGTTCTGAGCTACAGTAAAATGTTCGGGCTTCTGCTCGGAAACTGCTTGCACTGTTTGCCTCAACATATTTTTATGAAACAATATACAGAAAATACATACAGTAACAGACTGACAGATCTACATATAGATCCCTGATCTTGACTGTATGCGTCGAAAGCCGGACTTGTAAAAAAAATTTTTTTTGGTAAGTCCTGTGGCCCAGTCGCAATGGTCACAATGGAAATTTGGCCCGGGAAGGGAAAAGCTGTACCAAGGCTGTATACTGTTATTCTTTTGGGTGTTGCTTAAGACAATTTTCTGGAGGACTAAGAGAATTCAATCAAATCATCCAGACGTGTCGCTATTTCAGACTAACATCTCTCAACAATTCACAAGTCAGACTTACAACATCCTCAAAAAATTTCAAAACTCACCAAAACGCCATCTTGTTAATCTTATCAGTTCGCATTAACCAGAGTACAAAAACCTTTCCCAGTTCAGGTTCAGGAACTCAGCTAAGGTTCAAATCCCGGTTTAAAAAACCCATTTCAGGTTCACAATAAACTTTTACCACCAAAAAAAAAGGAAATTAATTTTTATGGTTGTCATTCGTTTAAGGAATAAAAGCTTTAAAAGATAATTTTATGTTTTATAGATCTACATTCTCTCCGGGATTTAAAAGTGAGGATTCATGGGAAACGACACGAAGCAAGGATTGTTGGCTGTTGAACCTTAGGGAAAAGTTTAATAAGGACCTTAACCCGGTGGGTTTTCCTCCTTTAGTCTGTTAATAAAAACATAAACACATAAATAACATCAAATCCATTTCAGATTTCTCTAAATTTAATAACGGATGACCTCTTGGAAGTTTAGTTGCACGAAATTTCTATTCGACTAAATTATCCCGGGCTTTTATGTCACTTTCGTGGTCGCGTGCAATTTGTTTTCCTTCTTTTGTCAATTATTAATAGCCAAATTCCTTTTTAAAATCTTTCTAAATTTTTATTTTTTCATTTTTATGTTCGTTTATAAAAGTATAATTGTCAATAAAAAGAGAGAGAGAGAGATTTAAGGTCTTGTACAGAAAAAATTGATATGAACCTCTTGACACGAGTTCCTTTGAGTAGTTGTGTGTACACAACCTTATTTAGTATCTGAACTAAATACTCCAAATTTGGAACCCTCACATTCGTTCTAGATATTTACAACCTCTATGGAATTGTTATCGACTCTATGCTTTTTATTAAAGACCGTTTTATTTACTCTTATTTTCCCTCCAGGACCGGAAAGAGTTCTTCCAGGTTGTTTAGTTTTGAGTGGAGTTAGTGTGCGAATCAGATCCACTCCATTAACCACTTTTTACAGGACTGTTATTCTTTTTGGTTGAGTCATAAATAACTTCCGTTTAGAATGAGTAATAAACTTCTCTTTATTTCATTGGTATTGCATAATAAGCTCTCATTTCATAAATGTTGCACACTCTTTGATGGGAGACTTGGTGAAGTGGTTAAAGTGCTCGACTATAGGAGTTGTGGTCGTGAGTTCTAATCCTCCCCCGTATCCTGTTATACTAGATGGGGATCAAGACTAAAACTAAACTAAACTATTGTTGGATTTGGGTTTGATTCATAGAACTAATCCGCACTTCTTGTAAGAATTCATTTCATAAGTATCACACACTTGTGCGAATGATTTATTTCATAAATACTCCACGCTTTCGAGATGGGTTCATTTCAAAAATAACGCACAATTTAATTAATTATTCATTTCAGAATTACTGCACAGTGATTTAAAGGATTCATTTCACAAATATTGCACATTTATGTCTTTATACAACTGATTCCAAAGCCCTAATACTCACTAGAGATAATTAGAACACAGTGTTTGATAACTATTAGCTCAACGTTAAATTTTTATTTCGATTTCTATTTTTCGCGTAAAACGAAACCTGATTATCTATTTATTTATTTATTTATGACTTAATATTAGTTTTATTTTATGAGCTCGGAGAATTTGAACAAAACCTGAATTTCTTTTTTTGCAATCCATTAGAGTTACGTCACGGACCACCGAAGATATGCAGATCAACAACCATTGCCGGCTGATGATTTGAACGGGGAGAATTTGTTACAATTAAACAGAACCAAGAAGATGAGACTGTAATTAATAATAAGTTAGTGTTACATAAACTCATTACAAATTAGTCGCTCTTTAAGTTTTTACTGTCTTAGACTAGAAGAGAGATTCCCAAACTTTCTTGTATCGTAGACCTCCTGCCATGTTTAATGTAAATTTCTCACTGTAGTGAAGTATATCTTTTACATCATGGGTGCTTTTATAAATAATGTTTAGGTCTTTATATTATAAGATAGTATAATGTAAGTAAATAGGTACTATCAGTGTATGTTTAGATTCACTATCGCGGACCCCCATTTTAATTTGTGGGCCCCTAAATTTTTTTTTGGTGGGTTAGACCTTTTGCAGGTTGTCACAGATCCTTGGTGGTCAATATAGACCACTTTGGGAATCACTGGACCAGAACAACCCAAACCTTATTTACAATTAGTATGAAGACTAATTTGTAAGCAAACATAGAGGTAGTAATAACCTTACAAACTCATCGGATATTTGTTTATCCTAACCTACCCCAAAGTTTTAATTCATTCAAACGGTTCATCATCTCTTTTGCCTGATCGGTGACGATACCCAAGAAAGTCCGTCAGGGTTGCGAAAATACTGATATTATAATATTCGATAACGTGAGTTGCATTCAAGAGTTGGTAGCACCACTGACGGCCGCAACGCGTTAAAGAAAACGAAAACTGCATTAACAAAACCATAAATGGCATCTTGAAAGAACTTGTGTGTTTGAATTATTAAATAAAAAATGAGAGGAAAAATTAAAATTTAAAATTATAGAGTGTATAATTCGAATATTAATTTCATTATTAATAATTTTTTGGTGGTTTTCTGCTAGGAAAAACAATTTTGTAACGTATTAATTACTCTGATGAGATACGTTCAAGTTCTCCAGACCAAACTTTGAACCTCTAACCTTAACCCCAAAAAAACCGGTCAGATGCTTAGCATTTTTTAAAAATAATTTTTAATGTTTCAAATAAGGATATGGATTGCTGATATTGTTTCACCGAAAACGAAAATCTCAGTCTGAGAATGTCAAGGAACTGAAAGGGAAAGGATCCATTAAAAATGATAGGCGGTAGTTTTCTTTGTAATAAGGAAGCTACCTACTGCGAAGGTAAACCTTAAAAGAGGAAGACAATAAGAGTGAGAGAGGAGGAATGGGGATGTAATTAGTTTGCAACTCATTTCATAAGTAATGCACACTTTTTCGTTGAATTTAATTCGCAATTGTTGGACACCTGTTTTTGTTTTTTGATCAGGGCATCTTTGGATCATGTTGGTTTCAGCAGTTTCTCCTTCTTCTGGTGTTCAAGTTCTGTCTTTCAGCTGTAATTTGTCCAGGAAACTTGTGTTTTCTACTTTCTTCTTCAGGGTTTCTTGTCTTTTATGTCCTCTGTCTTATGTCTGTAGAGAGGAGAGGAGGAACGGGGATGTAATTAGTTTGCAACTCATTTCATAAGTAATGCACACTTTTTCGTAGAATTTAATTCACAATTGTTGGACACCTGTTTTTGTTTTTTGATCAGGGCATCTTCGGACCACGTTGGTTTCAGCAGTTTCTCTTCTGATGTTCAAGTTCTGTCTTTCAGCTGTAATTTGTCCAGGAAACTTGTGTTTTCTTCTTCAGAGTTTCTCGTCTTTTATCTCCTCTGTCTACAGATCTTTATCAGTTTCCGGTAACCCTTCCGGCTTTGTTTTTCTGTTGAGGAAGTGTTTGAAGATCTGGTTGGTCAGTCTTACCAAGTCCATTCTTTCCAGGTGTTCGTAGACGGCGATTCTTCTCTTCTGGATCATGTCAGTTGTGTTTAGTATATGTTGGTATAGTTTGCGATTGTGATTCCTCCGGTATTCATGGAACACCTACCTGCGTATTTATATTTACTAACTCTTTCCCTGGTGTTAATCTTCTGCTCTTTGTTTGTTTATAGTTAGTTTGGTTAGCTATTCTGTTGTCTGGCCGCTTAGAAACTAATGAACGTATCTACTTTTCTTTTTCGCGTAAAAGGAAGCCCGATTATAATTCTATTTATTTTTTCTAGGGGTATTAAAGTACCGTCATCCTCAGTCAGTCACTCATATAAAACACTACTTCAGCGACTTCTAATTTATTTCAAAAGTAATGCACACTCTCAACCACAAAAGATGCGTATAACTTTCCACACGAGGAAAACATCTGGACAAGGTAATGGTAAAGACTCTATTCTTCTAAAAATTTGACTTGGGAGGCGTACTAACCAATGGAATAACATTACTAACACTAGAAGGAAATTAGTTTTGGACGGTTGTAGTGAACCGCACCTGCAATTAATAGAAATGTGGGAGTGCGTTAAGGGTTTGGAATAACGTACGAATGTTGAGTAATGCACTTTCGCACTTCGAAAACTTTTTTCTTTCCTTCGTTTTACATAACCAGGGCATTTCTCAGCTATTGAGAGTAAAGACGGATGTCTGTGTTATTCTTATACTAACTAGATTACAATACAATGGCAATTAACAATACAAATTTTTTTCATAATGGCATTGTTTAGAAATAAAAGAAGTTACATTTTAGTAATTAAACAAAAACCAAATTAGGTCCGAAAACTTTGACTTGATCAAAACTTTAAATTTGTTTTTCGTCCATATTAAACGTTTCCTCATTGACAAAGTCTTTAAAATTTAAAATTTGAAGAAAATTTAGTCTTAGGCCAAAAATCGCCGGCAGGACGCAGTTCTTGATCGTATTTTTAGTGGTCTGCAAAAAGCTACACTTTGGATTAAATTTCGCGAGAGTATTTCTTGAAACAAGTATAAAGTATACATGAATATACGATCAAGTTTTGTTTTACGCGATAGATGGTATCGCAAACTGAAACACTCGAGAAATAAATTGAAAATCGCATTAATAAAGTTCTTATTTTATATTGAAGAGATAAAAGATGAACACCTTCATATTTTAGAACCGTACAAAAGGAAACGTGTAAAGCGAGGCTTGAGTTATTAAGTAAACGGAGAAAGCGATACCAGAAAATGAGAATTAAACAAATCGGTGTGCAGTTCTTCATTCAGATGTGCATCACACTTGAAATAAATTAAAGTTCGTTAGATTGTCTAATTTTTTTCAAATGCAGAAAAAAACCGCACAAAACAAGACCTAACTATATATGTACATGATACCAACCGCTCATTAATTCGGATTTTGTTGTAAACTTTAAATAGTAAAAATCCTCTGGTCCATCTATCTTACAAGTTACCAATCCTTTGATTTAAACCACTTTAGTATCCTCGGTTTAGAGTTTTTGTTGAAACACAAAAAGAAAGTTTTTTCGGGCAGCCATTTTAAGAATATTTTTTACCAAAATGTCATTTCCTAGAGGTGTTTACCGTGAATGGCGTTGTTTAAACAACTTGTCAGTTTCATTTCTACATTAGCAAAGGTCATCTCATTATGAGAGCGAGAGCGTAAATTATAAATCCGAAGACATGTGTTCGTTTATTGACCAGACGGTGCTGTAGCGTGTGGACCCTCAATTTTTCCTGTTTTCCGTCATTTGTCATACAAGTGTGCAGTATTTATGAAATGGATGGACTGTTTCAACGTCTCGTGACAATGACACCAGCATTCTAATCGACACACCAAATTCTCAAATCTTCGAATCCCACGTTCTCTTCTTCTCCAGTTATTCGAGTATTTGGAGCGAATGCTTTACCCGAACGGATATTTGACATAATCTTTCGATTACATAGATCCTCACTCTCGGGTGAGATTGTTACGTAACGAAAGGCCAAGTTCTCGCTCAAAACCTAAAATATTTACTCAAATTTCTCCCGGTCAAGAAAAACACATGATCAGCAATTTTTTTGTTCTTCACTTCAAATTCAACATTCTTTCGTTATCATAAATTCAAGGTTGAAACTAGTGCTCTCGTCAAAAGTTTATTTTAGAAGAATGCAAAAATAAGAAAAGCAAAAAACTAAAACACCACAAAAAGCTATAATAATAATAATAATATTTTAGGAATCGGACAGACATAACCAGACTGCCTTAGGTAAAAATTTGAAGTGGCCTTTTCATCTTTCTTTCTTCTTCTTCTTCTTTTTCTTAACTTAAACAAAAGGTACAATCGATGCCATTTCCTCCATTCTCAAAAGTAATCCATTTAACTTACGCAAAAGCAAATAAAATGGAATTGTTGTGGCTGGATTTCGGACCGTGTCGACACAATATTTTAAGCCCATTGTTCTCTCTGCTTCATTGCTTCCTTTCATTTATCATCGAATCCATTCATCGGTGGAAAACCTCTCGGTGAAGATTCTGAAATACTGCCCCTCTCCCCCGGCCTCCGTCTCCCCAAAACTACTGAAATACTCCATCCGAAATTGTGTTATAAAAACACTCGTTTAAATGAAAGTGTTGTCTTCCGAATCAGAATCCGAAAAGAGAGGACGAGGAGGAGGCGGCGAAGAAAATCAGAATGAATGTTGTTAACTTGAACTGTGTACAGTCTCAGCATTAGTTGTATATTTAGAAATAAGTAAATGGACCCTGAAAAGATGCACTCATGAAAAAAGAGAGAAGAGAAAAAAAAATTTTGAAATTCCTCCGGCTATTGCAATATGTTTATTCTTTTCCAAAAGTCAACATTAGTGAGATCTTTCAACATCTTACAGGTGATTTACATAGATGAGATCCTCAGGAGAAAGATTGGATCGAAAAATTTTTGGCAAAGGAGTAGGGGAAGGGGGCTAACCCAAACTGAATTTTAATTGAAAACTTGATGACTTCACACATACCTAGAGGATAACATCAAAGTCTTAAACTGGATGTTAGCATGATTTTTAGGTCGACTATTAGCCCAAAATTTGAAGAAAAAATATCTTTCAACCAAAATCTACTTCATAAATACTGCACACTTGCAAGTTCTTAAGCATGACATTAGCATTCTTTCATGGTTTTGGTCATCTAACTCTCTCCCTGGACTTTGAATCAGTTGTCTGAATGAAAAAAAAATAAACAAACGATTCGAATAGGTATGTAAATGGTATGCGTACAGGTTTCTTCTCGTCTTTATTGTCGGCTGTATAAATGTTGCGAGTTTTGTTATGTGTCATTCGAATGACGAATTGTAAAACAGTGATAAAATTAATTAAAGTTAAATAATTGCTTAGTCATTGATCGATGATTTATGAATATTTATAAATTACGATAATATTTTTAACACCGTCAAGTTTCCCACCGTTGCCCTTGTTTTGTTTAATCTTACCAACCAAAAGGTGAGAGATGATAATGATATTACGAGGGACTGGCGTTCGGGACGTTTTGGTCACCTATACTACCCATCACGTTCGGAGTTACGGGGTATAGAAGGGCAGAGTCCTTGTTAAACAGTTGGACAAGTATCAGTCTAAGATGTCTGAAAAGCAAAAGTATAATATCATAAATGAGAGAAAAAAATTTTTAACTTCACGCGCATCTGACTTGAATGAACCCGGAGGGAGTGTCGAATCAGATATTCTAGAACTTCCTGTACATGAAAACTAGAGGAGGTTGGTTATAATTTTTTATAACTGTTCATTATTTATGAAATAAACAGTAGATCCTTTAAACGAATATAATACGTAGAACAACACTTTACTGTATGTATACATCATACCTTTAGGTCAAAAACCCTAAAGGAATTGACGATGACGCACCAAAACCTACGGAAGCGTCGAACTCGAGGAAATAAAGTAGGAAACCCGAACTTCTAAGAAAAACCAAAACTTAAAAGGTATGGAAAGTGGTATTAGGAAGAAGAACAAAATAATGAAGAGATACTAGTCCGAAAAGAAAGAGAAAAGAAGCAATTCGAAAGGGCAGTTGAAAGAGCGTGGTCTTTAGACAGCTTAAACGGAAGAGAGAAGGCGGCAGTGCAGAAACGATACGCACAATCCTCCTTTGTGCCTTCCAAGAAGTAACAATGATAAACGTAGGTCTCTCCTCATGAAATGGGACAAGTGCAAACAAGCATTAAGAACCAGAAGAATGTAAAAAGCCTCGCTTGTAAATGATAAGTGGTGTACGTTACAAATTTTCGACTCGAGAGGAGCCCGTGTCAAAAGGTTAGGGAACGAAACTTAACATTTATTGTAATAACACTAACTAACAGTAACTGTTTCACATTTTAAAAGACTTTCGTGTGTTTGAACATGTTCAAAATGAGGTGAGGTTGTCAAGAATTAAAACAACTTGCCCTCAACCATAAAAACGTTTTACGTTACCTAATTCTTCGACGCTACTATGGGCAACACCTCCAAACTAACTAAACAAAAAGGAGGCAAAAGACAATGAAAGATGAATTACTTGTAGGACCGCTTGCCAAAAACAAAAATAATAATATTAATAACATTCTGTCGAGTTAGAAAAAGGAGAAAACCCGATTTCGTCCATGTGGAACTGTGTTGATCGTTGTTAGTGTAACCTTACAAAAAAGGCAATTAATATGTTACGTGCCTCTTCACGTTTCACAAATACGCCATTGTTTATACATAGGCTGAAGTATGTAATTCAAATATTTGCTTTTAAAATTAGACGCCGATGATGCTTTTGAAACAAAAACATTCCGACACAGACACGCTGGAAGCTGACTCAAGACGCCGCTGAATGACTTTCGTCTTAATAAGTTCCGGCGCTTTGGGACAGAGTGTTAAATCACGTGATTAGGCATTAAAACCAGATCAATTAACTCGTTGCTGGGATTACTGTAAGAATGCCCGATCTAAGACCTATTTCTATGGCGATTGATTATATCGATTAAATGTATAGAATAGGAACGGGCGTTAAGTGCGGCTCTTACCATACCTTCAAACCGTTGCGTTGGATAACGTTAATTTAACTGTCATTGTTTAAAAGTTTCTTTGGCAGACCTTCTGGTCAAATGTACAATAGGTCGGCTTTGGTATGAACCTCGACGACAACACCAATCCAAGACCTTGAGAAAATTTACATTCATTACTCTAAAATTACAATAACCTGAATCGAAGTCGGATGAGGTTACAAACGTGAAATTTAGACATTCCTTTTCTTCTTGTTCTTGTTCTTCTTCCTCTCAAAAACTGTTGACGTACTTAATTATCAAGGTCTTGCCCGAACTCGACGCCCCTTTTCCATTTTCAATGCAATTATTATTATTTTCTCGGGTTCGCTCGCTTCCATTATAAGCTTTCTTACCCCTGACCTATTATGTCTGACTACCGCTCCCATTTTCACAAGCGCCCACTCGTCTCTTTTATTCGCATGTCCTTTAGCCATTCTGCTCTTCTCGAACGGTACCCAAGGGGAAGACACACTCGCCGCGTTTGAATATGGTAATTTAATGGGAGTTCGCTTTGGAGAACACGCCAGCCATCAACACGGTTTGACAGGTCGCGCAATTCAAAGCCCTCTCTCTCAAACACGAATTAAAATATTTCAAAACGATTTCGATTTTGATGGGTTCACACGACCAAGAGAAAGGTGGCAGGATAAGACGTAATTACGTTCGACTCTAATAAATCAATTATTTATTTATTTTTTTCTCTCATAAAAATTCCATTAAATCTTTTTCTCATAAAATTCCCTTTTGCCGTGTAGCTAATTAAGACAAGCTCAAAAAATTAAATTAATTTAAAATTTTTTTATTTCTCAATTTACTAATTTAAACTTTTCTTTGTTCTTAAAGTGTAGTGAACCTGGTTATAGTTGTCTCAGACTATTTTTACCTCTGTTGCGATTATGTTTTTTGGTTAATGTGACCTCTACCGTCCTCCTAACTCTCAAAACAACATTGACATGTGAATTATTGTTGAATTGAAATAGTATAATTGGTGTATGACAATTTTTACTTCACAGCCAACTTCGCCTCAGAGATTTTATCTTTTACTATGATATCCTCAGTTATGAAGCAATTAATAACCGCACAGCTTGAGAAAATCTATGAAATTAGTCAAATACTACTCTGATGATGGGAAAGTTGAGTGTCGGTGGGTGGTAGCGACCGAAACTGTTGACTTTACTCGTTTTTGTGTCTAAATGTTACAAAGAATAGAAGTCAGTCCTTCAATTGATTCCGTGTTATCTGAGACGTCACAACCTTCTCTATCTCATTCGCCAATATTTGTGTTAGTGAGAATTTAATTTAAAACGACCGGAAATAACAATTCTAGCAACGACTTCTTAGTTCCTAATATTTGAGGAAGAACAAACCCATTAGTGTGAGATGCTGGAATAGAATCGAGGAATGCTGGTAACAAATTAGAATCAAAACAATGGACCGGAAACGGGGAATAGAGTTTTAGAATTCAAATATGCGACTTTCTTTATCTGTTACGCCAAAGATACGCACGCGATTTTCATCTGGATCTCACAACAACTTCTTTGGTTCCTACTCTTCTCGACATTTGGGAGTGTTAAAGCGAAATTGAATTTACTCGATACCCTGTTGCCAGAGGTTTATTTGTGTTTTGCGGGAAAACTCTTTCCCTGATCACGGAAAATCTGGGATAGAGAACATTTCTCTAGGAGTTATACTTTCATTTCAAGGTCAAGGTCTTTCTCTAAATATTTTCACCTGCACACCAGACTTCACTGTTCGTTGAAATTTTAATTGGAGTAAACAAAGTTCTGTTGTTTTAATGCAATAATGACTTCATTAAGAAGACAAACTTTTTGTTATATAAAAAAAAAGATTTTAAATTTCGAAATCAGTTTTAGAAAGAATTTTTCTCTTCTATAATCAACCGGCAACTTTGATTAGTAAGAAAATATTTATAATGTCAAAGCGATCAGGTCAGCGATTTCGAATTAAAACTCGGGCGCATTTTATAAACAAAAATGCAACACAGGGTTACTGCAATAATTCTAAGTTTTAACACCCCCGTCTTCTGCATTGTCTTCCTTCCAAGTTGGAATTTTCGTTGGGAGGAAGGCTCAACCCGTCAGCAGAGGTTCAAGTTCTTTTAGATGTCACTGTGGGATGTAACAGTTTAGCCCGGGTATTTTAGAGAGGTTAGGTCATGAGTTCCCCAACGGGAAAACATTCTGTTTATCTTTCCCAGAACACCAATCGCACATGTATTCACCAACATCCGAGTGACCCAATAGGGCATATACAGAGAGAGTGAGAATGAGTCACGAATCGACACAAGGTTTTCGTTTTAATTGTTCCCAGGGGATTTCCTCCTCGAGGCGGAGATTTTCAAAAATTCCGCTCCATATCGAAGATTTCTATGGTGAATTTCCCAACTGGTTCTCGTGCATACAAAATCCCAAAGAGTCATTCCCCATGACATAGAAGCCTGAAACCAAATCACAAGGCGGCTGAGATTTTAATCAGTTCAACGACGCCCTCACAAAATGGTGCAACATTTCCCTTCACTGCACCACCAGGCCAGGTCAAGTGCAGGTTAACATCCTGAAGAATTAATGTGTTTTTGCTTAATAAAAAACCATCAAATTTATGCGTCATAAAAAAATTTTTTTTCCCTTTAAATATCAGAAACCTGGTTATCTTTACTTTCGAACGTAAATTTTCACTTGTTCTTCAACATTTTTTATTTTTATACAAATACCAATTAATAAAATCCAGTAAATTTAATTTTTATTAAAGCCGCATCTTTGAAAATAACTTTTTTTCCCTTTTAAATAGTCATCAAAATAAAAAATGTGATTTCAGGTTTCAAGTGGCATCAACCTGTTGATATCCCTTTTATAACGACTCCATTTTTTATGTTTGTTCGAATTGTTTTATTTTATTGTTTCGCCATAACATCAATTTTTCGTCGTTGTTCGTCGTTAATCTAATGGCAGTATATCTTTTGATGATGCCGCTGTTTCCGCCATTTGCTAACTTTGCTTTTATGTTTCCTTATAAAATAAGAGTCGTTAACTACTATTTATCTCTTATTTTATATTCGCTAAACTTGTTTCACGAAACGTAGAAAGGATTATGATAATTGTTTTAATCCTTTTATAAAAAAGAAGAAAAATTGTTTTGAAAACAAAATGTTTATCAGTATAACTCGGAGCTTTTAAACATGGCGACGGAATCTGCAACAATGCGAATGGGAATGTGCACATTTTATAGCTGATCTCCAATACTTTCGAATTGGACGGTGTTTACAGTAGAAATGACTCGATCACAAGTGATACTGATTTGAACAAGAGGTGGTTCAAATTCTCCTCTCGTGTCCTGTTATACTCAAGAGTGAAAAACGGGATTCTGACTAAACTAAACTAAACTAATATTTGATTTAGTATCGAAATTTAAAGCTAGAAATAAAATTGATGGGAAATCTGAAGTAAATTTTTGAAGGTGGAACCAGAGGACTCGTCTCCTCAGACCATACAAGTACCAAGTACACGATTGTATCACTTGTAGTATGTCGTAGGATCTTCGAAGTAATAAGTCGTTCTTGCAAATATCTTTTCATATTTTCTAGAATAGTATATAATGAATAATAATCACAAAACCAAAACCCGGTTGTATATACATTCGCCAGCTAGGAGCCAAAAGAATTTTCACGAAAGGACAAATGAGGTTCAAGCGAGATATGAATGCGACGGTTACTGTTAAGGAAAAGAACAAAGAACTCGAAGCTCTCCATCTGGTGACGCTATAACCTCAACTTGGGTCTCTAAACGTGAGGATTTTTACTGTAGCATCAGTATTTCCCTATAATTCTATACCCAAATCAGCAATACTTTAAAAATTAGTTGTTTTAGGTGTTCACTATTTATGAAATGGATTTTAGTGAAGTTACGGAACATCACCTTCTCCCGTTATTTCGGCATATTGTCTTTAATATCAATCAAAACTTTTTTAAGTATCAAAGGTTGTGCCACAACCATCAGACAATTGTTTATAAATAATCATGATTTGTTTGTCTTTTGTTTTTGATTTTCTTAGATAATCTGAAGGAATCGTTGCAACAGTCTCACAAGAGTGTGAAAATGTTTGTGAATGAATTCGCATTTTGAAAAATTTTTTAGTTTAAGTTTGAGATCCGGAGCTGGCCGTTCGACCTTCTTTCTTTCAGATATATTTAATATATTTGTATAAGTTTCCTGAAAGTTTGGTTTTGTTCAATTTCAGCTGTCTGAAGATCGACTACCCTTTATCTGACTGTTTGCTGTCATTTTCCGGCCCAGCATCTCTCTACTCGTTAGTTTTGTTTTCTCATCTTCCTCTCGTTTTTGGTTTTGTATTTTCCGGAAGGCTCGGATCTTTTATATTCATTCTTAAGTTATAAGGCTATACAGTAAAATAGTTGTGTTCGAAATTGGGAATGTTCGGGAATGGCGAAGAAATTTTTAGATCGTCAACCCTGATCGAGGTGGATCAATTGAGTGTTTGGAAAATCCTGGAGAAACTTAAACAAGCGTTCAACTTCTGTTCGGTTATGATATATATTTATCTAGCGAACTTTGACCAGTATATCCTTCAATCTATAATCTAATTATCATGTTATTAGTTATACTACAAATTACAAATCTATAAATAGAACTGTATGAATCAAATCAAGCGAGTCTTGCAATATTACTTTCTATTCTTTCCGGGAAATGATTTTATAATTAGTGCACTCACAGCGTTAGCTTATTTCAAAAATATTGCACACGCTAATGTATATTTAGTTTCATAAAAACACACGAAAAATCCTAGCTAGTCTCCTCTAGTTCTCTGTTTAGAAAATTTTCGCACGTCCAATTTGACACTCAAACTGAATTTATTCAAAACAGGGGCTGTTAGACATCTACCCCTCCATTTCCAGGTTATGTGAGTCATATTATGAAATTATAATTTCAGTAGAGCCAAAATAAAATGTAAAATCGGTTTCGTTTTGAACGAGATGTTGTTTCCCGTATTCTCTCCCGAGAAAGTAGTCACGTGGCACTCTGAAAGATCATAAAGTGATGTAATTAGCATTACAATAGTTTTGATTTATTGGCGTTACGTCTGTATCTTGAGCCAATTGCTACTGTAACTCTCATAGATTGCAACAAATAATAAGAAACCTCCTCACTCGCATTGAAATCTGTATTATACTGTAACAGTCTTCGAGTAGTCCTTCTGTGGTATTTTAAGATGGTTTTTATGCGAGTTTTGCCTTCTTATCTCAGACCATTATAATTGTGTTTATTAAAGAATAGGTAATAAAAATACATAATGAATGAGACTGTTCGCTTTTTTTTTACCTCCTGAGGAAAGATTACATAAAGAGATTAGAAAAAATTTGTTTAAAATTTGAGTAATTTAAGCGCATTTTGTAAAATTAATTTTTATCCACTGTAAACATACAATGAGGCCTCGTTTTTCGCACCCTGCTTTTCGCTTCTATTTGAAGTTACGCTATTTTGTTTAAGGATTTCCTAAGCAAACTCGGGAGCAGTGTTACTTGATGTCTCCATTTTCTCTTCTTACTCCCTTCCACCTTTCTACCTCTTCTTCTTTTCATTTTCTTATCTTATTTCTAACACTTTCTATCTGCTACTTCATTTCTACTTCTTTTTCCTTTCTATTTATCATTATTATTGTCTCATCTCTTCTACTTTCTATGTTTTTCCTTCTATCTTATCCTATTGCTGTCACTTAGACTGCTCTTCCAGTCACATCATTTATCCTATCCCTGGGTTGAGACACTGGTCTGTTCCCTAGATAAAGCCCCTTTAAACCCAAACCAACTACAAAATGTCTTAGAGACAGATTCCAGTTGATATTGGGGCGGAGATTTCTTTTTCTTGTCTCTCTCTGTCTGTTTCTCTTTCTCCTTTCCTAATTACTACCCTAGTTTATATTTAATCGTCTTCTCTAGTGGACTATTCCTGTAGTACTCCTTTTAGACTACTTTTCAAATTCATCCTCTATCCACCGATGGCGGTATAACCCGTGTCTGTTACACTCCCTTAAAGATAGAAACTATTTGATGCTGCTATCTGAAGGAGTAAACAGTTAACGAGAAGATCAAAATCCATACAACCTCTTTTAGCTTCGTATTACTAATGTTAGTGTATAACTTTTGGCGGTACCACTTTATCCGATACAGTGGTTAAAAATGGGTTAACGTTTTCTTTCGAGACTGACGCGGATGATGGTAACCCAAAACTTAAGTATTTATGGGTTTATATTAATATTATGATGTTACTGGAGTTGTTAGCTTAGCTATTAAATAAGCACTTGCTTAGTTAGTTAATAACTAAGAGGTGTTAAGTACAAAAACAAATCTCAAGTAACATTCGTCGAAAAACTTTACAAGCAACAGGGCGTACAGTATATACAGGTAGTAGCATTTGAATACTACTAATAAGGAAAACTAGGCGTTATTAATAGATGAATTTTTTTTTTCAGTAGCCGGAGTAATCAGTCAGACAATATAAATGACGGTATAGAGAAGCTTAACTACGAATTCATCTATTAATCATCTGATGAACTTTGAAAAGGAGAAGAAAAAAGATTAGAAGGAAAGACAGAAACGAGAGATTTTGCATTCGGATTTACATACACTTCCAAAAAAAGAAAATTAATTTTTGTTCGGACATGAAAAACTTAAAGTTCAAAAAAGTAAGCGCTAAATAAGTCATAAATCATTCGTTTGACACGGACGTTCCCATTGTTTTCTAAGGCCTTGTCCTTGGCATTTGATCATTCATAACGGAATCCAAATGATCTAATTAAAATGTGACGTAACGTTCTTATCATTCATTTAAGGCGCGTATAAATGGAGGATGATCGATGGTATCGAACACTTTATAACCATCTCTGGTTGTTTGGATTCGTTCGAGTCGCATAACCGAAAAATTTTTAATGATTATAATTATTTGATCAGTTAATTTGTTTGTTATCAGGCCAGAGATGCCATAATTCTAGGCGTCATATACCCGGGAACTTTGAGAATTTCAGTTTGCTTAGTGAAATATATCCAGGTCTTTTTTTACGCGTTCGTTTAACGACCTAAAAGAACAAAACGGATGTTCAAACTATTTGAGTTTTGAAAGCTTTCTTCGAGAAACACATTTCAAAATACTAAGAGTTATTTCATAAATATTGCACACTGTCACGACAAATTCTTCATAAACAATTCACATTTCGTACTGAATGTTCAAATATCTATAATTAATTGCCAAACTCTAGGCGCCAGCTAATTATTTACATAATTAATTAGGGCCAGGTCTCATTGGTTTTGCGGGTTTTTAGAGTTGTGCGCACCATTTTCTAATTCATTCAATGCAAGGTTCCTTTCGAAAAGGTCACTACCTTATGATGTCCTTTTTATAAGCCCTATCCTTCGCGTAAAATGCGATAAGCTGACTATCACAAAAGGTTTCGATTAAATTTGACATTTTGAGGCCTTTCAGCCAATTTTTTGATGGTCATCGCGTCCAGTTTTTGGTCTTGTTGTGATAAAACTTAATTAATTAGGGAATTAATTAATTAATAATGAATATTTAATTAGGAAAGTAACACCACTATTATTGAAATTGAATATCTACTGTATATTTTATACTAATCGAAGATTATCTCTTGTGGTATTCAAATTTTTAAAAGTAAATTTAAATGGCGGTCATATTTTTGTATAACTCAAATGTGGTTTGGGAGCTTTGGTCTTTAAGAACTCGACTGGGTTGACTCAAACACCACGGGGTAGTTTTGAGGGATGTCTCCTTTCTGATTTCACTCGGTGAAATGAAAATTTCTTGGAATTAGGCACTGTTTCCACCAACTCACAAATAGTGGGCCCGAAGCATACTCCTCCAAGCTTTGTTACAACTTCTTAAAATTAGTCAAAACAGTTTTATGGTTCAACGCCACTCTGCGACGACGACATGTATTCTCTCAAACATGTACGGATAATTAAATCAATTTCAAAGTAGTCAGTTCGTGATTCCACCCGCCAAAACAAAAATTTTATTTTCTATAACAATCCACCCACCAAAACTGGTATTCAAGTTGTTCTTAAAACACGTAGTAATACTCATAACGATTGTCTGAAGTGTCCAGGCCGAGTTGCACAACTCAGGCGCCGCCATCGACGCCGCCTCCCAACCAAAACAATCTGTGAATCGAGCGAATATTTTACAAAAGTTGTGAATGACCTTTGACACCTTTTTTAAATTTACCTTTTTACACGTTTCGGTATCGTGAGATTCCTTTTATTTTTATTTTCTATTCTTCCTTTGTAGTCATTTCGAAATGGGAAGATTCTCGAAAACTAGAGCCGTAGCCATTCATTTTATAGGTAAAAAAATTTCCGTCATTTTTGATATCATCTTAGTTTCCAAGCCGACAATGACATAAACGCAATGATTAATTGATTTCACCTTTTTTCCTTCGATTTTTATCGAAATCGGTGTTTAGTCGAACTTCGTAGAAAATTCATCATGAATTAGACATTTTAGTGTACGGGAAGTCGAGATTTTGCGAAACTATAATGATAATCTGTATGATAAATTATTTTAATTAGCTATTAGCAATTTAATTTGGGTTAAATTTTTTTTGTAGATAAATTCAGTGGCTTAAATTTAAAAATTGTTTTTGGTTGCTCCAGTCGATCTGGAGTAAACTAAAATTTAAATTCGATGATGAAAGTAGCCAAAAGACAGACGATATAATGTTAAGAGCCTTACAAGACTGTGTAACGACATCAACCCAACTTTCCAGAATTTTTTTCTATCCCCAAGTACCTGTCCCCGAGGAAGGGACTCTTAGTTGTTAGTTTAGTATACGAGTCCTCTCCAAGTCTCTAGGGAACAGACTAATGTCCAAGCCGCAGTAAATCTTTGAGAATATTTTAAATATAATTACCGCCATTCTGACAAGTTTAATTATAATTATTTATACTAATTAAAAATTTTCACACGTCCGAGCGCTTTGAATCCAAAACTGGAAGAGATGCGTGTTGGATAGGTTGGAATGGAGAACACTCTTGCGGAAGGCCATGGCCCATACAGGGCTGTGGAGCTGATGAATGAATGAATAGTTAAAAACTTCCTTAGTTCTGGAGTTATACTCTAATTTGAAATAATCTGATAGAAAATGGTATATGATCAAAAAATTTGAAAGAACATTTGAGGACGCCATATTGAATCTCCGGGGTCGTGAAGAGAAATACAGGACGTATCTTCGGATGTTTCGACATTTTTTAACTCCAAATTTACAAATTAGCGAAAGGTGTGATGGTCAAGTGCTATTCTAAGTTACAGTCGCAAGTTCAAATCCTCCTCCCGTACCGGAAAAACGGGATTAAAACCTAAGTATAATTTATACATACTAATACTAATCAAATCTTTTTAAGAATAGCAATATATTCATAACAATTATTCAACAAACGAACACACGATTAATATATGTTTATTGTATAATATGTAAAGTACTTAAAATTTTTCCGGTTTAATGCGTATCGCGTAAAAAAAGTTAAGAGAACAAGAATATTTAGAATATTTACTGTTTGCATACAATAGATAACAGTCGTGGAAGTTTAAATAACAGTGTACAAATAATTATTTCTTAGTGTTTCTGTACGTTTTGATAAGTTCAAAGTTCTAGTATCACATGTTTATTGTTACAGATTATGCCACGGACTTCCGAACGAAGAAAACTCTCTTCCAACAGGATTGATCCTCCTTGAAATCACCTGTGGCCGTCGGTGAGATGTGTGAGGATAGATTGTCAACGAAAAACTCCTCTGATACCCTTGAATCACTTAAAGGTAAGGTTGTTAGAAACAAACTCTAAGATTCCTGAATTGGGAAGGAATTATTGATTCATTTGAGCCAGTATGTATACCCCCAAAAGGGCTATTGTTCAATGAACCATTTCCTTAAAATTCCTAAGCCTTTGTCCCGATGAATCACTTTACAATTATCACAATAGGTTCAGGTATATCATTCTTGTTATGGTTCATCCGGCCGGCGTTGTGCTACCTTTTCTCAAACCCACTTGGCCTGGAACTGGGTTTAATCACGTGACATGGTCGCAAGTCTGAACAGCCATAATTGTAAAAACATTAAAATTAGTTTTTGGACCAAATGTAAAAATTATTCTCGCTATTTTTGGTCAAATCTAAATACTTATAATCTGTCTCATACTCTCTATTCAGGCTTCTTATATTCACGCCTGGACTGCCGTAGCCCCACATCATCTGCTGCTTCTGTTAAAGCATTCATGGGTACCTACCAACAGAAATCATTCACTGCAACACGCAAAGTTCCCATGAACACAAAACACCTTGACTTTAAGGTGAGTATTGACCATCTTTTCGATTTTAATTCTTTCAGTTTTTAATAGATAGAAACATTCTCCATAATTAAAATTTATTTATGTGTTTCTGATGATAGTAAAGAAGTAAATTTCTTAACATTTAATTTAAACATCTTTTCCAACGCAAAAATCTTAAATCCAAACGAAAATTCTTGATCACCACCTTCCTGTAATTATGGATGATGAGACATGACCTGGATCATCAGAATTACTGCCTTGGAGTCTATTTGAAGTTTTTAATTTTTCATTCATACCTAGTGAAGAAAAGAAAAATTAAATTAAGAACCACTGCTTACTCTAACAGCAATATTTATTTTATACTTTGTTTTGCTAGCCTGTTGTAAATCAGATTATTTATCTTGGAAAGAATCAGACATAACAAAAACAAGTACAAGATTTCTTGCTCGTATCTGCCTGTCTAAGAGGTTAAAATAAAACATTCCAAGTTCACACACTCGCAACACACACAAGTGGCCAAAGTGTCTGATTGATTTTTGAACTCAAATTGTGAAACTCTAATCAAAACAGTTGAGAAGAAGAAAATATTTCTTTTCAGTATATACTGGTTAGATACCAATTAAGCAACAATCATGGGCCGATGAAGATGAGAGGGAAAAAAAATTTTTATCGGACTTCATTAAGGACAACATATGGCCTTAACCAAGCAAAACCTAAACACCGTTTTGTGGAGCAATATTTTAAACGTAAGCGTTTATAAACAATAATTTTCCCGACTCATCCTCGCTTCTTTAAATTATTACTAATATGGATTGCCATCGATATATTTTCGCTAAAACTTGTTTGAAAGGCAATAAATTTCGATTTTTCCCTTTAAAATTTGTGAGAGATATTTATTTGGCATGTGAATAAATAAATGAATGAATGAATGAGTGAACGAATCTTGACACTTGGGCAAATATCTTGAAGCCAGATTTCTTCATTTTGCCTAAAAGGATTCGACTTGAAAGATGAATTGCATCACAACATAATAATTACAAAATTCGAATTATTAATTCACTCGATTGACAATTAAAATGTTATATATACAGGTTGGAGGTGTGAGTGTTTTGGTTTTGTTTTTGTCAAAATCGGATTCATTTCTTCAGTGGAGTAGTGGGTACCACACTTTTTTGGCCACACCGCCTTCTTTCTAGAAAGAAACATTGGTTAGCACCCTCTGGATTTTAAAAATAAATTTCAATAGTAGCTATTAGAAAATATATAGTATAAATATATAAAAGATGTCGTCGAACATCTCTCAACTTAGTCCTTTTTCTGGTATTCCTTCTTCTTTTCAGCAGGGGTTTTATGGTCTCGTCGCCTGCAAATATGTAGTAAACATTTTTACTCACATATACAGCTTTTAATTAAATTATATTATTATAACAAAAATGAATTATTTATCTATTAACTTTGGTTTTTATTACTTCAGAAAAAAATTCACTACAACCCAAAACCCAAGGCTAATAAATAACGAGACTGACCCTGATTTCGAGTAGGAACGCCTATATAACACCGAATGACATACAGTGGAACCTCTCATAACGAGTGCCTCTCAGAAATTCGCATAATGAGCAACATAAATTGCAAAAAAATGTCCTTCATAACGAGCAATTTTTGGCGACTTGTACGCGGGGAATCCTCCGACAGCTAGAGAAAAAATTTTAACTCCGAATAGGGTCAGATTCAAAGTTAAATCTTTCTGTATCTGTCTTAATTTCTTCCCCATCACCCAAAATTCTTCCATTTTCACGTTCTTAAGCTTCTTAACTACTCCTTTTCTTTTGCTATATACAGTATTCTGTTTTACATTGATTTATCTGGGAAAAATTGTTTCGCATTACGACTAAAACTCCGGAACGAATTAAACTCATTATGGTATGTTCCACTGTATATTATAACTACAAATACATTTAAAACATTTTAAGCTACAGTTCGCACCCCAAGAGACAAAATATTAAAGGAAACCGATTTCCAGTTCTACAGTCTAAATCCAACCCCAGTTAGACGCCAGTAAAAGGTATATAGTCCTCTTCTAAACCCCATTCCAAAATCGTTGCATTTCATTCCAAAACTTGTGATTATCTAGGCTTATAATAGAGAGAATAATAATAAAGCAAACAACTCGGGTGCTATTATGTATTAACTTATGTGTGAAGTGAGTGTGTGTGTGTGTCTTCGCTCTCAGTGGCAAATTATTAACAGTGTACTAAAGTTCAATAATTCCAGTTGTTTTGTTATTTGTTTCTGCCGGCAGCAACCGGTTCCAATACCTCAAGGCGCTGAAGAGATAGTAAACAGAACTATTATTGTACAAGCAGTAAGACATTCCAGCGTCGGTAATAATTATGATTTTTTGTAGATTGGAAATGAGTAGGCGAACTCACGTCAACAAACCAATTATTTAAAATTTCCAAAATGTTTACTTGAATATCTGAACAGGATGCTGAAATTAGGATTTTGTTGGAGAATATTATTTTTGGTTATCTGATAAATTTATTTGATCACCTAAAATGAGAATGGAAAATTTGGGAAGTAATATTGGGTAAAAGATTGTTGCCGCATTTTTGTTTTGGTCCTCTGAGGACACTTTTGGATTCGTTGTGTTACTGTTTTGTTTGGATTCGGAATTTATTCCTTCTTCCTGTATTCTCTTCATCTTGTTCTGGCTTTGGTGTTACTAAGTATTTTGGGATGATCTGTCTTTCTTATTTAAGTTATATTTGCTTACAGATTGTCCCTGGCTTGTGTCCTCTTTCCAAACCTAGAACCCCCTAAAAATCTTGCGCTCTAAACACTACTCTATATATAGCCTCTGATCTAATAGCTTAGTTCGATATTCCTAGATAAGACGCTCTCTGTTATGAGAGTGCACGCCTTATCTACACACTTCTTTTCCTGCATTCCCGTTTCTTATCTCTAACATCTCCAGACTCAACATTCTAAAAACCTTTATCCAGAAGCAAGTGTAACACTTTATTCACTTGCAAAAATGTTGAATCTGTGGATGACTACTTTACAACCAGACATCTCCTTGAAAAGTTAGGGCCAACTAGAAATAAACATTTTTCTTAAGTTAGGTCTGCCCACCGATGATTTGAATATTTCCCTCAACACTCTGATTTATATCTCAAACAACAAACCTTTTGACATTAGCCACAAATGGATTTATACAGAACTTAAAGTTTAAGAGGTCAGTGGGCAGTCTACAACTTAATAAAAATGTGTTGTTGTTGTAAACAAGCAATCGATAGGTTTTGAGACAAATTCGTTCTTCTGCTCAAGGCCTTCCTGCTTAACAATAATAAATCCCTGAAGATGTACCCAACCTAATTATTTATTTATTTTTCATGAGAG
Source organism: Columbicola columbae (assembly GCA_016920875.1). Classification (NCBI taxonomy): domain Eukaryota; kingdom Metazoa; phylum Arthropoda; class Insecta; order Psocodea; family Philopteridae; genus Columbicola; species Columbicola columbae. Next base: position 8,589,581 of record JADMLL010000005.1, on the reverse strand, counting down.
GAAATTTGAAACAAGATGTCTGTATCCAAATTATTTTGAGGACAGTATTGCTGTTAGTGTTGTTGTTGTTTTTGTTAATATCATCATCAACTCCTTTAAAAGTTTTTTTTTGCTGTTTCAGTGAGCCGGGAAGTGATCTTTCGGGAATATTTGCATTTGGCACTGAAAATTCTGTTGAGATATAAATTTCAAACGTCGGTTCCAGTTTTTCATTTATTTATTTAAATTCACTGTCAAGTGACTTCGGGACTATAAATTTATAGCAAAACCGGAGGGAGTAGAGTAGGACAGACGAGAAGAATTATGAAAACCATGGCGCCTTTAGGCCTCTAATTGTGCTATTATATAAGTCATGTTTCTTTTATATTGGACAGCAATTTTTGTTAAAAGATTTTGTGAGAATTTTTGGTCGTGTTCAAAATCTTCTAATTGGAACGAAATTATTTCTTAGGACCAGATTTAAAATTCTGAAATTGAAAATTATTGTTACGACGGACTTTCGAAATTGTTGCTAATATGACCTGCCTTGTGTGTCAAATGCCCGAATTTGAGCCATTTTTATGGAGATGTGAACGTTTGAGTAGATGTAGTGCTAGACTGAGCTACTTTAGAAATTTTTTTCTTTTTCTATTTTGATAAAATGTTTCTGACGTACTCAGGCTGTTTGGTAGCTTACATTAGTCGCAAGGAATGTGAATATGGATGGGTCGCTTTTAATTAATAATTATAGGCCTAGTCTGTTGTAGTTAGAACGTCTCATTCTTCAATTTTTTGTGGTGTTGTGGTTGGATTGTAGTTTTTGTTAAAGCAGCTGGTTAAACCCAAGGTTGGGAAGCGAGCTATATAATTGGCACATTCCAGCCAAAATTTTAAAAATTTCTGTCTCATTCCTTTCACTATTTGGTAAAACCCATCTCTTGGGCTAGTTTCTCTATTTAACAAGATTCCTCTTGCTGTGTTGGCCTTTCCAGACACTCTTTTCATCTTTCTTCCTCATCATCACCTCTTTGCAAAATGTTTCGAACGCTTTTCACGTAAATCAGGATAATTTGAAATAATTTTCCATAATTATAGAAGAAACAAACATACATCAACAATTTTACAGTGTTAAACATAGTGACTAACCTTGAATGGGAGATATTTTATAGTCTCTTCATTCTGTCTGGGGATGTATAGATGACATCATCAGAGGCGAATCCTGAAAAATTCCTACATAATAATGTAACCGAATGAATGAATTTATCATCTTTGCTGACAGGAATTACAATTCAGGTTGTTTATGTGAAAACCATGATCCTGCGGTCATAATTTGGAATTAAAATAATTAATAAATGTTAATTGTGAATACCTAATGTAAGTTTGCCCGTGTCCAACAGCTACGTCACAACAATCATCCTGGTGAGTTTTGTCAATCGCTGATGGTCACTGACCTTTGTTTAGGTCGAGTTTTTGTGTGTTTTGGTGGATTTCAGTAATTCTTTTGTCCTTTATTAGTATAATATTATTATAACCATAATTAGAACAGTGTTTAATTTGAATCTCTCATGATTACCAATTTCCTTTTGGTCTTCCTCCTCTCTTCCCAAGATCTCTTCATTCTTCTACTGTATTTCCTCTGTTTCGTTCATATTATCTCCATTTTCTTCCGTTCTTTTACTGCAAATTTTGTTTATATATTTGTCCCTTTCATTTATATTGTCTCTACTGATTCCTACTTGTTTTAGGTCTTCTTCCATTTCTGTCTGAGTTATTTACAACATCAAAGATCCTTTTTGTAGGTCTGCTGTTGTTCATTTTATGAATGTGTCTATAGAATGGTAGTAGGCGTTATTTGACTATGTGTCTCAGTCTGTATGTGTTGATTTAGTTATATCTTTGGTCTCTTCATCCATATATCATCTCTGTATACTTCTCTAAAAATTTTTGTCGTTAAATTTACAAATTAGGTGAGACGTCTGTGGTTTAATGGTTAATCGCCAGACTAAGGAGCTGGTCGCAAGTTCAAATCGTCTACGCGTATACTGTTATACTCAAGAAAGGGTCAAAAACGGGATTAAAACTCAACTATAACTATAATTTATAAAGTATATATTTATTAGTAAAACGTTACTGATTTTTTATTATTATATAAATTACATCATCCAGGATTTAGGAAGCAGAGCAAAGAAAGTAAATTCTCAGAAATTACATCAAAAGACATGGCATGTGGGTGATGAGAAGCATTCTTCCATCCCATAAAGGTTAAAATAAAGAAATGTCAAGGTCGTTGATCTTAAATTGGAATTCAACATTGAACACAGAGTTTTGTTTAAAAAGAAAAAAAAAAGTAACAGTCAAGCGAATTGAAATCCTTCGATGCATTCGATCCATCCAACATTATCTTAAGCTAATACGAATCTGAAAACCTGAAATCGGACACAGAAAAGCTCAGCTTCCCGTTCAAACGAAAACCGTTATAAATCGGTTATTCGGTGTTAATGCGTGCAGGGTAGGTGGACCGCTTGACTGTTCTCTCGTGCGTGGGGCTTACGTAAAGAATTGTGTCTCTCGTGAGCAAATAATTAAGGTGTGGGCAGTAAATTAGCCGTAGTGGGGTCAAATAAATTAACATGAATAAGTCACCTATGGAAATAAAAAATATTGTCAGACCTTTTTCTCTCTCTCTCTCTCCTTGATGATGAACCTATTTTTATATTTTAATTATTAGACATACTTTTCAAATTGGAGTTCATTAATAATGTAAGAATTTAGGTTTTTGCTAACTCACTATGAATTGCACACTTATTGAAAATGATTTTCATTTTATGCAATTTTTAGCTATATTCAGCGATGAGTATTTAGAGTAGTCGTGGGGTTATTAAATCAAATTCTCAGTCTCACTTTTGCTTAACTAGCTGCTTAAATCATCACTACAACTACCGTGCAGGTTGTTTTAGCGATAAATTCGAACTGACATTACAAAATGTCAATATGACCGATGCGGAAGTGCATACCACATCTTAAGATTTTTGCTCATTCGACACACCTACTTTATTTTAAACGTGATTATTATAGTTATAATAAGTTGATCGAATACATTGTAATTTGATTGTAATAGTTGGGAATAAAACTACTTTCTGGACTAGAATTCTGCCTCCGGATAAACCTCTCCGATTAATCAATTTGACGTAAGGTTGGTTGCCTGTTAGAGAAGTGCATGTACGAGCAATTATGGCTAATGCTAATTTTATTCACTTAGTGTACATGTAAGAATGTGACATGAACTTTTACAAAATGGTTTAACATAAATTTTAGTTCTGGGACTATTCCGTTGATTCGGATAACGTTTGCCAATAAGGTTACGAGAACAAATAAAAAGTTATTATAAATATGAAAGTAAGTTATAAATTAATTAAATTTAGTTAATTATGGATTTATTAGAGTTTGGATGTTTGATAGTGTCTAATAAAGGAGGCAATCGGTTGAGTGGTTAGAGCGCCTAGGTAGGGAAATAGTAGTAAGAGCTCGAATCTAGCTGATTTACAGGAGGAATGGAATAGTTTGGAGCTTCTATTTGGAATAGGATTCTGGAATCAGATCTCCCTAACTCTACAGTTTGTCTCACTTTAAATATGTTTACAAGAACAATGTCTGCACTATAATAATCACTGGAAATGTGGGAGGAGTAGTGTAGTGGTTAAAGTGCCTGACTTGGACGCAATGGTCGTGAGTTCAAATCCTCCTCCCACATCCTGTTATACCCCAAAAAAAGGTGGCAAACGGGATTAAAACCACCACAAATTAATCACTGGAAATTTATAAAATACAACAGAAACAACTTTTCCACAGCTTTTAGGTGTTATATTCTACTTCTTCTTATCTAGCTCCGCGACGGAAATTGGAGAGCATCACCCTGAATATTATCTTGGAGGCGGCTGCACGGAACAGTGAGGGAGATTCCAGGTGAAAACACTCTCGCAGATTCTTCAATGTCATTCTTCTGCCACGTCCAGGTAAATTCTACTCTCACAAGGGTGAAGTAGGCCTACATGTTAGGGTCTTAAGAGCGGTGTTAGTGTTAAGTTGTAAAGCAAACTCTAAAATAAAAATTAGAAAAGTGTATACAAGTGGTGGTGGTTTCAATCCAATTTTTGGGTATAACAGGATGCAGGAGGAGGATTCGAACTCACGACCATTTCCGTCCAAGTCAGGAGCTTTAACCACTACACTACTCCTCCCACAAAAGTGTATATGATGTCAAAATTTTAGCTAATAACCTCCACAATAAAAATTTTTCAGATAGAGGAAGACATCACACTCCTACCTACGTTTTAGCCCACCTGTACAGTATGATTTATACATCAATTGTGTGGTAAAGATGGGTGGCCTTTTTGGAAATTTTTTGGTGACAAATTGCAACACGTCAGCCTTCCTATTCAAAGAGAAGAATCAAATCGGGAGGAGGAAGACCACTTGATTCAGTGAATGGGGTCAGTGTATAAAAAATTTTTTTATTAAAAACTAAATCAAAAGTATAAAATCGCTCCCCTAATCTTCAAAAATCTTCATCTGTGTCAGGTTCAACAGACTAAATAATTAATCACTGATAGAGAACCTGAATGGATTTACTTATCAATTTTTTACCCGATTATAAATTTTTTTTGCCAAGAACCGCTTAAGCTCTCTGATAGACGGCTAAAGAATGTCATCTAGAATGTGGATCCTTTCCAAATTTGGCCAGACAAATGGAAAGTCACCTGCTTTGGTCGATACCAAAAAAAAAGGAAAAGAAAATATTTTTTCATCGTCTTCTTCTTCTTATGCGTCTTCTTCTCGAACTGCAACTCAAATCTTCTTTTCACTTTTTCCTCTTAGCTTGATTCCTAGTTACGATTCCGCATTCCTGTCCAGATAATTTATTTTCTATCGATTTCTTATCTAATTCCCGTGATCTGATCCGCTTTACAGGTTCACTGCACCTAAAATTAATAAAAATAAAATTATATTTTGACTTCTCCCCCCCAGTTCATTTATTTATTGTTATTAGTGTTTGTGTGTCACAAGTTGTTTGGGAATAACGCTCACTATAGCCTTCCCACACACCGCATATAAAAAATCATCGAAACGCTAGAGAAACACAGCAAGAAATAGCTGTATGACTTTTTTTACGCGGTGTGTAATAAAACATGATCGTCACAACAGATAACGCCAGCGAAAGTTTGAATAACATAATTTATTTGTTTGTTCGAAATCGTTTCAAGACTTTCTAGAATGATTTTGCTATATATACAGTATATACGACACATGTTTTGGGTTTTGTTTATGCACAATATTTATTAATAAGTATTCTTTAATTAGGAATTCTCTAATTACTTACCCGAAATTGGGTTTTCTGTTATTGATGACCGTTATACAACTGTTCGTGAATGAAAATTTTTATTGTCCATCTCGCGGTCCAGGATCCTGGTCATTATTATCCTTCATTAAAGCCGAAAACAACTTTTTGTGGAATGAAATCATTCCATTGAAGTCTGAAATTAATAATTCTGAACTAGATCAGAAGGGAAGGAAAATGTATGAATTATGTAATTAATCCACACGTTTAAGACTTTTATGTAACTATCTATGGTTCTATCTATCTAGTTAAAACATTTGCATTACTCTTTTTGGTAGAGAATTTTTTTTGGGTACAATTTGTCACAATTTTTGACAGTTGCCATTTTGTCCGGCGACTTCCGTTTTATTTATTTTTCTTAGTTTCGGTCATGGAAGGACCTTTTTATTACCATTCCCGTTTTGGATGGGTTGTTGGTTTGGTTCTGTATGTTTTGTTTTGTTCTTTTTGATTTCTTTGTTTATCTTTCATTTGATTTTTGTTTTTTGGTTTCTTGTGAAATGTTCAGCTCTCTCGGTTTATGTCGGTTTTGGATTTTTGCTTCTCAAAGCCGTTTTATTTATATTTATACTTTTTATACCGCAGAAGAGTTTGAATACCTTTTTATTCTATCAGATCTTTTTTACGCGTCTTATTCCTGAGAGTTGACGAAAATAAGAACGTATATCAATGAACTTGTGTTTACTTAATGAGTAACGCACTCTTCCAATGAGTATTAATCTCATAAATACTGAACGTTTTATCGATTATTCTATTTCATAAGTAATGCACACCTCTTCAGAGATTTCGAACCTCTCTCTGAGTACCTAGTTTTGGAAGTCTTGAATACCCGACTCAGCAGTGAACTTGAACCTATTAGAGTTTGTTGTTAGGTACACTCGTTGGTTTCTTTATTGTTCCCTGTAAGAATAACTTTCATTAAGTCTTTGGTTCTCAAACTGTTGCCCATCAAGCTCTGCTCCGTGGCCCAGTGGTAACTGACTGAGTGAAAATTTGTGAAAGGTCGATGGCTTATTGTTGAGTCTGAACTATAGTGCTGACTAGTACAAAAATGTTCGGGCCTGTGCTCAGAAACTGCTAACGTTGTTTGCCTCAACATATTTTTAGGTGGCAATGTACAGAAAATACATACAGAAACAGACTGACAGATGTACATACAGATGATGCCCTGAGGGTGGACTGTATGCTTCGAAAGCCGCACTTGTAAAATCTTTTTTTGATAAGTCCTATGGCCCTGTCGCAATAATCAAAATGGAAATTTGGCCCGGAAAGGAAAAATCTTTAGTACCAAGGCATTAAATCATCACATCATCACTGACAAAGGCATCAGAAAGAGCAAAATCTGTTTACAATACCTCCATCATGAAAACAGGATTTAGTATTCCGTCCAGAGAATTTTTTATTTGACCTTGAGAAATGCTGTCTTATTTATTTACATTTCGACTAAATAAATAAATAAAATGTTGATACGAGAATATTTCACTGAGCTATATTTACGCGGTAACGTCAAAATCTCAACGTGTCTTGATATTGATTTACACGCAGATTGTTAATTTAGCCAGGAGATATTTAACTGCTCTTTAAAGCTGTCGAGGTCGAGGTCGGTTTGCAAAAGGAATCATCAAGTCAGTCGTCAAGAAGCAAGAAATCAAAAAACAGTTAAGAAGCGAATGGCGGGTGTCAGAAGTATGTTTAACTGTTATAATATAATATGATTAGTACATAACATATGAAATGAAACTGTCTGAAAGTGGAATACTTGTAAATGTTTAACGTCATTTTAAAGTTTAAACGGATGGTTCTTGCATCGACTTAAATTTTTTTGTTTACGTCTCCTGTTAGGTCTATTTTTGTATACTTTGGACATTTTAGGACCACGTGATTTCAATTTTATGATCAGAAGTACTCGAATTCTTTGTTTGAACGAAGCTTAAGGAATTAGAGGAACGATGGATAGCACTGAGTGGTTCTTATGAAGCATGATCTTTGTAAAGTTGGCGCTGTTTAGTCTGGGATAGTAAGCAGAGTAGCCAAGTATAGCTTAAACTACAGCCTTGAGAAAGACAATTGTATGTCTATAGTTTAGCCCCCGAATTCTGTTTTGTTATATAGAAAGTTTGTTAAAGACAGTTAAGATTTTAAGTAGTTGGTATGTATACCAAAATTGAGCTTACTGTCAATGATGGCTCCTGGATACTTTAACTTGATAGAGTAGCTGAAGCTTCTTTCTTAAAAGTATCGCGGTTTTGCTGTGTCTTATGGGGTTCAGTTTCTAGACCGAACCAGTTCAGATAGTAATCCAGTTCATCTCCAGTTATCTGAACTCCTTCAAGATCTCCGGTTTCTTATAGGAGAGCTCTACTTCGTTTTGTAAAGGATCAAGTTGTCCGTATAGCTAAAAACCTCGAGCAATAAACCGAACAGTCTACAGTCAACAAAATTCCTGATTGATAGGCCTAAAGCAGAAAAGGACGAAAGGTTCAGAGTCTCGTAACAGATAGCTCACATCAGGGTCTGTATTTTCACACAAAAAGTGTAAAACCCCAATCCTCGTGGAAAAACCAACCGGAAGAGAGAAAGGAAAGAACAAAGTAGGTCAGATGAAGACAAACTGGGTCAAATAGAAAGAATTAGAAAGGACAGTTGGAAACAACGGCATTTCTTACATGTTCAAAACGGAAGGAACGAAACCACCGCGGAGATGATAGTTGCGTAGTCTCGACGAACAAAATGTCGACTTTGCATGTTTCACTGATGCAAGATCGTTTTGACTTTGTGAACAATCTGACTAATTCTTGGCTTGGCGAACAAAAACCGAGGTAAATCTCAATAAATTTTTCATTCATCACGAATCAGGCACAATAAACGTGATTCAAATTCCCATGACCTCACCGAAAGGGAACGGGGGAAAAGAAAATAATAAAAACAAAAGTTCCATTTGGGTTATTTATCCTAAAAATGAGTTTATACTGAAATTATAATTATTCTTTTATTATTTAAATAAAGGCCGACGTCTAAAAAGTTATTTCCAACCCATGTCTAAAATTCCATCGCTATTTTTTAATTACCTTCCCCTTAATCAGCTAATTAATTATGTCTTGTTTTTGATGCTACACATTCACCGAAATTTTTTATTCTTTTTAACAAATTTATTCCCACGAATCGTTTTTAAGTCTTCGATATACAAGTTCACAACCGTTTGAACATGTTAACAATTATTTTTGTGTTTCTAAAATGTTAATAACACGGTCTGGTAGATCTACCTGATAACAACACCGATAACATTTTCGGGAGGAAAAACGAAATCCCGGATTCGTCCTCGGGCACTTTTACCATTTTTTTGAAAGTGAGGCCATTATCCAGGATTTTTGTTTTCATTTTACTATTCAAGAGATCTAACTTTAAATCCTTTCATCTGAGTTTGGTGTTAGTTTTACTAAACTAACTTTGAAATTTTTTGTGCATTAATTTTGAAATGAGTTTTTGACTCAAGTGTGCATTGTTTCTTAGTATTTATGTGTTTATTTATTTATTTGTTTCATTAATTAGTTAGTATTGTTACTCTTTTTGCAAAAAGTATACAAGTATAAATTATTAGAGTTAAAAATTTTTTAGAGAGGAAATAATCGGAGAAGAATAAAAATTTTGTTTAGTATCCCAGACAAGCAGGATCAGAACTTTGGACATTTGAACAGATGTTATCGTATTTGTCCAGTGTCTTCGATAACTTTCTCTCCTTTCTTCTGGATAACACATCTTTCCCTTCTTGTCTAGTATAATAACCATACAAAATTATTATCATTATTACTATTCTCAATTCTCTCCTTCCCCATTTTACTCCTCATCTCTGCTGACATCCTGTCTTCTTCTCCGTTGGCAACTGGGGCTTAAACATTGGTTTTGCTCCTCAGACAAACCACTAACTCGTGTATTATAATAACAACCGTCCTTTCGGTGACAGGTAGTCGTTTTTATTGGAAATAGGAAATTTATTTCTGTTACCCTTAAGCCAGGGGGTGGCCAAAAACGTGGATTAATTTATTTATTCAAATATCGACTGAAATTTAAAAATCCTTAAAACTGTTTGCCAGAATTTAATTACTAAATAAGAAGCCTTTGAGGAGTAAATTTTGGCCACGCCTGCCTTAAACTATGTTTTCATCCTCAAAAGTCAAATACAACTGTCGTAGACTGCTGTGGAGATGGTGCTAAAAGCCAATCTAAGCGACTGAGGAGAAGAAACCTAAAGAAAGAAGGTGGTAGCGCAGCAGCTGTAACCTCCTCAACCAAAAACTACAACTAAGGAAGCCTACAGAAAAGAAAGAATCGGGTGCTGCTGCAGGTGACGCCAAAGCAACTAGAAAGCAAGGAACTTAAGGAACTTACTAGGAGTAGTGCTGGAATGACAAAACCTAAGACTTATAAGAAGAAGCACATTAAAAAGCATGACGCTTGTATGCTAAGGCTATATTCACTGGTTACAGGAGAGGTTTAAGGAATCAACATGAAAACACAGCTTTGTTAAAGATTGAAGGATGCAAGAGGAAAGCTCACAAACTGCTTTGCATAGGCAAAAACAAGGCTAAGAAGAAGACCGTCTCATGGTTGCACAGGAACCAAAATAAATCAAATTTACCATCGAAGACGATGGGTCACAGAACCAAAATAATGTTGTACCCATTTAGAATCTAAAACGAAATCAGTTTTCTAAATACAACTATGTGACACAAAGCACCTTTATCCCTTCAAAACGAACCTCTTCCTAGACAAAACTGTCCATCGCTTTTATCTATCAAACACAAGTCTCGATTGGAAGGAGTAACACTGTCGACATCAAATCCATTTAATGACTTTTCCTACAGGTATTTATATATACAAAAGATAAAATCTAAATAATTGTAATTAAAAATTTTCTCATTGTAATGTTTACACACGCTCCCGACTGATACTCTCTATGACTATCTATCTATGACATCGTCTACTGTTGACTAATGTACTGTTCGAATCTAATGTTCTCACAATTGTTTTACAAAAGACTTTATCAACAATCTTTAAATGATATTTCTCGTCAGTAATAAATTAAAATTTTCTCTTTTTAATATAAATATATATATTATCTTGACATTCATAGTACTAAACGCGATAATACAGTGGCATACAAAAAACTAATATGAGAATAAGCCTGCGGCTCCGGATTTCATTACCGGCTAATCATCAACTCTTTTGAATAAGATGTTACTGTCAAGCCGAAATTTTCATTATAAAACAGGGGTGTCCAAGATTTCTAAACGACAAACTCTTTTATATATTATAAATTAGGTGAATGATTTTATTTATATTTAAAAAATTATATTTTTAAGTGAGGATGTATTTTATTTCAGAGTTTCGTTTCCAACATAACAATGACCTCAGTAGATATCAGTTTGACACACTTGCATTTGAAATGAGTCAAAATGGCGGATTTTGTAAGTACAGCTTAGCGATTTGCCTCTTTTTAATGAATCTTTTGTGAAAGTGTGCATTATTTATGGAATGATGTCATTTTTGAAGTGAATTGTGGTGGTAAGAAACAAGTGTCAGTATATGTACATCATTTGTGATATAATTTAAATTGCGTATTTGAATGTGTCAAAAGAGGCCGAAAAAAACTTGAGTCAAATTGGCTCACATTTTTATTTTAGACGATTTTGGGTTGCGGCGACCAGTTTGATACTCTCGAATTTGAACATTCTTATGAAAGACGGCGGCTGTCTCTTCTCAAACAACCTAAACGCACAAGCGATTTGTTTATCGCCTTCACTCCGAATTGGAATTCATGTCTATGACATTTCTACCTCAAATTCCGAACCTGAAACCTGTAGATGGTGAATATTTAAAACAGTTTTTCAAAGAGTGCTCTTCCTTGACCGGTGAAGGTCGTCATTCATAGTGTTTAAATGAGCTCCGGAACCGGGTATTTAACCTTTGAGAGAGGAATAGATGACCTTGAGCGTGATTTAAATTAGCTTAGGGAACACATAACTCGCACTTAAAATAATAGATTCCCAAAGCCTTTTATTATGTGCGATGTCTAAAAAGGTGATTTAGCTAATTATACAATTTAGAAGTTTTTCATTATAATTTTTCACCTTTTTTTTTTTTTAGGTGACACAATTTTTCTTTTCGCTTACCTTATGTAATTATGTCCCGAGAAGTTGATACATTTGTCTGTTAATTTTTGTGCAGTTATGAAAGGTCAGGTTGTCATTTGAAGGACAAATCCCGTTACCAAGCTTTCAGATCATCCCGACTTTAAACAACCTGTATTCTGGGTCTTTCCACTCTTATAATCGGCTTTAGCTATGTGCGGATTCAAGGCTTTTACGAATTTCCCCTGCACATTAACTGCTTCATTTCATAAAAAATGCACACTTTCAATATGAATCAATTTTTCCACCTCGATAACCCATATTTGTGATAATTTAGGTTATCTAGCTAATTTTAGAAACAAAACTAAACATAATTAGCGGATCACAAAGTTATTCTAGATAATCTATAGGTAGTCTGTTCTACTACTCAAAGGTTGTTGGCTTAATACCCACATTTGGCGATGAAAGACTTTAGAGAACAACGCCATTTATCTTGCTGACAAAGATCTCCCTTTTAAAAAGAAATTTCCTCCTCTAACTTTTTTATTTCTCCACAGATATTATCTATCAAGTTTTCAATCGTTTCCGGTTTGTGTGTTACAAGATCTAAGGCTCTAAGATGGTACTGGAAGAAGAAAGCATAATCAAAAGGATAAGGGAATCGGTAATTATTAATATGAATAAAGTAACCAATTAGTATAATATATTATAGACTATATATTTAAAAAAAAATTAATTAAAATGTTTAAGTAGTAATATTAAAAGATAAAAACTTCATTATTTATGATAATGAGCTCTTGTTTATAGTGTGATAATAGCTCTTCACGGCAGCGGTAATTATTTATGGAATGAATTCTCAGTGTTGTGCATTATTTTTGAATTGTATTCTTCTTAAAAGTGTGCATTATTTATGAGATAGGCGATTTTCAATACTATCATCACTTTGTATTAACTTTTCTAATTTTATAAGTACGTAAAACGAGACTTTATCGCAGTGTATAAATTAATAATACTGAATTAGCATAAAATTAGCATAATTAATTATGACGTTATTCATCCGCGATGTCTGATAGCCTGCCAACTACTGGTCTGCATGACCTTTTTTGTTATTGCTGATTGAAGTGAAGTTCGAAAACATTTTTTTCATCGCGATACTAACATTTCTTCCTGGTTCCTTGCATAATTTGGTGTCCACATCCCGAAATGCACTTCCGGTTTTGGTAACAAAGAACCATCAGTCGAAGAGGAGACTATTATTGAGTAACACAGAGAATCTATTGACATATTGAGAAATTAGAGTGTCAGCTAAGTCAGTTCTATAAAAAGACATAAAAACCTTTGACTCGAATCCAAATCAGATCGAATAGTTAATTAGCCGATGGGGGCAGTCCTCTTTGGTCGTCATTTCGGCTTCGATATTTCAAAATGCAAGAAATGAACGAAACTCTGAATAAATTAATAAATTGCATCCATAGTGAATAAATAAATAAAGTTCGGTTTGCGTTTCTTAATATTCGGGATGATTTTATTATTAAAACGAGACGACATGCTACGGTCCTGCTAACATCCAACTCGGAGTTAATTAAAACTTTATTTTGCTTGCTGGCAAGTCGTGATTGGGCAAAACCATGATGTCCCATGACGAAACAGTTAATGTTTCAAGGATTTACTTTCCAATAAGGATGTTCCACCAACACTTTTGAGTTAGAGTACCCCGCAATTTGTGAGAAAATTAATTGATTTGTTTAAAACATTTTTTCTTTCGAACATCTCATCCGCTCCCGCCATTTTATTTTATAATATATAACCCTTTGTACGTAAGATTTAAAGTAGCCAAATCAATTCCTGGAAACCAAGTCGTAAGAGATTAAGTTTGTGCTTGATGTGAGGATGTTTTTACAAAATATTTTTTTTATTATCTAGTTCTTATCTATGTAAATTACCTAGCTTATCTGCAGATTAACTAATTTGCTCCGTTAGTGTGCGGAATAAATTATATTATCTATTTTTATTGATAATTTATTTTATACTATCATTATTTTTTTATTGGTGAATATTTTAGATCAGTTTTTGATTTTGGAGTCAAATTGGCTCATCACCTGTTAAAGTCTGCGTAGATACAGCCATTAAAGTGGTTTCAAAGCAAATCCTTAAACCAACAGTCAGCAACCCCATAAATCATCAGACAAGCAATTAGAAGTTGAGGTTTCGAGGGTATTGCACAAATTCTCTAGTTCTGCGGATCTGCAAAATTTTAACTTGTGCGGTCTAGTAGTATAAGTTCTAAAGTCGTCAGTTTATACGAAGTTGTATCTATTATGTAGACTGGAAAGTAATATTGCGTAATGTCACATCAAAAGTGATAAATCATATATGTATTTCAGGCGATTATGCATAATCACCAACTAATCTTGGTAAATTTGAGTAATTAATCAAAATTCATCACATTTACCGGTTAATTTATAGAATCTCAAACTCGTAATGGGAGGATTAGTAATAGTTTACTCATCGGTTTGGCTTCTGTCACTTTTCTGACAAAAGGTAAACCATCCAAGCAGCTGTGCTCGCCAGTAACAGTGAACCAGCATCCTAACAAGAAGCGGTGTGTACATGAGAACCTACAGACGCCAAGCATCTGAGCGTACGAGTTAGATACTCCATAGACTAGACGGTAAATGTGATAAATATTTAGTAATTTGTAACAGTTACCAAGTTTAGTTGGTGATTATGAATAACATATATAATCGCCCGATTTATCACTTTTACCGTGACATAAATACTATGTGTAACGCACAGAAGCAAGTTTGTCTTCCAATCCATCTAACATATATTTTTATTTATACACTTACAAAACCAGGAAGAACAACAGCAATTTAAACGAACAGTTACTTATTTCATAATTAATGCACACTTGAATGACTCTCAGTTCAAAAAAGTGCTTAATCGACGTTTGTCAATCTAAAGTCAAAGGAAAAATTTTTTCGTTGTGGATTTCTGACCCCCCCGGTAATTCTACTTTGTTGTTGCAGATACCAGGTCAGTTAAAGTTGTAAAAAAAAATTTTGGAGGATGGTAAGGATATTGTTAGGGGCACTACCATATCACCACGCCTCTAAACTACTTATCTGGGATTCAAACAACATGTCTTCACTCTTTTTCACACGTTTTCATCACGATCGCTTCGAGGAACTATATCAAGATTATGACATAAAGACAAGCGGTATACGCGTTTAGGTAAGCATCATTTGACTTTTCGCAATCGGGGGGTAAGGAATAAGGTCAGTAACTGATCCATCCTTAAACCCGAAATTTATTTTGTTTCAAATCGTCCTTCTCGATAAGTCAGATCATGTTCGTCGCTTTATAATACCAGTGGTGATGTTAATGAGGACGGTTCAAAGTCTACCTGTAAAATTATTAGCTAGCCGAGGTTGCGAACAATCTTCCACAAAGCACAAACCGATAAATACGTTAAACAGGTGCACTGTCATACTGTATATGTCTCTCGGTATCATAATGGCAATCTACAAAACACCGATTGTAAGTAGTTGCGTTTCAGATAATTTAAAAGTGTTCAGCATTTTTTATCTGAATCCTTTTAGAAATATCGGTGATAAAGATTATCGATAACACCATTAATACTATATAAATAATATTTATATAAATAACCTCTAAATTATGCAAATAATGAATCGTGACCAAACTGAATCTTCTTTTTTTATGTGTTCCAGTTATATTTTCTCTCCACACAAATAAAAAGTAATTTTAAGGGCGGTTGATCTTTTGTTGTAAGGTCTCTAAACTTTAAGATGCGTCCTACAAGGTCATATACTCTATGACATTATAATATTTTTAAACGGTCGAAGGATATTATATTGATAAGAAAAGTCGAAAGATACAACTTTTCATTGCCATTTCTAATATTAATACATTTACCTTGTTCAGTAATATTGATACCGACTTGGAGAAAGGTTGTTGCTGTTATGCTCCCATGTCATCAGAGTTTGTTTAAAATTAGTTTTGAAGACTTTATACGCTCCTGAGGGTGAGACATTGTCTTCCCTCTGATCCTCAGTAGTCCTCAGGTTCCCTAGATGTAATCCTTAACAGACTACTTGTCTCATGCTCGGAGACTGGTGTCAGTTAACTGAGACATGAAATAAAAATTGTGAAAATAAATCCTCATTAAAGTGTGCAATACTTATGAAATGATGTCTTGCTAAAAGTGTGCATTACTTTTGGAATGAGTTCTTGCTGAAAGTGTGCAATATTTATGAAATGATTTATTGCTATAAGTGTGCCATTTAATGAAATGAATTCTAGCCAAAAGTGTGCATTACTTTTGGAACGAGTTCTTGATAAAAGTGTGCATTACTTTTGGAATGAGTTCTTGATAAAAGTGTGCAGTATTTTTGGAATGAGTTCTGAAAAGTGTGCAATATTAATGAAATGAATTCTTGGTAAAAGTGTGCAATACGTATGAAATGGATTCTAGCCAAAAATGTGCATTACTTTTGGAATGAGTTCTTGCTGAAAGTGTGCAATATTTATGAAATGATTTGTTGTTAGAAGTGTGCCATTTAATGAAATGAATTATTGGTAAAAGTGTGCAGTATTTATGAAAATAAGTTGCTGAAAGTGTGCATTAAATTTATGAAATGATATATTGCTGAAAGTGTGCAAAATTAAATAATGAATTCTTGGTCAAAATGTGCAATACTTATGAAATGTATTCCAACCTAAAGTGTGCATTACTTTTGGAATGAATTCTTGATAAAAGTGTGCAACATTTATGAAATGAATCCTTGCTGACACTGTGCATTACTTACGTCAGTTGAGAGGAGTATTTGAAGGAAAAACTTTCTAAAAGATTTGAAACCGAAATCCAGATTTTCCTCTTCGAACTTTTTTTCAACACAAATTTGTAATTTCGAAGAAAATTGGGAGTTAGAAACCGATTTTCGAGACATTTTGTTTTTATTTTCAAAGACGAAGCGTTCTAGAGAGGTTTAAGAGATATCGTCCCTCTGGCAAAGTCCCCGTGCCTGGAATCAGTCTAATCAATCTCGAATAATCTTTTAATTTATTAATGACCCTTGATTAACACATACTTTCAACATAAAATGGTATTTAAAGGTAGGTAGCTAGCTAGCAAACGACAGTCTAGAAAAACGTTGTCTTGATCAAACCGATAAGAGAATAGTAAATGTGAGAAATGCTTATTTAGAGAAAAATAACGAAACATCATCCGATAAGTACCACAACTTGTTCCTTGAAGAATGTGGAACTTTGAAAGCGGAAAGATTTATTTATACTCCTGAATATTATCTATCTCTTCAGAGAACCAACTAAATACTCATCCTTCCAGTTCATGCAGCTCTGGGGCTGTATGAGAATTTCCTGAACCTAACCTAAACTGGTCACATGCAGAACTCACAGGAGGAAACTCATAAATTTAATCTTCAGCAACTGTGCTCAGTTTGAGTTGGTCTGCAAGTAGATAACGTAATATATCTGACCAGATATTTTTAGTAGGTAATATTGTTTGGATCTCATCTTTTAGATGAATCTCGTTCTTGCAAATGAGAGAGAGAGAGAGCGGATTTTAATTAATTAACTTAATTAGTGTTATTGATGTGTTGATTACATGGAGCAGGTGTCGACAATTTATGACTTACTCACTGACCCATTTGATTACTTGAAGTGACCTACTTGGGTTTTCAGTATAAATGTAAAAAGTATGTTTAAGTAGATAATTAAATGCAAACATGATGAGAACACTCAAAGAATACCTAAATAACATTTGGGCTTGATGACTAACTTTGGGGAGTCTTAGGAATTAGACTGATGCTGAGGGGATATCCAAGAATTGTACAGGAATGTGTTTAAACGAATCCGTTCTTCTTTCATAAGTAATGCACACTTTGACAGGGAATTCTTCCATAAATAATGCACACTTATGGAATGGTTCTTGAAGTCGTGATTTCATTTCTGGTATAAGTGACACAAAATTCATTTCGCATTTACTTCCAACAACTTCTTAGTTCAGTTATGGTACCTGATCCCTTGGTGATATTTTTAAGAGTCCTCCGGAAAGAGGAAGTAGACAGGACGAAAGGCTAAAGGAGAAGGTCTAAATTAAGAGAGTTCGTCATTCCTTATTAGAAGTCTGAAACATCCAAATACTAGTGAACGTTCTGAAATTAGGACTCAGGAGGATTCTTCCTCATTTTAATCGTTAATGGTGTTAAAAGGTGAGCTCATCCCATTAGCGTTCTGCTTCAAATA
Source organism: Columbicola columbae (assembly GCA_016920875.1). Taxonomy (NCBI): domain Eukaryota; kingdom Metazoa; phylum Arthropoda; class Insecta; order Psocodea; family Philopteridae; genus Columbicola; species Columbicola columbae. The sequence goes on along the minus strand of JADMLL010000005.1, from coordinate 8,571,791 downwards.
TTTTTATTTATTAATTATATAAGGATATGGCTGTAAGGTAGACATTTGGAAAAAGACCGTCGGTTTCCTTAAATGTAAACACCGTACAGACAATTAGACAATAATTTTAAGTGTCAGCAAGAGCTTACGATTCACGGGAAAAGGAGGAAACAGTTTTTACATGTTATGTGTTCCAAATGTAGGAAATGTTCCTATGACTGCTTTACTTATGGAAGAATCAAGTCTGTCTGTCTGTTTCATTTTGGTCAGGGCAAAAAATTTAAAGTTATAATTATGACGTCATTCACTTAGATATTTATCCAAAAGCTAATTAATTAAAATTTACTTAGGAGGAACGGTGATGTCTGATGAGTTTCTGATGGGTTGAAGTTAATAAGTTTAGTTTTGTCTTGTAACTCCATTGTTTTCAACAGATTTATAGGTACTTAGTTACTTACAGTAACTGTATTTATTATAATTAGATTTACAATTATCGGTTTTGCGTGGGATTGGGTTCAAACAAATTTTTAATTTAGAAATGACGAAGTAGGATTTATACTAATCCTTGTCAGATTCTAGTGATAAATAATGGACCTCTAATTATTTAAAATAAAGTCTAACATACATAATATAGTTGACATAGTTACAGTTCAGTTTTAATCCCGTTTTCAACCCTTTTTGGGTATAACATGATACGGGAGAAGGATTTGAACTCGCGACTGTAACTTCTTAGTCTGGCACTGGAATTTTTCATTTTGTTCTTCCATTTTTCCGGGGGGAACAAACAAAAATTTGAAACTTTTCATTTCTAATTCATGGGAGAAATAGCAGGATCTCAAAATTGGAAAAGGATCGTGTAATTCTTCCTCTCGGATGGCATGAAGAAGTTGGTATCGTTCTCTTTCAGATAACCTTTGGTATTTTTATTCATCTACTTTAAAAGTGGAAGAACGTTTTTCTGAATCAAGTCTTGATCAAAGAGACAGAAGGGTTTAAATTTATGCGAGATGTACCAAAGCAAATAGTCTTTTAGGGCTGCAAAATTTCAAACAATGAAAACTGTGACAAAACTATCTACACAACAATTGCCTCAGATGATTATAAAATAATTTAAAGTAATAACCACCCGTTTTAAGGACCCAGAACAAGGTCTTCACTACACCACAGACCTCTCGCCTAACGTACATAATATAAATTGAGATGTATATGATATAATTCTCTAAACAGTCATAACTGTATGAAAGTGTTCAGACTTCCGAACGGAGACAACCCTCTTGCAACAGGATTGATTCTCCTTGAAATCACCTGTGGCGGTCTGTGAGATGTGTGAGGATAGATTGTCAACGAACAAGTCCTCTGATGCTCTTGAATCACTCTTAGTGGTGACGAAGTGTGGTAAAGTTGTACCAAACAAAACCACTGGTTCCTGATTTCGGAATGTTTTATTGATTCATTTGTGCCAGTATTTATACCCCCAAAAGGGTTTGACAACCATTATTCTGTGACTGACCCATCCGGCGACTTATTGTATCAATGAACCAATTCCTTAAAATTCCTAAGCCTTTGTCTGGGTGGGTCACTTTACAATTATCATAATAGCTTCAGGTACATCATTTTTTAACGACTCATCCAGGCGGCCTTATGTTCTATTTTACCTTTTCTTGGTCGCAAGTCTGAACAGAAAGGTATACGTGCTAATAGAATTTATTTCTTAAGTTCTGAGCTCTTTTATTAGGAACTAATTTCATAAATAATGCACACTTTATCGAAAAATTTGTTAAATAAAATGAAATTCTTCAATTTTCCTCAAATAAACTTACAGCATGTCTATCATCTCCGAGATTTCATTTAAAATAATTAAAACGTGTGACAACATAATTAAATACTAACACAACTTAAGGAACCATAATTAAGCCTAACTGAAATCTCAAAGGAACAACAGTTAAACTAATCACACTATAAAATTGATTTCTTTGAAGGTTATCACACCTGACGGTTAAAAGAGAGAGTATATAGTGATGGTTCTGTATAAAAAAGGGAAACCCCTTAAAAAAATAATAAATTTCAGTATATTTGACAATAAAATTAATCGAGGAGATGGTCCGTCTTATTTGGGACTTTCAATTGGTTCACAAACCGAAATGTGAATTTCATAACTTGATGAATTCGTCAAGGCACCGGAGGAATGGTTTTGGCCTTCACCTTAAATTGTATAAAGGAAAAGGTAAAGCAAGAACTTCTAATTTTGTTTTTCTGTTTTGTACTTGTCTTCTATGTGCAATTTTCAAAGGTAGTAGAAAGATAAGTACAACCCGAAATACACAATTACAAGTTCTTTCTTTGCCTTTTTTTCTTTATTCAATTTACCATCTTCTCTCATCTCCTCTCCCGCTTTCCCTTCACTCCTCTCTTTCTCTTTCATCTTTTTCCCGAAGGAGTTTTTTCCTTAAACAAAATGATTTGTAACCTCAGTAAAGACATTGACCCTCTTTTCCTATTATTTGAGCTCGAGCTTCAATCACAGTTATTATTATTAACATCCTTCTACTCTTAATAAACTCATTAATATCAAGGATTTCGTTGTTCACCTCTTTGTTTGCTCTTAAACAGGTCTTTTTACCTCGGCAATTAAAGACGATGTTCACCGTCTGCAATATCAAAATGCAATTTTGCTTACCAACAACAACAACACATGGGCCCTCTACAAGTGTACACGAGTCTGAACTTGAAAAGCTTTGTCCTCCTTCTCATTTGATGTGACCTAAATGTAGGACCATGTGAACAGCTTATTCAACTATTCACTCACAAATACAACTACTAGACATTCTGGATGTCCAAATTTTTATTAAATTTGTTACTTTTGCTTATTGTCAGCTAACTGACTGACTATCTAAGTGGGAAGATTGGTGATTATGTTGTTATTAACACTAAATATCTTCGGTTGAATCCTCAAGGTCATTCTCCTAATTATCTCATAACTGATGCACGTTTTTAAGGAGAAATAATGCAAACTTTGGTGAGGAATTCATTTCATAAATAATGCACAAATAAGCTGGCGGTAAAAAAACTGTACAATTATTCGCAAAGGCGTGCGCATTATTTATGATAATTAGTTGTTGACGTTATTATCAATTCTCTAGTTAACTGGCACCTGTTTTGTAGTTAAAGATAACAGGTGGACCGGAAAATGTGTGTGACAACAAATAAATATTCCGGTAAAAGTGATAAATCGGGGTATAAATGATTTCCAGCGACTTTATTTGCCAAAAACTGCGATTTGCGGAGTCAAGTTGACTCATTAACTGTTGATATACGGCCGTTAAAAACTAAAAGTTGTTTCAAAATGGTTCAGATGATCATTCAGCAACACTTTAAATATAGCAGATCACCAGAACAAACAGAAGTTGAGGTCAGCGAAATTATAAATCGGAAATGTGGGAGTCGGTAAAATATAAATAAAGTATAAAGTCACCCAGAGTGTTTTGATGATTTTGGGAGAAAGACATTCAAAGTAGTCATCAAACGAGTTTGTCCAACTAAACCATTTACGGACACGTCTAAGCTTGAATGGGTGCACGTGGTGACATGTTCATCGAGGGCCGCATATGGCAAAATTCCTTTCCTCGTTAACTGCCCTGTTAGGACTTATCAGAAAATGACTTGACATCATCCGACCGCATATAAAAACAAGAATATATATTTTTATAATTCACATTAATGGATCGTTTAAATTAATTGTGCGCCGTAAAAATGTCTAAAAGTGAAAAAAAAATTTATTCAAATAAGGGCTTCGTGTCGGCGTTATTACCCAAGTTAAGCACCGATTTTGTCATGAGGAAGATGCAATTTTAACTAATTAACCGAGCCACAAGTCGGGTGATTTACTCTTGACCTTGTCTGAACAATTTTAAGAAATAGAAAAGAACTTAACAGCAACACGAATCATAACTGTCAGCTTTAGAACAGTTTTACCAGCTATGCACTTTTGCATTTCGTCCGTGACGCAATCGGACAACATCCTCTAGTTCAATTAACTTAGCAATTCTAATTTGAAACATTTCTTCTGTCCAAGGTTTCACTCGCGCGTGCTGTTTAGACGTAATTCCCAAGTTGTCACTCTCTTAGTAAAAGTGAATCGAAAGAATAAAAAGTCTCACGCTCTAGAAATGATTGGATTTCGGGTAGACCGCTGACTTAGCATGTTATTCGGAGTTTAAGGTCTCTAAGACGGGAAAGATAATTTATTATATGAAAGAGATAAAGGTTATTGTAGCAGTTAAGGTCGCCTCAGTGAAAAAGATGAGTTTTAATCCTCGGCCAACTTATATTATTAATGACGCCCAAGTTTTTCACTATAATTAACCGTGTGAAACATTTAAGTTATTAAGAAAAACGGCCTGATATGTGAAAAATGCATAAAACTAACCTTGAAATCCTAACGTAACTTTTCCCTTTCGTCTCTTTCTTTATGTAACCTAATCAATTTAATTTATTTATGAAACGAATCAAAGAATCGCAGTTTTTATGACCTCCTTTCGGGCTTTCACCTCTTCGCATACAAGTAACACTTAATTTGTCCGGTAAATACTGACTAAACTGAAATAATAAGAGCTATTTATGTGAAATTCAATCAGATTTATGTATATTGCTAATAAGTAGGCCTACTAATTTAATTGTACTAATAATATACTAATATATAATGTACTGTTATTACTATCTTTTGCCTGAAGTGAGCAGAAAAAGGATTCCCGTCAAAAAACTGTACTTATAAATTGAACTTTAAATAATATCAATTAATACTATGAATACTAATTTAATTCTTTGAAGTGATAAACCTTTAAACAATGATCTATACCAGGGGTGAGCAATCTTTTAAACCGACGGACCAGTTTAAATTTTAAAATTTTTTTGGTGGACCGCACGTAAAGTAGGACGACTGCACAAATTTGTAGCTCCAAAAATCATCTTCTTGACAATAATATTGGACTCGTGCTTTTCAAGTAACACAAGAATTGCTGAAATTGCTGCTTAACAGCTTACCAGTCTTACTGATTGTGTGACAGAAGCAAACACAAACAAGTAAAGACGCGGGGCGTTCGTATTGCATATTTGAACAAGTCGCCGACAGTGAGTAACTCGTCACAAAAAATTGTTTCGGTTTAGTATATACTATCATTTTATTATGATTGATTTTATAATAATATATTGATGAGAGAAAATAAATTCAGTTTTAGAAATGCTTGCCGGGCCGCGTGTTGCTCATATCTGATCTACACCCGTTCTTGGATACTTCAAAGCCCGTAATACCACCAAGGGTTAAGCATTCCGGTTGTTCGTATAAAAAGTATAAACCGCAGGATTGGGACGTTAGTTTGTTAGCTGTTACACCTCTTTTTAGGAAAATAGGAAAACTTTCCACTAACTCATCGAGATGTTTTGCTCATCTTGAGACCAAATATTCCACCATTGAAGAGTTCTGAAGCTTCTAACTACCGTTCACAACAAATCTCTGTCGGATGACCACTGAGAAGGTCAAAGTTAAAAAGTTTGGGAACCACTCAGATTAGGTTATTTGCCTAATAATCTTCAAATTTTGTTTATTCTTAGAGATTCTGTTTTGACTATCAGTTTATTTAGGGAAGGTTACATAAATTGTCTAGTAAGACACAAACGCCACTGACTAAAATCTAGAAAGACAGAAATTCTAGAACTTCAGAAGAGGATATACATTAAGTGGTCCGACTTCCGAGTTAGTGTGAACAGATACTAATTCTTAAATAGTAGGCCTAATATCGTAGTATTGCTATATTATTGAAATCAATTTAATAGCCTTGATGTTATTGCTTGTTGTATCCACGACACAACGTCTGAAATGACATCTGGACGAGGTAAAAACATTTGACTTAAGCGGTATGATATTCAGTAGAGTAACATCACTAACACTGATAGCCACAAAAGTTTTTTAAACTCACAACGGTATTTGAGGTTTGCCATTTTGCTCTTTCTGCAAAATTATTGTAGACGTTGGGTTAATACAGGTTGTAATTTTGAATACCGCGAGTTAGGATTCTTGCTCACGAATCTGGATCTTCTCCAATGAATGAAGGTGTCTTGTTTCAAAAACCATTTTAAAATTACTTCTCCGCCAAATCGGTTCAAATTGAACCTAAATATGTTACATCACGAAGGTAAAAAAAATAGAAAAAGAAAGAAAGAAGACGGATTGGAAAAATGGAAATGAAAATCAGGTATTTTCAAAGATTGCCGTAATGTAATTGTTTAAAGATGGTTAGCTTCAATTGGGGGCTTGGCAATTTCACGTCGTCAAAACTGAATTTTCAGATTTCTGAAATAAATTTCATAATGACGAATAATAAAAACCCTCCGAAGGACGCTACGAAGAAGGTCCATTTTCTCTCTCTCTCAAGAATTAGTAATTCATTTATGCTCTGCTCTGGTCGTAGAGAAAACAAATAAGCAAATCATAAAATGAAGAATGCGACGATTAAATGTCAAAGGACACTCGTGCTCTCGAAGCTTCTTTGTTTTAACAACATCCTCTCTGTTTGGCCCTTCTAACCAATTTGCGGACTTATATTCAAGGAAAAAGTTTTAATCAAACATAAACTAAGGCTTTGTTACCTTCAAAGAATCTACTATTTGGGTTTGTTTTTTGGGAGGGAAAATGACTAATCAGAAGACACCGAAATGAACACAATAATTAAATAACAGAGCAGGAAACATTAGAGAAATGAAAACTGGAATAAATTAAGAAAAAGTCTCATTAGTTCGTTCCTCGCCATCATCATCTATTAAAAATGTGGAAACGTAATTGTAGTTACATTTGGAGAATAACACACTTGTATAGGTTTATATAACCTTAAATATACTGCATTCTGCTAATACAAGCGTGTGCTCTTGGAATCCAAAGCTGGAACTGTGTAACAACAGGGTTGTAGTGGTTCTAACACTTTTCCTCTTTGAGTGTACACAATACTTAGAGAAAGACTACTTAAACCTCTATTTGTACGAAGAAGATAGCTTGAAGGTCAAGTTTTTGTCCGTCTTTCTGAGTATAGAGTATCATTCAATAATTATATTTTAATTAACCGCGTAACTCTGCTTGCGGATTTCCTGTTGCTATTCTCTCTTGCCGAGGACTTTTATTTTGCTGTGGTTTACTGGTAATTGGCTTCTACTTATCATATGATGCCCTCTTGAGACAGACAACTAACTTCCAAAATTACCGATCTACATTCAAATTTTATAACTTGTATCAGGGGTGGGCAATCTTTTTAATCAACGGACCAATTTAAATTTTTTGGTAGGATAAGTAGGAGGGCCGCACAAATTTGCAACACATGAACTACGTGGCTAGTTTAGCTTCTATACACTATGCATCTATTAGTCTACTAAGTAAAATCCACTTTAAACTTCTCGATCGTCAAAACGTAATTGTATCGGGTCATGTAGTAATACTATCCATGTCGATAAACCCTCGGCGGGCCGGATTAAATACTTTCCCGGGCCGTAATTTGCCCATCATTGGCCTATACTTTCAGGGAGCTTGAAGAGGGATATCGGAACTATATACTTATTTCTTAAGTAACCTCCTCACTATTTGTATAATTTTTTCAGTATCCTCCAGTGGAATATTTCATAAATACTGCACACTTTTGTTGAAACCCATTTCATAAATCTGCAACTCTATCGATTAACTCATTTCAAAACCTATGCACACTCTTAAGAATTCATCTCACCCCTCCAGAAAGAAATGGCAAATAATTAAAGTATAGCATAGAATGTGGTAAGAACTAATAAAGTTCAGTATAACTAACAATGTGTGTCCTTTACGTAGTTACAGAATTTTGTTTAAATGAAACTTGGCGATGAGTCAATCAACATAGTTTCTTAAAAATTTGAGGTTATGTTGTTGCGTTAATTTTGTTTCCAACGGCAGTTAATAAATCTATTGAACAAAAACGACTTCGAATATCTTCAATTCATTCATAACAATCGAGAGAAAGAGATACCAAAACGAAATTTATATATATATATTTCTCAAAGTCTTTCGTGAAAAAATTTTTTTTATGACTCGCGTTTCGCATGAGAAATATATGTCGACGCGTTTCTTATGGGCCACGACCCAAATTTTCAAACTCATTCCACATTCTAAAACTATAAAACAAAATTTTTCTTCTTACAAAAACTGTTTAGAAATGTAGATGTATATGCAATCGTATAAGTCCATGACTGACCGATGACCACTCATGTAAAATGCAAATTTTTAATTTTTTATTTATTTATTTATTTACTCAAACAAGATGGTTATCAGTTTCTTAAGACTTCGGGAAACTACTTTCGGATTTTTTATAATTTTATACTTTTGTTGAAAAATCGCTCCCTTTTGATCATCCTTGAATTCTAAAGGCCATTTTGTATTTATATGTTACTGTTAAAATGCATAAATCAGTTATTATGCAGATTAACTGTTCTGTTTTGGTTTTCAAGTTACCTAGATGAGGTCTTGGGTGGAAGAGCAAAATTTTCGTGAGGTATTAGTGAAATGAGTTCTTCGAAATGAATGTTTATGTCGTGGGAGTGTGCAGTATTTTTGAAATGACTTTTCTTGAAAGTGTGAATAACATGAAACTAAACAAATTAGGCGATTTGAATGTAATGTTGTTGGTGCATTAAGAGAGAAGAGTTCTGGAGGCGAGAGCAGTACCAGGGACAAAGAAGATAAATATAAATGAGTGTGCATTATTTATGAAACGAGAATTTCCTTTAAATGTGGCCGTGTCGGAAATCTTTGGACCAAGACGTACAACCTTTTTCTTCTTTCCGCCTCCTTTTTACTATCTCATCTTACTGCTGCGGGCTCTTTTTCTCCGTGAAATTCTACAGAAACTCCTGCGGCTCTAGCTTGCCTTTTATCCAGTCTCGCTGTTTAAGGTCCTGTTGTATGATTTTTAGCTCTATAAAATCTTTCTTTGTTTCCAGGAACCACGCCGATCTTTCCTTTTTCTTCAGGAAGTACTGGAAGAATCTATTTGTCAGTCTGTCTGGGTTTATTCTGCTCAGATATCCGTGGAGGTTATTCTCCTCTTCCTCATGACATCTAAGGTTTTGGAGGTATGTGTATAACTCATTAAACATTATTTATTTATTTTTTAGCAGAAAGAACAGAAAGAAGTTTGTAAGAAAAGAAAAAATGGGAGAATCCATCTTGAATTTTAAGGATACGGAAGCTAACACACATTGTCTAAGAATAGTCTTGATTCCGCACATTAGCGGAGCTAATCGGTTAGCAGAATAACTGCGTAATGTGTACATTAACGGGATTTGAGCTGTAACATATAAAATTATAATTTTGAACAAAAAGTATAAATAAAAAATCACCCCGAACAAATGTAGTAATTTGTAGTTTTCGGCAAGGACATTTTTTTTTATTAATTTAAAAATTAAAAATTAGATTCAGCCCACATTTTGACTGTCAAGTTATCCACAATAATATTTACCACCTTCACGTCAATCATCTTAGAGACGTCTAAGCATCAATTAATTACAACCAATCTCTTTTATCGTGCATAATTAAAGTAGAATTAATTAGTTAACAAAAAAAAATTTTTTTTTTAATTCTCAAAATGATCTTTTCCGGATTTTTTGTAATTTTAAAACGAAAAAGTTTACGCTCCCATTTACCATTCAAGTCGAAACCTGCACACAAATGGCCATTTTGTGGCTTATTAATATTTCTTACGTGTTCAAATCCAAGAGATTTTTCTTTCCGGGCCCAAATGAAATATGTTCGAATCACGACTTGTATTCGTTTAAGTTCAGGTGCCCGACGAAAACCGCTGGTGGTCTCGAATACCACGCTCTCGAACCACAAACAAAAACTTGCCGCTGCTAATAATTCCCGAACCTTCGACCTCCAATATATTAAGTGAAGACCTCAGATATCTTTAGCTACCGCTGATCCCCTGGATCGAAGGTTATGTATATAATTTATGTAAGTGTAAAAGGGAAATGAAATTAACCTCTGAGAGGAATCGATTCAAATATTTGCAGATTGTCGGGGTCTTAACCTAAGCCACAATTTAATTAAATTTGAAGAAGGGATACAAGGATTTTTTTTGTGCGAGTTTTAACCCAAATCGACTTAATAATCGATTCCTGGAACGATCTGAATGCTCGAAAACTGGAGGCAATGTGTGATTAAGCAACAATCATTTAACTGATTTATTGATGATCGAACGAGCTAGAAATCCGTCATTGTGGTTTTTGGTTTTCTATTTACGTCACTGAACCAAAATTAAATTTCGCAAAGCGATAACTCGAATTATACGGGATTTAAGGTGTTCAAAATTGAATTGGATTCAACTCGGATTAAATTGTAATTAACCGCTCAAACAAAATTTGAAGTTATTCAGTCCGCCATTTCTTATTTCAAGACACCATTTTATGGTTTAACGATGAATGAGGTTCAATTGGATTTTCGTGAACACCATACTAAATAACATATTGCGAGGATGATGTACCGAATTTAATTTTTTTTTCTCTATTTCCAATTGTGACATGTGTAATTATAGATAGATAATTTCGAATTCGTCCTTGTGACGAAGAATAAGAAAATCCGAGTCAGGTGACTCGAGGAATTCCTTCGAGTATAGGTTAAACGCAACAGTGATCGGCATAAGTGAAGTCATTTTAACACCCTACGAAATAAATTCTTATTTCTAATTAACTCCTCAGATAATTGATAATTTAAATTAATTTATTTGGGTTAGAGATGAATGTATTCGATAGGTTTCATCTCATCATGCGACCTACAAGACCGGAAACCTAATTTCGTGCAATATTTTTGCAATGAGATCTTCCTAAGAGTGTTCTCTAACTCTCAAACTAGTGGGAGTGTGCAGTACTTTTGAAATGACTTCTCTTGAAAGAGTGCATAAGGATAAAACTAAATTAGACGAATTATTCATGAGCTCCTATCTTTATAAAGATTGTCACCAAAATAATTTTGAGTCATAGTTGTGATTTATTGATTTTTAACTTCAAATCTAAAATTTGACGGAATTAAGGCCCAACTATAACTATATAGCTGCTATATAAAAAACGGGAGGTTTGTGCTGTAGTGGTTAAGTGCCAGACTAAGAAGTTATAGTCGCGAGTTCAAATCCTCTTCCTGTATCCTGTTATAGTCTAAAAGGGGTGGAAAATAGATCCAAACCCAACTATAACTGTCTATAATCTGAAACTATAAAAATTTGGAAGCTCTAGTGGAAGGACTGTGATTGGATATGTCAAATCGTTTAACTAACGTGTAAATAGTTAAGAGTCTGAATCCCCTCCTGCGCTCTGTTATATCCAAAGGTGTAAGGCTTGTTTCAAATTCCCTCTTAACTGCTGATTGACTGTTAGTTTCGCTTATTACGCCCTTTCAAATTCCAGGATGGTCCTTTTCCTGTGATAATTAAACGGTAAAATATTTTTTATAGCGATAATCGTCAAGAAGATATCGATTTGAGCGGAAGATTCTCAAGGTCGTTCATCCCAATCAAAGATAATTGGCCCGAACAGAAAGAAGACGCGAGAAACTGCTAATGGAACTTTGATTTGTTGATATTTTAAAAGTGAGAATTCGTTTTAGACATCACTGAAACGAATTCATGGACATTTTCGAACATTTTAGTCAAAACCGGAGTTTGAAATTGTTCACTTTTTCTACAAGGCGAACCAAATCCCGATGACAGGCCTGTCAAAATCCATTTTAACTTGCCTCGTCTCACTGTTTAACCGAAACTTATTTTTCCATTTCTATTCCAGGATCTTGTTTTAAGGATGAATGTGGTTGCTTCACCTGTCACAGTCACACTGCAATTACGAGAGATCCGCGTTAATAACCGGGAAAATCCTAAAATGAAGTAGCTCGAGTGCTGACCTTCATTCGCATCATTGAAATCTCAAATACCCTGGTGAGTTTGGCTGTTAGGTTCTTTACCTCTAGTTGTAAAGGGCAATTTTATTCACAAAAAGCTCGTTTTTGAATTAAACAGTGGCGTGCTGATTATAAAAGCTGTGATAATGCCAGTTTTATTCTATTTTCTAAAAGTATTAAACCTCTTTCATAAATACCGCACAATCTTATTGAAAGTTCTTGTTATAAGTAATGGCGGACGTTCTGCATGTCTAGGTTATATGACCAAACTAAATTTGTAGTATCTCAGCACAGGGATCTGCCTCTGATAGCTACATCTAACATAGCCGAGGTGCAGTCGTTGTTTGCCCTCCTCCTCAACTTTCTTGTGCCCTCACCCGGATTGGGTGACATACATCCTGGAGGCTAAAGCAAACTTGTAGCTTAATCCAAAAATAGTGAACAGTTGCCACATTTTAGTTAAGAATTTTCTTATACGTAATGCACACTCTCATACTGGGCTTATTTCATAAGTAATGCACACTATTGTGCTGAATTTATTTCAGAAATAATGCACACTTATCTTTAGATTAGATATTAAACATGTGATCACATGAGACAGACTGTTGTGGGTCAGAGAGCTTTCAAACCTTATCAGACCTCCTTCTTCTGTATTGTTTCACACGTGTGAGCTTTCATTCATAATATAAAGTAGTTAGATCGTACATACAAGTCCAGAGATGTTAGAGTGTCATCCTCCTGCGTGAGTGATATACACCAAAATTCTTCCAATAATTCTGTTCTTGACACTCTTAATAAATTTGAGTGATTCGATTGCTTTATGATTTAATAAGTTTTGTTTTATCTTATGTATGTATCTTACATACTCTATTTATTTATTACTTATCGTTCATAATATATTCCAAGAATCTCTCTTCACAGCTTCCTTAGTAGCCCAGCACACCACTGTTTTGAACAGAAAGATCAACTGGAAATAATTAGCGGGGCTAAAATGAAACTTTAATTATCAATTTACTCATTAATTACTAATTTAAATAACAAAATATGTATCTGAAATTTAAAATAGTTAGAAGAACTTTTAAGATTATCAAATTTTTTGTAATCATGACCTTGTGTCTTAGAAATCCTCATCAAATTTGATTCCGCATTTATGTCATTTATAAAGACCACCATAACTGAACAAAGGGATATGGCGGAAACAATTTAAATTAAACGTCCAAAAACACTTTCAAGTATAAGTATAATAATATATGAATTTTAAATAGCACCCTTGGGTATAGCAGAACGTGGGAGGGGGCTCAAGTCCTTTGACCACTCAACCACGGTGGCTTCATATATGATGATCTAATGGTCGGCGACTGTTTTCTCATTTTTAAACACCTTAGATTTAAATGTTTTGTTGTTTTAACCTTAGAAACTTTAAATTATGTCTAAACGTCTTAACGAATATTTATTTTCATTAAATAAAAAAAAACTCCACCTCCATAAATTTTGATAAACAAATACCAAGGTTTAAATGCTACTGGAAAATATTTTCTTCTTCTTTTAAATTTGGTTTAAAATGTTTTATTTGCTTTAGAAGGAGATAAGTTGCCAAGTTGTAATGACTTCAAATTGGCATTTGAAGCTTTAAATTGTTTTAGAGCTTCACCTTGATACCGTTTTGATGAGTCTGATATTTAATTTGTGAGACAGGAAAGGGAGGTTTTGCCAGTTTTTCAAATTTTCCTCTCAGTGTTTGATTCCTCTGAGGGCCGTTTATAATTTGAATAAATAATTTTTATCAATTTTATAGTCAGGCTTTGTTTTAATTAGCATTTATAGTCGTGTTATTCCTTTTTCACCGGTTGTTTATATATAGTGACGTCTACGAGTATTTTTTTGACACGTGCTAACTGCCATCTGTTTCTAAGTGAGACATACAGCACTTGGTCTGGCTTTATATCTAGGGAATAGACTACTGTCTTAGCCCCAGGAATCGGAGGAGATGTAGTAAAAGAGTTAGGGAGTAGTAATAATAATAGTTCATCAAGGAAGTAGTCTTCAAGAAGGCAAGGGAAGAGGTCTGGCTGGATAATCAGAATAAAACCACCATGGGCTTCTTCAAGGAGTTGTGGCACCAGGAGAACGGTGCGCCATACTTGGAGGTGGTGTTTGGGGCGAGAAGAAGGACTCTGGCTTCGTTCGGGATGGGATTAGACATGTAACTCTATGTGTGTAGGCTATGCAACACCGGCCTCACTCCAAACCATGTGTTTCCGGTAATGGAGGAAGAACGGAATAGTCTTCTTCCTGAGACAAAGAAATATTGTGGAAAAGGGGTGCCAATGGAAAGTAGCGGCGTTCCTGGTCAGATTCTTGAGGAAACTTGAATAGAAGACTTGATTATATGTTGAGGTAGTGATTAATAAGCACGAAAGTATATGTCAAATAAATTAATAATGCTAATAGTAGTATGAAACGGAATGAAGTAGAAAGGAACCAGAGAAAACAGAAGAAAAAGAAAAGATGATAATAATAATAAAAATAAAAAGAAGAAGCGAAAAGATAAGATAAGAGAGAGGAAAAAGACCACGAATATAGACTACATATAATTAAAAATATCTCTCACCTATCGATAGCGATAGTCTAAATAAATATGTCAACAATAACAATAGTGAGCTATTTATTGTTAAGTTATTTACTTACGTATTTATTTATCGGTCTATTAATTATTTATCGTCCACCTTTTTCATTTATGTATTTAATTATTTGTTTGGCTATTACTTAGCTATCGCCTATTTTCTTATTTATTTGGTTAAGGTCGTGAACTTGGTAGTTGAAGGTTCAATTTATGGATACTGTCTCAGGCATTTGCTTATTTATAAAATAGAATTAGTATCGCTGAAGAATTTTTTGACTCGTTTCGGGTAACTCCCGAGAAGGGAACACAAGCTAACATTAGGTTATTGGTGTAGTTAATACGTTGTAAAATCCCGAATAGGTTATACAAAAATATTTAAAAAGTATATTTTTTATACTGAATATACTGGATTATCGTAAAATAGAAAGAATCGCGTAAATGGAAACTCAAGTTCCTGACAATATCTGACTGGGAATCGCTTCGCAAATTGTTCTGATCATTGCCATACATCATTAATGATTAAAACGTATACTTATAGTACTACTATACATTTATACTTTTGATTAATAAAATATTTAATTTAATTTTAAATAAAAGAGCGGGAGTTCTGTGATGTATTGCTTAAAGCGCTGGACTATTGAAGTAATGGTCTCTGCCTTATACTTATTTTAGAGATACGCGATTTCTATATCATGAAAGGTGTCTTGTAAGTAGAAAGATTCCATTAACGCGAATATTATTTGCCTTATATGATCTTTAAGCTCTCATCTATCGCTCAAAACGAGATCTGACTATATTTGAATTCTCGACAAGTTTTACTTGATTATTTTAGAACAGGTGTCACTACCTCGACACTTGTGATAAAGGTAAGCCGGCTTATAATTTCCAATTATGCGAGCATCCCTACTAGAACTGATAAATCACTTTCATGACTCCCTATAGAATGACATGATAGAACTTTAAGCTCTCAATGATTCTGTATGGAATGAAATTTGTTTTTTGGTAGAAAGAAGAGAAAATGACACGAACAACGAGAATCGATAATTGATTCGAACGGAAGATCCAAGGTCATTCGATTACTCTCCTTATTAAAAAGACATACGTACGTTTCCTAATGCGAATCTCTAAGGCCATTGGCATCATTAGCAATATATCATTAGATGATGCGAGTGCGTATTTTATTAACTCCGCTGGAATCATTTTTTGTGTTGACGTTGTTACTTGTAGCTGAGAGATTGAGGCCGAAAATGACCACCATCGGACAAGAAAAATGAAAATAAATTTAAAAACGGTGAGACTTTGACATAATTAATCGGGGCGAAGGATCGCGAGCGAATTTTCACAGGGTCATTTTTACACGCAAGGTGACCGGGTCGCTCTTTTTTATTCGTTGTTTATTAGTTCGTCCAAAACTATGGGATTCAGGCACGAAGGAAATATATATCAAAGAGAGAGAACGGATTTTCAAATTTGGACACGATCAAAATTATTTTCTTGTTAATACTCATTTGAGTTCGTTTATCACGGCTGAAATTAATTTCATTTGTCTTGCGGAGCAGAGAGAGAGTGGTAGAGGGATGGTTTTTGTTTCTGGTGTGACCTTTACTATTTATGTTGCGACCATTTTTCAACTCGAAAATCTCGTTTTAGAAACCGCAAAGATTTTCGTCTTTGAACCCACCGCATAGGATAACAAATATTTTGTTGTCTAAGTATGGAACGAAGTTACTATTTATTATACTCAAATTACCAGCCACCTGTCTCCAAGTTCAAGACAAGTGGATGGCCTACCTTACAAGGAAGAGTGGTTTTGTAGTTTTTCTTCCCAAAATCTCACAGCCAAAGGAATAACATTATGAGCATAAGTAGAGAAAATATATTTAATTAGGCATGTTTCATTAAACCTTGGTGCTCAAATTACGGCCCACCAAGCTCTACTGAGTGGCCCGATTGTGTGAAAATTTGTGAAAGGTCGATTGCTCATTGTTAAGTCTGAACTACAGTAAAATTCTCGGGCCTGTGCTCAGAAACTGCTAACACTGTTTGCCTCAACATATTTTTATGAAACAATATACAGGAAATACATACAGAAACAGACTGACAGATGTACATACAGATGATGCCCTGAGAGTGGACTGTATGCATCGAAAGCCGGAGCTTTTTTTTGATAAGTCGTGTGGCTCCGTCGCAATGGTCACAATAGAAATTTGGCCTGGGAAGGAAAAGTTTGAGTATCAAGGCATTAAGCCATATTATTATAATAGTTAGAGGAGGCAAAAAGAGGAAGAATCAAGAAGAAGGAAAGTGAAATGGTGATGAAACGTCGTGTTTCTTATGATCAATATTATTAAACACCGTTTAAACGAAAACTTTTTGTAGGAATCAAAACTTACAAGAAATGCGTACACAGAAGTCATTAACACTAAAACCAAAATGTTGAAACCTAATTTTTAGTCCAAGAGAAAAAAGATTTAAATGTCAAAAAAGGTCTGATCGTACATCTCGGCTAGGAAATGGCATCCACAGGTTGGAACGATCCTAAAATTTCGCATCATGTTCTCTTCTAAAACGAGGAACAGCTAAGTTTCCCAATCTTGTGATCACGCGAGGAACAAACGCCACCAGGAAATTTCTCAGTGACATTTACTGAGGTGGTTTTTGAGAAAGGAACAAAATTCTGTTACATTTAACACTCTACAATTTGATGCGAGGAACCCTAAAATCAAAAACCCAATCAATCAATACGCCTAATTATATTAATTCGAATTTCGGGTTTTCGTCAACCAGTATTGTGATCGTAAGGCTATCTAACACGTTCAAAGTGTTACAATGTTCTTCCTCAGGCTTTCAAGATTCCCCAGACAGACTTGTACAGGTAGCGTGTTGTTATTATCAGAGTTCAAGGCATCCGAGTGCAAGGGCAAAATTAATTATGCACTTTTAAAGCCAAAACTTTTTTCAAATTTTTTAAATAAAATTAACGGATGTGAAGAATTTACTTAACATGACCAGAATCGGTTAATTAATTAATTTTTTTCTTCACAGTTTTATAATTAAGCCGGAAAAAATTTAAATAAATAGACAGAGATAGAGAAGTGAAAATTTTGGATCAGATTTAGGGGGAAAAGTATGTAAAAATTTTATTTTGGGATGGTCAAGGAAAACAAGTCAACAAATTAACAAAAGAATGGGTTTAGAAAAATTGTCCCTTTAGGAGAAGTCATGACTATATTGATGGCTCTCAAAATAATGATATGGAATTTGTAGTTGAGCGTAAACAGTTAGGCGAAATTTAAAAAAAATTATGCGAGGCACTAAATACTACACGCAGCTACCATTCTAAGGTTTAGGTGGGTATCGATATTCCCTTCAATTTAGAGACCATCACTCTGACTTCATTCCAAGACTTACAACCTTGGTAGTATTATCAGTCAGCAATATAAGGTAGCTATACTTCACAAAACCAAACACAAAAATTTGGAAATACTACCTCAGATGGTATCCAATCCATAACTACTAACCTTCGGATTCTGCCCCGAAAAAGGTGTTTCTGAAACACCACAGATGGCTGAAGTGAATAATAAAAATTTATTTGCTCAAAATCTGGCCTTAAGTCGATTCAGGTAGCGAGAAGATCAGTTAAAACGGATAAGTGTAGTTGTATTGTTCCTTTAGTGAATCACATAATCAAATCGGTCGTACAAATAAGCCCGTCTTCAAAATAGACCTCGGGAAACCATCACATTCAGCGATCTGAACAAATAGCAAACCACTATTATAATGAAATTTAGACTTATCACAAAATTTATTTGTCCAAATCGGGGCTTTATTATGTGCTTCGCTAGACTATTGTAGAAACGAGGTTTAAATCTCTGAAGGTGAGGTGGAAGTCTTAGAACGGTAACAAGTTATCAGCCATCTCTAAGCATTCGACTAATTGATTTCTTAATCTCTTTAGCTAATGTCTTCAAATTCACGCGGTTGTATTCAAATCCATTTGTGGCGTAATTACCTAATTTCCCCCGTCCGCCATTCTCAAAAACAGAGATGTAAACAGTCCCAGCCGGCATTTAAATTAATTATCTGTAAGTGGTCCGTGCTTAATTATTTTTGGAAATTTATTGTTGGGAAATTGGATTCTAAGGTGGCTCGTAGCCATGTTCGTTTGCCTTTTCTTTACTTTTAATATCAACATGGTATTCACGTTCAAGTCAATTCGGGTCTTTGTGCGAGGGGTATCACGCGATAAATCCTTATAAACAGAATTTGAATCCCAGACTCTTTTTTCTTCGACATCCTTTTACAGGTTCTTGAGCAATTTGCGATGACCTTGCTGCAGGTTTTTTAATCTACTAACTCACTACTGATCGCAATCATTAGTCAACAGGGCCAAATATTGACACAACAACGATTCCGATTGATTTTGACAGCCTGTCTTCTTCTAACAAGCTTTTCTAGGAAGAAACTCTCAAAACTCGCCATTTTTATTTTTTATTCTTTAAGTCACACAACAGCGATTCAGAAGGCGGTGTTAATATTAAAAAAAGGAGAGAAGATCTAGAAAAATTGATTAGGCATTGGGCTGAGTTCTTTAAGCTTTCATGTCAGGAGGTGGTGAGACCATAAATCCCCTGCTAAAGAGAAGAAAAGAGGAATACCAGGATCGATCGCGATGATTTAAGGTTACTGCTGACGAAAAGAGAATAAAAAAATTTATTTTCTAGAAAGGGGCAGTAGGACAAAAAATTTCGGGAACCACAACACCAGAACCTAACACCACTTCATCGACCACTCTTTGAACATTCTTTCTGAACCAATTCTATGCGAAAATCAGTTTCTACCAACCAATTTTCTCTTGTATAACACCTGTAAACCCTTCTTCTTCGTTTCCTCTCTCACGTTTGCACAACTTTATCCAATTTTCACAAGATAAAACCAACGGAAAGAGAAAAAAGAAAACAAAGTTAAACAAATAATGAGTTTTCTTAATGAAACCTCAGCGAGAGGTCTTTCATAATCCTCCTCCTGCTATTAATTATAAATATATCTGTGAAATCTTCAATTTTTTTTTTATCTGATACGCTTTATCTATAAATATAAAACCAGTGTCTAATTAAATCCAAACATAACTTGTAATTGCTGTTATTTCGATGTAATTATTCTTTCCCATTATTGTACCCCAAAAGTTATCCAACACGGAATGCATTTGAAGAAGTAGTGAAAAATTCGAAAAATTCCTTCTCAAAATTGAAAAAGTTCAAACTAGGAAATACCTGGAGATGTAGATTAGGTATCTATTTATTATTTAACTAGACAAGAAATTACACATTCACTACAAAACGTGTCGTGTTGCTACAATCAAATCGCAATTAATTAAAGGACTCGCAATTCTTTTCTTATTACAATTAAACTGTATATAGAGAAGATTGTGGATTTTGAGCGAAGTCTCTATGTCAGTCTTGACAAAGATGGCCGTAGGGTGGCTAAGGAAATGACGTGATGAGTTCAAGTGAATTGAAATACCTGAAAGACGGTCATTGTTTTGACCTCCACGATTTAACTAAAAGTCAGGTCACGTGATTTGCTTTTAACCTAATTTATAAATATTTTCATTTCCGTTTTGGTGGATGTATCATCATTAGTTCTCGCAAGCCGATGATGTCCATATTATCTAAGACACTGGTGTCCTTCTAGTTGACACTCCTCGTTTCTGGGCCTTCAAATTGATTTCCCATTTGCTTTGTGGCCTGCTAGAACCATCGGAGTTGGTTTGCTTGGATTGTTTCCTCCAGGTATGTCATACCCAGGGATGATCAGTTCTATTCTGGTTGTAACTACCTTCCCTAGGAACCGCATTTTAGCGCTTTGCAATCATCTTCTATAGATGGTGTTGAAGTCCAGGATTCCGATTTATGGGTCAGGACGGGGATGCAACTTGTACAATATGCTTGGTCTTATTGCTCACCTCCCTTTTCCCTAGAAACCCATTCCTCAGGGCTTGGAATGAGTACGTTAAAGTGCGGAATCGAAAGTTTTCGGTAATTTACGAAAGCTTCTTGTCTGAAAGTAGTTTCGTTCAAGTTTATAAAGGTCAAAGGTAGACCTCATTTCCGTGAAAAACTTATTTTACTTCCGGACAGCAACTTTAGGCAGGTTACTTAGAGAATCTTCAAATTGCCTAGATAAACCGAGAAACTTAACAATTTTTGTACTTTAACTTGTGACTTAAAGAATATATGTATATAATCCGAAGAAGAGCTGTAACATATACTTCATCGAATTTGTATTTAGATGTCTTATAGACTATAAAAAAATTTAAATCGGTAGATATTTTCGATACTTTCCCGTTTTTATTTAGTGCCATAAATTATTTTACCCAAAATGTGTTTTAAACATGTCTGCTCTTACAAAACGGCTCCGTTTGAAACTCGAAAGCAAGATTCTAAACGATTCTATTCACGGTTTAATGAAAAGGTAATAAAAAAACATTAATTGCTTCGGAAAACTTTTGTTAAATTAAAAGCCTAATTATAATTTAGGTTAAAGATCATAAATTTTGCATAAATTCGACCTTGAGACTTGCTCTTGACTGGAAAACAATGAACGTTTAAAAAATAAAAATGATCTGAAATTTTTAATGAGTATCGATGATCGAAATCCTGATTTGATTTATTGTACGAAAAACCTTAATAGTCTCTAATCGACAAGGCGGTGTCGTGCTTCCAACTCTGTGTCAACTGTATTGTGTAAAGTGTCAGTGGCAATCCAATTGAAAATAAGACGAAAATTAGCAAATCAAAGAATTTTACGAAATCTCTGTTTTCCTTATTTTGATCAAGGTCTGTGTATGAGGTTGGTAGAAGAGTAGCTTAGTCACCAAAGTCATGATGACTGTATTGAAGTGACTGGAATTTGGTGAAATGAAGTAGGGTTACGTGACAAACATCTGCCGCCATTTTTTCTGCTCAAATGTTTTCTTGTAAATTATCAATTTGTGATTATGATTATGAAGAGGAATTTGTTATGAGTAATAAATCAGCACCAAATCAGCTTTGATTGTGGGTTTCATACTTTTAAATTTAGGACAAAGCCAACCCCAAGTCTAAGTTACTAAGACATCGGAATTAAGCAGTCGATTAAAACATGAAGGACGTTTGACAGAAGATGAAAGAAGATAACAACAGAAGAGACCAAAGAAGTGTAATAAGACTCACTAAATGAGGTTGAAGCTGGTATCGTAAACTAACACTGCTGGAATTTGGAACGCCAGATGTTTCAGAACCCGACCTGAGGTCACCACAGCTGCAACAGGGCAAAATGAATGATAAACCAAATTCTGACAAGTTTTCCGCTTTTCTAAAGTTTACTAAGTGTCTCCTTCCTTTAATTTCTTTTAAGCAGAAAAGATATACTCTAGTAATCTCCCAGAAACTGTTTTGTGATCAATCCTCGACACAATTATTTGCAGAATCCATAGAAAGACGATCCGAGCATGATGACCAAAGCTATGCATCTAACCTATAATTCGAGAATTAAATTTTCAAACTTTCACATACTTTTCGATTTTAATTAACTCAAAGAAATTAACAAAAAAAGCTATCAAGTGTAATTTAATGGTGAGTACAAAAAAAAGGGGGCAGAACCTTAATTAAGGGAAAAACCTTAACCTTAATTTTTATGTATAATAAGAAAGGGTCAGGAAGAGAGAGCTAACATATCAAGGGTAGGAAAGACTGGTGTTCACTAAGTGAGTCATTCATAATGTAAATATGAGGGCACCATTTTAAAGGTATTACAAAATCAAATTTTTCCATAAGGAGAAGAAAAAATTTGATTGATTGTGTACCACTAAAAGGGGTTAGCATCTCAATAAAATTTTTGTCATGAACTAATACTGACCTCAGGCAAGTACATGATCAGATTGAACTTTTGTAGTTTCCCACAGCTCTTCGACTGGAACATTGATTTATGAAACTGGGAGAAAATGTTTTTATGAAAAAGCTTCTCTCTCTAAACTGAAAATAAATTTGATGACTTGTTCCATCATAACCTTGTAAGGCTCAAATTGATTGTAGTAAATGTAGATTACGCCTTTATTGCTTTAAAGCTGCTATTTGCAAACAATTAAACAAAGCGGGTTGCATACAAACGAAAAATCAGGCGCTTAATAGTTTATTAATTGATTTTATAAAATTCTTATCGGAGAATATTATAAATCAATTAAAATATTATTATGAGCGATATTAATTATAAAAATAAAACTGAATTCTGGTTAAATAGTTTATTTACATATAAAATTATTCAAGCAATCATCGCCGTCAAAATCGTTTTTTGGTATTTTATGTAATATCTCAAATATATTTTTAAAAATTTAAATATTTTGAAATACGATGGCAGGATTATTTACAAAAAAATAAGTTTTCGAAGTTTAGTATGTGTATCCTCCGAATCCGCCGCCGCCACTGCCAGAAGCTGGGTAACCGCCGCCGCCACCGCCTCCACCTTGTGGATATCTAGCCTGTCCTTCATAATGAACATCTGCATTGTATCCATTGTCATCGGCCGTGTATTTTACAATCTGAAAGAAGTAATTACAAATATTTAGAGGTCAAATTACTTCCCCGCATAATGCTGGGTGTGACACATAAATGCATCTTGGAGTGAGGTAAATAAAAAAAATTTTTTTTCTTATCCACAGGTATAACCCAATGCCATCCATGACACTTCTTACCTGGCGCCTGCCGTCTGGTAACAAGACTCTGTATTCTCCTTGGACTCGTCTTCCATCACTCGATGCTTGATGGCTGTAGTCGTTTCCGGATGGTCCGTCTTTGACTTCGTATTTGAAGTTGAATGGTTCAGGCTGGAAGTGACAAGAAACGCACAATGCGAGGTAAATTTATTCAGTTTGGAATATTATTTATGACCGCTACAAGTTCATTCCTGATTGGTCACAGTTACTAATCCAATTTTAAGTCAACTTGGTAAAGGTAAACATCCAAGAGTCTGTGATAAGGTTTCTGAGAATTTTATTATCTAGTTTCCTTTTGATTCGTAATGCTTGATTCTTTGGTGAGGGGTACCTTAATATTTTTAAGGTTTATCAAAATATTTTCTATTTCGTTTAGGACGGAAAATAAACATGCATTAAAATGAAATTGAAAGTGCATAGAATATTGCACTGATATAAACTTACAGCTCCTCCTTCTCCTCCGGAATAACCGCCACCGCCGCCGCCGCTTCCTCCTAAAAGGTGATAAACACAACGCTTGTTAGTTCAAATCCGGTGTTCAAAGTTGTCTTCGAAAGCTTTTGAGATTTTGATGATAATGTTTTGTTTTAAAAATTCTTCTATTTCGACTCAAGTAAGTGCAGATTAATTTTTTTGTTTCAAATTTTATAAATTCGAAATTTTGTGAGCAGATTTCATTCCTACTGCTTGGGCTATTATACCTAAGCGCGGCGCACTAGCCCATAAACCATGAATAAAGCTTAATACCTACTTAAGACGCTTTTAGACTACAAAATATAAGATTTTGAAAAATTTACCAAAGCTAGGAGCCCGATAGCTTGAGCCACCAAAACCCGGGGGTCCATAAACTGGAGGCGGTTCCGCCATGACGCCTACTAAGGCAACAAGAACCAAACAGACGACGCTGATAATCTGAAATAAAAAATTAATCTCATTATTAATTTCGACTATATAAATAATTAATTATGCACTCTACTCTTTATAATAATGTCGATTAACTACCACGACCAGATCGGTTAATTTACAGATGGTTTCAAGCTGCAGCGGTGAAATTTACACAAAACTGGAAGATAATTTTTTAAAGTTGCATTTTAGTTACATAATGAGATGCATCATAGACACATTAATTCCTCTTTAATAATGATAAATCATTCATTCTAGTTAATTCTCGACTAATTTGTTTGAGTCATTTGGACTCAATACACTAAAATTAGGTACATAATCGACATCCGTAAGTCTGGTTTACATAACTTCTGATTTTGTTATTTAATACCAGAGTTACAGACTGCACCAATGTGCCTCACCCACAATCTTATGTTTTTATGTCAACAACAAAGGTTACAGTGTTTTCAGTCATGTTTATAATAATATAACTCTCATCTAAAACCATTTTCAATTATATTCTATCGAAAAATCTGAAATTCGGGGTGGTTGAGTCAGATTGGCTCTAAGCTGATATTTTTTCAAGATCCGTGAATCTAGCATTAAAGACTCGTGGGTTTAGTATTGTTATTAGGTTAGCCATTGTGGTGGGTTAGCTTTTTGGAGGATGAGGGAATTATAATATAATGAAAACCCATTTTTTAGGTTAGGTGAGGTTCCGACGAGTCCTAGAAATTAAGGAAGACGACAAACCTCCCACTTACGACTAGAAACCCAAAAGAGACAGAACAAAGAAAAACTTAGAAAGACACCAAACTGAGGACTTCTGGAAAGTATTGCGTTCTTCTAGATCGAAGGTATCCAAACTTTTTTGTGTCGTAGACCCTTTGCCATGTTGTTTGGTTTGGGTAGACCCTCCACTTACCTGATATTGATTTTTGTAAATTTGTCTCTCTGTAGCAAGTAAATTGTTTACTTCGTAAGTATTTTTATAAATAATGTTTAGGTCTTTATATTATAAGATAGTATAATGTAAGTAAATGGGGTACTATCGGTGTCTATTGAGACCTACTATCGTGGACCCCTAAATTTTTTTTTCGCTGATGTATACCCTTTGCAGGTTGTCATCATTGTTGTAGAACCTCAACGACAGCAATTATTTATTGATGGAAGGTTTTGAAAGGTTTCTAAAATTATTGTGTAAGAAAACTGTCTAAAAAGAAGCTTTTACCAAAACCATAAGCTCTAAAGACGGCCCCAAAAATTTTTACAACAACTGAATGCTATTCTTACGAAGAACCCACCAACTACCAAAACTTCCTTTTTAGTATAATTCAATTACTGAAAAGGTTATTTTAGTATATTTTAAAGTCTAATTGGAATACCTTTTATTTATATTTATTAAAACACAATTTGTTAGCAGATAATGAGAGAAGGTCTAAAAAGTCAGAAATGGAGGAAAAGGGAATAATCCAAGGTCCCCGCTCTGATTTTATTTTTTTTGTTTGAAACTGAAACAAGACCGCGATTGGGCAATATTTCGTGGTAGCCAAAGGGATGGGAATTATGACAGATAAGACCTACACAAGTAATTCCCTATTAACCATTAAATCACGTTGTGTATCGTCTGCAATGGAAAGGGTGAGGAAATTGTTGTCTGACCAATGCAAAATGGAGGTAATTAAATAGCAAAATCAGTGAAGCGAAATATATCTCATTTAAGACCAAATCACTTTTTTTTCTTTCGTTTTCGAAATTGTTTACAAGCCTAATTGTTAATTAAGATCGACTTGGGAGAGGCGAGTAAAAGCAAGTTAAACGTTTTATCTGATTGGCTGACCCGCCTTAAAATTAGCTTTTGAGAAACGGGACTGAGACCTGAGAATTCTTCAAAATGCGAGTTTTACTCTAATTCGGAAAACTATAGATGAGCAAATTATATCATTATACTATAGTAATTATAATATAAAAGAAAAATAAAATTCAGTATCGATTTTATCTCTTATATTAAACTTAAAGCTCACGAAGTTGTAAGGTTTCCAAAAAGTTTTGAAAATTTTTCGAAGAATTTAATTCCTTTGTGGCCAGCACTTGTCACGAACTGTGGGTTGCGTTATGAATAATTTCATACAAATTCCATGTCAAAAGTTCTGCACACTTATGAGATTTCATTTTTATTTTAATTTTTAAAACCTTTCATTCACTTTCTCACCCTCTACTAAAGTATAACGATCTCCGGGATTTCAGTGATCCTTCGCTGACTATTCAATCTTCCGGTTTCAAACTTCATTTCATAAATGATGCACATTTTTGTCAGAAGATAATTTCAAAAGTAATGCACACGTAATAACAACTTATCCTTCCTCGATTCCCACTTTAATGAAGAAGTCCACCTAACCCAAAACCTTAGCTAATCCTAACATCAACACTAAATTTGGAGTTATTGACTGTATCACTATTTTTAACGATGTGAGCCAGATTGACTCATAGTATAAAACTAAGAACTTTTTAATAGGATAAATGGGTCTAAATTAATTTAAATAAACTATCTATCAGCGACCCATAATTTAAAATATCAAAATGAAACGTGACGTCAGAAGATCATTTTTTTGAGTCTTTTTGGCTCAATAAATTAATAATTTTCAATACTTGCGACAGCATTTTTTTTTTCTTCACCTTTTCAACCCTTATAATCAGGACTTCATCCCTTTCTCTTACTTCTTTTCCTAAATACTATCTTCTTTTCTCCTTCTTGTATCTCAATACTCAGTTCGTTCACGGGGTTAATACACTAGTCCCTTCCCGTGATACAGTCCCTTAAATCTAGAACTGTAAATTATTTGCTTTCCTGATGCAAAATTTTCGAAACAAATTCTTTATAAAAGCGTGCATTAATTTTGAAATGAATTCAAGAGAAGAGCAAGTACTCTGTGGCGCTTAAGAGGAGATAAAATTGAAGAAAATCACCAAAATTAGTCTAAATTGGACACTATAACAAACCGAAACTCTAAATATTTTATATAATTAATTAAAATTTTAATATATTAATAATTAAATATGATATTATAGTATCAAAATATCGAAATCCGCTTAACTTTTCCCTGAATCAATTGAGAAGAAGCGCAAACCGCAGTTTCTCATACAACACAACGACCCATAATCGTTACTATATTAGGCTATATGACACTTCCTTAGATGGACCTCCTATATGACCCCAGCTTTAATAGACCAATATTTCGAACTATTAACTCATATCAATAATTTATTTCAATATAAATGCTTACTCATGTCTGTGATGACTTCGTCACTCCATATCGTAAGCATCCGTATAGACCAAAATCATTGAACTGGATTAATAGCTTATACTAACACTGTTCAAAATTAAGCGATTCTATGGAATTTGACGGAAATATATTTTATAAATTGCTGACTGTGGGTTGGTGTAAAAATTTCTAAATATATACGTCGGTGAAAGAACTACAGCTAAACTACAGCAAAAGAAAAACTCAAACTAGCTACCAAAAGTTAGAAATGAGGGAGAAAGCAAAACGAAAATGCGATAGACAATTCCTGAAAGTAATTCAGGTATCGATACGAATCGATAAAGCAAAATAAAAAACCGGACTCACCATTTTTATTCACAAATTTTTGGAAAAATGAAAATGGAACCGAATTACAAAAAATCACTTTCAACTACGATTGTAAATCGGAGCAAAACTGATAACTGATGCTCCACAGGGATTCACCCACATCTTATATACCATTAATGGATCTTTGTGTTTGGTATTGCGATTTGCGGACTTATGTTTAGCATGCCTGCGAGTGGAAAACAAAACAAAGCGAAAAATTGTGAGGCCGATTCATCTTTGAAAATTTCATTCGTGCATCCTAATTCAAGGTAAAATTGCACCAAGAATCCCATCGGCATAACACCTTTGTTACGGCACACCATAGCCGCACCAATTCACGCCAATAAAGTGTCACACTTAAGAACACCCTAATTGAGTCCATAAATCAAATTTTTGCGTTGTTCCCTTGTTTTCCGTCAAAATTTCGAATTTTTCTGTTGTTTTTTGAGTTTTGAAATAATTTTCTGACAATTTTTGGTGTATTTCCTAAACTACAGTCCGAACGTATTCATTTGGCTATATAGATTGACACTCCGGCTATATATCTCCTCATCCAACGATGAGCTTTATAAAGCTATGGTTATGTACAAGCTTCCTAATTTAGGCAAACCATCAAACTCGAGTCTCCTGATTTTTGGAAAAGGACGGACTGTTGGGAGCTTTCTGGTACTGTAGTTTCATTAAATTAGTCTAATTTTAGTTGTGTGTACTGTTACACATTAGAATTAATTCCAGATAAAGATAATTATCTATTAATACGAAAGAATAATTTTTAACATGTTGAACAAAAAATGGGTGCAAGGCAAAAGACAAAACTTTGTTGACTACAATTTGCTGTTGAAAAGCTCGCTGTTGCTTTAAAAATTTTTACAGGATAAACCAAGAAAGGGGTTGTTAAAGGGGTAGTTCGTGAGGTCCTCATGGTATTCAAAACTTATTAAAAATAACTCGCGTAAAAATAGTCCTTTCAAGCTGTAATTAATTAAACCAACATAAATAGAGGAAGTGGGTCAATATAGAACTGTGCATTATTTATGAAACAAGCTTTTCCCCAATATTTTGATGAAGCCACTTATGAAATGAACTCCTCATGAAAGTGTGCATTATTTATGAAAGAAATAATAATTCTTTTGAGCGTGTTTATAATTTTATACGCCCTGCTGACTGTATAACACATTTCTAAACCTTATTAACAGATTTTTTGAAATTACGTCAGCTATACGCTTTATTTATTTATTGATTTGAGTTTTTAGTCCTGTTTTTCAGTTTTGGATATAACAGGACACGGAGAGGGTTCAAACTCACCCCCATAACATCAGCTGTTAGGTTCTTTAACCACTACACAACAGGTCTGCCGTCAACCATGCCTAACTACTATTTTTATAAAATATGATTCCGACTCCTGGCCTACCATAACTTATGTAAATAATTATGGAAGCTGTAACCGTTCTTAATCTGTTACCTTGTTTATGAAAAGTGCAATTGTACACAAAATGAGATTTTGTCACGAGGAAAAGTTAGTCTGACCAATCTCCCGTCGTTTGTCTCCTTCCAAATAAATTAATTTGTAAAATTTGATTTCAAATTACGTCATCAATTTTTGGGTTCGACTTATAATCACCAAATTTTTCAACGATAAAGTGTTTATTGTTTAAGAATCAAACTCCTTCATCAAACCGTGCATTATTTCTGAAAGAAATTTCGAGATAAAGTCAAATTTAGTCAGGAACAAACGCTTTTCAAAGCTTTGAAGTTGTTTTGACGAAAAACAAATTTGAAATCGACTCTACAAAACAGTGTGCATTATTTATGAAATGAACAAGAGTTACTTTGGGATGAGTGTTGCCCAAAAAAAGGACGAAGAGGTTGGAGGTCTCTGCCAAGGCTTTGTTTTTAAAATTCTGCAATTTTCTGTTCGAAATAAATCATTTTAACAAATTTTTGAACTCTCCTTCATAAAACAAAGACTGGGCGAGACAAATTATGTACCTATGTAAAAGTTGAAAGGTAAAATGTATTGTAAAGTTCAAAATGGCGATGAGCCAACGTTTCAACTCTTAATAAATAAAATAATATAATTTTTGAATTTGTAATTAAAAGGCTCTTAAGGGCGAGATTTTTGGACCTCATGGCGATGGCTTTAATCGGCCAAGGTGTTCGGGCGTTGCCAAAAAAAATAGAAAATCGTAACATCTCCCAACTGGGTGGACTCCCAGAGTTAATAACAATCTCAGTCAAGTTCATTCATGATATAGCATAAAAATAGGTCTTTTATTGTTCTCAATTTGTGAATCCGTAGAAACGGTTTTATAATTAAATTTTAATTGTTTTCGGACAAACAGACAAAAGCACAGCCATCTTTCCCTTAATTTAATTTATAATTTATTCAATATTCGGGTCAGTTATGCAACGATCTTCTCTTTTTAATGACATATTTCATGGCTGCGATTCATGATCTAAACACAAACCACGGAGTTTTGAATTCCTGGATTCGTGGAGCCAAAGTCATAAATTTGAGGGCACTCGCAGAAAGGTCACTCTGCGACGTGATCCGTTCGTTCGTCTTGTTCGTTTCCTTTGTAAATTGATTAAATCTTTAGAACTTAATAAATCCTTCCTTTTTTGACGTTTTATTACCTTTGTTCTCGTGACGTTACACCTTTTTGCAAATGGTCGTCATCGATTGGTATTGTTTTTGTCGATGAAAAATTTAACACTTGAAGAACTCGACCATAAGGCCCCTTTCTGACTTAGTGAAAGGTGATCAGGTCGTATTTGACAGAAGATTTTTGTGAATTCTAACACCTATAAAAGTTGTTTTCGTTTTTGGTGCTTTGCTTTCGGTATCTCTCGTCCTTTTATATATCTAACGACAAAACAAACACCTTGTAACTACCCAGCACACCTTTGTTCCATAAAAATTTTACTCGCTCTCATAAAATGTTCCGTTCAAAAATAATGCACGCTTTAGAAGGGTATCTGTTTCATAATTAATGAACACTTTTAAGAAGAATCAGGATTATGCGAATCACAATTATTATTAATAAGGCTTATGTGTCTGTAACTTTCCACTGGAAATTGTTATTACATTGACTACCAGCCAGGAGATAGCTTGTTATCTGTTTACAAGCCTACAACTTGTCCCATAACTTTTTTCTAACCTTATTTTTCAAAGCTACGAGTAAAATCTTAGTATAAAAGTGTAAATATGAATATATAGTATTAAATACCAGAAGGAAATAATGAACATGGGTTTGATTATACAGAAAGTATAAATTAAATTGGTTTCTTAGACCGTAATCCTGAAAAGTTGTGTGATAGTCAATGTGTTAAATCAAGTTAGCTATATTATATTATTATAATTTGAGCTTTAATCCCATTTTTCATTCTTGATGCGTATAATAGGATACGGAAAGAGGATTCAAACTCATGACTATAACTACAGTTAAGCTCTTTAACCCCTTGTTACTCAAAATTTTTACTTCCTGGGCCAAATTTCCATTGTGACCATTGCAACTGGGCCACACGACGGCTTTCGTACAGGCCATCTTCAGTGAGGTAAACAGTATCAGCAGTTTCTGGGCCCGAACATTTTCGTACTGGTCAGGTACTATGTTCCAGAATTCAGACTTAACAGTGAGCAGTCAACAGCCACTTAGTAGAGCTTGGTGGGCTGCAGTTTGAGTACCAAGGCTTTAACCACCACACCACATGCCCTCCTTCAAGTTAGCTATATCAGAATATCAACAGCAGTTTCCGACCCCGATCAATTAACACTAATCTTTTGACCTCCGGCTCTTAGTGAGGTATTCAGTATAGTCCTCAGGCATAAAATTATGGAAACCCCCCCGTTCGAAAATGGAAATCTTCCTAACCTCCATTCATCGAACGGCCAGACAAAAGGGCTTGGTATTTCTTAATGTTCGAATTTCAGCACGCTCGAAATAACTGAGAATTGCTCAAAAACAAAATTCTTTTTTTGTTTTTAAATGTCAGTTAATGTAGGAAGTGTGGGAGGTGAGGGGACCAAGAGAAAGAAAACTATTTCTATTACCTATTGGCTATGGTCTTAAGTAGCATATACCGTGTGCTTATACTCTTACTCAAACCAATCAAACAAGGACGCCGAATGAAAGTTTACAGAACACTTGATTTCAGGTGCTTAAATTAGTTTCCGTGGAATTTCTTTTGTTCCGATTGCGATGATTTTGTTTCTTTCATCGATCAAAGTTCAAACCTTGATATTAGATCAAAGATCAGATTCCGAACTTGGGATTTTTTAGGTATTTCGGTCTGGTAATGAAATAGAAAATCGCCCCAAAAAAGAAAGACGAGGATTAAGAGGAGCCGGTTGGGCAAGGAGGGAAACCACCTGAGAATCTTAACACTCACCTTTTATAATATATATTATAAACAAAATCTTTGTAACCATTTAAGGGTTAATTGGGGTTATAATTTCCGAGCGAAAGAAACGAAATTGATCACCCCGATAAGAGTCAAAAGTTTAAAAAATGTATT
Organism: Columbicola columbae; assembly: GCA_016920875.1. NCBI lineage: Eukaryota > Metazoa > Arthropoda > Insecta > Psocodea > Philopteridae > Columbicola > Columbicola columbae. The sequence continues at coordinate 8,539,461 of JADMLL010000005.1, read as the reverse complement.
TTACATATATGTAAAAGGAAGGCAAGGTTGAACATGAAACAAGCAAGGCTGTCTTGAAGCATTGTCGGAAAAGCTGGAAATTGTAAAATGGATTTGATGGGTAGTTGAATGAGTTTTTCTTTCTTTTTATATTTTAAATTTGATTAATTGAATAAAATCCCTGAAGTAAAAAAGTTTTCAATGTTAAAGTTAAGAGAGATTGTCTGAATGAATCAAACTAAAAAGCCAATTTCTTTGAAAATGAGGATCTTTTCGAGTTGACTAAATCCTTCAAACAATCTGCTTTAAATTCGCTCATCAACTTGTTTTCATTGAAACGTATAAAGTGCATCACTCTCTTACATATAATTTATATAATTTTCGTTTCGTCTAAAATGAAATGTGTCTTTGAAGTTAAAAATTTTTGTATTCATCCCGGAATATTTCAGGAAGACTTTCATGAAAACTATTTTTAATAACAGTCTTAAAAGTATAATTATCTCTCCTTCATCTAATTCTAATGTTTACACGCGCCTACGCTCTATGATTTGAACGTTCACCATTAATGACACTTAGTATGTGAGATTGTGTGCTGTTGGATTATATTCGTTGGCAAATCCCGACCTCTGATCACTTGGGTGCGGCAAATGATCACGTGTCGATATCAGCAAAACTTCTCACATGTATTAATTGAAGACCTGACCAGTTAGACCAGTACCACTCTCTCTCTCTCTCACTCTGTCTGCGATTTGAATTCTTTCGTCAGTAATTGTATCATTATTGACCCTATAACCCTACACATCTCTGTTTTAATTCCTTTTGCGTTGCTCTGCTATTTATTTCATAAATAATGCACACTTCTCTGGAGTTATCGGTTTCAATAGTTTCTCGTTTTAACAGTTTCAGTGCTTTCAATTCTCAGGTTCTTGTTCTAATGATGGTACATACACTTCCCTAAAGATCCCATTTCAAAAGTAATGCACAGTCTCATAAAATTCTTATGCGAATTATTCATTTTATATTTATAAATATTTAGGAACAAATTTCCTCTTATGTATTTCTTAAATATTGCACACTTTCACTAAGAATTCATTTCAAAAACACTGCAAATTTTGACGAGCAATGTATTTTGGAGAGATTTATTATATTATATATTTACTAACTATAAATTAAATTTATTCATAAATATTGCAAGAGTTAACACTTGCCGTTCCAGTATACTGCGCGTGAAAGGGGCGTTTTGTGCAGACAACAGCGCACAATTTTGGTTGTTCAGTAAAATTGCTGTAAATCTACAACGACTTTGTTTTTGTCGACGAAACTTTTTTATTTTGCTCTCAAATACATGCTCTACAATTATTTTAACAAAGAATTTGATAATTTTACGAAATCACGAAAGTAGAAGAGACTATAGGTACCTGTTACCCACAAATTTACTAGAAACGTATTTTTACGTGACCCGCGCTCCTGCGACAATCTCCCAAAAACGTAATAACACGTTGCCCGCTAGCAAAATGTTAATTTGTCAGCAAGCAAAATTATAAGATAAACAGTTTAATCATGACATATCAATGAATTGGTATGTCTTCTTAAATTTATATACAAATTCCGCTCTCAAAAGATTTTTTATTGATACTCAGCTTTGTATACTTTATGCCACGGATGTCCGGAATTTTGCGTTCTCACAATTTTAAACACCCCAAAGATTAGTATACTTTTATATAATTCTAATTAATGAGAATCTCCATGTTTCAATAAACTTTGTTTACAATTCTCGTAACTGGATTAATTATAATATTCTTACTCCATGATATAGTGATGTTATTGGCTACCGTGCTATTTGAACCTCACGTTCTCACACCTTTATCATGCAAATTATTCGGAGATAAAATCTCGTGTGAGTATCTATTACGTTAGATAAAATGGTTTCTGTTTTTGTTGTTGTTCTTCGTCAGTATATATATATTTCGAGTGAAAAATTTTAGAGGACGGCTCTCGAACAGGGGGGGTCATAAGCCATGAGTAAAATTGGCAAATTTTATTAAAGATATGATTACAACAGCTATTACGGACCAATAATTTCTGCGGTTTACCATCCGCTAAGAAAAACCACAATCACGTGTCGTCGAAGAAGGCTGGTCATTAAATTTTTTTTTGAAGACTGTTGAGTTGCATTTTTAAAAAATCTTGGGAGCAAGGAATTTTTCTTTTTTTTTTTATCCAAAATGAAAATTATGTTTGCATTTAGAAATTCCATTTTGATTGGATATAAAATGATCTGAAAGAAAAAGAATTGTAAGTGCGAAGGGGCGGAACGAAAAGCCGTAATCCATTGTGTTTCGATATTTGTGGTGAAAGGATTTTTCTGAACTGATGAGACCAAAGGCGAACCTCTCTCCTTGAGCCCTGAATGCTCAATCCGATTTAAGGTCACATAACGATTTTCTTTTTCATTTTGTTTTTTATAATTAATTTTTTTTTTTTCTTCTTCTCTTCGATCAACTTGACATAATGTCCTTCCCACGATATCCAAAGCAGTCATCGACGGACAATAGACTCTTGTTTGAAGATAACACTTCTACTTATTTCTACGTTTTAAAATCTCCGCTATCTCCTACCTTCGTAATTTTAATTGTTTAAGTCTATTACAAATCATTATTTTACATTATGTATGACTTATTAAACATAAATAATTTCATACATATACCAATCACATTAATGAAACCCACTCAAAAAGTGAAACCCGTGTTATCGTTAAATTTTGAAATCATTTAATACACATTACCTAGCCAATATGCAGAGTAACTGATATCGTCACTCTTGAATAGTCCCATTTCATCACATTACTCCTATCATATCTACTCATTAGTATAACGATAAGAGTCTATGATTACCAATACGATAAACCTAAACGTTGTGACCCTAATCCTCTCAATCAACAGTAGGAAACTTTTCTAGATGTTGTTGACCACGAGAGTCGCCATTATGAATTCCTTGAATGTTATTAACATTCTATTTAAGATGCGAAGAATTAATATTAACTGAGAGGATGATATATATCCGGTCAGATCTTGTTTTACCCGTTTTGGCTCGAGACGTTTTGATAATTAGGACAGAACTCAAAGTGAAGGTTTATTTATTTCATATTCTGACCGAGTTTCGAATCCTTTATCCGATCCTGGGGCTAAGACCCTCGCCTGCTCCCTAAATAAAACGATCGAGCCAACTGGTCGTTAATTAGGGAATTAATGAAGAAAAAGTTTTTTAATATGAAATGATCATCTTCATTAAGAATTTATTTCAAAATTAATGCACAGTTTAGTAGATAGTATAATAAACTTTTGAAGTGTGACTTTTATTTATTGACAATCTGGTCTCGTTATACGCGTTTTGATTCTCGGGGGTTTAGAAAGTTACACTCGAACATCGAGGAATTTTTATTTATTGCATTTCCTGGATTTTCAGCTTAGGAAAATTTTATTTCATAAATAATGCACAGTTATGGAATAAATTTTACTAACAGATTTCGTAGGAATTTCTCTCACGTTTGTTTAATATCAGTCGGGGTTTCGTTTTATGCGAGGTCGTTATGCGTTTAAAGTATTCTTCAAAGCGAGTTTTGAGGTTTATAGGCCTTTTTTGTGCGATCATATTTCGCGTAAATGTGGGAGGAGTAGTGTAGTGGTTAAGTTCCTGACTTGGACGCAAATGGTCGTGATTTCGAATCCTCCTCCCGCATCCTGTTATACTCAAAAATTATGGGATTAAAACCACCAAAAAATATTTCGCGTAAATTAAGACCTGAACTTATATTTATTAACAGCCTAAAATTAATTTTTATTTAGAATTTCAGGTTTTTGGTTGCGAACCAGGAGAATAACGTCATTTCCGGTGAGCAGTCCTAAATCAAATATTACTCGAAAACATAAACGTTGTAATCTCTGATATGAAACGTTTCGAGACCTGTCATCTTTATAACCAACGCGAAGTGAACTGATAAGAAACAATTGTTTAATGAGCGTTATTCGAGGTAATTATAACTTAAAACCGCAATTGTTAGTCACAGATAGATGAAAGGGATTGACATTCGTTTTGAAGGTTTTTTCTCACATAATTTTCTTTTCCGTTTTTGTTATCACCAGTAGTAGGTGTCTACGTGTGCGTGATAGTCAGCAAATCCAGCCAAGATTCTGAATTACTGTCCATTGTTATCGTCTGTAATAAAACGAATGAAGAAGGCGGGAATACGCTTTTGAATGAGAGAGGTATGTTCGATTACTTGCCACCAACTGTTAATTGCTAATTTCAAAGATAATAATATAACTCGTAGGAGTTGAAGATCGCGGTGATTTTACTTATAACTGATATTTAAATAAGCTTAATTGAATTAAAAGCTTGATATACGGCCCTGGTTGGAAAGTCTGTAACATTTAACTTGCGGTTTTTATTTTGCGAACCCTGATTCCTTGACAGATGTCAGATTTTTAAGCGAGTTTAAACAAATTATGTTGGACGTTTGACCGATGAAAGTCGTGTTCCATAGATTAACTAAATTCTTTATTGTTTCTATAATTAAGATCATTCTTCGAATAGTCATATAAGAGAACAGTTCGCAACCTTTTAGGCCTAGTCGGGTATTGTTTTTACGCGTCTTTTGAAAGTCTTTATTAATATACCCTGCTAGATAGACGTGAATCAAAATCTTATTTATTCTAAAAGTAATGCACACTCTCTTAAGTCATTTTATAAATAATGCGTATTAAGACTATCTTTTAGTTATTGAATTCATTTCCCAACATGATATACGTTTATCTAGGTCTATTTACTACCATATTTGCTGACCTTATCCTTCTATTTGTGTACTCACTTGTTTTATGTGTTTTTTATTATTGAGCGTTTAGAAAATTAAAAATTCACTGTACCTTTTTAATGAGTAATAAACTCGAAACGTAGTATAAAACTCTTAAGTCATAGAAACGAGACCAAATTTTGCATCTGCTTAAACTCTGTAGTAATTGTACCGATGTGCACCTGGTTGTACTACCAGAAGCATTCTACGCATCAGAAATAACCACAATTTATCACAGAGACAGTGAAAATGGAACACTAAATCGTCATGACAGTTTTTGGAGTAGTAAACAGAGATGGTATATATATGAAGAGACTAACCAAAAAATGATACTAACACACAGACTGACTCAAAGCATGATTGGAAAACGCAGAGGACATATTCATAGAATGAACAACAGCAGACTTACAAAGGGGGTACTGTAAATGACTCAGTCAACAAAACCAAACGGCTTCAAGAAATAGTTTTGGTGGTTTGGGGTATAACAGGATGCGGGAGGAGGATTCGAAATCACGATTATTGCGTCCAAGTCAGGAGCTTTAACCACTACACTACTCCTCGCACGGCTTCAAGAAATAGAAATCAATACAGAAAATATAAATGACAGGAAAAAATATTCAGAAACAGAATTTTAACGCAAAATTTGGGGAACAGAGAAAACAGGAATACAGTAAACAAATGAAGAGATCTTGGGAAGAGAGGAAGACGGAAAAAATGTTAATCATGGGACATTCAACTTAAACACTGTCCCAGTGACAAAAAATGTATAACAATTGTACCAATAAGCCGGATTTCTAGAAGAATCGCGAGTTTTTTGGGGGCCCTTTAAATTATGTCACACATAACCCACAAATTAATTATCATTAACCGCCCCCTATACCCTTAACACATTTGAATCTTCACCAAATGGGAAAGAGGAGCTTAGATTTGTGAGAACACAAAAGTTTTCTAGTTAAAGTCATTATCAAAGTGTCAAATTCCACGTCCAATAATATTTAATATATTTTATTTATTTATTTATTCCATTATTATCTGCAGTTTGTCACCACGTTCTAGAAAACAGGTGGTGGTGTAAGTTTTATCTAGCGAACAGACCATTGTCTTAATCCCAGTATCAGATAACGAAAGAATTAGTACACAGTAAGAATTATTTTGCGTCTCGAAAATTAAATCAAATAGTTTAGCAGGTTGTGGATGTTATAATTATTGCAACGTCAACTGTTACTGTTACTTTAAAGAACAAAATTTCTCTCGAAACATGTCTGAATGAAAACGATAAACAATGAAAGGTGTGTGATGAAAAGCTTATTTCGTTATTTCTTGAAAAAGGTTTTTAGTGTGCGCGCGCGCTTTTTTGTATCAACCTGATTCTTATAAACAAACCAAAATAGACGAATTGTATAATTTAAATATGAAATTATTCAAGTGATGAAATCGACATAACAAAAATAAAAAATTCACGTCAAAATAGATGCGAGCTGGCGTTCTCCTCCACTCGCAGCCGCCCATTTTCCCATTTTTATTCAAATTCCCATTCAGAGGCATTAAAAACGTTGGATAGTGTCTACCAAAGAAGTTTATCTCCCCACTCTCCCATCAGAGAAGACCTTAGATGACTTAGCCAAAAGGACAATTCACCAGAATCTGTTTCCTTTTGATGCAAGAAGAGCACCAACGCTCATACGTTGATGGGAAATTTATATGACAGTAGGTAGGAGGTATACCGTATGATGACGTAATATTGAAAATTTAGAACAAAGGAATACCTAGGTGGACGTTTTGGGATGTTACCTTGTTTAATGGTTTCTTCTTCTTCTCGTTTTATAAACCAGTAATTGATCTGTCGCAAGAACCTTTAAAAATTTGCCACCAGGTTTTTGAGGAGGCGGACGGTGAAGGTCCAGAATTGAATTCAGTTCAATACGTTCACGGTTGTATTTCACATAAAAAGACTTAATTAACGGTTCTTCACGGAATTCGAAGGAATTGTTAACTTTTAGAAAGGATAGTTAACTTGCCCAGAGATAAAATAAAAAACCTGAACTTTAATGAACCGATATTATATAAAAACAAAGCAGATTTAAAATCGATTAAAAACTTTTTCCTTTTTTGTTATAGTTCTAACGAATCTTCAGTTTTTAAATTAGAGCCTCAATCTTTCAAATAAAAATTTGGCCAAATTTGGATGGAGAATTAGAACCAAAGTGGTTTTGGGTTGGCTTTGTCTTTGAGTCCTTCTTCCACCTTCCACCTGTTTTCGTTTTCTGATTTTTCTTGGTCTCAATTTTTTTTTACTTTCTCTCTTAACCCATCTCGGTTCTGTAAGTCATAGTGTGCGATTCCGATTCCTTTAGGTCTTTCTTGACCTCCGTGAACCAAGTTCTTCTGGTTTTCTTTTCCAGAAAGCATTTGCATACTTTTTTTGACTTATGTCAAGTCTTATTTTATGGGTGTTTAAAAAAACTGGGAAAAATTTGAACGAGCTTGTTTTTGCTTCATAAATAATTTCCAGTTTCGACAAGTTAGCGTTTCGTAAATACTGCACACTTTTATACAGAACTTAAAAGCGACTTCTTCGGGTTTTCTGTGTTCAGGGGTGTTGGGTTTTGGTTGCCATAACTTCTATAGTACGGCTCTTTAACCACTGCATTACTGACCTTTCGTGGAAGTACTTGAATATCCGGTGACGCCCTTGGTAGTCAAACTGCGGTCTATCAACCTCTATTGAGTGGCCCAGTGGAAACAGGTTGAGTGAAAATTTGTGAAAGGTCGACTGCTCATTGTTAAGTCTGAACTGTAGTGCCTGAACAGTACGAAAATGTTCAGACTTGTGCTCATAAACTGCTAATATTGCTAGCCTCAACATGTCTATGAGGCAATATACAAAAAATAGATACAGAAACAGACTGACAGACGTGCATGCAGATGATACCCTGAAAGCTAGCCCCGTAAAAGCTTTTTTTGAAGTCGTGTGGCCCAGTCGCAATGGTCACAATGGAAATTTGGCCCGGGAAGGAAAAAGCTTGAGTACCAAGGATTTGTGTTTGGGTTTGTCTTGAAGTATTCACAGAAGCTAATTCGTGTGTTGTCTTTAACTTATGCTCGTGCAGTTGCTTGTTTTGTTATTCTCTACACTTCTCTACAGTCTTAGAATCTATCTTCGTACTTTTCGTTCCATTCCCTATAAAAACTTCTGAACATTTTAAATTAGTTTTGCTTATAATGTAAGGAAGATTACTGTTCCTCAGCGTTACTGCATCTAATCGTTGAATTGAGTTTGAAGTGGGAAACATCCATCCGTCCTTTCATTCTCACCTTCAAACAAGGCTTTTTAATAACATGGGATGTGGAATTACGAAAATAAGAGAATTCCTCAACATTTTTTTTGTTAAACTTTTTAATTAAAAATTTGTGAAAAAGAAAATGAATTTAGGTTTCGATTTGATGAGTGGAGGATTTCATAACTCAAATACCACGATCAAGTTGATTGAACTTGATTTTAAAATTTAAAAGGAGGATGAAGGGTGGAAGTGGGAAGGAGGATGGAAGATGGAGTTTTATGAAAACTGTAACTTTATTGGAAATAAATTTCACGACTAAGAAAATTTTAATTTGAAATTTTTTGTATTATTAATGAATATGTATAAGAAAATAACTTGTGTTCTTTTCATTTCACATGTTTGCAACATCAAGAACGCATTAATATTTTTATATTATAGATTTTAAAAAGTTATCAGATTTTGTTCGCTTCAAAATTATAGGTTGATTGAAATTGACGTTCATGTAAATATTCTCTAATATATATTTTGAATAAGAAAGGAACTTTTCATCTTTTTATGAAATGCAGACAAGGATTATTTAATTTGATTATTGTTTCCCTTATTTGTAAACATTTTTAATTTAAAATTCGCACGATACCTACTTGCCCCCTTTTTTTGACCTGATTGAACTTAAGAATTTGGGGCTAGGTCTTAAAACATAGTCCGTGACGTTATGATTTCCAAACGAATTTTGATTTAAATTTCTGTGGGAGGCTGTAGTTGAGATTTTTATAACATCCCTCTCATCTGTTAAAACCCAAAAAAGTTTTGTTTTTGTCAACAATGAATTGAAGTCTATGAATGACTCATTATTAGGATATCGATTTACAGGACTACAAGATATGGGATGATAAACTAAGAATTGCTAGAAATGAGATATGGGCTTCACATTGATGAGCTAGAGATAAGTTCCTGGTTGATTCGTGATTGAAACGTTTGAAAACAACACCCGATTGAAACGAAACCAGACTGCGGTTACATAAATAGGAGGGCAGTTCTTGGAAGATCTCTCGGTAAGTACAAAAATAATTAAATGTGCAGGGTTTATGATAACGAGTTCTTTTATAAAAGTGTGCAAGATTTTGAAATGGCTCTTCTTACTAATATGTGGAAATCTCTTAGTTTGTAGAGGCGTAACAAAAGACTTGACTGGAAAAATATTTTGACAATGTCATTTCTTGTATTGTTTAATATTAATTCACATTTATGGAAGTTAGTGGGTTCGTACAGAGCCGTTCCTAGGCTTTTGGGGGCCCTAGGTAGGGAGTGTAGATGGGGGCCTTCGAAGAAGGGGTCCGGAAACCCCCCACCGGAGCGGAGTGAACCGTGAAGTTGCAAAGTGGACCTCAGACGAGAGATTTAGTGTCGCCGTCACTGTTTCGTCTTTGCTCGCGCCTAGCCATTATATTGATAATTCTGGCACCACAGAAAATTTGTAGTTGTACTTCTCAAGTATAAGAGCATGTAATAAGTTGTCGGCTACCAAAAACTCGGGAAGGCCCCTCGGCAGTCGGGGCTCTAGTTTGTTTATGCCTAGGAACGGCTCTGGTTCATAGATGCCAATGGAATGGCTTGCAATGGAATTAGTGGGCAGGGTCAGTTTGACTCCTAACAAAAATGAAGTTCATGCAAAAAACTTGCAGAAAAGCTGCTGCTGTTGGACTCATTTCAAAAGTAATGCACACTTTTAATCAGAATTCATCTTACAAATTACACTTGCATACAGGAACTTTGCTGTTATTTCACCAAAAATATTATCCTCACTTTAACGAGTTCCGATAATTTAGGTACAAATACGTTATACATCACACTCTTCACATCTTCATAAATTATGTTTCTATTTAGCCAAGCCTTCCTCTATACACAGACACCCACACACATTTGAAATTATGGGTTTAAACTTACACTTTTTCACAGACTTGTTTGAAGTCGAAGATTTATTTAGTGCGAAAGTTTATTATCGAAAATGGTACAACATTCACAAGGGAAATTAATGAAATGAAGTAAATCGTGAAAATGAAGCATGCCAAGTAAGCAAATGGGTTTTAACCTCCACGAAATTGGAGTAAAAATTAAATTATTCGGACACGAAACATGAGAATTTTTCTATGCATTTCCTTATTTTAACAACGTTTTAGTTTTCCATTTGCGGGAATAATGATCGAACTTTACATGAGTCGTGTTAGTCTGGTTCTATTATTCCCATTCGTGATTCGATGGGCGTTCGTCAAGTATATCATTTTTAGCTTACAGATCGATTCACTTTACTCATTTTTAATAATCAATCGGAAAAAGTTGTCTGTGAATTCTTGTTATTGTGCGAAATTAAGAAAAAAAAATTACACAAGAGTTGCTCAATATAGGCCGTTTGAAGTTTTTATTTTAGTTTTGTGTGAAATAAAAACTCACAAATAAAACTTATCTTCATTTTTTTTTCTTTTTACGTTTAAATAAAGGTCAGAGAAAAAGTTCTAATTTTATAAACTCAAAACTGACTTTTGATTCGTAAAGTTTACGTCTGAAAATGGGAAAATACTTGGTTCTCGAATTGAGATAAGTCGTTTTGAATGAAATGAGCTTCGTTTAAGGGCATCACCGTTAAGGAATGTTGACAGCTTCATTTTATAGAGTATCAAAGGTCGGAAAATCTTCAACTATTCCTAGTCAGTGATTACTCAGAATAATTTCAGCATTTAAGTCTGATAAAGAAGGATAACTGCTAAGCTTGCAACTGTAAAATAAAAAAAAAATTTCTTCAGAAAATGGTTGTTGAATTATTTTCAAAATAACAACAAAAAGCGCTAGTAAAAATTCCACAGCCTTCTCCACGTTTCCAACATTCTTCAATCATCGTTTCGTAATTAAACAAGATGGCGACCAAAACGGTGAAGTTTGATATGTGAATTTTTTAAGTAGGTTATTATTGTAGAAGGAAAAGGAGAATTTGAGTAATAATTAGTGTGTTTAAACTGCATTTATTTATTTTTATTATTTAAATATTCGTATACAATATATTTTTTATGACAATCAATATTTAGCGTCGAGGATAGACTTTCCATTTATTTTTTTAAATGACCAATTGAACTGACTCATTTTTGTTTGACTCAGTTTTGTCATGTTTCCATCTACTTCAAAACTGAAATTCAAAAAGCCAGGTAGGAATACTGCCCATAGATCCTTTTGAGGCTTGTGTTGTTTGAATTGTTTCCAAGCAAAGAGTTTAGATGGATTTGTTTGATATCTAATTGTATTTTGTTTATCTCATCAACATTCTCAAGAGAAAATTTTTATCAATTCACAGTTTTGTTTAAATAATATCAATTTTAAACTTGTAATTTAAACAATATTGTAAATTTTCTAGGTGATATTCATAACGGATTTGAAGAAGATATTATAGACATAGATCCAAGTTCTTCTACTACATTTGTGTACAATCCTAATGTTTCATTGTCATATGAGCAACAAAGGCAAAGACTTCCAATATTTAAAATAAAAAATCACATTCTTTATTTGATAGAAAAATATCAAATATTAGTGCTTCTTGGAGAAACTGGTTGCGGGAAAAGCACACAACTTCCACAGGTAGGTTTTTACGATTTTTATTTACCTTGAATTAGAAAACTAGGATTACGATTCCCTTATCATGTCACTACAATGATGACATGAATTAGTAACTGAAAAATTTGAATAAGTTAAACATGAATGAAATTATTCTAGTTATATTAAAATATATCACTAAGTTTAAAACATACATTAATTGTCTATAAATGTATAACTTATATTTTTTATTTATGAATTTTCTTATACAACATTAGAATTAAATATTTTGTAACTCCTGACGAGTTATTTAAAATTTAGTCAAATTAAATGTATAACTATGATTAGGTTTAATAATTTGACTTTGTTTTGAAGAAAGATGTGTTTGACTATGATCATAACTTAATTAGTTTATATATAAATTTCGAAAGCATTATGTTTGAAAGACGTCTTAAAGTAGATAAAGTTGCTGTGTTGTTTGTACTCCATTTATCTGGTTTATTGGTTTATTGGTTTTTATATCTGACTTATACCCATGTTAGAGGTGAGCAGAGAAGTAAACGAAATTCAAATGTTTGATTCGCTTTTGGAGATAAATTTTAAATCGAGATGTATAATGAATGAACTTGGTTTAAACGTTTTTATTGAAGGTATCAGTTTCCTTCTTGAGTTTTAATCCTGTTTTTAACTTTAGAATGTGAGAGGGGTCTTGAACCTGAAACCATTGCTTTAATATACAGGCACATTCAGGAGGTTTGTAGTCTAGTGGTTTAGTCCCATACTAAGAAGTTATAATCGCAAGTTCAGTTCCTCTTCTCTTATCTTGTTATACTCAAGTAAGGGTGAATTAAGGGATTAAAACTCAAGTGATAACTTTAATGTTATTTAACTATGACTTTAACATAAGCTACTCAAAAGCAGGGCTTTCTTCTTTGTAGATTTTTGACAACAGGTTTTTGATGATATAAAGCTAATAGCAAGATTTTGCCTATAAGTTTTGACAGAATTTGATTGTTGTGACATTAACGTTTACAAGAAAAAATTTTTAATTAGTCAGTACAAAGTTTTCTTCTTGATTACGGTTACAAGGAAAGTTATTTCTGTTGAAAAGTTGTAAATATAATTTATTATTTTCAAAAGAACAATAAAATCTGTCATGTAATTGAAATAACCAAGGTCATTTGACAAAATAAAACCTATTCTTTTCTTTTTTTTAATGGTAATAATAACAAATTAAAAATTTTATTCTAAAACAGTGGAGCAATATCACAATTTTTTAAAAAGTGACTGAAACTTTCAACAACTCTAAGTTCAAATTGTATCAAAAAGTTTATATTTGGCTAAGTAAGTTGTTACCTTTTATAAAGCAGTCTGAAGTTAGATTTTACATAGGCATTTCCCATTATAATTCACTCATATTTATTTTTTCTAAACACATTGTTTAAATTTATGTATACAGTTTGATCTAAGTGTATTTAAGAAATGTTCTGTATATATTTTATTTTTACTTTTGTAATGGAAATGATAAATTTCTCGTTAACTGATTGATAGTGCCTGTGGTTTGTCGTTACTATGAAATTCTGATTTACAAGTTTTAAGTTCAGTGAATCATAGGTCGAGTATTGAAAGTGTTGAAAATCAGAATTTTCATACAGTATCAGTGATTAAAGAAAAAGAATTTATTGTTATTTAACATAATTAATCTTATTAGCATTAAAAGAAAAGGAATTTGAAAGGTGATGAAGAAAATTTGATTTATATGTATTAGTTTGTGTTTTAATTTGTACCACTGGCTAAGAGAATTAATGTATCTAAGGAAAAAAACCAAAAATAATAAAAACATCAATGAAAATGAGGACAGGAGAGTTAAAAGGAAGATAAAATAAAATTCCAATGAGTATAAAAATAGAAAGAGCATACATAAATGACTGAGAGTTTGATTATAGTATCAAATTAAAAGTTATGTAAATTTTTAATCACGAAATAAATGTTACAGTACGTTTATATAGATGTGATTCAGATTGTATGCAGTTTTATGGGAAGTGTGTTCTGACGATTATGCAAGATCTGAAACAAAAATTTTTGGGGTTTTTGAAAGAATTTTTTAAAAATATAATTTTAAACTAACTTTAGTATAAGAAAGAAATGTTATTAGTGATAAGTGATCAGTATTGAGTTTTGACTTCGGATAATTTTATAATTGCTTTTGTTTTTCAGCTTTTCGTCTAATTAGGAAATTTGGAGATTCGTCGAAAGCTGGAAATCAGAAGGACTGGATTAGAAAATAACTTATTCAGATAAATTCAGCGCGAAGCAGAATTTTGAAATGGACCAATCTGTTATCATTCCAATTTAATTTATCATAAGTAAATTGGGTGGTGGTGGTACTATTAAATTGTTTTATCTGGAATCTGATAGAGAACTTAATCGAAAAGCTCACTTGCAAAATGATGGAGAGTTCAAGTTATCTCATTCGAGGAATTTCTCTCGGAAATGTTTTGTTAATGATACTGATGACTTATATAATATTCATGGATATAGCGCTGTATTTTCGAATCAAGGATTACCCTTTGCGGAAAGATAACAGTAGCACCGATTATCCATCGAACTGCTTTGAGTTTTCTCCTCTTTGTTACGTTACTGTGAAGGGTGTTATGTTGGATCAGATCAACTTATACATAATAAGTCCGTTTATTAGTATTTTTGATATTGTGTTCCGCATAAGCGATATCACTTTCATAACGCCAAACATGATCAGTTTTTCTCACGTATTTATTGCTGCTGTTTCTGGGAAGTGCATCTCTAGTCATATCCTGTCTAACAGAAGGATAGGAGTTGTGCTTTTTGAAGTGCGAACCATGTTAGACGGTCTGGACGGTCACGTCGCGAGAACACGTAAACACATCCACGGAGAAAATTCCGAAGTTGGCTCTACCGGATACATAATAGACGGTGTCTGCGATGCTTTGGGCATCACCTTTTTACTTATCGGTTTGCTTATTTTTCTTAAAAACAACCCTTCCAGGAGGGATTATCTACCACTCCAAACGGCCGTCATTGATAAAGCTGATTTTTCGGAAGCTTACCGGAGGAAATTATTAAATAAAAGGCTGTGGCAAACGATGGGATGTATTGTCGCACAACTAATGCTCTCCTCAACTGCTTGGAATCGTTACATAGCTGTATATCAAGATTTATTGGAAAGGCCTAACGTGAGTGCTGGCGTCGAAGCAAAGGAAATAGAAATCTTCGAATCGAATTACTTCCTTTTCATAGCATTTCTTTGGAGACTGTTTAACATTCACTCGTATTTACATGTCATTCTCTTAGCCATAGCGTACGACAAAGTGTGGGAGCTTTTCAAAAGCGTAATGTATATCGGTTTTGTTGTGCTCTTGGCATTGATTTGCCTAAGCGAAATGCATATTTTGCTAGTCGAAGAATATATATACGGAAATGTTTTATTTTATCACAACAGCACGTCTGTTTGATGGTGCCAGAGAAAAACATCATAACAGTCCATAAAATATTTTTGTATGAATTTTATTACTCAAGTCTGATTCCCTAAATCCATATGTTCGAAACGACCGGAATTAGTAAAAACAAAAATGGTACACAACGAAACATGATTTTTTTTTCTTCTTGTAAATTATTATTTTATAAATGCTCAAAATTGTATTAATTATAGAATTTCGTGTGATTGGTCTTGCCATTTGTCAAAACATTTTTAAAACCTCTGAGAATGAAATACATTGAATCGGGTTGATATTATGATATTTCCTTCTCTTTGTCTCAAAAATAAAAATTTTTGTTGGACCTCACTTTTAATTTTGTTTTCTGCGTTTCTAAAATTTTTTAATTGAAAATTGATATCGGTTATTGGTCACAAAAATTACGTGACTTGAAATTTGTCGCGTGTCTAATTTATAGAAATTTATTACTATGAGACATCAAATGTCTTACCTAAATTTATTACACGCAGTTAAAGTTATCGACCTTTGTTATTTTGCCGTTCTGATTAATGTTACTCTAGGGAGAGGAAATATCGCATAAAAAGATCCTTAACTCTGAGGTTTAAATTTATGTTTATTTATTTTTTGTTTGTTTGACTGGTGTTATTTAAATTGTTAAAATTAAATGTCTTAATAAAAATCATTTGGTTCTCATTTCATAGCATTTTGAACTGTAACAAGTCAAATTTAAAGATTATCAAGTCATACACTGGTCGTTGATAAAATTTGAATAAAAATCTTTGATCATACAAACCCAACAATCGTTTCCAAATAATGAATTGTAGATTAATTAATTATAATAATAACTTCATTTCCGAATCATAATTATTAGATTGTAATTGTATTAACGACCGATTTTTGCTACCAAGAGGGTAGTGCAGTGCCGATTTGATTTATGATATGCCAATCAGAAATTGTTAAGACATCTTCCATATTTGTTTAAAATATTTTTTTACACTAATTATAAGCGAATTAATTGGAGGTGGTCACTTATTTCAACTGTTATACTAACTTTATTAAGTCAACTTTCTAATAATTATATAAATGTGTATATATTAAAATCATGGTTCGGTGGTCAGATATCTACTTTCTATAATTTTTTTTCGCTTACAATTAACAAAAAAGTCTGGTTTTTCGTGTCTTTCCTTTAGTTATATATTGTAGTTTAGTGTTTAGTGATGAAATGATTCAAACGTCATTTAACACAGTGCCTGTTTTACGTTTTTTACAGAAATATTTTGATAAAAACATTGCAGGGGATCGGGAAATTTGCATTTGATAAAAAATCAATCACAGATTTATTTATTTATTTATTTATTAATAATTTTGAAAGGGAGAAATTTATTTTCTTCAATCTTACATTTGATATTTCTAAAGATTTACAGTTGTCAAAGATGATTTGATATTAATGGAAAATTATTCCGCCATCATATCCATAACAATTTCATTATTGAAATGAGTTTTGTCTTCCTGCATTTGTAAAACGTAAAACATGTTAGCGAGAGATTTTGTTTGTGATTCTATTGGTTGATGATGAAATTGTTCTTGTCCATATTATGTTAGTTTAATTATTTATTTAGTCATATTTTCGTTGTATGGAAGGGAGAAGGGAATAGCATTTTTATGCGTTAAGATTTTTTTTTTAAACACTAGACTTATGGATTTATTGATTATTTAGTTATTTTAACTAAAGTGAGCCGGTTTGACTAGCACCACAAAATCGTTTTGTAAACTTGTAACTGATTGTAAATCATTTAAATCTGTTTGTGTGTTCTTGTTGAGTCAAATTGACTCGTTCCGTTTTTCATGTAACTGAATCAAAAATTTGACTAGCGTTAGATTTAAGGATGATGATTGTATATATTGTTATTCAAGTCATTCAGTTTGACTCATAAAACAATATTTGAATGGGTGTTTAGTTTGGAAAGAATTTAAACGAATTTTATAATCATTTTTGCACATAAACTATGCAACTGTTTATGAGTCAAATTGTCTCAGTCCGTAAATCTAATGCAGAGAAAAATGAGAGATTCCGTTTCGGATTTTGGTGAATTTTAAATGAATCGTGTTATAGGTCTTTTCTGTTTGTATAAATTAATAATTTTCCTTACGGCAATCAGTTTAAAATTTTCTTTAAACATAAATTTATAGTCATTGTATTTAAAATATTTGGGTCCAGTCTATTCCCGGCTCACTTATTTCACAATTTATGTACAATATGAAGATTACAAGTAGCAATGATTCAATTATGCACACAAAGAAAATTTTTTTCCCACCCAAATATGTCGTGTTCGCTATACTCGGTCTTCAGCGAACACAATCGATGTTGTGATGATTGAATGGCTATCATTGTTACTTAGTTTCGTTTATTATTAATTAAACTCATTATCACATTGTTTTTATTTAAATAAAAATTTATTAAGTAGGCTCTTGTGCCAAAATTTATTTTTATTTTGTAAAGGAATTGGTTGTTGTTTACGTTTATTTATTTTTTAATTAGTTTGTGTCGTAGCAAATTATGAGCAAAATGTAGAAGAATGAAGACAATTCGACCATGACTTTTAAACAGTTATGGAGTTTTGGAAATGTATGTATTTATTTGTTTTTCTTTTTATTTTTTTGGGGGGTGGGGTATCGCAATAGAAATTTTGTTTTTCACAAATTTATTTCGAATATTTTGAGAAATACTTTAAGAAAATTTTTTTTTGTCGTTTTTTAATGGACATCAGAACAATTGTTACTAATCGAACAGTGTAGTGTGTATTTATTTCGTGAAGCCTGGAGAATTCGTGTGTCAGGTCGAAGACGTGCTGGATGTTAATCAATCGTCGATTAATTTATTAATGAAAGATGTACTAATTGACGAGAGCGTTTTATTTACACGCGAAACTATCATTAAATTTGTACTAATTGTTTTTTCCTTTTTTTTGAATTTGGTTTGGAGAAATAGGCTTTTTATACTTTTTGTATTCATAAATCTTCAGTTAATGTTTTTTATATATTATTATATGGAAGTTGGTGATCTTTGTATAATGAATTAATATTTATAATTATAATTTATATAAGTAAACAAGAATACGAAAAATTTTCTCGATTCAACCTGTCATTCCTATAATTAGTGAACGAGGTCGTAGCGGTAATGTTTGTCTGCTTAGTGTAAACTTTGTATACGAACACTTTGAAGTAAATGAAAAGTTTCGTGAGGAATTTATTTCATAAGTATTGCACACTTTCACGGAGATTACATTTCAGAAGTGAAGAACCCGTGATAAACAGTTTTATAAAAACTCGCTCATAACTTGAAGAATTGTAGAACAAGGAGGTGTGCATTACTTATGATTATTCACTTAAAGATACTCAGACTAACATTTGGTGCAAAACTAATGACACGTTTTAAGTTTGCTTGACTGCTGACAAAATAACTTCAAATGACTGAAATCGATACAACCTGTACCCGTTCTTCTCCTATAAGCTGTTTTGACTGCTCAGTCCTGTCCTTCGAAACCTTGAACTGTTTTAAAGGAAATGTGTATATAATCTGAGATTCATTTCTTATTTACTTTTAGTATTTAGTTGAAGCAGGATGGGCAGAAGAGGGATCAATCATTGGAATCACCGAACCGAAGAGTGGCTGCGACAACTTTGGCAGCGAGAGTGGCCGAAGAAACCGGATGTTTATTAGGCAGTCGCGTTGGGTACGACATATTCATTTTCTAAATCACCACCAGAAACTACTAAAACTCAACTGTGCTAACATAATGTTTACATGCTAGGTACTGTATTCGATTCGATGATTGCACCACTCCTTCCGAAACGAAAATCAAATACATGACCGAAGGGATATTAGTCAGAGAAATGATGGCAGATCCTTTGCTAAGAGATTACAGCGTCATCATCTTAGATGAAGTCCACGAGAGAACACTATACACTGACATAATTATGGGTTTGATGAAGAAAATTCTAAAGAAAAATCCGTCCTTGCGTTTAATTGTCGCGTCTGCTACAGTGGATGCGGAAGAAATACAAAAATTTTTCAATTTTAATGTTACCACCGACAAAGAAAAAGACACTTCAACCATAATTAGCGTAACAGGAAGTTATTATTCTGTGGAAACGTTTTATTTACAAGGTAACGTAAGTTATTATTTATTAATTTTTAATGAAAAAGTAACGAACTAATTATTACTTTGTTTTCTAACCTTTAGAGCCTATTCCTGACTACGTACAGGGTGTCGTTGATACTGCTTTAAAAATACACAAAGAGGAAATTCGAGGAGACATACTTGCTTTCTTGACTGGACAAGAAGAAGTTGAGAGAGCTGTTGGAGTTTTAAATGAATATGCTGACACCAAAGGAAAAGATGGCTGTGAGTTTTCCTGTGGAAATCTTGGTGAAAAAATTTTCATTTTCGGTGTTATAATCGCCTTTTTTGGTTTGTTACAGTGAAGTTACACGTGTTGCCTATGCATGGTTCTCTTCCTTACTCCGATCAACTGAAAGTGTTTCGGCCGGTGGAACGTGACCATCGTAAGGTGATCATTTCCACTAATGTTGCTGAAACATCAGTTACCATCCCTGGCATCGTTTACGTCATTGACTGTGGTTTTGTGAAACTACGATATTTCAATCATGAAACAGGAACTGATTCCTTGGTTGTTGTTCCCATTTCGAAATCATCCGCCCAGCAAAGAGCTGGACGAGCGGGAAGAGACCGTAGGGGTAAAGCTTACCGTTTATACAGGTAATACCTTTTACCACACTTTGTGATAGTTGTGTTGTTAATTTGCTCTTTAAAAAATTTTTCTCTTAAAAAGGGAATCTGATTATGATGAATTGGCCACAAATACACCTTGTGAAATGCAAAGGACCGAGCTTTCAATGGGAGTTCTTCAACTTAAGGCGCTGGGCATCCATAACGTTCTCAGATTCGATTTCCCAACTCCACCTCCAGCCAAAAATCTTTCAGCTGCTTTACAGTTGTTGTTTGCTTTAGATGCGATCGATGAAGAAGGCGAACTCACAAAACCTTTAGGTGCTAACATGTCTGAGTTTCCAATTCATCCGCTGTATTCGAAAATGCTATTAGCTTCAGGTAATTGCTTCTGCCGTAATTTTTTCCACTGGATTTACGGACTGAGCCTATTTGACTCATTTAAAATTTCATTCTGATTTTATATTAGTATGTTTGCCTTCTCATAAATGGTGTCTGTATGTTTAAAAATGTTCTAGTCCCCTACCTTTTATGTAAACTGATTTCTGAATAATTTTATTTGCATAATAAGTTGTTTGGGAGTCAAACTGACTGACTTCAATTAGAATCCGTTGATCTAGTGGTAATGTGTAAGCATAAAAATAAGTAGAAGGGCTACAGAAACCAATAGTAAAAACAAAAGATGTCAATCGAAATCAACCATTCTTACTGTATAACCATTTGGTACTTGACCACAACTGTTTGTGATTGGTTATTACAGTATTAGTAATAATATAAAAACTGATACTATTTTAATAATATTTCCATCATTTTAAATCTTACAAGCACTTATTACTTTTTATTTATTCAGGTCTGTTTGGATGTTCAGAAGAAATCCTCACAATATTGTCATGTCTTCAAGTACAAACTATATTTATAAAACCGGGAGGTGGTTCAGCTGCCATTCGAGCCCGCATCGCTCAACGAAAATTTCACGTAACTGAAGGTGATTTGCTTACTTTATTGAACGTGTACCTGGCTTTCGAGAAAAACGGCAGCAGGAAAGACTTTTGCACAAAACATTTCCTGAATTACAAAGGCCTTCAAAGAGTTACCGAAATAAGAACTCAGATGAAAAAGCTATGCGTCAAATACAGCGTGCCCATCGTTTCGGCAGCCGGTGAGTATTTCTTTTCTTTATTGAACATTTTTGGTTGATTTTGGTGCTTGGTGAAGTGAGCCAATTTGACTCATAAGTTAGTTAGTCTAGTGTTACTTGAAATAGATTTTTAAAAAGTCGCACTAAATATTTGTTTCGTGATTTAAAGGGAATTCTGAGGCTGTTCTAAAGGCCATCACGTCTGGACTGTTTCAAAACGCTGCTTATTTGCATCATTCAGGTGTTTATAAGTCTATCAGAGGCGAACAAGAACTCCATATCCATCGGAATTCAGTCTTATATAGTCTAGAACAATCCAACTGGTGAGTATTATAAGTTAAAATTCGACAGATATTATCTAGATTGTAAGTTTTTAGGATAAATCGCCTCTAATTTACTCAATTTTACAATGTAATCAAATCAAACCATGGCGGACCGGATTGGTGGTTTGGAAAACCTGGTTTCTAACCTCTTATTGATGATACTATAATTCACTTTCAGGTTACTATTCTGCGATGTGGTACAAACTAACAAGGCGTACATAAAAAATGTAACTGTCATACAACCGGAATGGCTGGAGGAGTTAGCTCCACACTTTTACGAGAAAAGAGTGGATCGAGACTACTAGAAACCTGGTTTGTTCTGCTCAACGATCTCTCATACTTTTATTATAAAGCGCCATCAACAGACTGATCCATAAAGGTATACTTAAATCTACATTACAATTATTAGGTGTGTTAGGATTTCTGTTTTTTATTTTTGGAGATGAGATCTCAAAATCAATATCATTTCATTCTAAAATTTGTTTTATTCATTTATTTCACCTTGTCATGTTTCTCTTACGCCTTCTTTTAATACTCAACTCATTTTTCCTAATTTATTGGTATATCATTTCCTTCTTTCCTACCTTTTTCACTTTTAAAAACTAAAAAGGTTCATATCTTGGGTGAGAGTATGACTTCACTGGTCTGCTCCTGTTTTGGAGCAATAGCTAGATTATGAGAAGACATTAAATTGAACCTGGCAAAAGGTTTCGTGAAAGTGATTGTCATATCAGTTGCACCTTTTCGGTGTTCAGGTACCTATAATTCGTCGTACTGTTAATACTTTTTCTCGTATACGATAGTTGCGTGATAGCCTGAAGGTCCTGCCCAA
The DNA here is from genome assembly GCA_016920875.1 of Columbicola columbae. NCBI lineage: Eukaryota > Metazoa > Arthropoda > Insecta > Psocodea > Philopteridae > Columbicola > Columbicola columbae. The sequence continues at coordinate 8,517,259 of JADMLL010000005.1, read as the reverse complement.
TATTTGACGTTTTGTAGTCTTCCATCAGGCAGCAATACGTGATAATAACCTCTTGCGGTGTATCCATCATTGACTTCCGAATGTCCAAATTCTGCGCCGCTGTGTGGACTGCTTACTCTATACCCGTAGTGGTATTGTTTGGGTACTTTCTGAAATATAGATTTTAAAATTAGATATACAATCGTGCATTACTTATGGGATGTGTAGGATGTTTGTTCGTACACGGATCTAATTTTCTAAAACGCATAAACCCTCATATATAGTGGTTGTTGTCCTCAAAATTAAAAGTGTCACGTTTGGTTGTGACTATTGTTTGGATTCTTCTCGTACTTCCAGAACTAAATGTATATAGGAACATTCTCACAATAAGAAACTTTTTTGACTTATGTAACTGTTTATTAATTAGACTCTCAACATCTGTATACTAGTAATTATAATAGGGCTGAGTATTTTGTCTTCTCACTGTGACTCTTTCATTTGTAGTAATTACAATCTCCCCGTCTGTTATTTGCTATTGTATTGCTCTCAAAGTGTAAGGGTTCAAAGTCAAAGTGGTTTAATGAACAACTCAAATTGTTGGTTATAAAATTTGGGTCTTGTAAGCTACATTTAGGTCGTTTGGTAAGGTATACAGTTGCAGAGAAGTTAGAGCGTTTCTCCTGTAGTCTAAGTTCAGTTTTTTCAGCACTAAATTTAAAATTGAACCAGTTTGATTAGATTAAGTTATAAAAATGTATAAAACAGCTGTTGTATTTAGAACAAAAATATTTTTAAAAGTGTCTTTGGTTCAGTGTTGAGTCAAATTAATTTTGGCCACCTCACAGACCTCAGCTACAATATCAGATGGGCAAGTTGGGAAATGAAACAATGAAAAGTCGCGAGGCCTCATTTAAACTGAACACAAACTGATGCCTTATTATTAAATAAGGAGCTTTGATATGTATAAACTGCTAAAAATGAGTTCATTTGCATTTCATAACATCCATTTCCGGTTTATTAGTCAGGACATAAAAAACACAGTAATGGACTTTTATTATTCATGATTTATTTACAACAACAGCAGCAAGGGGAAGTTCCGCTTTTTCCAAGCTTTCAAATAATTCAAATGACTGGCTTATTGTGAGTATTTCCTGCTTTCATCTTCCTTTTCCCATTTCAACAGGAAAAACTGACTTCATTCAGGAGAGTGATAATGAAAAAAAATTTTGGAAGAGAGGGTGGGGTGGGTATCTGTTTTTGAAGAAAAATGTGAAGTTTTGGAAGATTTTAATTAGCTAATAAGATGATGAGATGAAATAATTATGTTTTGATTTCGGATGTCATTCTAATCGATGTTTAAATGGGTTTTGAAAATGGAAAGCTTTCCAAATGGTAACTAGGAAAATAATTATAAGTGAGAGTCAATCTTCGGAAATGGTCTAATAATGCTTAAATTTAACGATATACCGAGTAATAAACAACTGGCGCCGAATCTTGCATTTTGTCAAGTCTGCCCGCTTTCACATTCTCGTTCGGTTTTCATTTAATTGCTCGTCAACCATTTACAACGCGTGGAACGGTCCGATGGACGGTAAAACTCGTTATGTCATTAAATTCGCAATGGCGTGAATATCTCCGGCAACAAATCACTTCATTACCGGCGTAAACATTGGCAGAAAAGGAAAGTTAAGTAATGATTGGGCCTTTTTTTTGTCGATTTGATTTTTTTTTTAGACAGGATCATCCGAAATAAAAAACCCGGCACGTGAAATCGTAATATATGTGAAAGCGAAATCGTGTCACACTCAACTGTCTGATTGTGTCAATACCGTCTGATCAAAATTATCTCTTGAATAATACATTTGCATACTTGTGACGCACTTTATTTAAAAACTCCTCCCTTATTTACCTGCTGAGAAACTTTGTCCTCTCCTCCACTCTCGTAGAAAATGGGAAAAAGGACGGAATTTTGAAGTTTTTCTGATTTTTTTTTCCTTTTGAAAATTGTGTCATGTTTACCTGCCCGATTTAGCATGAAACTTTGATTGAATTTTTAACAAATTTCAGTTTGACGTGGTTTGATTTTCCTCTAAATGACTCATTTTGGGGTCAACAGTGGTTTTATGTATCTAATTTTACTAAAACGAGACAATATGACTCCTACCAATAACGGCGGATTCATGCAATAAACTCAGCATTTCTCCAAATCTCCTTGAAAAGACTGATGTCCTGTTAATTATCAGTGTGTGCTAAACTTCTTTTAAGCGAATTTTCATTTTTCGAGCTGACTACTGTACTATACCAGATATGAAAGTTTGCAATCTTTATATATTAATATATCCTCCGATGTTGTTATCCGAATTATATTACTATTAATACACGCTAATTTTTAATAATTAAAATTAATTTAAGTTTGGTTAAACTTTCTTCCAAATTTCCCAGAACGCCTTAATTTGGACTACTTGTCACCGAAGTTATGCGATTCTAGTAAAATCACATTCCTCGTTTCCAAGTGTTGCTTACACATATCTTCTTAATTATTAAATTGAGTCGAACCAAATTAGTCGAAAATCATTTTTAACGAGCCGAATTGACTCAGTCCATGAATCCAGTTGTTAGTTTGAAGTCGGAGGAAGTAGTGATAAAGTTTCCTCGACGTCTCATTCTCTTCGTTCTCTCTCTCTTTTTGTCTCTACTTTGCTAATTATCAATTTTTAATCAAGTCTAAGTGTTAGCTGTATGCTCGGAGTAGTTCTGTCTAATAATTCGTTTTAAAAAATTTAAAATTTGGAAGTGAAATACGTTGTTGAATCTTGTTCCTAATTCTTCGTCCATTAAAAAAATTTGAAAGGAGTCTGATGTGTACCCAAAACTCCTGTTAACATTAGGGATTGCTGTGGGGTGTAGATTAGGTCGAAACGGGCTATGTAGGTTGTTTGTAGTAGGACTAAACAGACTCAATTTGGAGTAACTGACATCCTTACCCTTCCAAATCTTTAACTAAGCTTCTCAGATTTTGGGAATGACACTTCCACTTCCTTGAATAAAGTACGTGGACAAGATTAAATCACGTGACACTTTATTCAACCCTTGTAACGGTTATTTTCACTCGAAAGTCGTTTAATACTTCAGAAAATAATTATTTATGTTAATAATCTCACCGGTGTATCTTTTAACCGGTTTCCATTGCTAATTTTTTTCCCTAAACTCGGTTATTAATGACACAGTTATTTATCTTCCTCATAGTTAAGTCAGCAATAACTAAAACTTTTTTTAGTAAAACAACAACTCCACGAAAAGTTGAAATACATAACACATCCGTCAAATACATAAGTTTAAAAAAAAATCATTATCATCACTTACTTCATAATAATTATTTCCTGTTTTGGTGATGAAAGGATAAGCTGGAGTTGTTGATGGCACAACATTAGGAAGGGCGTAAACGAAAGGATAATTTCCTTCATTGCCTGTAATGATTCGATTAATTACAAATTTTTATTAACCTAAAACGATTATTCGGTGGGAAAATTAAAATATCTCACTCACTGTATACTTCTGGTTGTTTGGTTGGTTGAGCCACGATGTATTTCGATGTATCATAAGACACCGGTGAAAGGAGAGTTTTCTGGGTGGGTACAACCGACACTGGAATTTGGCTCCCACTCTGAGGTACATACTTCAATTTTACGTTGTAGTCTACCGGTACGTAATACGGCTGGGCTATCACTGTATACAGGTTTTGTTTAGAATCTTCTTTCACGCCATAGTTATTGTCAATCAAGTTCTCTCCCTCGGTTTTGTGTGTTACTGCGTGTGCAATCAAAACGAAAAACGTCCAAATGTTTAACTGAAATTTGAGTTGTAGAAAAGTTTAGTTGAAGGATTTCTAAGGCCCAGGAAGGATCTTAAAATGAAAATTTAATTTATAACATAAATAGTTAATAACAATGGTCGAGGTTTACATTTATTATGACGGCTACTCGCCTCTTGTTTATTCCCAGTTCGAAAATTATTGCCCCTTTATTGGGCCTATTCCTCCCATTATCGACTGTGTAATAGATCGTTAAAGAAGATTTAGAGGTTAGAGAGTAAGAGAAAGGATGGGTGGTGGAGAGTTGGGAGGGAAATTTTCAAATACAGGTCATGAAATCTTGAACAGTGAACCTAACGGATGAGATGTATGCTTGATATTAACTATGAGTTTCCTGGGAAATTTAAACTTTTCACCCGCTTTGTTGCGAGAGTTTGTGGAGTGGGACAACTTGGACTGACAGTACTTTATTAAAATTTGTAACTTTTGCCGAGTTTTAATTATTATTATCATCATCATTATCATTATTCTTTTGTTAATTATAAAGAATTTTGCCAAGTTTTATTATGGTTGCGTATCTTTACAAGAACGGATTTGAATTATTTAATTTTATTATTGTTTGTACGATGACTTTGCCATTGTGTTTTTGGACTGTGATGATGAAGATTCATCGAAACGTCACTGAATCGGTTTAGTATATCGCGGAAGGTCAAAATAAATTTTAAGTATAGTTCTAGAAGGATGGGAACCATAGAGCAGTTTTCCTTTACTGAATTAAACTGGAAATGATGCAAAAGCTAATACAAACGGATTAGTAGTTAGAAAGGTTCAGTTTTAGAAATATCCTCTCAGTCAGTATAAGTTAGCCTTCTCCGTATATCTAATCTAAACTAAGTCCTTATAAAAAATACTTTGCTATGTTGTTTAAATAACAAATCCTCATTGGTGAAATGGTAGTCTTCTTATTATCATATTCCTTCAGTTAATACTCAAGTTCAGTGATGGGTAAAGTACGGCCCGCGGGCTAACTCCGTACCGGGAAAGTATTTAATGCAGCCTGCCGAACATGGATAGTGTTAATACATGGGCCGCTACAATTACGTTTTGACAGTCGAGAAGTTTAAAGTGGATTTTGCTTAGTAGATGTATGAAGCTAAGCTAGCGACATAGTTCATATTTGCAAATTTGTGCGACCCTCCTACTCTAGTTCCTATTTTATGTCCGCCAAAAAATTTTAAAATTTTGATTTAAAAGTTTGCCCACCCCTGCTCTAGTTAAAGTCAATTGAAGTTACTGAATCATTCTTAACATCGGCAAGACTTCTCAAACCCAAATTTATAACCTAAGAAACGTACTAACATGGCACTGCTTTATTGATTTCAGTTACAGAGCTTTGTCAATACTGTCATACAGTGGAGGCCCTGGTTTAGTGGTAAAAGTTCTTCAAATTTGATTTTGATATTTTTAGCTCTTAGCAATTGGTTTAGAAAAACAAACGGAAACGAATCAACAGCTAAAGATCGTTGGAATCTCACTATTTTTAGTATTTGTTGTATTATTGTTTCGTATATTGTCAGCAGCTATCAGAACTATTCATCTCGTGGGAGGCGTAGTGTAATGGGTTAAGAACTCGACTATAGGAGTTATGGTCGTGAGTTCAAATCCTCATACCGTATCCTGTTATACCAAGGGTGAAAAATGGAATTAATACTGTTATTCAGTTAGTTAATTGAATTAACCTAATTAACCCAAATATAATAATATTTTATAGAATCACAATAATAAATAAATAGCTGGGGGTCAATAAGAATGACTTGAAGTAACTAACCTTTAGAAAATTCATCGTCACTATTTTATCTGTTAGCCTGTAACAATAAAAAATTACCACAACTCAGATAATTTATCCACAATGATTTATTATAGTGTGCTGAAGTTTAAAAAGTCGTTAGCCGAAGAGTTATTTCAAATTTATAAACAGATTGAAATATTTTTTAATACTGAAATATAATGTTTACATACCCGATCATGTCACTGTTCATATCTCCTAATCAAACTGAACTAAAATCTCTTTTGCATTTCGATATTTGACTTCTTTTTCCGTTTTCGCCTTCTACTATCTCCCCTCTACCGGAAAGAATGGCGGAGGAGAAGGTGTAACATATTCATTTCATCTTCTGACTAAGGGGAAGTACTTTTGTTAGCGTATTGAACTTGATTCTGGAGTTATTATCAGGTAAAAACTGGATTCTGTGCCTGAAAAAGAAATGTATTTATTTTTTGAGAAAGTTAATTTTTTATTTTCTTTAATATTAAGTATGTTAGTACTGGGAGGGGAGTATGCCCCTTGAACTTGGTCTTAGTTTTCTATTTCAGACATCAGTCACTGTAAAAGTCCTAACCAATTTTAATTGTAGATTAGGATTTTATGTTTGAATATTACTTTAGTGAAAGGGAAATGAACCGTTATACTCGTACCTTATTAAATATTTGTGTTGATGATGATGGTCTAATATTGCGTGTGTTTCATGTTTGGTTTCTTCTTCTAATCTTGTTTACTCATATTTAAATTATTGTCTTTGAGAAGTGGTATTAAACAATTTTTTGTGTCATCTTTTTTTCCCTCGCTTTAGACATCTTGGAGTCACGTTTTGAACTGTCTTTTCGGTTTTCCTTGTGTGTTTGTATCTCTGCACTTCTCCTTTTGGTTGAACGGAGTTTGGGTTCAAAATGGCGACTTGTGTTTGTGTTTTTTAAGGTTTTAGTTACCTTCTAATTTGGTGGTGCTGGGTTTACAGAATTTGAAGATTTAGTTGCATAATATTCGTTAATGCTGGTTAGTACCATCGGTCACTATACAGTGGTGCCTTGAGATACGAATTTGGGATAATTGCATAGGTGATCCCTAAATGTCAAAACGTTCGCTCAGCTTTCCTCCCGCCGCTTTGAGATACAATATTTTGACATACGACGATGCTCACAGAACAAATTAAATTCGTATCTCAAGGTACCACTGTTCTACTATAGTCGTAGGTCTTGTGAAGGGTTACTAGTTTGAGGACTTGGTGTCTCAACAATTAAAACAAGTTTTTCTAGTGGTATAAGGGTACTTGTAAGTGATACCATATTAGTATTTGTAAATTTTGGGTAATAACAAGGGTTTTATACTGCAAACTTAGCAGTAAATTTAACAAGTCTAGCACGAAAGAAGTAGTAGAAAGAGTTGAAACGACCCTCATCAAGCTAAAACGCGAAGAACTGTGAAAGTTTGGGGGCGAGGCTTTCAGTTAACATGTCAACACATCAACCCGTTCAAGTTTAGACTTCATACATGTGTTACATAAATAAATAAATAAAACTGTTCTTAAGGGTTGCTTCGAACAAAAATTATTCTAAAACCGGAAATGGATTTATAATCCTTCCATAATTTTTATTTCAGTAATTTAAATACTTAATAAGTCTGTAAAAATTATTGACTAGTGTTTTCCTTGTACATAAAAAATGGCGAAGAACTGCTACCTCTGTTTTATTTATTTATTATGTTGTAGGTATTTTTTCCCTGAAAGCGAAAATAGTTCTTTCATCTCCCACAGGAAGAAAACCTTTTCGAATTATATTCCATTTGGCGTTTTGACGGTTTTTTTTATTAACTTATAAAAGTTCAGTTAAAAGTTGTGCTTTCGCATTTTATATTTTCAATTCCGGGGAAAACCAGGTTTTAAAGAAAAGCTCGAGTGAAATCATAATAGCTGTGTGAGAGTTTTTGGAAAAGCCGTTTTCAAAATGAAAGCAGAGTTATATTGCCTGCCTCATTTGTTTCTCACCTTCCTTCCTGCTGGGCTTTAAATTTTTGAAAAATATTGTTTCACTGAATTCGCATCATTGCCTCATTTAGTTTTGTTGGCTTACGCGTCAGGTAATTGCTTTCCTGATAATGACACATTATCCTGAGACTTAATGATGTCAGTTTTATGTGTTTTAGATTAGACACATTGGTAATTTTGTAATAATCATATTAATGGGAAAGCTGAGCGGGAATCCCTGCTGCTGTTTCTAACTGCTGCGTTTAGTTGTTTCAATAGTTAATCTCTAGCTTAGGCGTTTTCCGACCTGTTCGGTTTGGAACTCAAATTCAAGGAAACTAGTTTTCCGTTTATTGATTTGCTTTTAACGTTAGCCGAAATTTTGGAGAAACAAATTTTTAAAAAAATTAATTTAATTCGAAATTTAAACAAAGAAAAATGACTCAAACAGATGCTGTCATCAATCAAACGACCGACCAAACCCATTTGGTACATTTCTCTAGAGAAATGTAGTGAAGTCAACAAATGTAATTAAATAGGAAGTTAGCCATAAAGAATTCGATTGGGAGAAAATTTGAATCAGATAACTTTTCCTTAGAGTGGACTAATTACCTTGGTAAACTGTTTTAGTGAAAGCCGTTCGACGAAAATATATAAAAAAAGAAGAAAATTGCTTGAAAAGTGTGAATGGAGCTAAATAATCTCGGTTATGACAAAAAAATAAAATTTAGTGAGAGCATATGATTCATACTGGATTACGATCAGGAAGTTAGGTTGGATTTTCAGGTACCGTCCATCAATCGGATCATTTATTTTCCTTGTTTTAAAGTTGCGCTAATTTTTCCGTCGGCTCTTGGTCTAAGACAAATCATTTCACTACAATAACATTACAAAACGTTTCATTTTATAATTGTTTGTTTTTAATTTAAGAAGACGTGTCTTTTCACTGGTTTTATATTGGTTAATAAATCATTTTGTAATTTTTCATCGCACAAAACGAGACCTTAATTGTTTTATAATTTCGGCTTTATTTTGAAATAGCACCACACAGTCATTAAGTACAGGACCGGAAATTGACAAATTATTTTGATTCTGCATTGAAATGGAATTATTTATATTTATATTATTTTTGATTATTCAGGACCACGTATTTAGTACTCCTTATCCATTATACTGGCTTCTTGTATTTTTCAATTCATGTATATTGTCTTTCTCCCAACAGCTGTGAAGCATTATTGTGAGTTCTGCTGTCTGTCTGTAAGCGAGGCATTTTGTAGTTGATCTATAAGGGATATAGTGTCCAGTGTCTCAACCTCTGGTATGGAATAATACAGAGGTGCGCAAACTAGGGGTCACGACCGCCGCCAGAAGATTGTTGGGATTCGCCAAATTTTTATAAATTTCGAATTTATCGCCGAACATGGATGAGATAAGTAGAAACTTGCAGCTTCATACATCTCATTAAAGGGGAATTCGACTGCTTTTTATATTGTATAAAAAGTATTCTCTTAAAATTATAAATAAAATTAGTATGCGTCAAATTCGGTAGAATGAACGAAATGCGCGAACATATACCTCAAGGGGTCGCCAAAATTTTTCTCTCTACTGAATGGGTCGCAGTCGGAAAAGTTTGCGCATTACTAGAATAATAGGATGTGACTGGAAGTGCGGTATAAGGGATAGTATAAGAGAATAAAAGGATGGGATAGAAGAAAACAGGAAAGAGAAGTGAAGGAATTTAGAGTAAAATAGTAGTAGTAGTAGTAAGTTTTTTGTAATTAATTTCAATTTATACAAATTCCGCCCTTCCTCCAACTTCACAAATTTGTATTATTCAGATTTAATAGCAGCGCCAGGGGGTGGTAACCCAAAACATAATCGAAATACTGCATAAAGTTGGAAGAACTCAAACCAAATCGCATTATTGCATCGAAAGGAGTGGAATATTGCATGAGTCCTTTTATGCACCAGCGACCTCCAAAAATTCCTTACAGAGAACAGTTTCAATGGAGGGAGGAACCACGGAATTCGTTCCTTTTAGACGAGTCCTTGGGTTGCTCCCAAGATTTTGATGGGAACCGTAATAAAATCCTTTACTCCCAAGAGAAGTATAAGCCTTGGAATGTTATGAATTATAATACCCAAACGAGAGGTTTGAGCTTTAAACGATCAGACAGCTCTTGTTTTCGGGTCGCCGCTCAAACTTCTGAAATTTCATTATGCCTTTCAAAGCGAGGGTTTCAACCTCTCTCTCTCTCCCCTCCTCCCTCTCCTCATCTACTGTTTATAAAGAAAATAAATATATTTCTAAACACAAAGAATTTATAATATTTAATACTATTAACGGTTGATTCTCTCTCTCTCTTCCACCCAACCCCCGAGAGAAGTAAATAAAAAATTTAGTCCAAATGATACAAAAAAGGATTGAGCGGGAGGAGAGGGGTAGGGGGTGAAGCAAAAAACAAAATGAATGAGGCTTAACTGATAGTGACAGAGTGTTATGGAAGAAGACAGTTAGTTAATTAAAATTTCGGGGGAAGTAAAAAGTAAAATAAAACAAAAAAGAAAAGAAAGAATGACGATTAAAAGGATTTTAAAGGACACGACTATCTAACCGAGATTTCAGGGAGTTATAACTTGCTGCTGTGGCCCAAAAACAAAAGTATAAATATATAAATTTGACGGGGATAATTGACCCTCGTAGGTTGTTACTCATTTTTGTCTTTACTGATTTATTTTTCCGGAGAAAAATTAAAAAGTTAACTGGAAAGTGTTAATTGCTTCTACTTCTTATCGGACCGTGTCGTAAAATCCCTCTTCAGATAAATTATCTATTGATTTTAAGTTTTTTCTCTCTCGCTTTCGCGTGGTCGTAGAAAGTGACACTGTGTTGATATTTGAAGGACTATTAACAACAAGACGAACACATGATTAGTGAGTTTGTATAGTTCTGTTGAATGGTAATCAACCTAAATTGTTAATAACTTAAAACGATTCGGCTAAAAGCCATCCAACGTGAAAAGCGAAATCTGAAATTGAATCACAGGTCTTGTTTTGTGCGATTAATTTGATGCTCAGCGTAACTTTAAAGACGCATTTAATGTAACCCATATATCGTGGCACTGTATTATCCTTTTAGGTTAATATAGTACACGTAATTGGTATAACTGTGACGAAACCAAATATGTGACATTTGGTACATGTCTTTCTGACTAGATAATTTTTGAGATTGATTTTGTTTTATCTATTTATTTATTCATAGGTTTTGTTCTGTTTGCTTATTAATTTTTACTTATTGATCTACTTATTCGACTTATGTATTCTACCTACTACTATACTTTATATTTTTACTCTATATTTTGTTTTTATTTATACTTATTCTACTTCTACTTTATTCTACTATTTATTTTATTACTTATACTTCTTATTCTATTTGATATTTATTAATAATAATGACATAATATATGTACAATAGGCTCACTTCTGTTACTATTTTATCTGGTTCCACAAGCCACCTTTATCTGATGCCCTCCTGCTCTTTTCAGGTAGTAAAATGGTGTGCCTGGCGTTAACATTTTCATGTACTTCCTCCACTTGTTGGATTCCTTTTTCCTCTGCAGCCCATACGCCTTTTCTACGCTCACACCTCTACTGGCGATGTCCTAGTAGATTTTCCTCTGCTTCTTACCTACTCTAGTCCTAATTTCTGTAGTGAAGCTGTTCTTTGCTTATTTTCTATTTCGTCCATGTCACTAAGACGTAGCATTCTTTCAGCGGGTCGTTTTTTCCTGTTGTTATTTTCATTTCAAATTTTACTGCTCTTGTCATACTATTTATGAGTATTGATTCTTTTTTTGTTTTCTCCATAATCACGTGATTTGGGTACCATGGGAAGTTCCAACGTCTACCTGAGGAATTTTTCTTGCAGCTGTTTGAACTCTGTGTCCCTGCCACCACCAGACCTCCTACTTGGTATTTATTATTTATATTTAATTATTGATCTATTTTGTTATTTCTTTACCTATTTATGTATTTTCCATTTTATTCCATCTACTTATTTATTAGTATAAACTATTTAACTTTACCCATTTATACAGTGACCTTTTCTTTAGCTTTTAACCTTCTGACTGAGGTCCGTTTTAA